>CM062813.1:491048384-491648384 GCA_031772625.1 Pinus tabuliformis
AATTCGAATTTGATCTTAGGAGGCCACATAAGGTGCCTTTGAAGCTTCCAAATGATCTACACTTGTCATCAAACTCAAGCCACTTTTAGGTATAAGCAAATACATGTATTTCTCTAACTTTTAATCATAAATTCACTCTAAATACATGAAATTAATAACTTTGGAAAATGAGAATATAAACTCTATGGTAATAAAAATATAGGTGATGTAATGATAATATGGTGAAATGAGATGACAAAATGAGGATAAAAGGTGTAAATGAGTGAAAATTAAGGTTAATTTGGAGGCCCAACAGTGGCGATAACGCTGCTCGTAAATTGCGCGCCGCAGGGTGCGGGATCGGGGGCAGCGCCCCCGAAGCTAAGAATAGATGTAAAATTACCTTGTAAAATGTTGTAATTTCATAGTCAATTTGGGCCATTCATTAGACGGAAATTTGACGATAGAAGTTATGATTATTTAGAGCTTTTTTCCCTAGAAGGCAACCCCTCGCTATATATGAGGGAATGATATTGCATCTATGTAGATCTGTATTCTGAGCGAGGAAGAGAGAGGAGATTGAGAACGAAGAGGGAATTACAGCAGATCTGTTGTAGGTTGTATCTCTTCATTTTGATGGATAATATAAAAGGGAGGACTGGCTGTTTCTCCAGGACGTAGCCCAAATTGGGTGAACCATGTATACCTGTGTCTCTCTTGTTTTATGCGTTTTCTGTGTTTATATTCTGCAATATATTTTATGTCTTCCATTGCTCTGTAATATATATTTTTCTAACACATGGAAACCCTCCAACACAACAATTTGTCTAACTGAGTTCCAAAGCCTACCAATGTGAACTAAACACTAAGAAAAATTACGAGTTGAGCCGAACAAATTACTGGAAGAGAGTGGATGCAACCAAAGACACCACTAGGGAAGAACTTGCCCTCCAAGGCTAATGCTCCTCTTTGTTAACAACTTTCCTTTAGACTGGATCAATAAAGCATGCCTCGGGTCCCCAAAAAGAAAACTGTAGTTTCATCAACTTGGTTGAATTATTTTCTCAGCTGCTCAATACCCCAAAAAAGCAACACTGGTCTAGGAGTGAGGAAGGGATTGGATGGAGAGAATCCCTTCGCACCTATAGCAATTGAATGCCCAACACCTGTCACCTTCATCGCTTATTGATTTCCAATGATGCCCGCACTCTGAATAAGAGAAGTTATATATCAAAGGACGTTGACAACCTTCATCTGTTTGGAGGAAAATTGACATCCCTCATACATTTTCCATCCTAAATGCCGCGTGATGTTGACATTTCCATCCACGTCCTGGGATATTAAACTCTCGTTAGTGACCCCCATTGAGGTATTATTATGGTTATTAATTATAAAAAGAAATAATATATGAGTTAAATATACATACATTTTAAAAAGGATGTAACAAGATTCTTAATCATGGATATTCAACTTCACTTTACCATGGAGATTCTTAATTGTAAATAGGATTTGTCATAATATCATAACCCAATATCATGACTTATAAATACCACATGCCCAAAAAACCAAACCATAACACATTTGACATTCAAAATATTTTATCTATATTTTCGTCTAATTATACTTTTTTTAATTAAATTGAAAACAAAAGGGCATAACCACTTTTAAAATTATCAACCCTCTATAATGACTATTACTAAAAATATTCCATAGAAATTGAATCCCTACCATCCATCTATTAATTATTGATAATTAAAATAAAATTTGGTAACCCTTATTCCAAAGTCAAAGTTTTCTATTCATCCTTCAAAAGATTACGTCATGATGATCTTATAATCAAAATGCCTCCTGCCTCATTTCAACCAGAGTTATTGGCAAGGAGGAACTGGCAAAAACAACATGACAAGAGCATAACAAAACTATCAAAATGCATGCGAGCTACCCACAACAAACAAAATTGACCCAAAATCAAGAGACACTCGATCATCATCTTAGAATATCAACATTAACCAGATTTGGAGCATTTGGTTAATCCCCTGACTGCTGAGGTTGGCAGAATGCCTCATGGATGTGGGCTTCAATATGTGCCATGCAACCTTCCAGTTTGTCTCGCTGATCTTGAATGTGCTCATGCCCTTGTCAAAGAGACACTATAATGTACATCATGTGCCACTCATTGTGTTGCAAGTCATTCATGAAGGCAATAAGCTCATTCTAATCCTCGCAGAGTACTAGGGTCCTAAGTGGCCACAACAGCCCCAATTGCAGAGCTAGCAAAACACTAGGCTTTCCAAACACATAATCTCCTTGTGCACAATGCAACTAGGAAGTGTGGCATGGCTTGAAAGTTAAGCCACCTTGCGCTTCTAAACTATTCACCCCCTCCACATGCACCATCTTCATTTCACGCTGTCCACAAATGTGGCTCTCAACCGTCCAAACTGCAATTAATCACTCATATGCTTCCATAACCTTCACCCAGCTCCCACCAGGTGACACGTACATTGGCCACATGATTTTCATATTTGACGCATGGAGATGGTGCTATTATCCCCCTCATGAGCCGTCATTTGCCTCCGTGACACTCCCATCAAGAAGATAAGCTTAATTAATTAATTTAATTAATCAATTAAATTAATTATTTTGATGCAATTAATTTAACTGAATAATTAAATTAAATAATTAATTAAGCATGTCTATTTTGAAATAAGGTCTACATAATTTTAATTTAACTATCAACAATTAATACATGGACGGTAGGGATTAATCTCTAAAAAAATCCATAGAATATTTTTAATAAAAGTGAAGATAAAGAATTTCAAAGACAACCAGGAAAGTTATGCAGATATGCTAGCAGCTAGCTCTTGGGATAATCTATTTAACGAGGGAAAGTTATGCAGATATGCTCGCAACTAGCTCTTGGGATAATATATTTAATGAGGGTTTGTTGAGAAGCTAAGAGCATTTATTTTGAAGCTTCACAGAAAAAGGGTCGAATACATCAAGCAATTGTCCTATAGGCTATCTTTAGCTCAGTGGATATTATATATATATATATATATTTTTTTAAGAAATAATTATGCTATTTTTTTCCAATTTAATTAAAATAATATTATATATATAAAACATTAGTTATGGTTTTTTTTTTTAATTTTAATTAATAATAATAAAATTATAATTTAGTTAATTTTTATAATATTTCTTTAATTTTGATAATATGAAATATATTATAGAGGAAGTATTTTGATAAAATAAGATCATTTAAACTAATATCTTAATTTTAAAAAATTATATTAAGGTTTTAAAACTCTATTTAGTAAAAAAACGATTAAAACTAAACCGAGTCAGCACATGTGATGATCACCCTGCCTTCTTTGTCAGCACATTAGTGATCACCGTACCTCCTTTGTCGTGTGAAGAAAGAAAACCAAGCTTGCTTCCAGATTGGGTGAATGATTAGTAGATCCGATCCCCGTGACACACGCAGTAAAAATAAATAAATATAATGGGGAGGACGAGTGGAGTATGTTAATCTTACCATAGAATTGGACAGGAGGTGTGAAATATGGGTAAGCAGGAACGGAAGCTTCCATTCATTAACACATTCTACTGTTCTCTCTCCTTCTCTGTTTTTAAATAGTATTAAATCTTAATGGGTTTTCAACCTTGTGGTGTTAATTTTTTTACAATTTGTTCAGACCGTCCAGTAAGCAGGCGAAGATCAGGGTCGTACCGGAGGTTTGCATATGCATAAAGGTATTCAGATATCATTTCGAAATTTTGTTTTACTTGGTATCATTATATGCCTTGCATCTTATCTTATCTGAGTCGGCATCAGTAGAGTCAGATAGATTGACAGACTGAATGCAGGATTCCCCATGATATGTACTTCGGTACTTGCGATTCTATTCTGAGTGCTACTTATTTGGGATAAAAGGATTTACCACGGCCAATTGCACTGCCACCGCATGTCTGTCTATTTCAACAAGTATAGAAGAGAGATTGAATTTCATAATCCCTAGCCAGACTACGCGATAAAAAAGCAATGCCCTATTTCAGCTGGGCCAATTCACGTACCCTAATACAGTAAATCTATAAGAGGAAGTAGCTAGAGGCAAGATTCAATGTATTGCTTTGCCATTCTCTCCATGCTCCTTTATCGACCACTTATGGTAAAGGTCTATTGGTTCGTAGCGAATATTTCTTTCCTACACTTTTACCCTCTGTATGCAGCAAGTTCAGGTTATCCTATCCTTCTCGAGCAGAGCTCAAGACTTTTCAGGATCTTACCTTACCTATCTTAGCTAGGCAACCGTACCTGAGCTATTAGGGATAACCAACCCTTTGCAGAGCCCAGGCTATACCAGGATCAACCTCGTAAGACCTTTTTAGGACCTTATCTAGGAAGGATTAACGTTTCAGGGCCTTCGTTAGAAGGGTTATATGGGACCTTATCTCCTTTCAAGAACTTCCCTTTTCCTGGCTCAAGGCATTTAAAGGTGAGTCAGTTTTTTTCAAAATGATCGTTCTGTTCTAAGATTTTTGTTACAAGAATTCTCATTCCGTTGATTAACTTGTTGAGAGTAGTTGCTGAAGTGTTAAGTAGAAGTGTTTGATAAAACTGTCTGGTCTAAGCATAATCAAACTCAAGTAACCATGACCCAATGATAAATCATTAGCGTATAGATTGATACTTATTTGATTGAGCCCAATTTAGAAAACCTGGAACTAGTGCGACTGGGGAGCTATGTGCATGAAATGTTGCAGAATTTCTAAACTACAGGAGCATATCTACTTCTTTTCAAGCTCTATAGGATGCTTGAGCTTATAACTGTGGGTTTGAATGGCAGAAAACGGAAGAACACTTGGAGGTATGGGCTCACTGTGATGAGCATAGTATGATCTATGCATACACAAGAGTTCACAAGCAGGGTCTTGCATGAAATCTTTTGTTATACCGGACTTTCCCTTTAAGCTGTACTAAACTACGACTTCAGTTGAAAATAAACTCAGTGAAAATTGTACGGAAGCTTGACATTAGGCAGACTTCAAGAGAATTTTGGCAAAGCTCGTCTAAGATAAGCGAGAAATAGCTACATTTATTTCACCAGAGTGAGTACATGGAAGATTCAAACAAACGACATTGTTTATCTATTTTCCGATGCTTTCTCTTCTAGTTTCCCAGGGATAATTCCATAGATAAATAAGATAAATTTAACGTCCAATCAATGACCACAAAAGTAGGTCAATGTGACTAAAAATTACGATGCAGTAGTGATACACTGTGAGAGTGCGGAATCAACTCCTAGAATCTGAAATATAGAACACTAAACTTCCCAAATAACCAAAGGCATAAGCATATACAACATGAAAAGGGCTACTCATCGTCATCAGAAGAGGAAGCCCCTGATCTCACAACAGAAACAACAGTGGCCGTAGAGGAGGAAGATAGAAAGAATGAAAATTGTGTTTCCATTGAATAGTTTTCTTGAGGTGTGCTATCATGCTATCATTTGCTCACCTAGATAATGCCACTGAAAAGCTCCTGTACGTGTACATCAAATATCAAATTACTACCTCAATTATTCATCAAGAGAAACAAAGGCATCAATTCTCATTCAGAAACTTCTGCCCGAACTCCACTTGATTGTAATCTGCTGAAATCTTTGATTGCATATTGAGTCATGATCGAAGCAGCTGCAAGCTTCAAATACATGTCAATGGCTTACTGTATACCACCTTCATATTTCTTATGTGTAGTCCTTTTAACTTTTAATGAGAATGATTGGGCTAGACTCGTTGTGATCCTCCTTGATCATCTTCTCCATTTTGAGAGAAAAGAAAGAAGGCTCCTTGCTGAAATCTTCTTATATTCGAAATCAAAGAAACACCCCCAAAGTTATGCTATCCATAAAAATATTTTTCCGCCCATTAGCATGGAATTGGTAGTAGCTGTTCTGCACATGGACTTTCATGCTTATTATTTTGGCAGACCTCACACTTACTACCTATCTTTGAATTTCCTTTTTTATACCTTTTCAACAGAAACTTTACCAAAGATTGTTGTAGGCGTGCAAAAGAAACATGCCTTGTTGATGGCACCCTGTGACTTTCTTTTAGAACCCTGGAATTTACTTTATAGCCTTCTGCACAAGAGAATTTTACCCTTGTATAGTAAGGGTTCATTCTGCCGCTTACATTATCTGTCCATCTGCTCCTCATCTTGCCATTCTTCAATCATTGACACAACTTATTATCCTTGACATACTATGTCTGAATATCTGTCATCCAGTTCACTATAAGCAGCACTGATTTCAGGCCTGAGATATTCTTGAAAGAGCGTCAGATTCCCTTCTTGTATTGAATATTGAGGTTAACGGTTGCATCTTACACCCGCATTTCTGTTGTATAAGGCTTAGTATTTTTTAATTCAATTTATAGTAATTGACATACATAGAAAAGGAATCATCCTTCTTCCTCAATAGGATGGCTAGGTAGCAAAGGGGCTCTATCTAGGTACTATTACTTCCATCTTCAACAGTTCCTTTACTTTGTTTTCAATCTCATTCTTGTATAATGAGGATGTCAATATGATTGAATCATTACTAGAGAAGTGCCAACCTCTAATTCAAGTATGTGCTTCATGCCTGAGTTCAAGGAAAGACCTTTGGGTTGGTCCGGGAAAACATCTTCAAATGTAGCTAATATGCAGTAAATTGTATTCAGTGCTTCTTCCCAAGAATGTCAGGGAATATTCAGATTGAAGAGTGAAAATGTTGGCAACAAGTCTGCATATACCTCTATGGATTTGCTTTACCATATTATCTGTCAAGATAATCTTACAAGGTGGAATTAAATATCTCTGAAATAGTGTCTGTTGATTCTGGCTTTTTGTTGGGATTTAAGGTAGCATTTTACACAATCCATTTCCTGTTTTACAGGGCTAAATGTTTTTTATTCAATTTCCAATAAGACACAAATGCAGAAGGGATCATCCTTTTTTTCCTTACCATGATGTCTAGGCAGAAAAGGGACCTTCATATGAGGTAGTTTCACTTTCTGTTGAGATTGAATGTTGCATATTCTCACCTATTTCTGTTGTATAGGGCTTAGAGTTTCTTATTCTATTTCCAACAATTGACATACATGCAGGAGTCATTCTTCTCTCTCATCAAGAGGGCTAGGCAGTAAAGGGACTCTAACTAGCTACTATCAACAGCTCCTTCACTTTGCTCTCAACTTCATTCTTCTATAAAGAGGGTGTCAATATGACCAATTCATTATTAGAGAAATGCTGAGATCTAGTTCAACCATGTACTCCATGCCATCGTTGAAGGAATTACCTTTCTGGTGGTCTTGGAATATATCTTAAAATGTAGTTAATATGCTGGAAATTGTATTCAGTGCTTAAAAAATGTCAGGATTTTTTCAGATTGAAGAGTTAAACTCTAGGAAACTGGTACATGCCCTTATGGATTTCCTTTTCCATCTTTTTTGTCCAGATGATCTTATAAGGTGGAGCTGAAAGTCTTTAAAATGATTTTTCAGTTTCAAGAAATTTGGTAAGGTGGTTCTTGTGAGTTGAAAACTCTCTTCACCTATTGTGATCCACTGACTATATCCACATGTCATCTAAAGTACATAGAAATCAAATTGCAACCATTGCTCTCAATCTTCATTTAACATTCTTGCACAATTTGAGACGTGCAATAAATTTGAAACTTGCAAACTTCTCTCCTTGGATTTCTATATATATATATATATATATATATAATCTGGAAAGAAAAAAATTTTATATTTCAGAAAGAGAAATATACATGTTACATCCTCTGCAGGGAACTGGAATTGGCTCACAGTGCTTCTCTATAAACTTGAATCATACTCCAATCCTGCTGATATGTTTACTATACCGGTCCATTCATGGCCAATTACAGCAAAAAGCCAAAAAGGAGAGGTCTAGCTTGTATATCCTAAATACCACTTTGTAAAATGACTTTGACAGCAAAAAACTAAAAAACCAAAATGGACAAAGGAATTCAAAAACTAAAAAGAGGGACATGTCCTGAATCAAATGACCATCCAGGAATTCATGAGAGAAAAGCTCTACCTTGGAGGGACAAAACTTCCTTAGACAACTTATCTGTCTTTGTGTTGATTCCCCTGAAAATATGAGAAAAGGAGGCCCATTCCAAGCTCTGAATATAATCCTTGATCTGACTCAACAGAGATTGAAGTTGGACATTATGTACCTTGAATTTTTCTTTGGCCCATTCAATAACAACTTTTGAGTCCCCAAAAATCTGCAGCTTAGATAAACCGAGGTGTTTAGCGTGATGTGGGAGGGTCCATAAAGAAGCAAATTCTGCCTTCATATCATATATGTGAACCAAAGCCTGGAGCATAATGGAGATAAAAGAAATGAGAGGAGTTTAAGTGAAGAACAATTCTTACTCCACACCGAGGAGGATGGCCTTGACTGGCCCCATCAAAAAACCCCCAAGGGATCTCGAAATCCAGAGGATGCATAATAGGATTGCTAGACTTTTCCTGCTTACAATCATACTAATATTCTCTTGTCAACTTCGCTATCATATATGAAACAACTTCCACTGGATTGGTTTGTTCTGGAAAATAATGAGGTTACAAGCCCACCAAATAAAGTATGTGAATAAAAGAGGGAGAGAGCTGACGCAAACCATAGAACCATCACAAAGCCATCTTTGACACTGTCTTCCGGACTAGGAGCATCCCAATCTGCTTTGGGGCATTTTTTTTTTACAATAGAATTCCAAGCTTGAACAGTGAAAGGACAAGAGATGAAAGGGTGGAAAATCATTTCTGCCTCACCTCTTCAAATCATTATCCCAGGTGAGTAGTTTATTACTCAATGCAAGGCATAACGGAATTTTTGCTTTGAGGGGAGCATGGATCTTCCATATTCGATCCCACCACCACTTGTTCCTTTGAAAAGAGGCCTTGGCCTGAGCCTTATATCCAAGCTTAGCTGTAAAGATTCCCATTGAGCGGTTCTTTGACTAGTAAAGAGTGTCCTCACTCCTCACTCTCTTCATCTAACCTGATAAATCCAGAAACAAGTTTACCAACATAAGCAGACCATTCTTCAGACAAAGGGCCTTCAAGACCCAAATCACCAGCAGATAACCAACTGCCTTTGTCGATCTGATCATGAACAGGGGATCTAATGTCCCAGAGTGAGTAAAAACTTATATTATGCAGTCTGAAGATGAGATCCTCAAACAATTTGAAATTTTCATCCACCACCAGTCACGAATCATCAATCACACGAACTTTTTTCCTTTCCCAATCTGCCATCCAAGACCCAACCAATGGGAAATCTTCCACAAAGGCTTTCCATGCTATAGAATTGTTCTTAATGGACTTTCATGGAAGGTGGAACCATTCTTCAATAGAAAGACCACCCATACATTTTGATGTCATCACATGACCCCAACTAGATCTAATATATGTTAGCCTCCATGATCCAGGTGGATGTTGGTGGCCACCCACCTATCCCATTTGGACCCCCACAACTGTCTCTTTCAGCTTTTTCAGTTTTCTAAATTGTAGCACAATTTACTATTTTTAGCAGTTTTTCGGGTCCTGAACTTCCGGAGCCGTTTTGAGGCCCTAAACGACGTTTTTTTGGGAATCTGGGGCAACATGGGTCCATGGACCCATGGACCCATGTTGCCTCCCAAAGTGGTAGTACTCGGATAGATTTTTCTAACAAGCTATCATACGCGTCAAACAGAGATCGTATGCCAAAGTTAC
Source organism: Pinus tabuliformis (assembly GCA_031772625.1). Lineage (NCBI taxonomy): Eukaryota > Viridiplantae > Streptophyta > Pinopsida > Pinales > Pinaceae > Pinus > Pinus tabuliformis. The sequence continues at coordinate 491,058,156 of CM062813.1, forward strand.
GACCCCGGGAAATTGATGTACCAATTTACCCAAACGGGGCCCACAATTTGGCGTTTCATCTTCTAAGGTTAGGTTTCGGGATGTGAAGGGTTTTCCATTGTTTCTCAACAATAAATATGCCTTCGAGCCTTATTGTAATACAATTCAGAACAGTTCAGAGGCATGTAGCCGCCACATCTCTTCTCAGAGATAAGCTACCATCGCCCTAGCTGGTTTCTTTCCATTTCTGTTTGTAAGCATATTTCAATATTTTATAGTAATGAAATGAAGTATTATTTCCGCTGCATCTCAGTATTTATGGTTATCTCATCTCTGTATTTATGGTTATCTCTGTAATTTGTTGCGTTACTGTTTAAATCCGGATCAGTGGTATCAGAACGGTCTGCTTTTTCTCTGTTTTTCTTTGCATGTCCCCAACAAGGTCGGGATATAAGGAGTTAGGGCTTGAACTGGTTGAACCTTTGCAAGACTAGCCTCGTAAATCCCGACGGCCTCCCATGGCGGACGAGAAGAAAGACGAGGGGGCAGGAGATCCCATCAAAATCTTGCTCGAAGAAGCTCTCGAGCAACAACGGAACGCGATGATGGACAGCTTTGCCCAAATCCTTCAGTGGCTACCCAGAAGCGACGCATCGGCTTCCAACAGCGACTCTGGAAACGCCACACTGTTTAAGGTACAAGTTAATTTTGAAATCCCCATCTTCGAGGGTCAAATAGACGCAGATGCTGTAAATAAATGGTTAAATCTGCTAGATGGGTATTTTTCTGTTCATGAATTTTCAAATCGGGAAAAGATTGTTTTCGCTCTTGTCAAAGCAGCCCCCCACGTCAAGGACTGGTGGGAAACCTACTGCGAGCAGAAGGATGAAAGTACAGGCTCACTATTTTCAGCCGCACCCACTTGGAATGACTTCCGAGATGCCATCAAGGAGCAGTACTACCCTGTCGGAAGCTATGAGGACAAATACATCAAATGGACCACACTGCGGCAAGGACGCGACCAAGATGTGCCGGAGTTCACAAACATTTTTCATACCCTTCGCACACAGTTGGGTATCAAAGATTCTGAGCTGCATCTGGTACTCAAATACCGCGGCTGCCTACACAGATACATCCAGGAAGAGATGGGGTTCTTGAACATCCCCTCACTCGGCACAGCATACCGATACGCTGTCAAAATCGAGCAAAAATTCAAACAGAAGAAGCGAGACTTTGGATCTGCAAATCCGAAGCCCAAAGGATAAAGCCAAGGCGGGGTGACCCAAGACAACCCCTCGAAGCCGCAAGAAAAGAACAACACCACGAAGCCAAAGAAGGACACAGGGAAGTGGTGTGAGTTCCACAAGAGTCCCACTCATAACATAAGTGAGTGCCGAACCAAGCAGTCGCTAGTGGCCGAATTGAAGGCTTCCGAATCAGATGCATGTTCCGACCCTGAGCCAGAACCCGACAAGGGGAATGGCAAAGGGAAGCAGATCATTGATGCGGATCCCAGCGCCACTGTTGCCACCGCCAAGATCCAGAAAGATGAGCCCGAAAATCCAGAGGAAGGAGAGCGTCTTTTCCACTCAGAGATGTGGGTGAAGGGTTCGCCGCTACAATTCATTGTTGATAGTGGCAGCCAAAAGAACCTCATTTCAGCAGAGGTCGTGAAGCGGTTGGGCCTACTGACTACACCGCACCCACAGCCGTACAGTATCGGGTGGCTTCATGAAGGACGAGATCTGAAAGTTCGCCAGCAGTGCCGCCTTCCCTACAGCGACGAGGTATTGTGTGATGTTACACCTCTGGATGTTTGTGATGTATTATTAGGCCAGCGATACTTGTGGAGGCGACATGCTGTGTATGAGTCCAGGCCTCGTGCTGTCATTATTTCTTTGAATAATTCATTATACAGGATACCAGAGGTAGCCCCACCTACTGCCACATCTTTGATCACTGCTAAGAAAGGCAACAAGCTCATCTCACAGACTAGGAAATTTATCTGTCTGGTTCACTCCCAAAGTAAGGGGAAGATCGTTGCTACCTCCATGACCCCTGCAAAGGGTTCCTCCATGCAGCAGCAGTAGCAGCAAAGGGATACAGTCATGACAGAACACAGGAACAACTTCTCCTCACCCACAGAGATACAACACAAGTTTCAGGTGGGCAACAAAGTCTGGTTGCATCTGCAGAGAGAACGCCTTACAAGAACCCATCAGAAGCTCAGACCACTCTGACATGGTCCTTACAGCAGTACCAAGGCTGTGGGGAACAATGCTTTGGAGCACATCATTCCTCTATTCCTTTGCCTGCACCAAGTGTTCAATATGGACCATCGTCGACCATGCTTCCCACCATTACTGGACACATCAGAGATTGCAGGACAAGTTCAACAGATGGAGGAACTCAACGCAATGGGGACCATTGCTTCCTAAGGGGGGAGGAATGATCCAGGTGGATGTTGGTGGCCACCCACCTATCCCATTTGGACCCCCACAACTGTCTCTTTCAGCTTTTTCAGTTTCCTAAATTGTAGCACAGTTTACTATTTTCAGCAGTTTTTCGGGTCCTGAACTTCCGGAGCCGTTTTGAGGCCCTAAACGACGTTTTTTTGGGAATCTGGGGCAACATGGGTCCTCCCAAAGTGGTAGTACTCGGATAGATCTTTCTAACAAGCTATCATACGCGTCAAACGGAGATCGTATGCCAAAGTTACGACCCTGGGAAATTGACGTACCAATTTACCCAAACGGGGCCCACAATTTGGCCTTTCATCTTCTAAGGTTAGGTTTTGGGATGTGAAGGGTTTTCCATTGTTTCTCAACAATAAATAGGCCTTCGAGCCTCATTGTAATACAGTTTAGAACAGTTCAGAGGCATGTAGCCGCCACATCTCTTCTCAGAGATAAGCTACCATCGCCCTAGCTGGTTTCTTTCCATTTCTGTTTGTAAGCATATTTCAATATTTTACAGTAATGAAATGAAGTATTATTTCCGCTGCAACTCAGTATTTATGGTTATCTCATCTCTGTATTTATGGTTATCTCTGTAATTTGTTGCGTTCCTGTTTAAATCCGGATCACTCCATATATTTTTGGCTGCAAGTGCTTGACTGATAAAATAAATGTTTTTAATGCCCTAGCCCTCCAAGGTCTTAGGCTGAGTGATCCAAGACCATTCAACCAAAGGGATACCATTTGATTTCCTACATCCAGTCCAAAGAAAGTGAATGCTAGCTTTCTGATTTTTTGTCAGAATTCCTTTAGGTGTAGAAATTTCTGTTTTCCCACCCCGGTTTTCAATTTCTCCTTATTTCTCCCATGTAGTTAAATGCCCATTTCCATAACCATACATTTAACAGAATGAAAAAAATAAATATTGCTGAAAACACAAATTCTGGAAATTTTTCAGAATGTTGGAAATTGCAGAATTAAAAATCAGCAATCAAAAACAGCCATTAAAACACATTAAAACACTGATATTTTTGGTCAACTTGACCCTGGAAAAACCCCCTACAACTCTTGGGGAAAACCAATTTGAGAGCTCTTCTTTATTTCTGAAAATTGCCTTTTTACAGTGAGAATTATTCAGCAAAAAATCAGCAAGCAAATTTACAACTTATCTCCTTTCCCGTGCCTCACAACAATCTGGAAATTACAGCAAACAGGACAGCAATAAATGCTGTACGACCTCCGTTTTGTGTGCAGAAAAATCAGCAAACTGCTCCTCGATTTTTGTGCAAAAATCTGCCTTTCACTATGTGCTGAATCAGCTGTACAAATCTGCTCAACTGCTGCCTTGGAATGTGTGCCAAGCTGCTGTCTCCTTCTCCTCCCTGCTCAGAAATCTCTCTTGCTCTCTTGCTCTCCTTCTCCCAATCTGCTCATGAAAGAATGAATGACCTTTTCCTCCTTTAATATAACTCCAAGTGACTTTTGGGTGATCCAAGTGACTTTTGGGTGATCTCTAAATCCAATGGCTGAAATAGATTTAGATCAATGGTTGAGATTAAATGCTCATTTAAATCTCACTTTCTATTTTTTAATTCACCCCACTTTAATAAAGACCCACTTAGTCATTTATTTCCAAAGTCACTTTTCCTTTCTAATTTTTCATTGACTTTATAAAAGTCACTTTAAAATTAGACTTAATAACTTTATCACTTAAAGTCACTTTTAAATTAGATTTAACTTTATAAAATTATAAAGTCACTTTAGGAGAAAAATTAAATTCTTTTGGACACTTTTCCCTAGGCCAAAGATCAAAGCCTAAGGGAACCACCTGTCCTCCGGTACCAAATTTCAACACTCCCTCTTACCGAGGAAGGTGTTCCTCACCACACCCATCTTGTCCCTGAAGTAGACATGCTTGCCCCGTGGTAAGGCTTTGGTAAGGATATCTGCAACCTGCTCATCAGTGGAAATATACTCAAGCTTCACAACTCCCTTCTGAACATAGTCTCTGATGAAATGATATCTGATCCCGATATGCTTTGACCTGTCATGAAATACTGGATTCTCCGTGAGTTTAATGCAACTCTGATTATCACAGTAAATCACTTAAGGTCTCAACGGCTGACCAAATAAGCCAAACAACATCTTGCGAAGCCAGATGGCCTCACAACTAGCTAGACTGGTTGCCATATACTCTGCTTCCGCTGAACTCAGTGCTACTGACTGCTGCTTCCGGCTGAACCATGACACTACTGCTGAACCCAACCCAAAACAACACCCTGAAGTGCTCTTCCTATCAGAAGCACAACCTGCCCAATCAAAATTAGTGTATCCTGCCAATCTCACTCCATCTCCCTGCCTGTAGTCCAGACCATAATCCACTGTCCCCTGCAAGTACCGCAAAATGTGTTTTGCAGCCACCCAGTGAACCTTCCTAGGCTCACACATAAACTGACTCATCGTGTTGACTGCAAAACAGATATCTGGTCTAGTGTTGACCAAATACATCAAGAAACCAATCAACTGCCTGTACAATGTGGGATCCACCAACTCGGAATCCGAAGCATGAAGCTTCTTCCAGTTGGTGATCATCGGTGTCGACATGGGTCTACAATCCTCCATGTGGAATCTGCTAAGGATGTCCACAATATACTTCCCCTGCCCCAGGAAGAAATGCCCCTCCTCCTGCCACACCTCCAAACCCAAAAAGTAATGCATCAAGCCGATGTCCTTCATCTCAAACTCCACCGCAAGATCTCTCTTGCAGTGCTCTATGAGTCTCTCTGCACCTGTAATGATCAAGTCATCCACATACAACACTAGAATGAGAGGCTCCTCACCAATCACAATAAAGTAAAGGTTCGGATCTGCCTCACTCTTTGTGAAACCCATCCCCTGCAAGTATGCATCTATCCTGGAGTACCAAGCTCTGGGAGCTTGCTTCAGGCCATAAAGGGCCTTCTTCAATCTGCACACATGGGACTCCTTCCCATGCACCTCAAAGCCCTGTGGCTGCTCAATGTACACCTCCTCCTGTATGAAGCCATTGAGAAATGGGGTCTTCACATCCATCTGGTGGATCTTCCAACCCATCTCTGCTGCTATCGATATAATGGAGCGGATCGAAGTATATCGAGCCACGGGAGCGAAGGTCTCCTCATAATCAACTCCCTCTACCTGGGAGAACCCTCTAGCCACAAACCTCGCTTTGAATTTCTCAATGCTGCCATCTGCAGCATGCTTTACCTTGTAAAGCCATCTGGAAGTAACCACGGATTTGCCCTCAGGCCTCGGCACCACCTCCCAAACATCATTCTTCATAATAGAAGAATACTCCTCCTGCATGGCGTCTCTCCAGACCTGCTGGCTAGCTGCCTCCTCATAGCTAGAAGGCTCAGAGTCAAGGATGCTGGTAACCATCGCCATATAGCTACAAAACCTCTCAGGTGGTCTACTCTCTCTGACCGGCCTCTTCGGCTCAGCAACAGATGTGGCATCTCTCAAGGTGTCCTGAAGCCACTTGGGCTTCCTCTTCCCTGAGCGCACTTCTCCCACCGGAGAATGAAACTCCTCCTCCTCATCATCATCAGTAGCCTGAACTCCTGACTGTCTGTCTGCTGTCCTCCTGCCTGCACCTGAACCTATAGAAGCTGAGGTACCGTGTGAACTGTCCATCAGTGGACTCCCTAGTGAACTGCTCTGTGAACTGCTCTGCATGCTGCCCGGAGCACCACCCCTCTGGCTCGATGAGCCACTGCTCACTGACGGACCTGACATCCTCATAGATGTACCTCCTGATCCTTCTGATCCCTGCCCACTGGATCCCTGCGACTGACTCAACTGCTGCTGAGGGTCTGGCTGATCCAGATACTCTAACTCCCGTGACCTCCTAAAGGCCCTGTCCTCCTCGAACTTCACATCCCGTCTGACAACAACTCTCCTCTGTGCAGGAATGTAAATCCGAAAGGCCTTTGAGGTCTCACTGTAGCCCACAAAGATACCCTTCTCTGCGGTGGGCTCTAGTTTGGTCCTCTTCTCCTTGGGTATATAGGAGTATGTAATGCATCCAAAGATATGAAGATGACCAAGATCAGGCTTCTTCCCAGAGAAAGCCTCCTCCGGGGTCATGTGCCCCAAGGCACGATGCGGACTCCTGTTCTGCAAGTAAACAGCTGTGTTGCAGGCCTCTGCCTACAAGAACAATGGCAACCCCTGATCATTTAACATGGCTTTGGCAGCCCCTATGATGGATCTGTTCTTCCTCTCCGCAACCCCGTTCTGCTGTGGGTTGTAAGGAACAGTGAACTCCCTCCTAATGCCTGCCTCCGCACAATAGTCAACAAACTCTCCAAGGGTGTACTCTCCTCCATTGTCCGACCTCAAGGACTTGATCTTTCGACCTGTCTGAGTCTCCACAAGAGCTTTGAACTCCTGAAACCACTTGAAGACCTCACTCTTGGTCTTCAAAAAATAAATCCAGGTCCTCCTGGAGTGATCATCAATGAATAAGACATAGTACTCATATCCACTCAAGGAAACATGAGACATCCGACCGCTCACATCGGAATGAATCAAATCAAGTATCCCAGTCGCTCTGCTGTCACTGCTGGGAAAAGGGGATTTGGCAAACTTGCCCATCGCACAACCTCTGCAAGTATCAAAGTGATCAGTATTGAAATCTGGCACACCTGTGGTGATCTCCCGCAATGTCCTCAAGGCTCCATGATACATGTGTCCCATCCTGCGGTGCCAAATCTCACACAGCTCAGAACTGCTAGCTCTGCTGTCGGTACTACTGCTCAATGCCAAAAGGGGTTGGAATGCAAACTTGTACACCTTTGCATGGCGTACACCTATCACTCTAGCTGAATCAGCTGGAGTGCCCCTGGGATACATCAACACCTGTCCTCCCCTGAACAGTACCTCATATCCTCTGTCCTCCAAAGCCGAGACGGATATGAGGTTCTTCCTCATCCCTGGCACATAAAGAACCTCTGACACCTTCAAGGGAGGTTTGGACTCCCTCTGAAATGTCACTGTCCCCACCCCGACTGCTCTAACAACGCTGTCATCACCGAGTACTACCTCAATATCAGTGCCACTCTCTGAAAGCTCTGAGAAGTACTCACGGACTCCTGTCATATGACGTGAAACCCCACTGTCCACATACCAGATACCTGAAGATGCTTCGCTAATCGAGGGAAAAGCATGCTCCCTCTGAACCTGTGTGGCAGGTGATCCTGCACTAGAGGACTCACACATAGTGAACGCAAACTCCCGGTCAAAACGACCTGCAAAGTCCTCAATCTCTGCTGAAGCTGCCACGTCCTGGTTCTTCCCCTTCTTCTTCTTCTTCTCCGGACACACAACTGCATAGTGTCCCATCTTTTGACAATTCCAACACTTCACCTTGGAATAGTCCTTCTGTGTGTTCCCCTGTTTACCTTTACCTTTGCCTTTGCCTCCACCACCGCTTGTGGAAGCCTGCTTCTTCCCTTTGCCTTTCTTGCCTCCTGCCACCAGTGCTACATCCTCATCCTGCTCAACTGGTTTGGCTGCCCCAAGCTGACCTTTCCTGATCTCTGTTTGAATGCAATCATCCCAAAACCTCTCCCATGTGGGAAGGGTCTCACGTGCACAAACCCCATCAGCAAAGTTCAACCATGAACGGGGGAGGCCATTCACTGCAATCTGCACCAACTCAGTGGATGGAATGGCCTCTCCAATCGCTGTCAACTCATCTCTCACATTGGTAATCTTTGTGAGATATCCAGCTGCACTATCATTCCCCATCTTAATGTTCTTCAGCTTCTCCTTCAGGACCATCTTCCGGTTCTCATTGGTACTCTGGTAGAGATTGGACAATGCTGTCCACATCAATGTTACCAGACACGGAATCGGCAATAAATCGGCGAGGCAAAAGAGCGAAAGTTTTAATCGGATCGGGAAAAAATCGGCAAATTCATTAAATAAAAATATACACATATATTGAATTAAAAAAACCATTTTTCATTAATATTGGGTAAAGGTATGTCCAAACAATGCATAATATCAATAGATGTCCAAAATATCATGAATAAATAAGTATCTCATATATGTTATGAGTCCACACATGATCCAAAGCACTGAGTCTTGAGTCCTTAGAAGCATATGCTTCTAAAAGTTTACAAAAAAGTTAAAAACTGCATACTAATCAGAAAAAAATCAGCAACTAAGAGTCTAAGACTCTTAAGAGTGAGAACTAGAAGCGATTCCTCCCACTCCTTCGCTTGCTTGACTCTCAAAGTTCTCCAAGTCATGAAGGCTGAAAAGAGGAGGCTCATCTAATTGAACCCATTCTGCCGCATTTGTAGCTTGCAAATCTAACTCTTCAAGGTCGATTGGTGAATGATCAATACCTGTCATTATCATGAGACATTGAAATGTGAATTAAAATTTCACTTTGAAGTTTGAACTTTAAACTTTTAAAGTACGAACTAGATTATGAAACCTTCAAATTCAAGCTCTCGAATCTCACCTTGTATTTGTTTGTTGCGAAGTCGTAGATTGTAATGGACAAATACAAGGTCATTCAAGCGCTTTTGTGTCAATCGGTTGCGCTTCTTAGAATGTATTTTCTCAAACATGCTCCAGTTGCGTTCACAACCTGAAGCACTGCATGCTTGGTTTAAGATTCGAATGGCAAATCTCTTCAAATCTGGCGTATCACTACCAAAGTTTTGCCACCAAAGACCTAGCAAGTGGTAAGGGTTTGTGAGTAGAAGACTAGAAGTACCAAATTAGTAAATAGTAAAAACTTAAAAAGAAAAGAAAATTTAATAAAACATTTAACATACAAAATAAAGTTTAAACAAATTTAATGAATTGATGAAGCCTTCAAGCTGGGTACCTGGCAACATCTTTGACCTTTGTCTTATAGCACTGGTATAGGCAAACAATTTAGATGGTGCCCTATAATCTTGTAGTTGGGAAAAGACACGACTTTGTTGTTCTGGATCAGCGAAGCACCTTTCCAAGCATGTCATAAGTCCTCTGCCAACCTCCCCATCCTCATTAAATTTGCTCTTATCATAAAAATGTTGTGGGTTTAAGAAGTACCCAGCAGCATGTAAGGGGGAATGCAATTGCCTATCCCAACGTGCATCTATAATGTCCCAAAGAGGCATATACTTTGTCTCATCATCCCCATATCTTCTTTTGATGGCCTCCTTTGCGAGATCCATCGCCTCATAAATGTAACCCATAGCGGGTTTGTCACCATCAACCATCCTGAAAGTTCAAGCATTCAAATTTAAAGAAATATGAAACATTGTAAATAAAAAGAAGCTTGAAATGAAATTTAAAAAATGAAAAAGTTAAAAGACTAAAAGTACCTGAGAACTCTAACAAGGGACTCCGTCACAGCAATAATCTCTTCAGCATCTTTCCAGAAGCCATCATTAAACACAAGTGCAGCAATTTCGATGCCTTCAGGGGTCTTGGAATGTTTAGATCCCATCCACTCAGGTCCCAAGAACATCCTCTTCAGATTTATCTTTTGCTCAACCACAAATTGCAAAGATATGAAATTTGTTGCAAATCTAGTCACTGCAGGTCGAACAATTTCTTTACTTCAGTGTATTTTCTCATCGTGTTTACGACAATAGTGTGGTTGTATAGGTATTTGGTTATGGATTTTGCCTTCTCCACAACCTCATGTATCCAATGAAGCTTACCAATGTCCTCAAGCATTAAATCTATGCAATGGGCAGCACAAGAGGTCCAAAAAATAGTGGGGTGCCTCATCTCAAAAAGTCTACCAGCAGCCATATAATTCGCTGCATTATCGGTGACAATTTGTACAACATTTTCTTCTCCCACTTCTTGAACGACTTCCTCCATCATTTCACAGATAAGTTGGGCAGTCTTAACCTTATCTGAAGCATCCACTGACTTGAGAAACATTGTGCCTGCGGGACAAGATACAAGGAAATTTATTAAAGTTCTATTTCTCTGATCTGTCCATCCATCACTCATGATGGTGCACCCTGTTTCTACCCATGATGAACGAAACTCAGCTAGCACAAGCATGACATCTTCAACACTCTCTAACAACATATCTGTCCTAAGGCTCTCTGATGTAGGGGCTTTGAACCCTGGACCTGCAACAACAATTGCATCAATCATAGCTTGCCAATAAGGACTTCTGGCACAGTGGAAAGGTATGTCAGAATAGTACCAAAAGTTAGCAATGGCCTTCCTTGCCTGACTATGGATATTTTTTTTCCAACCAGTGCCATCCAAGGTAGGTTGGGAACCAGGTTTTGTGCGGGGAGCAAAAAAGGCGTTTATGTTTCCACCTCCAGTGTTCAAGGAAGGAGTTGAAGGACTAGCATGGCTTTGAGTTTGACTTGGCCTTGGAGGCATGTGTGGAAAACTTGGGAACGACATTGAGGATTCAGCAGATTGAGGTGACATGGGGCTAGTGGCAGAAAAAGTATCAACTCCAACATTTCCTATTTCAGCAGTTTGCTTTGCTCTCTTGGCATTATCCTGCTCTAACATTTCAAGGGCCAAGGCTGCTTGGTGTTTGACATTGTCGTCAACCTTGTCGCAAATACCTATATCATGGCCAGTTATTTGTGCAAGGTGGAACTTGAATCTATAAATGCCTCCACTACATTTTGTTTTGCAAAATTTACAAAGGAGCCTAGGGTCTCCGGGAATCCTGTCACAATAAGCCCAAGCAAAGTCCTTCTCTCTCGGCATTGTTGTTGCTTTGAACTTGTGTTTAATTTGTGGCTTCTGTTAAGATTTGGAGTCCGGCTTCTATTTAATTTGTGGCTCATGTGAAAGACAAGAAAAAATCAAATTTAAAGATCATCCAAAAATTTAAAATATGCTAGAAATTTAAAAAAGTAAATGAAGACAGAGGGACAAAACACTCATATCTGTAACTCTGACTGGGTAGTATGGGTAGAGCATTGGTCATCTGTATATGGATCAAATTCTCATACATTTCACTCCTCTGGTGTGAACCAAGATAGTCATGAAAGAAGCCTTGTAGGCTTGTACAGTATTCAGGTTTTGCTGATAGAAATATGGTCTCTGTTGAAACTTGAATCAGCAGTGTATGGAATCATGGATCTGGTGTTAGGGAGTGTATTTCAATGACATAGCATTCCTCTCAACTTACATACCTCGGACCTGTTTTGTGAAAGCATCCTATTGCAGATTCCAGAGTGGACAATCATCAAACTTTGGACTCTGGAGATACGAGATAGCTCATAGCTCGGAATTACCTGTGATCATTGTTGCAGACTTAATTAAATTACATTCACCTGTAGCTGCTTCAAGCTCAGACTTGGTGCTACTTGGAACAGTCACCTAGGAACAGAATTGTGGCTCAGATTTGTTGGAGGGCTCAGCCCTTGAGGCACAGTTTTAAGCTTGGAGTCCATACCAAAGCCAACTGTCACAGTCATATAAAATTTTGTATAATATGTTCTAAATTAATCTTTTCCAAATTACAGGTTGCTGCAATTTCAACCTCTTCTTGGCATGCCAAAATGAGTGTATATATTTATTTTTTGTACTTGCAAAGTCTTTCCCAATATCTTCTTGATCCAATTCAAACTATTGGCTTTTTTGCCTCGCCATTTTTTTGTCAATTTCAAGCCTAGTAACTTCAAAAGCTCATTTCAGTTAGTCATTGTCATATCAACCGTGACGGCTGTGGGACTCTTTACAGTTTTGCATGGATTGAGAAGGACATTAGAGTCTAGACCATGGCCTTTACAAGGTTGACATTTATGGAGACTCAAATTTAATTTTAATCTTTTTGGCAAGATATTAGCTCCTTGCCAACCAAGACTGATTGACATATTGGACAGAGATATTAGCTCCTTGCCAACCAAGACTGATTGGCTTATTGGACCGGGATATTAACTCCTTGCCAACCAAGACCGATTGACTTATTGAACAGGAGATGGCAGATTGCGAAACATGAATACATTTGAGGATGTCTACAGACAGCATGTTGACAAGATTTGGAATGATGTAACGAACAGGCACACAAAAGAAGCAAAGGAATTGCACAATGAAGTTTGAAGTGCAATGTTTAAAATTGGGAACAGTAAGGAGCTACCGGCAATCCCAGACTATCTTTCAGAGGAAGGCAAGAATTTTGTGAAACTTTGTCTGCAGAGAAATCCTGTAAACCGTCCTATTATAACGTATATCAAATCAAAATGCGATGCAAGCTACCGGTACCCAAGCCTCGGATAGTCGAATAGATGCAATGCTTCTTATTATTAATGCATACCTCACACTTAATCGCCAAACTGTGACCTGAGTTTCACAAGACTCGACAGGGACTGTGCTTCGAATGCGGCTTCGTCGTTCGACAGGGAATGTGCTTCGAAGGCTTCGTCGTTCGAATGCGAGAATGCTATAAACGCAAACGCGGCAATGTTATCACCGTTAAATAGTTAAACAATTCACGGGAATGTTATAAACGCAAACGCGGCAAACCGGAACCGGCGAAAACCCTATTGAATTTGGCGGGACTCGTTAAAATCGGCAGAAATCGCATAAATCGCGAGTCAAACTCACGTTGACCATGAGTTAAACTCGGTCAACGCGAGTTGACTCGCCCAGATTCGAAACGGAACTTTTTGCCGCCGATCCGACTTGCGCTCGCGATTAATCGCCGGAATCGGCGATTCCTGTTTCACTGGTCCACATCTCATGGGCATTGCTCTTTCCTCTCACATGAGGAATGCAATGGTCTTTGATTCCGTCTAGAATCAGCCTCTTACCCTTATTGTTCTTCTTTTTATACTCAGCCAACTGAGTAACATCAGTGGGCACAACAACAGGGTTCTATGCGGTATGCACCATGATATCCCAGACTTCTGCCTCCCCAAAGATACTCTGCATTCTCTCCTTCCAAACGCTGTAATTTATATGCCCATCCAGCCTATCCTCCACCCTCAATCCCAATGACATCCTGCTGTCCTAAAACTGAAAAATAGCACTGCTGTAGTAAAGATAAAACTGCTGTTTATGAAAAAATCAGCTTGCTGGAATTTTCTGAGTGAAAAATCAGCAACTGTAATTTTTCCTTTTGCTGTCCCAAACTGCCCTTCAGCACTCAAGCTCCGATACCATGTAGAAATTTCTGTTTTCCCACCCCGGTTTTCAGTTTCTCCTTATTTCTCCCATGTAGTTAAATGCCCATTCCCATAACCATACATTTAACAGACTGAAAAAAATAAATATTGCTGAAAACATAAATTCTGGAAATTTTTCAGAATGCTGGAAATTGCAGAATTAAAAATCAGCAATCAAAAACAGCCATTAAAACACTGATATTTTTGGTCAACTTGACCCTGGAAAAACCCCCTACAACTCTTGGGGAAAACCAGTTTGAGAGCTCTTCTTTATTTCTGAAAATTGTCTTTTTACAGTGAGAATTATTCAGCAAAAAATCAGCAAACGAATTTACAACTTATCTCCTTTCCCGTGCCTCACAACAATCTGGAAATTACAGCAAACAGGACAGCAATAAATGCTGTACGGCCTCCGTTTTGTGTGCAGAAAAATCAGCAAACTGCTCCTCGATTTTTGTGCAAAAATCTGCCTTTCACTGTGCTGAATGAGCTGTACAAATCTGCTCAACTGCTGCCTTGGAATGTGTGCCAAGCTGCTGTCTCCTTCTCCTCCCTGCTCAGAAATCTCTCTTGCTCTCCTTCTCCCAATCTGCTCATGAAAGAATGAATGACCTTTTTCCTTTTCCTCCTTTAATATAACTCCAAGTGACTTTTGGGGGATCTCTAAACCCAATGGCTGAAATAGATTTAGATCAATGGCTGAGATTAAATACTCATTTAAATCTCACTTTCTATTTTTTAATTCACCCCACTTTAATAAAGACCCACTTAGTCATTTATTTCCAAAGTCACTTTTCCTTTCTAATTTTTCATTGACTTTATAAAAGTCACTTTAAAATTAAACTTAATAACTTTATCACTTAAAGTCACTTTTAAATTAGATTTAACTTTATAAAATTATAGTCACTTTAGGAGAAAAATTAAATTCTTTTGGACACTTTTCCCTAGGCCAAAGATCAAAGCCTAAGGGAACCACCTGTCCTCCGGTACCAAATTTCAACATTAGGCACCTTAGCTATTGATGTCCAATGGACCAGGATGCTTTCCAAAATTGCTTTCAAAAGGATCAATCACCCACCTCTCGACAGCCAACAATTTACCTATAGCGAGATTTCAGCTTCAACATTTTTATATAACCAAAGCCAATCCTCAAAGGAATAAGAGTTGGGTTTCAACATAAAATCAAGATACTTCATCCCTTCATCCAGATGTTTTCGAGGAAAAGAGTGCGATGAATCCAGTTGATTTTGCAAATCTTCTGGAGGAAAATCAAATAGGCGGCAGGATTTGACCATATTGGTTTCCATCCCTGTTGTTGTGCAGTACAGATCAAGAATTTTCTTCAAGGCAACAGTTTCTTGAGAGCACCTTCACCGAACAGAAGAACATCATCAACAAAGAAGAGATGTGAAATAATTTCAGAAGGGGAGACCTTTACACCCTTCAAATTCGTTTTGGATTTGGCATCTCTCATAAGTTTATTTAACCCTTCAAACACCAATAGAAACAACAAAGGAGATAGGGGACAGTCCTGTCTCAAACCTCTAATGGGCGAAATAATTTGAAGGGAGAGCCATTGATAAAAACTGCAAAAGATGTAGTGGATGCTGGAGATACATTCCATTATTCAATTGTTCTTCAGAAATGAAATCACTTAGCATGGGCTTGAGTCTGTTTGCAATCAGTTTGGAGATAATCTTATATATAACATTGCGACATGATATCAGCCTAAAATCCTCAAAAGAATAGGCTTCCGGCTTCTTCAAAATAAGTGCCAAGTTAGTCGAGTTAAAAACACCTAGAATTTTATAGGAACGTTGAGATTCATTAACTACTTTAAGAAGATATTCATTGAGATTCATTAACTACTTTCAGAAGATATTCTTTAATTGGGTCGAAAAACCAAAATTTTTTTTCAACAGTCATGCCATCAGGGCCCAGGCGCAAGACTTTTACCTTTTTGATAGAAAAAAGAGTAGAACGAATTTCTTCCTAGACACCTCTTTTGATAGAAAATTGTTCATTTAGTTTGTAAAGACACAGAAAAATATTTATTAATTTCAAGATCTCTTCAGTGGTGCGTCCTGCAAGCTCTTTAAATAAGTTACTAAATTATGCCTTACCTGTCTCCACCTTCTCCTCAAAAGATGAGATTGAATCCCCATCCATATTCTTAATTTCCCTTATCATGTTCAGGCTTTTCCAATAACTATCAAATTTGTGAAAAAGTTGTGTTCTTGTCTCCCTTAGCGATCCAAATAACTCCACTTTTAAATGCAAAATAGCTTTTTGCTTAGCCAGCAGGTCGTGTCTAAGAGCCAGACAAAAATTTAGAGAAGTCTCATCATCATCAGAAAGTGGACAAGAGCATTTTTCAACCAGATTGGCATTAATCTTTTGCTTTGTTTTCAGCAAAAGAGCTGATATTTTTTGTTGAAAGACTTGGCCCATCCTTTGATCTCCTCAACCCTCCCCAAGTTATCAACAAATTGTTTCATATAAGAATCTTTAGAATCCTCACTAAGATGAATCTAGGAAGAGGAAACCAGGCTTTAGTAATCCTCTTCCACTAGCAACCGAGGTTTAAACTTCATGGTTGAAGGGGGTTTTCATTCCTTTTTTTTTCCATTTTGAAAAGAATCGGAAGATGATCCGAGATTTTCCTCGTTTCCACCCAAGATTTTATGACCGAAGGCCCATCAAATAGCTCTTTGGATATTAGCAAAAGATCCAACCATTTGGCTATATGATCAAATCCCCACCTTCCTTTTGGATCATTCCTCCATGTAGGAACCAACTTCGGATGAGCCAAGTCCACTAGATGCTGATCCACTAGAGCATGATTGAGAAAACCTTCTAGCAGACCCCTTCGAGGATGTGTCCCCCCTAAACTTCTTTAAGGGAGAGGGTGAAATTTAGATCTTCATTTTACATTACATTGGAAATTTGATAGAAAACCCAATGAAACCAGATTCTGCCAATATGGTTTTCTTTCCAAGTAAGGACCATAGCTATTGATAAAGTGAATTGAGGCCATGAAGCCACGGTCCACCAAATCAACCAAAATACCTAAATGAAGGGTTGAAACTTGAAATAGAATTAAATGTTGAAATTTGGTACCGGAGGACAGGTGGTTCCTTTAGGCTTTGATCTTTGGCCTAGGGAAAAGTGTCCAAAAGAATTTAATTTTTCTCCTAAAGTGACTTTATAATTTTATAAAGTTAAATCTAATTTAAAAGTGACTTTAAGTGATAAAGTTACTAAGTTTAATTTTAAAGTGACTTTTATAAAGTCAATGAAAAATTAGAAAGGAAAAGTGACTTTGGAAATAAATGACTAAGTGGGTCTTTATTAAAGTGGGGTGAATTAAAAAATAAAAAGTGAGATTTAAATGAGTATTTAATCTCAGCTTTAGATCTCAATCTATTTCAGCCATTGGATTTAGGGATCACCCAAAAGTCACTTGGATCACCCAAAAGTCACTTGGGGTTAGATTAAAGGAGGAAAAGGAGGAAAAGATCATTCATTCTTTCATGAGCAGATTGAGAGAAGGAGAGCAAGAGAGCAAGGGAGATTTCTGGACAGTGAGCTGCGGAGTTTCAGCAGGGCGGAGTTTCAGCAAGGCTGAGTTTCAACAAGGCTGAGTTTCAGCAAGGCTGAGACAAGTTGTAAAAGTTTGCTTGTTGATTTTTGCTGAATATTTCTCTTACTGTAAAAAGGCATTTTCCAGAAATAAAGAAGAGCTCTCAAACTAGTTTTCCCCAAGAGTTGTAGGGGGTTTTTCCAGGGTCACATTGACCAAAAATCTCAGTGTTTAAATGTGTTTTAATGGCTGTTTATTACTGCTGATTTTTATTTCTGCAATTTCCAGCATTCTGTAAAATTTCCAGAATTTGTGTTTTCAGCAATTTTTTTTTTTTTTTTTCTCCAGCTTGTTAAATGTATGGTTATGGGAAAGGGCATTTAACTATATGGGAGAAATAAGGAGAAACTGAAAACCGGGGTGGGAAATGAGAAATTTCTACATTAAAATTAAAATTGCGACTCCAGGTCATTAAGAGGCCTTTAGATAAACCACCGAATTCCACAAAACAATATGTCTAGTCCTTCAACCAAGACGAGAGAGATTCCTAGGCTTCAATGATGATACATGGTTTATTGAATAAAAATCACATTTGGAGAGTAGGATCTCACAGACATTTGAGGGTCAATATCTTTGGGGCACCCTCAACCGTTCGAGCATTAAAAGAAAGATAGATCATTGATGATATTGCCCACAAGCATTCCACGCTTGAAGGCCCTGATAAATGGTTGACTGTTTGGCACTATGAATTTCTTTTTTGCTTGAAAATGTTTCAATGATAGGTAAGATTTTATACCCACATGAGAACCTTGAGATTTACTGCATGCTAACCCTCCAACCATAGCCCACTTATTCGAGGTCTTTTGTCTTGAGCGAGGATGATACACCGATTTCAAAGGAGATTTGGCCAAGCTACATTTAGACGAAGAGGGAGAACGGGCTTTCGTAGGAGAAGAGTGTTAATTTTTGTAGCATCGGATGTGTTCTAGCCACGATATTTCGTGGAGAGGCTAAAATACATGTATTTTGAGTTTTCCAATACCTAGAAATCGTTTCTGGAAATTCCACCTAGAGATGACTTAATTAGATTTATTAGTCAGTTTTTAATATTTCCTAAGTCTAAACTTAGGAAATATGATTAATTAATCAGAATTAATTAAGTCATGGTGAGAATGTTCTAGAAAAGTACATGGATTGATTTCTAGTTAATCCTAGCCATCGATTAAGATTTAATCGTGGCCATTGATGTTTCAACGGAGGATTATAAGAAGCCAATGGGGCTCGAAGAAGACACACCAAATCAGTTGAGCATTCGATTTTGCTGGGAAATCGATCTCCAGAGTAGCAACATTCAATTGCCGGAGGTGATTCAGTGAGATCGAAGCAATGAGAGAGGGGCAGAGATAGTGAGGTCGGAGGAAGTTTTTCCAGTTCTGGCGAGTACATTGCAGAGAGGCAGCGATTGTCACAAAGAGGTAGCGCAAAGCCCTCTTGGGGAGATTTTTGTTTCGCTGGGGAGAAGGAGAAATTCTGAGCCAGAAGCTGGGCAGAGGGTCTGAAGGCAAAGAGTATCAGTTTCCCAGACAACAGCAGACGAGATAGTGAGAGGAGACGTAGTTCCGAGCTTGTGGGGTGCAATAATTGCGTAGGCTGACGCAATCACTGCACAAAGGGAGCAAGGAGCAACTCAATTCGAGCTGAGGTTAGTGTTCGATCGCTTGTGGAGATAATTTTTTCTCACTAGTTATTATTGCCAGTTATTTCTCTGTTTGGATTGTTAGATTAAGCATCCATAGATTGTACTTAGTTTTCACTACTGAATAATATCAAAACCCTCAGCGATTGCACAGGTTTTCTCGAGTCGGGTTTTTCCCGAGACTTAGTCCAAAAATAACGGTATCAAATTGTGCGTGTACATCTATTTCTTCCAACATTTTTATTTCTTCCACAATATTTTATTTGTGAAGGTTGCAGTGTATTTAATTCGATATTTGTCGTACCACATAACAAGTAAATTGTTAAAATTAATTTAACAATTAGAAGAATTAACATCAGTTGTTGCAATAGGATTCAGGGTTAGCCAAATTTTCACAAAGAGGGCTTTGGGGAAACCTAGCATCCCTCTATTATGTGAGCAGAGGAGCGAATTAAAGAAATATTTACTAGGACTTCAATTTTCCTAGGGAAAGGGGGAGGAAGGAGATAAGGAGATGAACCCACCTAGACTTTTGATGGTTGGGGAACTACTTCTAACAACTTTGGGAGAAGCAAAACCAACATAGGGGAAGTCTTTTTTTCCCGGGAAGAGGTCACAAGTTCAAATCCAAATGGGGGTAGAGTATGTACACCTTTGTATGTTCTAATATTAGCTTCCTGAGGGTTTGTTAGTATCCTATGTTATAGTAACCAAAGCCCAACTTACTCTTTTCATCATTTTGGTCATTTTGTGAAGTTTTGCTATGATCTCTTAGAGATCAAGTTATTAGTATTTTGAGTGAATATAATAACGAATTTGGGGTTTTCATCACTGAGTCGAATCAAGTGGTGTCTTTTCAAGTCAGTTGCAAGGTCAAATCGAATATTTCATCAAATCATCATCATCACAAGTTATTGCTGCACTTTCCCTTTGCGTTGTGCTTTTGCAAATTGGAGGCTTTCTTGTGTCATGATCATTTTTAGGTTCCAAATTTCTCTTCTCTAAGATAATTCACGTTGTATGCTGTTAGTTTCATCTTTAGTAAAATTGAGAAGAACGCCTAGAAAAGCTCACAACCCTCATAAACCTAAATGCGTTGCGCTTTCTTGTTGCGCTATTGTCATAAGTTTGGTAGGAGATGGAAGTTTTTTGTGAAATTTCAGTTTATGGAGGCTCAAGGAGGTTGTTAATACTGTCAGCATCATCAACAAGCTATTTTATTCGTTTAGAGACCCTAGTGCTTAGCCAAACCTATGCAGGTGAAATTTCTCTGTGCTCTGGCGCTGCGCTTTTGTTGTAGATGATGATTTTCAAAGAAGGAAGGTTTGCAGTTTGGTCAAGTGTTTCTTAATAGGTATTTGATGATTTAGGAGTTATTTTCCACCTGTTTGGCACATTTAGAGGTACAGGGGATGATCAAAAGTATACAAATGGTGAATTCGTTGTGCTTTTGAAGTAGCACAACGAATGCGCTACGCTTCCACACAGTGAGCATTTTGACCTTTTAATTCGACTCCAAACCTCATGAAATTGATTCTCATGGTTATGACAAATGTCCTTGAGTGTATTGCAGGTTCAACATTCAAGCATTGATCATCTAATATGAAAAAGAAGCTCACTGCGCTTTTGCTGCAGGGGATTTGCTGCGTTTTTTACTGTTTTAGCAGTTAACTTCAAAATCGGTTTTTGACCAAATGGAGATGAATTTTGAAAAAGTGAAAGAGGTTTTTGTCAAACACGAGCTAAATTACAATAACCTCCTTCAGTTTTGTAACAAGTGTCATAGATTGGAAGATTCGAATGAATCTTTACAACCTATTTTTTAGATTTCATCATTTCCTATTTTAGTCATGATCTTTGGGTGCATATTTTGAGGATCTAGAGAAGAATTTCGAAACTGAGAGAGGTTTCTCTCAAGCACAAGCTCATCAACAAAAACCTCCTTCGGTTTTGTAACAACTATCATGATTCAAGAGATATGATCTAATATTTGACCCCTATTTCCAGAAATTCGGTCCCTATTTCCTAGTAGGCAGTTTCTAAATCTAATGTAACTGACTCTATCTTTGGGGAAATGGTTGAGCTCGACCCCCTAAGTCCAAGGATGAGCTAATTGTATATATTTCATGAGTTTTAGTGTGCAAAGGGTTGGTTGGTTGACCATGGTTAGAGAAAGAAAACCCTGTGCATTGTACTTTTCCATTTTAAAATTTTCAGTGAATGATCAAGACCGAGGTCTATTTTCTCAGGGATTCATGTGTCAGTTTTTGATGGTGATGTGTTCTCTTGTGTTGTAAGTTTCTATCTTGTTACAATCATGCTTGAATGTTAGGTCTTCATGTTTAATTAAGCAGAATTTGTTTCAGAATTCACTTTTTAAGCGCTATGTTTTTTAAAGCTGAGAGGTTTTCGAATTTGGAGCTCCCGCGCGACCGCCTAGACTGGTTCTGCGCCTTCCAGGCCCCGCCTGGCAGCTCCGCTGCTGGGTTTGTCTTCTCTGCACCCCCCCTGGGCTTCCCTCCGCCTTCCGGTTTTCCTCGGGCCTCCTGCCCGGCCCCAGCTCTGGGGCCCCTCCCTTCAGCTTTCGTTCTCTTCCTGGCTCGTCTGCGTTCTGGCTCTCCTTCGCATCAATGGCTGGGACTGATCCATCGTCCCCAGACCTGGAAGACTATGAGAAATTGTTCGCATCTCTTATCCCTGAGAATGCCTCAACAAGAATCTGCCCATCTGCGTCAAAGTTCGTCAAGAAACTTGATGAAATCCCTGAAGTATCTCTTCCTCCTACCCTCCCGAGGAAGGCAGCAATCGCTTTAGCTGAGAGAGGCCTCGTAGGCCAGTTCACTGGCCTCTGGCCTTCGCCCAGAGCAGTCCAAAAATGGGTGGAACGCAACTGGAATGCGATAATACAAGGAAAAATAGCTATCAGATTCTGTGGAAGGGGCTTCTACACCTTTCTGTTCGAATCAAAAGAGGACAGGAACCTTATCTTTAGAAATGGCCCCTATTTCATGGATTCAAGAGGCCTCTATCTGAACAGATGGTCTCCCGACTTCGATCCGGAAATGGACATCCCAAATGCTGTCCCGGTTTGGGTCCGTCTTCCCATCTGCCGCTCCACTGCTGGGGAGATGAATCAGTAAAGGCTATTGGGAACGCAGTCGGCAAATACATTGATAGATCTGAGCCAAAGGAGAATATGCACGCTTGTGCAAGGATTTGCGTAGAAGTCGATCTCGGGAAAGGCCTGCCGGAAGCCATCAAGATCAAAGTAGATCAATGGACACACATCCAACAGCTAGACTACGAGCAGCTACCCTTCAAATGTAAGGTATGTCACGAATATGGACATTTCGCAAATAGATGTAGCAAGTTAAAAATAAATGAGTCTAATGGAAATGCTGAAACCTCCGAAGGCTCTTGGGAGCAAGTAAAAAAGAAAAAATCTACCCCCTTGCAAGGCCCTAGCGCCAAGCCTCTTCCGGAAACCCTAAATGCTCCTCCTCCTCCCCCTTCCAGTTCAGTGCCTCCCTTTCCCTCATCCTCCAACCCTTTTGAATCCCTGTCGGTTGAAGATCCCATATCCCCCCCTGCATCTCCTCGAGTCACTGCCCTCGCAGTGATCCCCTCCCCCTCGCTGCCCCCGTCCTCTCCCCCCCAACCATTGAGCGAATCCTTACCAGAAACAAATTGAAAGAAGCTAGCCTCTCCTCTGATCCTCCGAGAAAAGCAAGCAGGAAGTCGAACAAAGAAATTAGAGACGAAACAACAGCGAAAGAAATGGCCACTGGAACTCAGCGATCGATGGACACATACCTGGACAAACAAAAAGGAAGTGGGGAAAAGACAAAGGCGAGGAGCGGGACTCACCCAAAAATTGGTAAATGATGATTTTGGTCTCTTGGAATTGTAGGGGGATGGGCTCCTCCCTAAAAGCAAATGCAGTCCGGGATTTAATCAATCAAGAGCAGCAAGACCTCCTCCTCATCCAGGAGACCAAAATATCTGAACAAGACTCCCAAAATCATATCAAAAGATACAAAAGTTTCACAGGTACAACAATAGGTGCAGCAGGTGCCTCAGGAGGTATAGGAACTCTATGGAACAAGAACAAATGGGATCTCACCAATCAAAATTCTTGCAATTGGTGGGTAAGAACAGACCTTAAAAACAAAGTCTCAAAAGAAGATTACACTATCTACAACATCTACGCCCCGAACCACTACAGGGATAAAGCTCTTTGCTGGGATTCAATAACTTCAGATTTGCAGTCCGCTCAAGATAGGAACATTTTCTTGGGTGGAGATCTGAATCTAATAAGGAACATTGAGGAAAAACTAGGTGGGAACTTCCTCGCGGACCCTTCAAGAGATTCTCTGGAAGCAATAATTCAAACTCACAACCTTATTGATATTCCTCCTTACAACGGGAAATTTACATGGAGCAACAAAAGAGCTGGCATCCACAACATTAAAGAGAGACTAGACAGAATCCTTGTACATGAAAGAATTGTCGCAGGCTTTTCCTCAATCAAAAACAAAATTATCCATGCCTCTGCCTCAGACCATAAGCCCGTGGTCATGATTCTGGACAAGGGAAGAAATCTGGGGCCTCTCCCCTTCAAATACAACAAATCCTGGGACTCTAAAGACGACTTCCGCAAACTTATCAAAGATCAGTGGGCTAAGGAAGTCATTGGTTTGCCCCACTACATTTGGGAAACAAAATTAAAGTCTCTAAGAACAGCCATAAAACAGTGGGCAAGAGCAAACGCAGCAATGGAAAACAAAAAAAGAGTAGATCTTCATAAGCAGTTGGATCAATGGAACCAGGAAAAAGAGAACATCCAATACACAAAGGAAGACCAAACCCAAGAAAATGAAATGTACAGGGAACTTTACAGGCAAAATAGAGTGGAGGAAGAAGAACAACGTCAGAAATCAAGGTGTCTCTGGCTCAAAGTTGGAGATAAAAACACCTCCTCCTTCCACAATAACATAAAGCTTAGACGTGCCAGAAACCAAATCGACAAAATTGTGGCAGAGGGGAAAGAGATCAGCGATCAAGAGGGAATCAAAGAGGCAGCGCATAGACATTTTCAATCTCTATTATCAGCAGTCCCACAGACTTCGAACAACATGGATTTCCTTAGATCAGTCGAGAGTAAAATTTCTGATCTGCAAAACAGAGAATTGGACTAGGATGTATTAGAAGAGGAGATCAGGTTGGCGGCCTTCAGCATGCAGTCGGACAAGGCCCCGGGACCCGACGGTTTCACTGTAGCCTTCTACAAAAATCATTGGGACACAATAAAAAAAGACTATGTCAAGATGGTAAAAGATGTTTTCAAAAAATACAAGATGGGGGAAAATACTAAATCCTCACACCTTGCCCTCATCCCCAAGGACCTTAATCCCCTCTCCTTCGACCGTTTTAGACCTATTTCTCTATGCAATGTCTCTTACAAGATAGTCACTAAAATCCTAGCCATCAGGCTTAAAAAGCTCCTCCCCTATCTTATTTCAGAGAACCAAGGCGGATTTGTCCCTCATAGACAAATCACGGACGACGTCATTTTGATACAAGAAGCAATTCACAGTAGCATCAACAGGAAAGAAAGAGGCATGATCATCAAATTAGACATGGCAAATGCCTTCGATAGGGTTGACCATCACTTCCTGACAGACGTCCTCAGAGAATTCGGGATCTCCAACAAATTCATAAGCATCATCATGGAGTGCATCTCTAACCCCTGGACCGCCCCTCTGATCAATGGCCGACCTAGCAGCTACTTCAGAAGCTCTAGGGGACTGAGGCAAGGCTGCCCCCTCTCTCCATTCTTATACATCATAATGGCGGAAACCTTGAGCATCCATTTGGAAAAACTTCGCAAGCAAAAGGAGATCACAGGGATCAGTATAGAGAGAGGGATTAAAGAAATCAATCATTCGCTCTTTGCGGATGACACCCTTCTAATCGGGGGAGCCTCAAGTTTGATGGAAAAAAGATTCAAGAAAACTCTGGACTCATTCCTGGCAGCTTCAGGGGGAAAGCTAAACAATAAAAAATGTAAGATATACACCTGGAATGTCCCTTTTCAAATCATGCAAAGAATCTCCTCGATTCTGGACATCCCAGTGCAAAGAAATTGGAGCTACTTCTCATATTTGGGTCTGCCCTTAGCAAAAGAAATAGTCAAGTCCGAAATTTGGGTAAAGCACATAGAAAAAATGAGAGGACTTCTTCAAAGCTGGGGCTGTCTTGGCTAAATTTGGCTGGCAGAACTATCCTCATTAAGGCTATTCTATCCACCCTTCCCATTTATCAATATGCAGTAACCTTGGCTCCCGCCAGCACCCACAAGCACATGGAACTAATTATGAGAAGCTTCCTCTGGCAGGGAGGGAAGCAAGATTCAAAAAAATTCAGCCTAGTCAGATGGGACCAAGTTATCCTTCCCTTTGAAAAGGGGGCGTAGCCATCAAAATCCCAAGTCTCTCCAATAAAGCTATGGGATTCAAACTGATATGGAGAATGCTTATAGGAAAGGGCTCCTGGTGGGTGGAGGTTATGAAAAGAAAATATCTCAACGGGTCGAATTCTAATGTCCTCTCTGAACCAATTGTTGAAAGACCGTGCACTCCTGTCTGGAAACTCATCAAAAAAGTCCTCCCTCAATTCAGAAACCACATCTCAAAAGTGCCTGGCAATGGTAAAGAAATAAATATTTGGACAGACAGAATCATGGGAGTAAAGCCAAGAAACCTACTCCAGAATTTCAGCACCCTGCAAACTTGGATGGAAGCAAAAAATTTGAACTCTCTATATGACATTTCCCCATGGGAACAAAATAGTTGGCTTGATTGGAAGGACCTCCCACTTCCAAATGATCTCAGGGATCAATGGATAGACCTTAAGACCTCTCTCTCAGGATCTGCCCCCACAAACAAAGCGGCTGATGACAGTTTCATATGGGACCCTAGCGGAGGGAACTTCACAGTTAAAGAGGGGTACAAACTTCTTCAGGCAAGCACAGCAACAGGTAAATGGAACCTTTGTACAACAGTGTGGAAACTAGAGTGCTTGCCAAAGATCAAGTTTTTTAACTGGACCCTTCTCAAAGGCAAGATCCTCACCGCTGAGAATCTTAAAAAAAGAGGTATACCTGGTCCCTCAATCTGCTGCCTATGCCGTGCTGAGGAGGAAAGCAGCCAACACCTCTTCTTCGATTGTCCTTATGCTCAAAGCTGCTGGAATCAGCTCATCAGTCCTTTGAAAATAAGAGAGACCTTCGACCAGCTTCCCTCTTTACACAAAAATTGGGAGAAATGCTACCCTTATCCTAAGAAAAACAAGGCCCCTATCATTCGCCTGTGGAAATGCATTCCCTCAACGCTCAGCTGGCAAATCTAGCTCACCAGGAACAATTGTATCTTCAACAACCAGAAGCCAAACCCAGCTCGCACCTTGGCAAAAACTATGGCTCTTGTCTCTGATACAATAAGCGCCAACTCCGTCTCTCAACCAGATCGATCCAGCTGGCACAAAGATGAGAATGACTGGTTCAACAAATTCTGTCTAAGTTACGACAAAAACAAGCAACCCCACTTCAAAGCAGACAAGAGAAGGAACAACTGGAAACTTAGGGGTACCAAGGAGGACATAAGTCAATGGATTCTAGCACAAAAGCGAACCACTCTTCAGTTTGATGGAGCCTCCAAAAACAATCCGGGGAAAGCTGGGGCAGGGGGAATTATAAAGGATCAGCATGGCAAAACTCTTATAACATATGAATGGGGCCTGGGTCAAATGTCAAACAACATGGCCGAGGCTTACAACCTCCTCTTAGGCACAAGCATTCTGAAACAGATGAGAGTTCAGAACCCAATCATCCTGGGAGATTCGGCAATTGTAATTGTTGCTATGGCTACAGGGGGAGAGTTCAAAAAAGCGGCTCTCAGCAATATAAAACTAAGGATCATGGACAACATCAGTCATACGGGGGATACCACCTTCAAGCACGTCCTGAGGGACAATAATACAGAAGCTGACTCATTCGCCAACAGGGCAACCAACAGACCCATTGGACAAGTCAGAGAAAACGATACCACTTATGATAAGCCAATCCCGTAGCTTGATCCACCATTCTGCAAACTCTCTGAATATCGGTCACCTCAGTAATCATACTATTCTTCCTGCTCTCTATCCTAAGCTTGTCAAGCCGCCCGCAGTCTTCACCCTCTCTGACACCGACCCCCTCCTCACCTTGAATGATGCAAAAGAAATCTCTGCTGCCAAAATGAACAGGTACGGGTCCAAGATATTTCAGAATCCCCGTGACATCTCTCATCAAAATCTTCACCGACTGCATAAAAAATCCAAGGCCTGATCTCAAGACCAGCCAAATCCTTGCGTATCACACGACAGACTTGGTCGATCAGCCTCTCAACCTGCTTTATATTCTTCAGAGATCCTCATTCTTCGCTCAGCTCAGAGCTACAACTCCTCAATTTCAAAAGCGCAAAGGATCGACTCATCTCAGAAAGTTTCTGGAGCTCCTCAGTATCAGATGGTGCATTACGTTCAGCTTCGACAGGAGGCTGCCTTCAACCGATTACAGTGGTAAATATCGTGTTCTTAAGGTTTTGTTATGTTTTCTTGCTAACCATAGCACTGTTTGCTTGAACCAGCGCCCTCTTCCTACAACGTTCTCCTCCCTTCCGGTTTCATCCGCCCCTCTGCTCTATACTCCTCTTTTCATTTCCCTCCTCGCTGCTTTCGATCCCTCTCAGACCTGCGCTCACTGCCAGTTCTCCCCTTCATCTTTTCCCCTTCCCCCCTCTCCCTTCTTCTCCCCCTGTTTCTCCCCTCTGTATCATCTCCTTCAAGCTCCCCCCAAGAGAGGTTCTGAAATGGCCGAGAATCCAGCAGACCGTGATCCAGCTGAGAACCCCCTGGAGCGAGTAATCACCAGCAGTAGCAGTAATCACCTTGTGCAAAGCTCACTGTTTCATGATAGCAAGATTCCTAAAGCACTTTAACGACTTCAAGGAGGAATTCCAAGCTGATAGTAAATCAAAAAGAAAAAAGCTGGAGAAACAGAAAGCGGAGATCGAAGGTCTCAAAGAAAAATGCAACCCTATGGAAGAAGCCATTGCTCACATCAAATCAATAACTCAGAGCATGCAAGCAGAGGCCTTGACAAGCGCCAGTGAAAAAAAGGAGCCTTAGCGCGATGATTCTGTCAACCAGCAACTGTAACTTGATCTATGTCTTGTAAATTTTGTTTTCTAGTAGGCCTGTTTGTACGGCAATATAGCCGTTATCTTTTTCAAACTGCATTTCACAAGTCCACCATCAAGGATCAAGGGTCTGCGTACCCATTTTGGATCCTCCCCTCTCTGCTCCCTCTATCTTATGTAACAAGACTTGTTCCTTGAAGTTTTATAATACATAAGTAACCGATCGTGTTAAAAAAAAAGTGCTATGTTTTTTTGTATTATAAAACTTCAAGGAACAAGTCCTGTTACATAAGATGAAAAGAACAGTGAGGGGAGGATCCAAAATGGGTACGCAGACCCTTGATCCTTGTCAGTGGACTTGTGGATTGCGATTTGAAAAAGATAACGGCTATATTGCCGTACAAACAGGCCTACTAGAAAGCAAAATTTACAAGACATAGAACAAGTTACAGTTGCTGGTTGACAGAATCATCGGGCTGAGGCTCCTTTTTTTGCTGACCTTTGTCGAGGCCTCTGCATGCATGCTTTGAGTCATTGCTTTTATGTGAGCAATAGCTTCTTCCAGGTGGTTGCATTTTTCTTTGAGACCTTCGATCTCCGCTTTCTGTTTCTCCAGCTTTTTTCTTTTTGATTTACTGTCAGCTTGGAATTCCTCCTTAAGGTCGTTGAAGTGTTTTACGAATCTGGCGATCATGAAACAGTGTGCTTTACACAAAGTGCAGCTACTGTTGGTGATTACTCGCTCCAGAGGGTTCTCAGCTGGTTCGCGGTCTGCTGGATTCTCGGCCATTTCGGATCCTCTCTTGGAGGGAGCTTGAAGAAGATGGAGCAGAGGGGAGAAACGGGGGGAGCAGAAGGGAGAGGGGAGAAGGGGAAGGGATGAAGGGGAGAACTGGCGGTGAGCGCGGGCCTGAAAAAGGAAGGGCAGGCCGCTAACAGCGAGGAGAAAGATGAAAAGAATAGGATAGAACAGAGGGGAGGATGAGACCGGGGAGGAGGAGAACGCTGGAGGGAGAGGGCGCTGGGTCAAGCAAACAGAGCGACAGTTAGCGAGAAAGCATAAAAAGACACTAAAAACACGACGATTACCACTGGAATCGGATGGAGACAGCTTCCTTTCGAAGCTAGTCGCAGGGCCCAATCTGAAACTGAGGAGCACCGGGAACTTTCTGTAATGAGTCGAACCTTTACGCTTTTGGAATTGAGGAGCTGAAGCTCTGAGCTGAATGAGGAATGAGGATCCCTGGAGAATATAAAGCCGGTCGAAAGACTAATCGTCCAAATCTGATGTGTGATACGCAAGGATTTTGCTGGTCTTGTGATCATGCCTTGGATTTTTTATGCAGTGGGTGAAGATTTTGATGAGACTGACGCCTAACTTATGCTTGGAGATGTCACGTGGACTCTGAGTGAGCTTGGACCCATACCTGTTCATTTTGACAGTGGGGATTTCCTTTGCGGCCTTCAAGATGAGGAGGGTGCTAGTGTCAGAAGGGGTGAAGACTGCGGGCGGCTTGTCAATTTTGGGAGAAAGAGCGGGCAGGATAATATGATTGCTGAGGTGACCGAAATTAAGAGAAATTGCAGTATGGTGGATCGAGTTACGGGATTGGCTTATCATAAGTAATGTCATTTTCTCTAACCTGTCCAATGGATCTATTAGTTGCCCTGTTGGCGAATGAGTTAGCTTCAGTGTTATTATCCCTCGGACGTGTTTAAAAGTGGTATCCCCCATATGACTGATGTTGTTCATGATCCTTAGTTTGATATTGCTGAGAGCCGTTTTTTTGAATTCTCCCCCTGTAGCCAGAGCAGCAATTATAATTGCCGAATCACCCAGGATGATTGGGTTCTGAACTTGCATCTGCTTCAGAATGCTTGTGCCTAAAAGTAAGCTGTAAGCCTCGGCCATGTTATTTGACATTTGTCCCAGGCTCCATTCGTAGGTTATGAGAGTTTTGCCATTCTGATCTTTTATAATTCCCCTTGCCCCTACTTTCCCCGGATTGTTTTTTGAGGCTCCATCAAACTGGAGGGTGGTTCGCTTTTGTACTAGAATCCATTGATTTATGTCTTCCTTGGTGCCCCGAAGTTTCCAAGTGTTCCTCCTCTTGTTTGCTTTGAAGCGGGGTTGCTTGTTTTTGTCATAACTTAGGCAGATTTTATTGAACCAGTCTTCCTCATCTTTTTGCCAGCTGGATCGATCGGGTTGAGAGACAGAGTTGGCGCTTATTATATCAGAGACAAGGGCCATAGTTTTTGCCAAGGTGCGCGCTGGGTTTGGCTTCTGATTGTTGAAGATGCAATTGTTCCTGGTGAGCCAGATTTGCCAGCTAAGCGTTGGAGGAATGCATTTCCACAAGCGGATGATGATGGCCTTGTTTTTCTTAGGATAAGGGTAGCATTTCTCCTAGTTTTTGTGTAAAGTAGGAAGCTGATCGAAGGTCTCTCTTATTTTCAATGGACTGATAAGCTGTTTCCAACAATTTAAAAAGAGGTGATGACTGCTTTCTTCCTCAGCATGGCAAAGACAGCAGATTGAGGGACCAAGGATGCCTCTTTTTTTAAGATTCTCGGCTGTGAGGATCTTGCCTCTGAGAAGAGTCCAGTTGAAGAACTTGATCTTTGGAAGGCATTCTGATTTCCACACTGCTGTACAGAGATTCCAATTACCTGGAGCGGAGCTTGCCTGTAGAAGTTTGTACCCGTCTTTAACTGTGAAGTTTCCTCCGCTAGGGTCCCATATGAACCTGTCGCAAGCCTCTTTGTTTATGGGAGCTGATCTTGAGAGAGAGATCTTAAGGTCTGCCCATTGATCCCTGAGGTTGTTTGGAAGAGGGAGGTCCTTCCAATCAAGCCAACTATTATGATCCCATAGGGAGATGTCATAAAGAGAGTTCAAATTTTTTGTTTCCATCCAAGTTTGCAGGGTGCTGAACTGCTGAAGTAGATTTCTTGGCTTTACACCCATGATTCTGCCTGTCCAAATATTTATTTCTTTTCCATTGCCCGACGATTTTGAGATGTTGTTTCTGAATTGAGGGAGAACTTTTTTGATGAGTTTCCAGACTGAGGTGCAAGGTCTTTCTACGATTGCTTCAGAGAGGACATTAGAATTCGGCCCGTTGAGGTATTTTCTTTTCATAACCTCCACCCACCAGGAGCCTTTTCCTATGAGCATTCTCTAGATCAGTTTGAATCCCATAGCTTTGTTAGAGAGACTTGGAATTTTGATGGCTAGGCCCCCTTTTTCGAAGGGGAGGATAACTTGGTCCCATCTGACTAGGTTGAATTTTTTCGAGTCTTGCTTCCCTCCCTGCCAGAGGAAACTTCTCATAATTAATTCCATGTGCTTGTGGGCGCTGGCGGGTGCCAAGGTTACTGCATATTGATAAATGGGAAGGGCGGAGAGGATAGCCTTAATGAGGGTAGTTCTGCCAGCCAAATTTAGCCAGGACAGCCCCCAGCTTTGGAGAAGTCCTCTCATTTTTTCTATGTGCTTTACCCAAATTTCAGACTTGACTATTTCTTTTGCTAAGGGCAGACCCAAATATGAGAAGTGGCTCCAATTCCTTTGCACTGGGATGTCCAGAATCAAGGAGATTCTTTGCATGATTTGAAGAGGAACATTTCAAGTGTATATCTTACATTTTTTATTGTTTAGCATTCCCCCTGATGCTGCCAGGAATGAGTCCAGAGTTTTCTTGAATATTTTTCCCATTAAGCTTGAGGCTCCCCCAATTAAAAGGGTGTCATCCGCAAAGAGTGAATGATTGATTTCTTTGATCCCTCTCTCTATGCTAATCCCTGTGATCTCCTTTTGCTTACGAAGTTTTTCCAAGTGGATGCTCAAGGTTTCAACCATAATGATATATAAGAAGGGAGAGAGGGGGCAGCCTTGCCTCAGTCCCCTAGAGCTTCTGAAGTAGCTGCTGGGTCTGCCATTGATGAGGGGGGCGGTCCAAGGGTTAGAGATGCACTCCATGATGATGCTTATGAATTTGTTGGAGATCCCGAATTTTCTGAGGACGTCTGCCAGGAAGTGATGGTCAACCCTGTCGAAGGCGTTTGCCATGTCCAATTTAATGATCATGCCTCTTTCTTTTCTGTTGATGCTACTGTGAATTGCTTCTTGTATCAAAATGACGTTGTCCGTAATTTGTCTGTGAGGGACAAATCCGCCTTGATTCTCTGATATAAGATAGGGAAGGAGCTTTTTAAGCCTGTTGGCCAGAATTTTAGTGACTATCTTGTAAGAGACGTTGCATAGAGAAATAGGTCTAAAATGGTCAAAGGGGAGGGGATTGAGGTCCTTGGGGATAAGAGCAAGGTGGGAGGATTTAGTGTTTTCCCCCATCTTGTATTTTTTAAAAACATTTTTTACCATCCTGACATAGTCTTTTTTTATTGTGTCCCAGTGATTCCTGTAGAAGGCGACAGTGAAACCGTCGGGTCCCGGAGCCTTGTCCGGCTGCATGCTGAAGGTCGCCAACCTGATCTCCTCCTTTGAGACATCCTGGTCCAATTCTCTGTTTTGCAGATCAGAAATTTTGCTCTCGACTGGTCTGAGGAAATCCGTGCTGTCCGAAGTCTGAGGGACTGCTGATAATAATGATTTGAAATGTCTGTGCGCTGCCTCTTTGATTTCCTCTTGATCGCTGATCTCTTTCCCCTCTGCCACGATTTTGTCGATTTGATTTTCGGCACGTCTGATCTTTATGTTATTGTGAAAGGAGGAGGTGTTTTTATCTCCAGCTTTGAGCGAAAGACACCTTGATTTCTGTCTTTGTTCTTCTTCCTCCACTCTATTTTGCCTGTAAAGTTCCCTGTACATTTCATTTTCCTGGGTTTGGTCTTCCTTTGTGGATTGTTTATTCTCTTTCTCCTGGTTCCACTGTTCCATCTGCCTATGAAGATCTGATCTTTTTTTGTTTTCCATTGCTGTGTTTGCTCTTGCCCACTGTTTTATGACTGTTCTTAAGGACTTTAATTTTGTTTCCCAAATGTAGTGGGGCGAACCAATGACTTCCTTCGCCCACTGATCTTTGATAAGTTTACGAAAGTCGTCCTTAGAGTCCCAGGATTTGTTGTATTTGAAGGGGAGAGGCCCCAGATTTCTTCCCTTGTCAAGGATCAGGACCACGGGCTTATGGTCTGAGGCTGAGGCATGGACAATTTTGTTTTTGACTGAGGAGAAGCCTGAGACAATTCTTTCATGTATTAGGATTCTGTCTAGTCTCTCTTTAATGTTGTGGATGCCAGCTCTCTTGTTGCTCCATGTGAATTTCCCGTTATAAGGGGGGATATCAATAAGGTTGTGGGTTTGAATTATTGCTTCCAGAGAGTCTCTTGAGGGGTCAGCGAGGAAGTTCCCACCTATTTTTTCCTCGATGTTCCTTATTAGGTTTAGATCTCCACCCAAAAAAATGTTCCTATCTTGAGCGGACTGCAAATCTGAGTTTATTGAGTCCCAACAAAGAGCTTTATCCCTGTAGTGGTTCGGGGCGTAGATGTTGTAGATAGTGTAATCTTCTTTTGAGACTCTATTTTTAAGGTCTGTTCTTACCCACCAATTGCAAGAATTTTGGTTGGTGAGGTCCCATTTGTTCTTGTTCCAAAGAGTTCCTATGCCTCCTGAGGCACCTGCTGCATCTATTGCTATACCTGTAAAACTTTTGTATCTTTTGATGAGATTTTGGAAGCCTTGTTCAGATATTTTGGTCTCCTGGATGAGGAAGTGGTCTGGCTGCTCTTGATTGATTAAATCCCGGACTGCATTTGATTTTAGGGAGGAGCCCAATCCCCTGCAATTCCAAGAGACCAATATCATCATTTACTGATTTTTGGGTGAGCCCCGCTCCTCTCCTTTGTCTTTTCCCCACTTCCTTTTTGTTTGTCCAGGTATGAATCCATCGGTTGCTGAGTTCCAGTGACCATTTCTTTCGCTGATGTTTCATCTCTAATTTCTTTGTTCGTCTTCCTGCCTGCTTTTCTCGGAGGATCAGAAGAGAGACTAGCTTCTTTCAATTTGTTTCTGGTGAGGATTCGATCAATGGTTGGAGGGGGAGAGGACGGAGGCAGCGAGGGCGAGGGGATGACTGCAAGGGCAGTGGCTCGGGGAGATGGAGGGGGTGAAAGGGGTTCTTCAACTGACAGGGATTCAAAAGGGTTGGAGGATGAGGGGAAGGGTGGGGCTGAACTGGAAGGGGGAGGAGGAGGGGCATTTAGGGTTTCCGGAGGAGGCTTGGAACTAGGACCTTGCAAAGGGATTGATTTCTTCTTTTTTACTTGCTCCCAGGAGCCTTCGGAGGTTTCAACATTTCCATTAGACTCATTTATTTTTAACTTACTACATCTATTTGCAAAATGTCCATATTCGTGACATACCTTACATTTGAAAGGTAGCTGCTCGTAGTCTAGCTGTTGGATGTGTGTCGATTGGTCTACTTTGATCTTGATGGCTTCCGGCAGGCCTTTCCCTAGATCGACTTCAACGCAGATCCTTGCACAAGCATGCATATTCTCCTTTGGTTCACATCTGTCAATGTATTTCCCGACCGCGTTCCCAATAGCCTTTACTGATTCATCTCCCCAGCAGTGGAGAGGAAGGTGGGGTAGACGGACCCAAACCGGGACTGCATTTGGGATGTCCATTTTCGGATCGAAGTCGGGAGACCATCTGTTCAGATAGAGGCCTCTTGAATCCATGAAGTAGGGGCCATTTCTAAAGATAAGGTTCCTGTCTTCTTTTGTTTCGAAAAGAAAAGTGTAGAAGCCCCTTCCACAGAATCTGATAGCTATTTTCCCTTGTATTATCGCATTCCAGTTACGTTCCACCCATTTTTGGACTGCTCTGGGCGAAGGCCAGAGGCCAGTGAACTAGCCAACGAGGCCTCTCTCAGCTAAAGCGATTGCGGCCTTCCTCGGGAGGCTGGGAGGAAGAGATACTTCAGGGATTTCATCAAGTTTCTTGACGAACTTAGATGCAGAAGGGCGGATTCTTGTTGAGGCATTCTCAGGGATAAGAGATGCGAAAAGTTTCTCGTAGTCTTCCAGGTCTGGGGACGATGAATCAGTCCCAGCCATGGTTGCGAAGGAGAGCCAACACGCAGTCAACCGATGGTAAAAACGGAGGCTGAAGGAAGGGGCCCCAAAGCTGGGGCCGGGCAGGAGGCCCGAGAGAGACCGGAAGGCGGAGGGGAGCCCAGGGGGGTGCAAAGAGGGGACAAACCCAGCAGCGGAGCTGCCAGGCAGGGCCTGGAAGTCGAAGAACCAGTCAGAAGCGGTCGCGCGGGAGCTCCGGATTCGAAATCGCCATTGTTTTCCTTCAATCACTTTTTAAGTGCTATGTTATGGCTTAATGAACATTTTAATATTTTCTTCTATTGGGATCATCTAGAATTCATCCTCAACTAGATGCTTTAGATGTTGTCAATTCCACAATTCCTCTGCTCACCCCTCTACAACGAAATTCGATTAAAAACACCAGAAGGATTGCCTATCTTGCCCATGCTAAAAGATTCCTCATCTTCTATCCTCTCACTGAAAAAATCATTACTTTAATATGACTCCATCTCCAATGGATTTTCCCTCTCCCCTGCCATCAAACTGTTAAATATCATTCCCCTTTGATCTTAATACCTAGCCTAAAACCTAAGACAATTAGTCATCTAAGTGTCTGAAGATTCAGATAGAGAGAGCCCTCTCTGAAGTTGGAAGGGCTAGATTCTAGTCTCAAAGTGGTTTGTGGTTGCCTCTGGGTTTCCTTCCTACAACCAAAGGAAATTACAAAGTGCTAACAGGGTTCACGGTAAAAAAAGTCAAGTTTTTTGCTTGAACTTGAGGCACCATTTTTTTTTAATCTTCCAAATGGACATAAAGAACTGACTTGGAGCAAAGCCACTTTCATTCATGAGTAGGCTTGTAATTAGTAAAAGCTTTAGACATGTTCCACTTTCTAGTCACGTGAACATGCAAAAGTAGATCACAGTCATAGCTTGAGGAAAAGATCATCCAAAATCAACTCTTGTAATATCCCTTTTTGAATGATCACTTCTAGAGGACAACTCAACAACCTATTTGATTCCCATAGACTATAGTCAGTAAAAAAGGGATCAGTTCATTTAATTATTTAAATGACATTTGGGTTAAGAAGTAACATGTAAAATTGACATTTATTAATTAAATTAAAAAGGTGCTATTAAGTGACTATGGAGGAAAAGCAAGGAAAACTTTATAAAGTCACCTTATTATTCAATTGTGGGGAAAATGGTAAAAATGTAAAAGAAAGGGTCAAAGGGAAAAAATATTATAAAAGAGAGACCCATGGTATTTTGATGATAAAAGAAAGATGAGAGCGGTGTTAGTTTTTGTAGCATTAGAGGTGTTCTAGTCTCGAAACTTTGTGGAGAGGCTAAAACACAGGAGTTCTCCAAAACCTAGAAATTGTCTATGGAAATTCCACTTAGAGATGACTCAATTAAATTAATTGACCATAATTAAAAATTTCCTAAATCTAACTTAGGAAAAATGTTTAATTAATAGCAGTTAATTGAAAAATGTGTGAATTATCTAGAAACTCGCGTAGATCGACTCTGAGATGATCCCAACCATTGATTAAGTTTTAATCTTGGTCGTTGGAGTCCCAACTAGAGATTATAAGAGGAGGCCAATGGATAGATGGAGAGCTGTGAAAATTCGAGAATCCTCGAATCACTTACTGCAACAACTGATATTACTTCTCCTATTTGTTAATCCATGCCAGTTATTTACTGTGGTCTACTGTAGATATCGAAGTAAATACAACTGCAACCTTCACAACTTTAAACAATATGCGGAAACACGAATCTGAGCAAGAAAGAAATAACACACACAAATGACACTGTTGTTTTTGGACCAATGTCCCCGGAAAAACCCAATGCGGGAAAATCGGTGCAACAACTAAGGGTTTGTATTATTATGCAATAGTTTCTGAATACAATCTTTTGATGCCTTACTGACTATCTAATACAGAGAATCTGATTGACAGAGAGATGAGTGAGATATACCTCACACTATCACTGGTGATCCAGTGCTGATCCATCCACTGCGCTGCTCTGTGTCACAACTTTCGGGAACTGCATCACTCCTTCAGGCTGATCGATTTGACTATGGAACTTTGACTTTTTGCCCTTCCGGTCTCACATCCCGACTTTTGGCTCTGGAACTCGATTCTCCAACAAATTTTGAATCTCCTCTTAGGATTTGCGCTGCCTCAGTGTGGCTTTGCGCTACCTCAGTGTGGCTACCCAGCGTGGCTCTGTGTTGCCACTTCTGGATCTCTCTCTACCTCGTCTGCAACGTATCCCCGGATTAGGACAACCTTTCCAACCAGAAACCTATCTTTGCCCCTCATTGCAAGAAATCACCTCGATCACTTCTCCGACAGCTGTTGTGCTGCTCTCTTCAGAAATTGATCTCTTGATCTCTAACTCGATGTGTCTTCCAAATGCCCATCAAACCTCTTCTTATAATCTTCTCGTTGAGTAACCAACGACACAGATTAGATTCTAATGAATGGCTCAGATCATTTTGGCTTGATCCTTGTCTTCTTCTAGAAGTTTCACTCCCTGTTTAATTAATACCCTTTAATTATTTTTAATTTCCTAAGTTTAGATTTAGGCCTCCATTAAAAATAATTAATTATTTTAATAAACTGCCTCTGTGTCCCAAAACAATTTCTGGGTATTCTGGAATATATGCATCCTAACCTCCCTGCAAATTTTGAGGCTTAGAGCACATCCGATGCTACTAGAAATCAACAAGAACACACTAGTTGATCTGGACAATTCGATTTTCCAGTGCAGGTGATTCAGCAGGAGAGATCGAGTCAGAGATCAAGTAGCAGGTGTCAGAGGGGCAAAGCAGTGGATTTTCGGAGGAGTTTCTAGTTCTAGAGAGTTAGCTACAGGAGGGTCGAGTTTCCTTAGTGGGGTTGTGCAGGGCTTGCGCAGAAGCTTTAGAGGTAGAGTTCGATTTGGCCAGACAAAGGGTTGATTCAGTTGTTGGAGGCCGTGAGAATTTCCAGAGAGGTTAGCGAGCCATTTTTAGAGGCTGATTTGAGCAGACGACTTGATTAGAGGCAGCTTCCAAACAAAGCGTTCGAGGGTCTACTTAGGGGTGATGCAGAGGCTGACATAGGAACTTTCGTTGGGCTTGTTTGTGCCAGTTGTCGAGTTGGATTAGTGCTGGGTGAGACAAAATTTGTCTCACTAATTTTTGTGGCCAATTTATCTTGTAGTGGATTTCCAGTTTTGGGCATCCAATTGTATTCATAATTTTTGTTGCTGCATAATAATAAAACCCTCAACTGCTGCACTGATTTTCCCACATTGGGTTTTTACAGGGACATTTGTCCAAAAATAACTGTGTCCATTTTTATGTGTGTTCTAGCATATTTCTTAGTTTCCTGTATTCATTTTCCACAACGTTTATTTTATTTGGTGAAGAAATTGCAGTGTGATTAATTCGATATTAATTAGAAAATTAATAAACTGATAATCAATTAGGAGAATTAAATCCAGTTGCTACATTTCAAGGAATTTTCACATGGTATTAGAGCATATTTGATGGACAGGAGGCTCATAAGCGAAGAGAGAAAATTTCGCTGTTCAAAGGGAATAGTAGGCCGAAATTTTCCTGGGGCTGCACAGTGCCTAGCCAGGCAGTGCAAATCGCTAGATAGGGTTCAATTTTCTAGTGGCAGAAGGCAGGAAAGTTTGATTTGTCTGGAGAAGTGATTCCAACAGGCAGAGGGTGCAACAACTTAGATTTTCGTAGAGCAAATTTCTTGTCTGGGCACAGAGGGTTTTGCAGCAGTTGCAATAGTAGAATTAGTGCCAGAAGGAAGAGGAACTGCACGCATAGAGGGAGATTTCTCTCATGGGGTTTCTAGTTCAGAAATCTAAATTTCCAGTTGCAGCTGGTAGTAGCTACAACCATATTTCCTCATTCTAGAAGGGAGTGCGAATACAAAGCTAGTAGTTGAGCAAGAAAGGGAGGAGATTCTTGTTTAGTTCTCCAATTATTTGAGTTTTGCAGTTTTTGCAGCTTTCTAGAGATGGCTGTACAAGAGTGTCAGAAGAGGCCATGCGAGTTAGCTAGAATGTAGATATATGGGCAGCAGATCGACTTCCAGTTGCCAGAGACATGCCGAAGGAAGTACGAGTTGTCTAGTGCAAGTTGCAAAGGGAAGAAGGGTCCCAACCAGGGACTAGGTTCGAAAGGAGACAGTAGGGCACCAGATCTAAGAGGAGGAGTATGAGACTTTGATGTGCCAAATTGGACAGGATACATGGAAGAGCAACAAATTAGACCAGTATCTTTGCTACGGAAGCCCAAAAAAATTAATAGCAGGAGGATCACAGTGTCAGCAGGTGCAGTTAGTCATTCAGATGATAGTTGCATAGCTAGTTGCAGTTAGTACCCGGGAGATAGTTGCATAACTATTTGTAGTGACACAAGCAATGTGAATTGCCCAGTTGCAGTATGCAGGTGTAGTTCTAGCCAAAAGA
This sequence comes from Pinus tabuliformis, assembly GCA_031772625.1. Lineage (NCBI taxonomy): Eukaryota > Viridiplantae > Streptophyta > Pinopsida > Pinales > Pinaceae > Pinus > Pinus tabuliformis. Next base: position 491,097,814 of record CM062813.1, read on the forward strand.
TTCCCAGTGTAGAGCTATGCAGTCCAGTTCCTAGTACAGGAGGACAGTGCGAGTTGCCAGAAGGGAGCAGAGAGATTTCCCATAGTGAGATCGAGACTCAGAGGGAGTATAGCTTCAGAGGGAGCAACCCTATGGAAACTAGCACTTCAGGATTTGGGGAGATCAAACTCATTATATCAGTAGCAACAATAGTATAAGTAGATTAGAGTTAAGAGTTACACAGAGATTTGGGCAGGGTCCATCGAGGTAAGCATCGAATGGTGTTTTCTCATGGATCATTACCTTGCTATAGGGGCCCACAGTATTCAGTAGTAGGAGGATCAATGTCAATTGAGGCAGTCAGTTCCAGAGTGACAGTGGTAGTCAGATGTTGAGGAGCGCAAAGCCATGTTGGTAACAATGCAGAGTCAACAACAACGCAAGTTTCCTAGTGGACATTGCATAGGCTAGTAGTAGTCAGAGACTCAAGAGACAATTGCAACACAAAGACACAATTGATTCAATATTTTGGATGCTTCTCAATTGCTATAGTTGCAGTAGTAGCAACAACAGTTGAGAGGGAGTTAAGTTGCAGTGCAGATGCAGAGTTGGTAGCAGTACAGGTTGTACAGTTCAGTGTCTGTAGCAGCACAGATGCATCATCAGAGTTGCGCAGTAGTTGGTGGGCAGTGGCAGGGTGTCATAGTGGCCAGACATCAACAACGTATATGGAGGATGTTACAGAGACAGGGTGTTGTGGTAGATTGTGTAGCACTAGAAAGAGAAAAGACCTTCCTCGCTAAGAGGGAGTGTTAATTTTTGTAGCATCAAAGGTGTTCTAGTCTCGAAACTTTGTGGAGAAACTAAAACACATGAGTTCTCAAAAACCCAGAAATTGTTTCTGGAAATTCCACCTAGAGATGGCTCAATTAAATTAATTGACCATAATTAAAAATTTCCTAATTTTAACTTAGGAAAAATGGTTAATTAATAACAATTAATTGAGAAAGGTGTGGATTATCTAGAAACTCACACGGATCAACTTGGAAATGATCTCAACCATCGATTAAGTTTTAATCTTGGCCATTGGAGTCCTAATTGGAGATTATAAGAGGAGGTTGGTGGGTAGATGGAGAACACATGAGTTGCAGATCCTCAGTGATCTGGACAGTTCGATTTTCTAGTGTAGGTGATTTAGTAGGAGAGATCGATTCAGAGATTGAATAGTAGGTGGCAGAGGGGCATAGCAATAGATTTTCGGAGGAGTTTCTAGTTCTGAAGAGTCAACTACAGGAGGGTCGAGTTTCCTCAGTTGGGCTGCGCAGAAGTTTTAGAGGCAGTGTTCGATTTGGCCATATAGAGGGTCTATTAAGTTGCTGGAGGCCAGGAGAATTTTTGGAAAGGCTAGCGAGTCATTCTCAGAGGCTGAGTTGAGCAAACGGCTTGATCAGAGGAAACTTCCAGGCAGAGCGTTCGAGGGCCTGCGCAGGGGTGATGCAGAGGTTGATGCAGGGGCTTTTGTGGGGCTTGTTTGTGCTAGTTGTGGAGCTGGATCAGTGCCGGGTGAGACAAAATTTGTCTCACTAATTTTTGTGGCCAGTTTATCTTGTAGTGGATTGCCAATTTTGGGCATATAGTTGTATCCATAATTTCTATTGCTGCATAATAATAAAACCCTCAACTGTTGTATTGGCTTTCCCACATTAGGTTTTTCTGGGGGCATTTGTCCAAAAATAACTTCATTTTTTATGTGTGTGTGTGTTAGCATATTTCTCAGTTTCTTGTATTCATTTTCCGCGACGTTTATTTTATTTGGTGAAGAAATTGCAGTGTGATTAATTCAGTATTAATAAGAAAATTAATAAACTGATAATCAATTAGGAGAACTAATTCCAGTTGTTGCATTTCAAGGAATTTTCACATGGGGCATGCATTGGTTATTTATCCAAATTGATTTTGGTGAGCTCGTGGAGCTTTTGAGTAAAGGGTGAAAACCTTGGTGAGGATTAGTTTCGATGGTAAGGCACGTCAACCCTAACTATTCAAGAAAAGGAGGAATCATCCAAATTCTTCACAGATGCTACATTTTGTTAAAGATCGTGCGACCTTAAGGAGAATTGAGTCATCTAGTTACAACAACTCCTATTTTTGGTGGAAGCCGAATCCATAGTGGAAGCCTAAATTCTTTGAGGAGCCCGAGTTCATTCTTTGGGAAGACTGAATTTTCTTAAGGAGGCTGAAATTTTCTTGGGAAAGCTAAATTTTAGAGAGAATATGAATTTATTGTGTGGAGGTCAAGCAATTTGTGAAAGCCAATTTTTATTGAAGGAGTTGAGTTTAATTTTGTGGAGGCCAAGTTCAGTGGGGAAGCCGAGTTTTATTGGAAGGCCAAAGTAATCATGTGAGGGACAAATTCATTGAGGGAGCAACATTTTATTGTGGAGGCTGAGTTCATGAGGAGTCCATGCTCTTCTTCTTGTGGGGTCACGATTCTCCGGAGGGACCATGTTTTTTCAACCAATACTTGTCATTTGCCGGAGCTATCCACAGGTTCTAATAATTAAATTTATGCATGCAATTTCATGAATAAGGGTAGTAAATTTGACTGAATTATGACTATTATTTGGGTTCCATTATTGAACAAAGGTTTCGTATTTAATTGCATGCAAAATGTTTGAAGAAATGTCTTTGCAATAAAAGCCTCTTCGTGTTTGCATACAAGTGTTTGAAGAAATGTTTACATGCAAAATACATGAAAGAAAAAATTAAAAATTTTGTAAGTTGAGTAAGCCTATTTTAGCGTTATTACAACCCCTAAATTTATAGTAAAGGATGAACTTATTAGTGTTGGATAGCCCAAACTTTATTTTGATCTTAGGCCATGAGATTGAATCCCTTAACTGTCAAAAAGTTCATTGGCTGAAATGATGCCCTTTTTGAAGAGTTGAAAGGTCGAGAATCAAGGGCTTCTAACCAATGACTTGCCAACACTCTCAAGGAACATAGATCACCAAACACAATGTTCATTGAAAGATAGACTAGTCTGTAAGGATTCAAGAGAGATCTCTCCAAGTTAGGAAAAGGATTGATGGCCTCTTTTGGCTTCTAGATACTTTGAACCACAAATGCTCTAGTTATTTTGACCAAGGTAGGGATAGTAAGTGCTATTAGATTTCTTGCAAACCTAGCAGCTGAAACTTAAATTCCTAGTAGAAAAAATGATCTATTGATTTAAACGCGCAACTAGGTTCCTAACACAATAAAATTCAGTGGAAGCAAATACACCGATCTCAATCACAATGACACAAATAGAGTTTTGCCCAATTACAATTCTTCATTAAAATAATCTCGGAACTTACTTGGGCTCCCGTCTTGGGAAAATGGCCCAATTGAGAAAACAAAAAATGCAAATGCATTGGATATGATCCAGCATATCTGTCCTAGTTTGGTCCTTGATCTCCTTGGCATATCTAGATCTCTAGGCACCCTCTTGTACTTCCTTGAATCCGACACTATGGAGTATCACAATCCTCCTCCTAAGGCTAGTGCTGCTGTATGGTGTGTCTTTCTCCTCTCCTTAGACTTGCTTTTATACTTTACATTGAGCTAAATCCCTAACATTAGCCCTAATCTCAGATGATTGATGGCCAAGATTAGACCTTGCCTCACTTGGGATCAATGGTTGAGATTAAAATATAATTACTAAAATAAATTACATTACTTTTCCTAAATTTATTTTAGTTCAATAAGCCAACATAGTAATATGTGCTTTTTCCTAAGTTAGACTTAGGCTAAGTTACATTAGCAACTTGCTCACACTTGAGCAAGTGTTCTAAGGAGGATGTGGGTGACTTTTGCATGCTCATACACAAAGCCTGTGCAAAAGTACCTGCCTGAGCTACAAATATCAACAACTACGATCTAAAAAGATAAGCTTTGGGAAGACTTCTTGCCCAATGGGGCACCATATTGAATATATTTTCGTAACAGAAACCCACATAGCACACTAAGTCCGCATCTGAATATAGGTCTTGACAATCTCTAACCTGCCCAGTTTTTGGGTGTGCAACACAATTCCCAACTAACTCTATGGAGTCTCTGTTAGCAGATCTGTGCTCAGTGATTTTTTCATACAGCTGAAACTGAAAACATGAAGAAACACCAATTAAAATATCAGTTTTTTGAAAATTAAAAGACATAGGAGTATAGATAAAAAATGTAGACACTGTATATCATATTTTTAGATCAATATGAACAGTGACAATTTACATTGAAGAAATGGTAAATCTGCAAATCAAGACCAGCAAGCTAGAAATTTGTAGCAGCAATCATATAACTTGTCATCAGCATAATGACCACGTTTGCTAATGCACTAACCATATCTTTCCTAGAATAAGGTGTACATACATGCAAAAAGTCCAAGAATAGAAAGTGCAACTTCCCAAGCAATGGGTGCTACATGCACCAATAATAGGGGGATGCATGATAATACACGCCAAGCACACTCCATGTGGTGGCCCACACAGTACAGACTAACATATGTCAACCATACCCTCTTCTGTAATTCCTCAAGTAGTGCGTTGGACGTGTGCAAAAAATAGCTAGACACATGCCAAGTGCTTAACTCATTATGGAAATGAAAATCACTCGCTGATGACTAATCACTAGTGAACCAGTCAACTCTAGTCTATAAATATAACTGTTAAAAATAGAAAATCCCTAAAAATAGGACATGACAAACTCGTGGTTAATGGAGAAAATCCTCAGAACAACAGAAAAACTAACACTCCCTTTTTGCGAAGAATGTATTTACCACCAAACCAAGCTTCTCTTTGTGTCTCGAACTTCTCCTTCACTAGGGCCTTCATTAGAATGTTGGTTGTTTGTGAATTTGTAGGAATGTAATCCAAGACCATTACTCCCTTTGGTACTTTGTCTCTTTGGATATTATAAAGGATTTCAATGAGGTTGGAACAATTATGGAAGACTCGATTCTTAGAGAGTGTAATGCAACTTTAGTTATCACAGTAAATAAGAGTGGGCTCCAACATCTCATCAGTCAACTCCACTACCAACTAGTAAAGCCAAATAACTTCACAACTCACTGAAGAAGCTGCCATATACTCAGCTTTTGTGTGCCTTCTGTGTTCCTACAACTCTTGCCTAGTCTGAATCAATAATTCCATGGAGTAGTAACTCATCATTTTATGCACATTGCATATCACATTCCAAAGTGAATTATGCCCTCCAAGTATCTAAGCACAAGGTTTCTAGCTTTCTAACGTTCATATTGAGGTTCAACCTTGATTTGAATTGGCGTTAACGACAGTGTATGTATGTGCACTGATATTCACAAGGTACATCGAAGACTCGATCAAGTGCATATATAGAGGAGTATCAACCAAATTAAATCCTCATAACTAGTTAACTTCAGATTTGGAACCATAGAAGTGTAGGTTTTAAACCTGTACAATTTATTGCTGCAAACAGATTCTTCATTAAACAGGATAGATGCAATGGCAAACACACATATTAATACAGAGAGTTTTCTGAAAACCAAAACCAGGAAAACTAACAAGCTTTTTCAATATATATTCCATGGCATTCATAAACCACCAATCCATTTACCATGGATTAGAATACAACCATAGTTCCGACCCTAGAGATAAAGCAGAAATGTATAAAATGTCCATGATACAAAAGTGGCTAGTTCTCAAGATTCCCAATGATGCCTCACAATGAAGAGTAATGCTCAAAATATCAAATTGTCTTCATCAAAAGTGTGCTCCAAGGCTGTATGTGGTGCACAATATCTCTCTAAAAGGTCAATGACTCACTTGAAGTGGCAACAAAGGCTCCAAAAATGAAACATTGTCTCCTAGGGTAGCAACGTTTCATCGTCAAGACTCAAGAGTCATATTATCTCCCAAAAGGTGTGAAGTCATCATCATAAGGGTCCAATCATCAAATGTGCAATGTCCATCATGAAGGTGCCACATCATGTTAGAGGGTAAACATCTCATCTCCAAGGTGCAGCTTGTCACCTTAGAGGGGTGCCATGTCATCAAAATGTCCAACTTTCATCATCAAAGGTGCAATGCCCATCATCCGAGTTTAGGACATCCCAACAAGCTATCATGTCATCACAAGGTCCAACGTCCTCCAAAGGGCATGTAAAGACCTCAAGAAGTGTGGAAGAAAAATCATCAACGTCCTCTAAACTTCAAAGGGCCATGTCTACGCAATCATCATCATTAGTAAAGGCTTTCAAGCATCAAGTGAGACCATTTGATGTGTGTACAAGAATCAATGAAAGATAAGAAGTGAGTCATGTTCAATGTAAAAGCTATTAAGTAGATCACATTAGGTATCTTCTTCAAACTTCACATTAGCTTATGATTTTATGCAATTTTCCAAGTTTAAGTATGGGAGGACCTTCATAAAACCTTATTAGGTGTTTCGATACCCAAGTAGAGGAGTATTTCCCAAGAAACTTATCAAGATGCAAGTGTAAACGGAAATGGTATGATTTAGGGTTCACTTCATGGGAATGGTTTCTTTGACATGGAAGGCTATGTGATTTTCATCCCCATGAGCACCTTTGTAGAGGGAGCACTTCGTGCATTCATCTACCCTTTCCTTCACACCGTGTCTTTCCACCCCATTCTTTCCTTTTTCTTATATTCTTTGGTTTACTTTGCCCCCCCTCTTGATGTATATGCATTTCATTGCATAGGGTTTGAGATAATCTAATTAAGTCCTTTAGTTATGCATCTCATTACATTAGACTTAGGGCAATGACCTCATAATGAGAAGGTAGAGCTGAATCTTGCTTTGGATTTTGACTTATCATTGATATCCCTATCATTTTTCTTTTACATTGAAATTTATATCATGCTCTTTTCCTTTTTTTTATACAGTTACATTAACCTCAAGCATCCAAGTCCTTTCTTCTCATGGGATTATGAAGTGTTGACCCTTTTGGGGTACATGTAATAGCCAACCCAAAAGAAAGGACAACAAAGAGGGCATAGATTGAGTGTGTTAAGTATGGAAAGGACATGGCACATTATCCTTATCAAAGTTCCCAAATGGTAACCTTCTCCCCAAGGGTGACCACACTTGACTATAAGATTATTGTTGATCACCAAGGTGAAACAAGGCAAAAGGCATAATTTCCAAGCATCATAATTCATTATCTAATTCAAACCATGATCCTTACTTATATGTCAAATATGTTAAATGTAAACACTTAGTGTGAAACAATAACTAGTGTACCTCACATGTTAGGGCACCATCATCAGCAAAAGCATGATTTGAGAATGATATATAAGGCATCTATGGACTATTGTCTATGTAGGATGTTTGTTAAATTATGGTATGTTATGCTTAGAGCAATTTACTTCAATTCTTCTTATTAGCCCAATATCAATTCTCAGAATAACAATCACATTAGCATAAAAGTAAAATGCTGATAGAACATAAATGGAATCAACTGAAAACATGACAATACAAGAGACACAAGATGTGGAGCTATCCAGGGACAAACCCTAATGCGGGGAAACCCTTTGATCAATTCTTCTATATTCTTCGATAATTCAGCAGAGAGAGAGAGATAGTACAATATCACAAATCTGTGATTTACAACAACAGTAATGAAATCCTTGGACATCAATAGCAAGGGTGATCAATCAGCTCCCAAATGTGCCCAAGACAACCTAGGAAAACTCGGTCTCCAACAACAGTGATAGTAGCCCACAACAGTAAATGAAATATGGTCAAAACAACAGTCAATGCTACCACATACTGTTGCCAGCCCTAACTAGTCAACGCTATCCCAAATGAGCTCTCCCACAAGTCAACACAGGCTGTCCCTAGCCTAAGAGAGGCTGCCCACACAAAGCCAGAGTCAATTGAGGCAATATGCTGGTCAACGCAGACCTAAATCACCCCAAACAAGATTGATGTACCTTCCTGCTTCCTTGCTGCCCTAACTGCGTCCTGTCACAATGATGCCCTAGTTGTGTCCCCTTTCCCATGTGAGAGTTGCGTCCTCTTTCCTCTGTATACCCAAGAGACAAGGGGAGAGGAGAGATGCGAGGATGAGATGAGTGATCTAATACATCAAGGTCTCTTCTATTTATATCCCACGTTGAGGTTTAGCTGGGGGTGTGCAACACTATTTTACATGCTGGCTGACTTTGACAAATTGTCAAGAAATACTAATAAATTCATATCTCCATGAATACATTTCGGAATCGGATGATCGTTAGATCAATCCTACACCTTTTGATGAGAGGAATCCAAGAAAAATATTAGCTTCCATAAATAAGATGACCCACATGGAGTTTGGCCCTAGTTGCCAATTTTAACACTCCCTTTCAACTAGGGAGAACTTTATCTGCTAATCCATCTATCTGTCGGTACTATCTCAGCCATCAAATGCACTGCCCTACATTGCTCGGCTTTGCTGAACTATGAAGAAGAAGAAATGATCGAGAATGTATCATACATCCTCTACTGACCCGAAGTCAGTCCCAGATAAAAGGGAGTGCCCAATAGCACTGTTACTGACTTGAAGTCAGTCCCAATGAAGAGAGTGTCATATCTCTCTTATTGACCCGAAGTCAGTTCCAAAAGAGAGTGAGTTATATCACTCTTACTGACCCGAAGTTAGTTCCAAAAGAGAGTGAGTTATATCACTCTTATTGACTTGAAGTCAGTTCCAATTGATCCCAGATCAATGTCATCCTAGCATAGGGAGTACGGTAGATACACGATGTGTTCATCGTACTACTATGGTCCCTATCCTCATTTCCCTACTCATTGGCTAGATGAGAGGTACTTCCCATGTGTCCGAGATTGCATGGGTAGGATGTCTCAGCAAGAGAAGGATGAACCATTCTTTCTGCCTACATGTCGCCACGGGGTATCACAGAGGAAGGCTAAACCATTCACCCTGTACACAGCACACCACTAGGGGAGGGCGAGTCACCCTATGGTCGCTCGTCGCTCCAAGAAGTACCCCAAGCCCCTTGGAGCTCCCAGAGCTCAACATATGCATCATACAGGACCCTCATAAGAGGGTCTCTCAACGACTCCTAGTCATTCTCAGAAAGTCAAGAATTTGACCTTTTCCAGGGGCTTCGTCAGAATGTTGACGACTTGCTCATCTGTCCCAATATGATGGAGCCTTATTGCTCCTCGTTGTACGATATCCCGGATAAAGTGGTCCCTGATATCGATGTGCTTGGGGCGATCATGAAATACAAGATTCTCTGATAAACGAATCCCACTCTGGTTGTCGCAAAGGATCACGGTAGTATCCAACGTGTGTCCAAACAACTCACAGAAGATCTTCCTCAACCAGCCAACCTCACAGTAGGCCATACTCACAACAATATACTCTACCTTAGCGGTGCTCAAAGCCACTGACTTCTGCTTTCTGCTCATCCAGGAGGTTGAAGCAGAACCCAAAGAGAAACAACACCCGATAGTGCTCTTTCGGTCCACCACACTGCCTGCCAATCAGCATCAGAATATCCATGTAGCCTCACATCTCAGGCAGTGTATCTCAACCCATGAGTGATTGTGCCCTGAAGATATCTCAGAAGATTCTTGGCATCGATCCAATGTGAGTGATGAGGCTCAACCATATATTGGTTCAACGTGTTCACTGCAAAACATATATCCGGACGGGAGTTCACCAAGAACATCAATGCTCCTATGAGCTGACGATACTTAGAAGCATTTCCAAATACAGGTCCGGCAACACTATCGCATAACTTCTTGAAGTTAAGCTCCATCGGGGTAGTCATGGGCTTGCAGTCCACCATACCAAATCTCTCCAAAATCTTCACCACGTATTTTCCTTGAGATAGGAAGATATCTCCTAGATTTTGCCAGACCTCCAGCCCTAGGAAATAGTGCATCAGTCCTAGGTCCTTTATCTCAAATTCAGAAGCCAACTCTCTCTTACATTTGTGAATAAGAGGGTCTACACCTGTCAGAAAGAGGTCGTCAACATACAACACTAGTATGAGAGGCTTATCATCCTCAACCTTAAAGTAAAGGTTTGGATCGGCTTCACTCCTAGTGAATCCCAGCTTCATCAAGTAGCTATCGATCCTCTCATACCAAGCTCGAGGTGCTTGCTTCAACCCATAGAGAGCTTTCTTCGACCTGCATATGTGAGATTCCCGATTATGAATCTCAAACCCCTCAGGTTGTTCCACATAGACTTTTCTTTAATCGAACCATGCAAGAATGCGGTCTTGACATCCATCTGATGTAGGTTCCACCCTTGCGAAGTGGCAAGGCCTATGATCGAGCAGATAGTGGTGTACCAGACAACAGGTGCAAATATCTCATCATAATCTACACCTTCCTTTTGAGAGAATCCTTGAGCAACAAAGCGAGCCTTATACTTTTCAGCGCTCCCATAAGATCCATGCTTTATTTTGTAAAGCCACTTCGAGGTGACCACTGTTTTGTCCTGGGGTGTGGGGACCACATCCCAAACATCATTCTTCATGATGGACTTGTATTCCTCATTCATAGCATCCTTCCATACTTTATGCTTCACGGCTTCTTTGAACGATGAAGGCTCATTTTGAATGATGGTGCTCATAATGGTCAAGTATCCCTGATACCTGGCTAACTTCTTACTTTCACGAAAAGTCTCTCTAGGTGCAATATGTCCTTCAGCATCATCAAGTGTCCCCCTAAGTCATGAGGGCTTCTTCCTAGAAGAGGAAGGCTCTTGTGGAGGGGTATCAATAGGATCCATAAGTTCTTTCACATCGGGCATCATCTCATCTTCCTTTTCATCCGGCTTCCTGGTGTCAGCTTCTTTATCTTTCCTTAGAATAGGAAGATTGTGCTAAGGGCCATATCTTCGTCAAAGGTGACATAATGACTTATCTTGACTTCTCTTTGACCAACCACATAGATTCTATAGCCCTTAGAATTCTCGCTATAGCCCACGAAGATTCCCTTCTTTCCAGATGCACCCAATTTGTTTCTTTTCTCTTTTGGCACTTGAAAATATACGAGACATCCAAAAATTATAAAATGAGAGACATCAGGGTTCTTACCAGTGAGAATTGTCTCCAAGAATAATCTCCAACTTTATCTCCTTCTCTCTCAGATTAGAGAGAGCTTCCTTGTAACCAGTGAAGTGCCTTAATGCACCACTATCAATAAGCCAATTGCCCAACAAGTCTCGAGGAGAGGTAGTGGAGAGGGCCGATATCAAATAATACTCATCTTGCTTATTGTTAACAACATTTGATTCATACCTGGAGTTCCTTGCTTTCTTGGAGGGTTGACCACTTCCTTGATTTCTGGCATTCCTCTTTCCATTGCCTTTGAACCTGCCATTCCTTTGATTGTGGTTTGAGTTGCCCCAGGAGTGATTTTGATCATTGTCATGAGATGTGTCCTTCCTATTTGGACACTCCCTCGCATAGTGGCCAAATTTATTGCAAGCGAAGCAACTTCCCTTCCTTCCACCCTTCGATCCGGTTTTTCCTTTGAAGTGACCTTTAGACCTAGAATTATTTCTCCTTTTGGCTTGAAAGGAGAAAGCAGTGGGTTGCCTTTGCTTGAAGGCATTTCTTGCTCCACCATCCTTGTCTCTTATTGAATGCATCTTTCCATCAATTCCTTAAATCCTGAAATTCGATCATTGTTGAGAAGAGTGGTTCTAAATACATACCATTCGGATGGGAGCCCTCCAAGAGTAGTGATAGTTAGTTCCCTGTCAGCAATGACTTCTCCAATCGATAGGAGATCATTCTTGATCTCAGTGATCCTTAAGAAGTAGGATTGAATATCCTCGTCCTTGCCCTTCTTAATATCCTTCAGCTTATTTTTGAGGAACAAAACTTGATTTGCATCACTAACTTTAAACAAGCTTACCAGTCTATCGTAGATCTCCTTGGAGGTGTTCAACTCAGAAACATAGGCCACCAGACGCTTGTCAATAGAGTCCCGGATGATCTTCTTTGCTTTGAATTCACCCTTAGTGTACTTGTTCCTTGTAGTAGCCGGTGCATTTGATGGAGGCTCCGTAATTCTGCCTCTCACATAGTCCAACACTTCCTGCTCTTCCAATGTCAGATCAAGAGACATCTTCCATCTGTGATAGTCAGAATTCTCACGGAGCTTGTCTTCGGCGGGGAAGTGTGATGAGGAACCCATGAAGCCTTTTGACTTTTTCCAACTGTCTTCGGTGATTGCTTTGACTCTTGCTTAGGCTTTGTCTTCACCTCAACGCCGATACCATGTTAAATAATGGTATATTCTATGCTTAGATCAATTTACTTCAATTCTTTTTATTAGCCCAATGCCAATTCTCAAAATAGCAATCACATTAACATAAAAGTAAAATGCTGATAGAACATAAATGAAATCAACAGAAGACAAGCCAAGACAAGAGACACAAGATGTGGCGCTAGCCAGGGACAAACCCCAATGCGGGGAAACCCTTTGATCAATTCTTCTATATTCTTCAATAATTCAGCAGAGAGAGAGAGAGATAGTACAATATCACAAATTTGTGATTTATAACAACAGTAATGAAACCCTTGAACAACAATAGCAAGGGTGATCAATCAGCTCCAAAATGTGCCCAAGACAACCTAGGAGAACTCGGTCTCCAACAACAGTGATAGCAGCCCAAAACAGTCAATGTAATATGGTCAAAACAATAGTCAATGCTACAACATACTGCAGCCAACCCTAACCAGTCAACGCTGTCCCAAATGAGCTCTCCAACAAGTCAACGCAGGCTGTCCCTAGCCTAGGAGAGGCTACCCACACAAAGCCGTAGTCAATGGAGGCAATATGCTGGTCAACACAGGCCTAAATCACCCTAAACAAGATTGACGTACCTTCTTGTGTCCTTGCTGCCTTAACTGCGTCCTCTCACAATGATGCCCTAGCTGTGTCCTGTTTCTCACGTGAGAGCTACATCCTCTTTCCTTTGTATACCCAAGAGACAAAGAGAGAGAAGATATGTGAGGATGGGATGAGTGATCTAATTCCTCAAGGTCTCTTCTATTTATATCCCACGTTGAGGTTTAGCTGGGGGTGTGAACAATATTATACATGATGGCCGACCTTGACAAATTGTTAAGAAATACAAATAAATTCATATCTCCATGAATACATGTTGGAATCGGATGATCGTTAGATCAATCCTACACCTTTCGACAAGAGGAATCCAAGAAAAATATTAGCTGCCATAAATAAGATGACCCACATGGAGTTTGGCCCTAGATTCCAATTTTAACAATGTTGAATGTAATAACTGAGACCACTGTTTGTAGTGTGGATCATTGAAGAAAAATCTCCTTTATTCAACCCTAGATATGAGGGGTTAACATGCTTGACATCTTTTAAAGCTCATTAATTGGGGATTCAACAAGCAAAGGAAATTTCAAACTTGAATAACCCTTCACATATCCGAAGATCAATTTGAAGACAAAACCTACCACAAGTTAACATTACTCGTGACTCTATCCTAACCAATGCCCAACTAAGAAGGGGAATGTAGTATCCCAAGGGGATTTCTTTGCCCTTAGGGTTATATATTTGACTAGGGTTTTCAATAAATCAAGAAAGATTATACAACAAAAGTGCACATTGATATGACAATAGGTATTCTCCTACGCAATGCACGAAAATAAAGACTTTCAATAGTGATATGATTGTTCAACAAAATCACACTAAATTTGGGGTTGATTTCCCATTGAACCAATAATCCACTATTGAAATTCATATTGTACTGACAATATTAATAGACAAACAATCAACTGTAATCTACACTAGTCTATTCAAGTCTGTGGTTGCTAAATTAACAACTTCACTGTTTAACTACAACTTATTCGGCCTGCTTCCACTTGTCCAAATCTCCGCTTATGTATGTAGCAACCTCTTGCTTTAACATCTATGTTGACTGTCGGACGTGAAAATAGTGGATAAATTGAGCTTATCCTAGTCCTCTAGCGCTAGGGTGAGTGTCGTTGCTTTAGAATTTCGTTGTTTGATAGTCCGCTTCCTTAGATAACCTCCAGATGTGCCTTACGGAAGAAAGCAACACATAATTTGTGCCCTAAGAGACCTTCGCAACCTCTAGTATACAAGTTGTGCTTCAAATTCCAGTTTGCTGGCTGTAAATGACTCGAAAGGGTTTTCTTAATAAGGTTTTTTCCCTCAGATGTGCCCTTCTTATAACAAAATCCCTCGCTGTGTCTTAGATGAGTTTTTATGGAGGTTGTAGACCTAGGTTGGTCTTAGGCCGAGTGATCAGACCTTCGTTGGATGCTCTCAAAATGGGTCCCATCCTGTGATGAACAACCATAAGTCGTCTCAGATTCTAGCTCGGTTCGAATGAATAAGCTTGTCACAGAGTGCCTTGCTCCAAAAAACTCCCTTGCTTGCCCGAACAATTTTAGAGGGAGATTATGTCAATCAAATCGATATAGAAACTTCTTCCTTGTTGGTCATGACCAAACTCAGCTGCTTCAAGCGAATATGCTATAATAGGATAGAAAAATAAATCTAGCTAAGGTGGGATCACCTCCATCGAAACTAGATGAAGAAAAAGGGGTCTTAAAACCCTTAGAGCCTTAGGCTCAAAGAAAAACAAAGAGAATCTAATTCAATTCGATGATGAGGAAATGATTCTAATTCTCTCTTATTTATACATTTCCTTACGGGGGTTTTTATCCTTAAATTAATGTGATAAGTTACAAATGCAACCCCCAAATTGGGATTTTTTCCCCACCTACCCCAAACTTTACCTAATGTTGCCCCAAAACATTAGATAATGGGTTCCCCCCTTTATCAATGACTATAGCCTATGGGGTTGGATAGGCTATTTTCTCCTCCCTTGAGTAATTAATCCCCAGGGGACACTACAACCCTCCCTTCTTGACATTGCTTGTCCTCGGGCAATTGCACATCCTAGTGCTACAAAAGTTGTTCCCCTGCTTTCAAGAATGAACGCTGCTCACTTTCCTTGCATCCTACCTTCTGGTTATTTCCAGTTTCTACACCAGCATAATGTCTTTTCCTCCCTAACTTGGGAGATTTTGGGTGGGTAAGAGGTATCTCCTTCGACTCAACCTTTTGGTGGAGTTGTTTCATGATAAAATGTGGACACAAGGGATGCTTTAAATGTCAAATTTTTCCTAAGCATCTTTGTCTCAGCTTCTTTGTTTTGACTTGCAATTAGTTTTTCTCTACTTCCTTTGCATTCAATTTTGTCTCTATTTTTGAAAAAACTCTTTATGCTTCTTAACTCTCTTATTGCATATAATGCTGAAAACACCCCCAAAAGGAGCACTACCAGACTTGCCCCTAGAATCTTTGATTGATTTTGCACTTGTAGTTGAGGAAAAAGTGGAATGGGCATCTTCCCCTGGCTTTGTATGCTTAGGTGGATCCACCTTCTGGTCATGTAGATGTAGATTTTCAAAGGGAAAAGGATTGCAAACAACTTGTGTATCCATTTTCATTGACATCTAGTTCATGTCACTAGCTACTACATCGACAGGCCACACCCTTGTAGAAGCCCTTTTTTCAGTGGTGAGAGAAAATGGTTGTGGAACGATATACTTCAACCTTGCAGTTCCACTTTTTGTTGGCTGATGAGCTGAACTTTCTGTAGTGACTGTGACTTCTATATGTTCCAATTGAGACCTTTCTCTCGTATTTCTAGTTGGACTCAGGTCACCTTGGTGCAACCCTTTTACTCCCTTTGGTAGAAGTATTTGGATGAAATGGCCTTGGCTTCTGTATTTGAAAGCATTCATTTTTACCAAGCACACTTCAATCGAGCCTATGTGATTTCAACTTTGTCATGCTTCCACTTCCCCTTGTGACTCCACTTTTTTTCTCGCGTACCACATTAGATTGGCCTACAATTGCATCACATAATTCAGATTGGCGTTTGTGGTCATCAATGTTAGAGGTTTGTCCAAAAGATACGTTAGTAAAACCATCAGACATCGATTTCTCAGCTGTTGCCTCCTGAATATCATGATGTCTAGATGACCTACTCTCATATTCAGTTAAAGCTTATGAGGAACTTGATTGAGACTTGTAAAGCATAGGTGCTGCTGATGTATGAGTGTTGGAGGTGACCACTCAATATCTACTAATGCACATGTCGAATTGACATGATGCGTGAATAGACTGGATTCCATTTAATGCACTGGTGCTTTGAACAGAAACTGTCATTGAGTTGTATGAATTTCCATTTAGGGTAGACATATCATTTGAGGTGCTATTGCTTTTTGGACCTTTAGCAAATGAACCCCAATCTTCTGAATCCCACGAGTTGCTAGATTTCCCTACTGTGGTTGAAATCATACCCATTGTCTTCTCAAACTCTCCAAGGCAGGAAGGGAACTGAGGACCCAAATTATTAGGCAGGGAACAAACTTCAACATTATTATTTGTAACTAGTGAGCTCAATCTCTTCTCCAGGACTCTAATTTCTCCTTCTTCATGATCTTCATAACTTTGTTGGCTTTCATTTTCCTCGTTGAGGACCATTCAGTTTGTCAAGGCCAAAACACTCATTGTTATCTAAAAAATTGAACTTGACTTCATGAGATTTATCCTTCATAGCATCTTCAACTTTATCATTGTAGTTCTTGGGTGATACAATTTCTTGAATACCCTTAGTTTCACTTTTGGCAAACTGTTCAATTTGTTGCTCTCTTTTCCCAAGAAACAAATTAAGATTGCAATGTATGTCTGAGTTGTTGCTTGTATTATCCCAATTGTGCTGTACGGGTACCTCAGTTATAAGAGAAGGGAATATCTCTATTTTTACTTTTGAGTAAATAATTTGTGTTAAATATTTTTCAAAAATAATGTCACATTGCACTCCTTCAAATTCTTGATAAAGGTCCAAATTTGCGGGGTTAGCAAAATTGTCTTTTTCTATTTCCTTGCTGCTTTTTTTTATTGAAATCAACTACTACATCATCACAATTTGTGGGGCTAGTTAGGGTTAGTCCAAAAATCATTCCAATTTCTTATGATTGCTTTTTGTTGTGTGCCCTTACCCTCCAATTTAGGTGCTTCTTCAATCTTGGGAGTCACGGGTGTTTGATTCTTCCAATCTTTTATAATCTTTGATCCTTTCAATTTGATCCCAGTGCTAGTTTGTCTGGGGTTATTAAACTGAATAGGAACATGGTGATTGTTGCTTACATTATTCTCAAGGGGGGAAAAAAGCTAAGTCATCAGTTGCTGGCGCTGCTGCCATTGAGCATCCATAGTTTGCCTAGTTTTCCCAAAGCTGCTTGTCCTCCATTGAAGCCTTCCCTGAAGACCCTGAGTCAATGACATCGACCCAATTGCTCACGAGTGTCAGGATGAGCCAACTCTAATACCATTGTAGTATCCCAAGGGGATTTTTCGCCCTTATTATATTTTTGATTAGGGTTTCCAATAAATCAGGAAAGAATATACAACAACAATGCACATCTACACGATAATAGGTATTCTTCTATGCAATGCAGGAATATAAAGACTTTCCGCAAGGATATGATTGTTCAATAAAATCACACTGAATATAGGGCTGACTACCTAGTGAACCAATAATCCACTAGTGAAATTCATATTCTACTGACAATATTAATGGACCAACAACCAATTGTAATCTACACTATTCTCTTCAAGTTTGTGGTTACTAAATTAACAACTTCACTGTCTAACTACTACTTATTTGGCCCGCTTACACTTGTCCAAATTTGCACCCATGGATGAAGTAACCTCTTGCTGTCACAACTGCGCTGATTGTCCAAGGTGAAAACATAGGACAAACTGAGCTTATCCTAGTCCTCCAACCCTATGATGAGTGTCGTTGCTTTAGAAATATGTTGTTTGATGGCCCACTTCCCTAGATAGCTTCACGACGGGCCTCAGGGAAGAAACTAGCAACCAATTTGTGCCATAAGAGACCTTTGGAATCTCTGGCATAAGGGTTGTGCTTAAAATTCCAATTCCTTGGCTTCAAGTGATCCAGAAGGGTTTCCTTTGTAAGTTTTATTCCTCAGATGTGCCCTTATAACAAAATATCTTGCTCTGCCTCAGATGAATCCTTTAGGGAGGTCACAAACCTAGGTTGGCCTCAGGCCGAGTGACCAAACCTGCACTGGCTGCTCTCAGAATGGGTCTCGTCTTGTGATGAACAACCATAACTCGTTGCCTCAAATCCTAGCTTGGTTCGATGGATAAGTGTTAAAATCGGCAACTAGGGCCAAAATCCATATGGGTCATCTTATTTATGACAACTGATATTTTTCTTGGATTCCTCTGTTTGAGATGTGTAGGATTGATCTAAAGATTATCCGATTCTGACATGTACAGATGAAGATATGAATTTATTTATGTTATGGACAAATTGTCAAGGTCGGCCAACAAACTCATGTAGGCTTAGAAGCCCAATAGTCACATCTATTCATCCTCCACGTTAGCCTATAAATACATGATGCCTCATCCTCATTTGGACATCACTCACATTCATCTTTCTCTCTCTCTCATTGGTTGGGTACGGATTTTTGGGCAGCAACTCTCTCCACACGTGCGAAGGAAAGGAAGGGAATTTTCTGTTTTTGTGTTGACCAGGTTTGACCAAATTTTCAGATGCTGTTTTCGGGTTGCGTTGACCAAGCGTTGACTTGTTTTGCTGTGATTTTGGGTGGATGAATTCTGTCCTAGCAAGCCGCATTTTTGGGTAAAGAAATCGAGGCAATCTGTTCACTGTTTGACTAGCATTGGCTGTGGTTAGGGCTGACCGCAGGTTGACTGTTTGCCCAGACTTTGACTGGGCTGAATTCATACTGTTTTGAGGGCTGTTTCATCTTGCTGTTTGGAGGCCGAAGTTGACTGAAGTTGACCGAATCTTTGAGGGTCAAATCTGCCTTGTTGACCAGCGTTGACTTTTCTGGTTAGGGCTTTTTTGTTGTTGTTCTAAATTATCAGAATTTGTAAATTGTACTCTCTGCTGAACTATTGAAGACTAATTTAAGAAATATGATCAAGGGTTCCCCACATTGGGGTTTGTCCCTGGCTGGTGCCACATCTTGTGTCCTCTTGTCTTGGCTTGTCTTCTACTGTTTATGTTTATGTTCTATCAATCAAACTAGGGGGTGACCGTTCAATTAAAGCAATTCAACAGACTATAAACAAGATGAAGCTGGTATACAGAACTTACTTCTTAAAATCTCGCAGCTTTCTGGAAATAAAAGTCTGACTCTCTAGTTCTTCTCCTCAGGGAACATGCACGAGTCTTACACGACCTTTCTCCACGGGTCTTTACTCCAGCGCCTTACAGTTCAACCTCTTTCGGAAAATCAGAAACTATCCTCATACGTGCAAAACTGTCCTCAGACAGACGACCCAGTAGACTTCGATATTAATAAAAAGCAAGAACAGAATACAAAGCTTATTACAATAGAAGCGTCTCAGAGTTCATTACAACACACATGCTCTCAATCGAACGATGCCTTGAACTCATGAGAACTCATTCTTAAATAGACCTAAAACGAATCTAAACTTAGCTAAGACATGACATAAAGTAGAAATAATTGAGGGTCCTGTCAGTATCTTTTTCCACCGACGGTGTCTACTCAACCTTTTTTTTGTACAACAGATTCTTGTCACAACATGTGACCAACACTGTCACATCGCTGACAAGAGATTCTTTTACCAAGGTCCCATTAGAATCTTAGTTTCCATAAATCTTCTTCGGACGATCCGGCAGATGGTTCGTATTCATCAATGAGCTGTTGATGGTATCTATTCATAAATCGGTCATACTGTTCTTTGATTCCTTCATTTGGATCTTGTGCATCTGTCATTTCTTCTTTTTCTTTTGACGACCTTGTCATACGGCGAGATGCTGCAGATGACGATTCACCCTTTATGATGTTTGTTTTAATCTTGTGAAGTCCTGGCTGATGTGGTGTATGCATCAATTCTTGTTTTTCCCACTTATTTAAAAAAGGAAGAGCACTTATTTCAATATCCAAGAAAGAATCTTTAAAAGCATTGCGTGTTGCAGGTGATCTTTGTACTGCCAATTCTACACCATCTAATGATTCCCATTTGAATATCTGAAACATATTGGTTGAGCTCTCGATAGCGTGTTGAATCCGTAACCTGCAGTTTTCACTCAAACAGTCTCTACCCAACTCAAAAATTATTGACGTGCATATCAAACTAATAATGGGGATGACATTATTGTTCCAATTTGGAGATAAGACTGAGATGGTGATTAATGCCTTTTGATTAATTGCAAATTTTAAAACTTTTGGCTGTCCTTGTAGACTATCCATTTTATTAAGAATTTGGATTTTCTCTAGCAGTCTTAAATTTCCAAACTCGTGGAACCATTCAGCATGCTGTTTGATTAACTCTTGATTATTACCAGTTTCAAAATTACCAATCCTTTCATGACTGAATACTTGAGAAAAAGGATTTGGTTCTATGCTGTCTCTAATCCTTAAACTATGATAATCCCACTGATAAGCACATGTCTTCAAATACTGTAAGGATCTTTGTATGCACTGGGATACTCTGGTAACTTGGATTTTTCTGCATTCTACTTCCTGGATTCTCCAATCTGCAAAATTTTCAAATATTTCATACTGAGGGAAAGTATCAGTATTTGCATAATTCTCATCAATCCTTTGAAGGAAAGAGGATTCTAGTTCTTCAAATATATCTGGAATTCTTAAAGAAAACAGATATTTTATCATTTCCTCTTTTATGGGAATTTCTTCTAGATCCAAAATCTTGGCACCTGTGAAAAGGCTGAGGGCAAAATCAACACTTCCTATGATCTGATAATAATTTAAAATTCTGAGTGTCCAGATCATTTCTTGTGTGTAGACACTAGACCATAAATCAGATAAGCTTCTGAAGAAAAGCTTAACCTTCATATTTGGTAAAGAAAAGACTTTTACCAAGTTTTCATCAAGGCCTAAAGATATGCCCAAATTCTTTGACTGCCATGCTTGGCATCTTCTGATCCACCAATTTCTCCTTAGTCTGAAACCGACCACTTTCTTGATTTCATCTGTCACAGAACTTGCATAATTTTCTAAGATTCTAAATCTATCTACAAAAGTGGCAAAACTATCATCTGCAGGGCTTTTGCCCGGAATCTCAAAAACTGAATATTTACAGGTTATGAACATTTTACTCATGTCTCTGGTTAGAACGTCTGTCAAGAAATTTGAGTTGCCTGGAATCCACTCAACTTCAAACTCAAATTGCTGAAACCAGATTTGCCAGGCCAAAATTCTGCCTTTTGCAAGTTGTCTTGAAATCTTTGCTGACATAAAATATTTAAAATTTTTGGAGTCTGTTCTGATTAAAAACTTAACCGGAGTTAGATATACCTCAAACCGCTGAATTCCGTTGAAGATAGCTAATGTCTCCTTTTCAGCTATGAAGTAGTTTTTCTAACTTGCTGTAAATTCCCCAGAAGCATATCCACACAAATCTTCAATCTCTCCTTTACTATTTCTTCTTTGCTCTAAAGGTACAGCTGACCAAAAATCAAGTGAAGCATCAGTTTGTAAAATTAATAAACCGTCACCTGGTGGTTGAAGCTTTGGTAGATGCTGACATTCTTCTTTGAGCTTCTTTACTGCTTCAGTAGCTTCTTCTGACCATCCCCCGTTGGTGTATCTTCTTATAGGAGCTGTCTTTTCTGAGAGATTTGGGATGTATTTGTGCAAGTAATTCAGAACTCCAATAAATCTTTGAATTGCCTTTTTGTCCTTCAGTTCATCAGGAAACTGTGTCAATTTAGTTAACACATGGGGCTGCATTTGAATAGAACCATTTGCAACATTTATCTCCAGAAAATCAATGCTATCCTGAAATAAGGACATCTTAGTTCTTGACAAAACAATGCCATGATTTTTAACTTCTTCAAGAAAAATCTCTAGATGTTTTACATGAGTATGTACATCTGGACTATGAATCAAAATATCATCTATATATGTAACTATAAAATCATATTTTGCAAAAATATAATCCATCCTTCTTTGGAAGAAGGCTGGAGCGTTCTTCAAACTGAATGGAACAACTTTCCACTGATAGAATCCTGCTGGACATATGAAAGCTGTTTTATGTCTGTCCTCTGGTTGAATCTGTATCTGATAGTAACTTGACTTCATATCAAATTTACTGAACACCTTACTATGCTGAATTTTTTGCATAATCACTTATGGTCTTGGCAATGGGTAATTAAAATTATGAGTAATGGCATTAAGAGGTTTATAGTTTATAACCATCCACGGTTTACCTCTTACTATCTCAGAATGATTTCTAACTAAAAATGCAGAACATGTATAGTGAGATTCACTAGATTCTATAAGTTGCATCTTTAGTAATTCTTGAATTTGATTCCTCATTTCTTGTTCATCAGTTGGTGTGCAAGGAATCACTTTTCCCTTTACTCCATTGTCATGTAAGGTGACTATTTCCTGCATCGGACTCTCAATTTCCCAAAATTGCTGCGGGTTGTCCGAACAACTTTTTAGAAGTCTCTGGTAGATATCTCTTTGTTCTGTAGACCAATTTTCTTCAATGCATGCCGATTGTTTATTTACCTTTTCTGCTCTAGCTTCATAAATTGTAGGACTTCTTGCCAGTCATTTGAATCTTTAGACGACCTTCTAGTTCCTACTTTCTTTTGGCTATTCTCGCGCCTAGCTTCAGAGTTTGCAATACTTAGCCTCGGCACAGATATAGCTTTTTTCTTCAATTTTATTATCAGCTTGTCTTGGCTGATAGTTACTGGGAGCACAAAGTTTATAAATGGCATGCCTAACATCAAACTTGCTGAAGGGTCATAGTGCTGAATTGCTAAAATTTTGACAATACTCCCCCCAACTTTTAAAGAAATATTGTCTACATAGTGTGTGAGCTGGACAGATCCTCCAATTGTTTCTGAAACTAGTATATTCTTTAATGGTTTCCAGAGAGATTTGAACAAAGATGGTCTAGCTAGATTATTTGATCCTCCAGTGTCTACAAAGGCATCTACTGAGATCCATTCATTTCTGACTTGTACTTCCACTGGGAAATAAATCAAGCTTTCTGTTTTGACAATCTTTTTCAGCAATGTGTTTTGTTCATTTCTTGTAATCTCTGGCAGAGGTATACTAGTTGATGGTGCAATTTTCTTTTCGAATGGACATAAAGAATTTAATTGAGGCAAAGGTAATGCAATTTGTTTACCTTTGTTTGGTCTTTCTGATGTTTCTGCTTCTTCTGATTCTTCCTCTGAATTGGATTCTTCCTCTGAATCATCTTCTGTCTCACTTGATGACTCAACAGTTGAAGAACTTTCAATTTCACTATAGTGCTGTTCACTAGAAAAATCATCATCAGAACAATTTAAACAAATATTCATTTTCTGTACAGGCTCTTCATCTTCATTATCTGAAACTTCTGTAAGAATATATACATCAGAAATCTCTTCATCTGATTCTACTATAGACCAATCATCTTGAAATTCTTCAATATCTATACAAGCTTTGAGTTTACTGGATGATTTTTGAGGACACTTTTTGGCAAAATGTCCTTCCTTTTTACAAATGAAACAACAATTGTTGTTCCTTGGAGCAGTTCTCTTTTTCAAATATCTGAATTTTTTGAAAGGTCTCTTTGGGTTCGATACTCTTTTGGGTTTGTATCTACCATACCTTTTGTATTTCTTTTTCTTTGATTTAAAAGGCGTCCATGGTAGTACAGTTTTGCAGGCATCTGAACTTGGGGTGATGTCATGCGCCTTCTTCTGCCAACATAAATATTTGACTTTTTCTGATACTCTAAATAGAAGATCAACCCAATAAACTTGTTCTAAACTTTTCATTTGAACCTCAAGATCTTTCATTATCAGATCTCCTAAGTTTCCTGGTAATTTTGATAAATAAGAAACTTTTTGAGCAATGTCATTGAAAAGATTAGTTTTAAAGACTCTAGCCATAAAATCTTTACTGAATTGATCTAAATATTTTAGATCTTTTAGTTCCATACGGCTAAGGTCAGTCAATAGCTGTTTCTTTTCATCTTTTGGTTCTGGCATAAACTGAGTTTTCAACAACATTTCTAATGTAGCTAAACCAGCTTCCATGACCGCTATTCTTTTTGCTTCTGTTCCTCCCATCCACCAATCAAACACAATTCCTGCCATCCTCTTTTCTGCTAAAATCATGATAGACACATTGTCTAACCTTGTTGTGACCTGCATTTGATATAAGGCTCCTATCCAGATTCTAATAGACTCACCAGGATTGGATGAGTTATCTAGATCTAGAATGTAACCACTAGAATTTGTAGCAAACAGATCTTCTTCGATTCTAGGATACTTAACAGCTTCTTTCAGGATGTGAGCTTTATTTTGATTTTTTATTGATGGCATAATAAAGGATGGAAATTTTATTGCAGCTTGTTCTAAAGTCATGACTTCCTTCTTAGATTCAAAAGGTTTTTCTGCTTTGAACGTTCTAGAAGATCCACTGGTTAATTTTCCAGTGTCTCTGGAAGTCCCTTCTCCATCACTTGTTTCTGGTGCTTCTTCTTCTAAATCCCAGTAATTTGGGGCTGTCATATCTACATGAAATTTAGGGATTTTCTTGGCCTTTTTCTTCATTTTTCTTTTTCTTCTCTCTTCTCTTTCTCTTTTTTCTTCCTGTTGTTCTTCATACAACAATTTTAGATTTGCATTTATCAATTCTGCTTGTTGTCCTAAATTATCTAGAACATCTTCGGCATGGGAACACCAAGTAGTCAAATAATTTCCTACTTGATATACCTGCTCTAAGTCATTGGGATCTTGAGAGTCATGTTCTAGCAAAGGTGCACAATCTGCTCTTGTATTGGGCTGTTTTGACAATGATGAAGAGACACAAAATTTTGTTTTTGGTGGCCATTTTCCTCCTCTAACAAATCTTTTGTTAGCATACTTATATTCTTCCATAGGTGGAAAAGTATGTACATGAGTTCTAAACATTTTATTTACAACTAAAAATGGTTTTTCTTCAGGTATATACAACTGTTTTTCAGACCGGGGTGTACTTGTGGAAGTAGAAGGCTATTCTTCTGGTATGGTCAACTGTCTGTAAAAGGACTTTCTTCCACTTTGGACTGGACTTTCTACTGGTAATACATGTTTCTCTGGCAAGACTATTGGCTTAGGAATC
Source organism: Pinus tabuliformis (assembly GCA_031772625.1). Lineage (NCBI taxonomy): Eukaryota > Viridiplantae > Streptophyta > Pinopsida > Pinales > Pinaceae > Pinus > Pinus tabuliformis. Next base: position 491,123,046 of record CM062813.1, read on the forward strand.
CTTGGGTAAATAGACTGATTAGGAATAATTTTTACCCCTCCATCTTCAAGAGCCAATCTTTTAATTTTACTGCTTACATTATCTGAAGCCAAAGACTTATACTGGATGTACCAGTGATCGGGTAGCGTTTCCTTATCGTAATGCACACCTTCAATCTGTGCATTTCCTATCCCGACTGTCACACAATCTTTCAACACCGGCTGTTTTAGTTTAGGATGTACTGTATTTGTTAACTGAAAGGAAGTTTGAACAATTACAGACAAGAATTCACTCTCATCTGCCATAGACAGTCCTTGTACTCCTATCAAGGCTTTCCAACATTCTTTAAGATGAATATCTGTCAGACTGATAGCATAATCAGGATAAATTGTTCCATACTGACAACCAGACATCAGATTTCCCAATATTGTTCCTATTCTGGCATGATCATATTCATTGTGTCTTGAATCAAACAATTCTGCTATGCAGGGAGTATTTAATCCATGTCTAAATAGAGGAGCCAAACCAATCCTTACAGCTCCAAAATGCAAATAATGAAATCTTCCTTCCTTAGCATATTTTCTGAACTTTTTTATTTCATCTTCTGAGAATATATTTAACCCTATTATCTGTACATGTGGACCTTTAATTTTGATCTTAACTTCAACTTCTTTGAAGTAATATTTCTTTGAAAGCTTAAACATCATTGGAACCGGATAGACTTCTTTAGTATCTAAGGCAGGAGGGTTCCAGCTTTCTGGATCTTCAACTTGTTCATGTTCATTTATATCTGACTCAACAGATCTATTTTCTACTTCAGATATTGACCTTTTATCAATGGTAGAGAAAGATCTTAAAAATTTAGCCATAACAGAGTGGTATAATTCTATTCCAGAAATTGACTGATAGAGCTTTTATCTACTCAGCACAATGTATAACAGAGATGCTTTTCAAAGGCTGCCTGGCTCGTCTCAGGTTCTGTCTATAGAATTATACAGGGTCATTTCAAGGCTCTGATACCAAACTAGGGGGTGACCGTTCAATTAAAGCAATTCAACAGACACCCCCTATGAGTGATTGAATAGCTAAAAATTGCTAAGGAGGAAGGATGATTGATGGACCAAGAAGTTTCATGGGAGAGCTAATCAAAGTTCACCACTAGGATTATCATTCACATGTTATTCATGAGTAATGCATGCAATAATGATATCTAGAATCCACCAAATAGATTTTCAATAAGTTAGGGCATACTAGAAAACCCTAGATTCAATATATTCCATACATTAGACATAAAGGAAATACTAATTCAACAAAATGCTCACTTATAAGATAATATCCATGAAATTCCATCCATTGATCCAAGCCAATAACTCCAAAGACAAACAACTAATACCAAATGTCAAAATGCATTCATAGATCCAATATATTGCACAAGAGAAGAAAGCCAAAGTATCCAATCCAAGTGACGATGCATTACAAATGATCTTCATCTCTTATTTATATGAAGAGGACTAATGTTCTTTTTAGCCTAAAAGCCCCTAAAACAATAAAATATGCCACATTGACAAGTTAGGTCATAGGCCGACCTACTAACTTAGACAAAAACATCAAACTTTGCCCATAGTTGTAGGGTTGAGATAATAGATGTCATGCATGCATGAACCTCTCCAAGGCTTGCGCTGAGGCTAAAGCTGCCATGAGTGGTGTAGAAGCCCTCTAAAATCATGATGTGAAAGTTGGCCTTCACATATCTGTCAAATCTCTATGTGGGCCCCAAATTTCTTCTCAGGGGTCATAATGTGGTCTCCTAGGTCTCTGTCAAGGCAAAGTGTCCATCTTTGCTCCAACTTTGAGGGATTTTCAGGTGCTACAAGCCCTCCCATCTCTTAGAATGTGAGATCATCCTCATCTGGGCTCTAGATTATCCGCCATATCTCTAGAGTGCGAAGGTTGGCCATGGGCATGTTGGGTCCTGTTGTTGCCTAAGATGTACACCTCAGTATGGGAAAAGTTTCCAACCGCACATAGTATAGTCTTTATGGTGCAACACTCAGAGCAGGGGCGGTCACCTATTCCCTACTCACTCCGTTTAAGCTCTCTCCTAGGCAAGCTAAGGAGGGTAGTCCCTAAAGATAGAAAAATAAGGAAAAACTTGTTGGAATAACAAGCCTAGGAGATCTAAGGGCAAGGAAATCACTTTTCTTTGTAACTTGATTTAAGATTAGATGACAAGTGAGAGATTATATTGAGCAATGTAAGGTAATATAGATTTAATTAGATCAATATGACACTTACGATGAAACTGTGGGAGACTAGTGCCTTTATAACAATGCTCAAACAAATTAGAATACTTGCACAATAATAAATGATATCTCAAGCTACAAGATAAGCAATGTTGCAAGAAGATGTTAGTACATGAAATCAATAGATCAAGATAGTCATATATATGAGCAGTAGAACCTTTTCGAGAACAATTGCAAGAAAAGGAGGCTTGTTTTCAAGTAAAGATGATATTCCAAAGACAACAAGCTTGAAATGTCAAGTACGATAAAGTAAAACTTGCAATTATAAATGGAGCTCGCAATACCAATTACCAATGATCAATTGAAATGCAAGATCTATCTAATGTGGAATGCAACATCTTGGTTAATTTTAATGATATGCTTGTCTTAAGAGTGAAGGCCTTCTCCTCAATTATCAAAGCAAGTCCTAAACAAGGTTGCAGAAAGTACTACTGGGGAAGTAGGCTAAGGCCTCATTAATGATACCTACTTAGAAGTTCTAATGACCTAAGCACCTTCGTTCCTACAAGGGATTTCCCACAAGAGAACTGCAAGGTCACTCGTTTTAACTGTTGAGTAAGGGTCAAGCTTCTCAAATTGGATATGAAGAAGGTGGTCCTAATTTCTATCAAACAAGCTTATGCTTGGAGGTAAATTTTAGGAGTGCAAAACTAAATCTAGAATGAAAATGCAAGTGATAAGAATGATGAGATTAGAATGTTGCAAAGAGGCAAGATGCTTCAATGTAAGGAATGTTAAACCGCTTATAACCAAGATTATTGAATATCGCTTATAATACAATATTATAAGATTCCAATTATGAACTAATGAAGCACTTCAGGATTGCTCAATGAAACAATGACAATAATATCAAATGCCTTTAATGATAGCGCTTATTACGACGTTCTTCACTTATATGACATAACAATGGAAACAAGTGAGAATTTAAATGATGCAAGCACAAATAGATAATGACAAATGAGATTGCTAATAAAATAAAATGAGATGATGCAACTAAAAGACTAGATCTAACTTATGATATCAATGAGAGCCTATCTAAACAATGAAGGAAATAGAAAGGTTAGTACCTAAATATAAAACTAGAAAAAAGAGAAACTAACTAAGAAGATGAAGGCTTCTCCCTTTTAAATAGGGAGGGGGATACCAAGGGATTCAATCTCAAGCTCCCTTGAAGCAGGGAGATCAATTTTATTGTTAACTTACAATGAGGAATGAACCCTTGAGACAGTGAAAAAGGCTCTCCCAATACCTTGAGGAGATTACAAAGATTATGAGCACTTTTACAACAAGTAATCACTCTTCAAGCTACAAAATACCAAAGATGAGGGCACAAGCCAATAGATAACAGTCTCCAATGATAAAAGACTTGCTGCAGACCTCAAGAACCCCACAGCCTTGATGAATCAACCCTCCAAAGCTCACGACCTTACCAAGGGAAAAATGCTAGAGAATTTAATAAAATTTATTTGATGAATTACAAGTCATTTCAAGCCTTAAAACTCTTCAAATTTACGTGAAAACCCTCTAAATAGATTTTCTTTAGACCAGAAGGGTATACGACCCTCCTCAATCTCACGGCTAGGAGGAGAGAGGCCTCAAGGCCTAGTGGCTAGCCTTTAAGACTTTTGTCTCAAGTGATCAACTCTGAGAGGCTAGTCTCAAGCCCAAAAAAAAGTGATAAACCCTTTCAAAATGTGAATATATTCCTGCAAAATACCAAAGGTTAGTTTTAAAATCTATTGACAAGATGAGTAGCCCTAGGAGGTTTGCAGCTAGGGTAAACAAGCTCCAATAGGCCTACAACTAGGCTAGAAATGGACAACGGAGTTAGCGGCTAGCCAAAGGAAGGCCTATAATCAAAACTTGAGCCACAAAAATGTCTATGAGCCCGCGAAATCGAAACCCAGGTTGGATTTAAATGGAAAAATAGAGAAATAATTAGAAAATATTATTTACAAAATTTCTAAAATTAAAACCCTTGCCAACAAATCAAATTTTGAAGTGAAAGAAGGGCCTAAAACCCCAACGTCTCCCTTAAAAAATTTTTGTTGAAGAGATGAAGCCACAAAATGGTTAATCGAATCCTTTGAGAAGCCTAGAAGAGGCCTAAACCCTTGCGGCCTTGAAGAAAGAAGCCAAAAGTCTAGACAACCCTCCAAAAGTTTGAATGTTGAGCTAGAAAACCTAACTGTCTAGGCTAGGTGAGGGCTAGAGTCTTCAAAAATCGATTTTCCCTTGATCCCTTGAGAAATCTACGTGCAAAACAAATCCAAGGAAAATCCCTCGTCCCTTCCTTCAAGTCTATAAGAAAAATCACGTTGAAACCCCTATGGATATATACAAAATAGGAACTATATACAAGGGTTTGAGAACATAGTTACAAAAAATTATTTACAAAATTTACAATGATATATGGCTCTTATTAGTAGATCTATTTAGTTAATGAACAAATGAATAAAAATAGATGAGTGAAATAATATTAACAGGTGAGCAATAGCCAAGATCTCGGCAAAACAAATCTTTAGATAATTCTTGAAGTATAAAAAAAATGGGCTTTTAAGCTTTCTTGTTTTGGGAGTTGGATGGTCCAACCAAACACTTCCCCTCACGACCAAGTATTGAATACCATAAAGATCTCTAGACACTTAAAATCAAGTTATTAGATCAATAGAGGTTAGATAACACAATAATTCTCAAGATGTTGAGATACCTACTAGATTAATCAAATTAAAATGCTTCTCGAAACCCAATAGCTAATGCAAGATACTTGTGCAAATAGTTAATCCTCCAACTAGTTAATGAAATAGTAACTTTTAAAATTTTATTCAATAGAGCATTAAGAACATCATTCAAAAAATTATTACCGTAAGAAGCAGAAGAGGAACACCACCATGAATAAACCCCAAAGTCTTCTTTATTATTTGCAGAAAATGTATTACAAACCAACAGAGCTTGACTTAGAGCTCTATAATGATTTTCTCTGATGATACAATGAGTATCAATAACTTCCTTATATAGAAAAAAATGAGAGCATAAGACCCCTCTAAGTGGAAAAAACCACTAGTTCCCTTGATCCTTGTCAAAAAAATTTGAACCCTTGATTACTGTTGCACAAATCTCCAAAAAAATTTGACTTCCTTGATGGATGTGCTGGATGGGCCGATCTTTGACTTCTAGGTGGTTTTAGGCCACATTGGAAAATCATCACAAATAATTTTCTTGGAATTCCCTCATTCAAAATAATCACCTAGACCCAAAAATTCGATTTCCTTGAGAAAATATTTTCTTACTAGTCCAACGAATTTTTGAGTGGGACTTTTCTACCTTGGAAATGTGACCTATCTCATTTTTTGACTTGATTCCTTTTGGGAAAGCTCCTCGTCAATTTTTAATAATTTTTCCACTTGGAGATAATTTAATTTTCTCTCATTTTATTTTTTTTGATAAATTTCTGACCAAATTATTTTGACATTTTTTGTCGGAAAACAAAATAAATGACTCTAGAGGGGTTTACAAATATTTTCCACCCACAAAGTGTGTCTATATAGGAAGTTTAGGAGTTTAGGTGTAAAATCAAGTACTCATACCCCCTATAACTTCTATAGGAAACACTTTTTACATCAAATATTACAGACATCCCATTAGAAGGGGGAATTTGACAAATAAAATAATGACCTCTAAACATAACCAAATTTTGGGACACTTGACAAATGATCTAATATGACAAATTACATAGACTTGATAACACTAGGACTCACCTAAGACCTTACCATCGAGCCCCATTCTTGCTTTGGGGTATGTGTGTTGAGATTTGTAGCATGGGAGGTACTCCAAACCCTAGGCCTAGAGGGTTGTGGAGAATTTGGCACACAAAAGCCTTTTTTGGGCTTCGAACCCAAGCTTGGGGTTTTGTAGCCGAAGTGTTGGGGCCAAAATCATGAGGATATTTTGGCATGTGATGATTTGAGATGATAGAGGACGTCAAGAGCAACGAAAATCACTCAAATCCGAGCTCTAGAAATGGAGATATGAATTTTTCTTTCTAGCTGGTGCGTTTTTTGGCACAAAAGTAAGGTCAACTTGGAGTATTAGAGTGTAACAAGGCATGTTGGAGCATACCACATGGAGCCCTTGTGTTTAGTATGATACAATGTGTGTTTGAGCTCATTTGACACATATCCAAGGTGCATCATCTCATAGAGATCACATATGAGGTAGTCACAGCTAGGAAAGGAGGCGCGAGGACTTTTTTGAGGAATTGTAGGTTCGAGTGCACGAGCTATTTAGGACAGGTGTGAGGGTTGTGCGAGATCGTCCCTAAACATTCACGCTGGTTTTCGCTGGACAGTCGTGAGATCGACTAATACAACCTTGAGGCGCGTGCAGATTTTTGTGAAGCAGTTGTAGATTCAGGTCAGAGTTTTCCTAGTATAACCACGAGGATCACGCGAGATTACCAAGTACAACTGCGAGGGTTGCGCGAGATTACCAAGTACAACCGCGAGGACCACATGAGATTACCAGGAACAATCGCAAGGACCGCATGAGATTACCAGGGACAGCCGCAAGGTATGATTTGATGTGTTTATGTTGAGTTGGATGCTGGGTGGATGTGGGCCCAGGTTGGACACATTGTGGAAGTCTGTTAGTAGGCAAGAGGAAGGGTAACCAAGGTGGTTGGATGCCCTAACTAGTGAGCAAATGCTATAGCTTGTATTGGATGCTCGTGGTTTGTTGGAGGGCAGCGTGAAAGTGGACCAAGTGTGGGCGTAGATAAGGCAGAGTTGGAGTAGCCTAAAGAAAAAGTTGGGAGGATTGTAGAGGCTTGCTTCAAGCCCAAAGAAACAAGTCTCTTGAAGGACTAAGGGATTGTTAGATGTGGCAGAAAGAGAGCTCATTGGTATGATCATCTAGTAGCAGTTTGAGTAGCCCTAGACTTGCCTTGTAGAAGGCATCTACGATAGAGGAAGGGAAGTCCTCCTAGCCCGTGTTCATTGTGGGAGGACATCTTGCAGTGATAGGTGGTAGCCCTTCGTGCCCTATGTTAGTCTTCATTGGAGCAGTGCAGGAAGACTATAGTGGGTTGAAGTCCCAAAAGAGCTAAGGAGCAGTAGTGGGCAGAAGTCTCAAAGTGTTGTTGCCTTGAAGGACGAAGGAGTAGCTAGTGAGCGTGAAGAGCCTATGTGTTGGTTGTAGATGGACTTGTGATAAGCTAGAGGGTAGATTAGTGAACCGAGTTCAGTAGCCCAAAGTAATTGGTGAAGGGCAGATTGGATAGTCGAGATTCAGTAGCTAGATGGACTTGGTGCTTTGATGGAGGTAGGTGCTACAGATTGGGAGTTGAAGCACCAACCATATGTGTACAAGGTACGATTGAGAGGAGCTGAGAAAGCGCACCACGGCCAGATGGTCAAAATATCATGACAAACACCAAGCCTCAGTTGTATCAGTGGATGTATGAGGGCCATTATCCCTAGTACGAGAGCCCTAGTCTGTTGTATTATTCAGTTGGATTAATATAATCAAGTTGGGTTATTGTACATATCTATGTATATTTCGTGCACTAGTAGATTTACTACTGTATAATATTTTGTTGTGCAAAGTAGACTTGTTGTGATAGTTGGTTTGGTAGCGTTAGTGATTTAAGATTCTATCCTAAACATCAGTATCGTGGAAAAACAACAATGTGTAGGACAAAGCTCACATATGGTGTGCTATAACACAATCAAATTTTAATTAAGGAAAATAAATAGAGCATCAAAGGTCATTGGAAATTTTGTGCGAAAAATCGAAGGAGTCATTTTGTCAAACAATTTTTATCCTCAAAGAAACTATAGATTTGCAAGATTCGTAGACCAAATTTAAATTTTAAGTCTTGAACTAACAAATCTTGTTTTCTAGTCACTGTTGCTAAAAAATCTAGCAGGCCTTGGAGAGGTGCATCCTTTAAGGCTATTACTAGCCCAAGAGACAACAATGGGCTAGTGGCCTACCGTCACCATTATTGGAATAATGCTTTTTTAGTGTTTAATGCTCATCTGTGATTGTAATTAGCAGTTTCTTGTTAGAAACTTGCTGTTTCTATATTCTTAGTAGAAACTTGCTGTTTCTACTTTCTTAGTAGAAACTTCTTGTTTCTGTAAATACAGTTGTATTATTTATTGAGCTTCATTGCTAATTGTAAATCAATTCAATTCATTCATTGATTATGTATCAGAGCCAAGTTATTTTTTTTCGAAATAATTTTTCATAGTTTGAAAAATTTAATGCTTCATTTCGAAATTGCTCTTCTGTGGAGATTTTTTTTTCTTTAGTTTCCATTTAGGGTCACTGTGTGTTGTTTTTTAAATGGGTGCCGCAGGGATCTGGATCTGGGCCATTCCGTGGAAGCTGGTACCTGCAATCGATCAATCGTGGTTACATTCAGCGTGCGTATGTCGAATTTTTTTTGCGGGACTTCTTGCTACATGTCTGCACTGTGGCTCTGTTCGGGAGCTCGTAGCTGGGGTTAGGGTACAACCTGGTGTTCAGCGAGGCACTCCTCGTCCCAGCGATACCCTCTGTCTCTGCCCGAGCTGGAGGCCTTTTTTCTTTGCCGCTGGTGAAGTCTTTCTGCGTGGCCTGCGGAAGCAACGTCGGCGACGGATAGAATCGAGCATTGCTGGGAGTGACCAAATTCCTGCATAAATCTCGCATCCTCCTACTCGAGAATCGAAGCTAGGGCGTGCAACAGACGAGGATTGGGGGCCGAGCGTGCAGAAGCTGTGCTCCGGTTCATTAACTCGTTCACTTTCTGCTCAATACCCTCGACGCCAGGCTGCTTCGTGATCCAGTCCATTAAATACGCCTTCGCATCTGCATCGTTGGGTTTCTCCAGCGCGGACTACTCTGCAGAATCTGTAAGAGAAGAGGTCGCGGGTTCGACTTCCGGTGTGGACGATGAATCTGCAGGGTGCTCCATAACGTCGGCTGCGTGTGAGGTTTCTTGGCACGTGATTTCCTGACGACTACATATAAAATTTCCACGCTATTTTGGAAAGCATCTCAAGCATCTTCGACAAGCACTCTCACGGCTTGCACTGCTAACCCATGCTTGTCAAAGAAACTCTGCGCCTCATTGGAATCAAACGCTGGGTGGGGCATTCTGGTGGTGGACTGGTCGATTTTCGAAGAATAAGGCGCCGTGAAGACGAAGGTGAGATCGTTGGACTGTATGACCGCTGCATATGACATTTCTGCAATTTATTTAAGCACGATTTTTTTTTTTTTGTTCGGTTGTTGTTATTTTCTGAGTCCACACAGCAAAAGTCATGCAAAAGATCTGAAGTTGACTCAGTAATCCGAAGTTACAATCGTCCAGAAGTTTCAGTGGCATCTAATCAAGGAGGGGCCATGGATTTTTTTTACGTGACTGTTTTTTTTTGGCGTGATACAGTGAGCTAAAACGCATGCATTTATTCTCTTTATGATGTGCGTATAAAGCAACTTTCACCTTTCTGAAGCTAAGATCCAAGCATACCTTTTGCGCAGGGTATCATCTGTCCATAAATATTACGATTTTTGGTTCTATTTCTATTGCACCAGCATCTGTCAGTTTTTTTTCCAGATCAGCCGGCATTTGCATTGAAATCCGTGTCGGATCCCTTTGTTGTTTTCTGTGTCTTGGGAAACGTGTAGATGGCCCCGCTAACCAATCTGATGTTTGAAGGCATTCAACGCTTTAATGGCACCAATTATAACATCTGGAAACAGAGAATGTTGACCATTTTTGAATATAAGCTTCTTGACGAGCTTGTTTTGGGCAAAGAGTTCCATCCTGGTACAGCTGGTACCATTGTTGATAATATCGGCGATATATCGGCAATATTCGGAAATATCGCGATATTTTCAAAATATCGGCAAATATCGGAAAATATCGGCAAAATATCGTGATATTTTGAAAATATCGGCAAAATATAGGCTATATTTAAAAATTTGAAAAAATTATTTTTTATGCTTGCCGATATTTGCCGATATTTTCGCCGATATTGCCGATAAGATATTTTCTGGACCCTCGCCGATATTTTGCCGATACCGATATTATCAACAGTGGCTGGTACTGATCAAGATAAGTTTGATGATCGAAATCGAGAGGCTGTTATGCTTCTCAAACTCTTTGTGACTGATGATCAGTTACCACAGATTCCTTCTGGCAAGACAACTGCTGAAATCTGGCAACATTTGAAGGAAATGCACTAGACATCCGACAAGAGCAAAGCTTTCTTTCTAAAGAATCAATGTTCTCCATCATGATGGAAGAACATATGTCTTTACAGGAACATCTTAAGAAGATTAAAGACATTCAAGATCAGCTCGAAGCCATTGGTCAGACCATGGAGGAAGAAGTTTTGGTAGTCATCACTCTGAAAAGTCTACCAAAACCTTATAAGCACTTCATAGAAACACTCAACATTATCTCCACTAATGTTGATCTAACGTTTCTGGAGTTATGCACCAAACTCATGCAGCAGGATCGTTGGAAACAACAGTTTGGTAGTGGTGCTTCATTAGCCTCCTCAGAAAATGCTTTTGCTGCCCAATATCAGTCCTCTCAGTCCTTTCAGCAGAAAGGTTCTTCTCAGCATTCCGATCCCGCTAAGAAGAGAAATGTGCAATGTAACTACTGTCACAAGGCCGGCCACATGAAGAAAGATTGCTGACAGAGGATTGCTTCTGAACAGAAGAAACAGGGAGGGTCTCATCAGACAGCAAATGTTGCAGAACATTCCGAGTAGAAGGAATCTGCCTTTTACGCCTTTATGGCTAAGAGGTCCTCAGATCATGTCCCGTCTTTTGCCTGGTACATTGACTCTGGTGCATCACGTCATTTCTCTCACAGGCGTGACTGGTTTATTGACTTCTCATCTTTCAGTGATTCCGTGGTATTTGGTGGAGGTGAGGAGTACACAGTGGTTGGCAGAGGTACAGTTCAAATCCAGTCTGGTGGGCGCACACTCATCTTCCTGAATGTGTACTATGTTCCTGGTATGGAAATTAATCTGCTGTCTGTCAGCCAGATTATGAGGAACTCTCCTCAGCTCGATGTGGTGTTCAGTGCACACAAGTGCTTCATTATTGACAGGGACACTCGTCTTACGGTCACTGTTGGCCTAGAAGATTATGACCTATACAGGTTTCTTGACACCGGCGATTCTCCAGAAGTGGCTCTAGCAGCTCTTGTTTCTCCCATCAGCACTCTGTGGCATCAGAGATATGGGCATCTAAACATTCAGTATCTCTCTCAACTATCTCGAGAGGGACTTGTGTCAGGGTTACCTGATATTCAAACTCAGTAGTTGGGTGTGTGTGGCGCCTGTCAAGCTGTCAAGCAACATCGATTTTCATTCAAGGATGGAGAATCTTGGCGCGCATCTAAGGTACTCTAGTTAAATTTTAATTCATGCTGATATTTGTGGTCCTATGAATACATCTTCTATTACTGGTTGCAAATATTTTTTGCTTATTGTAGATGATTTCAGTAGAAAGAGTGGGTGTACTTTCTAAAAAATAAATCTGATGTATTTAGTATCTTTCAGAAGTTTAAGTCCTTAGTTGAAAAAGAGTCTGGCTGTAATATCATAACTCTTAGGACATATAATGGGGGGGGGGGGGGAATTTTGTTCTTTTGCTTTCTCCAACTTCTGTGATATCCATGGCATCAAACGCCAGTTAACTACACCCTACACTCCTCAACAGAACAATGTTGTCGAACGTCGCAACCGTACGGTTGTTGAAATGGCTCGTTCCATGTTCCAACACAACAGTGTTCTGAACAAATTTTGGGCTGAAGCAGTGTTTACTGCTGTTTATCTTGTTAATCGATCACCTACTCAGGCTGTTAAGGGGAAGACCCCAGAAGAGGTTTTGTCTGGCCGTAAGCCTAAGATCAATCACCTCAAAGTGTTTGGCTCAGTTGCATATGTTTGGATTCCAGCTGCTAAGTGCTCTAAGTTGGATTCCAAAAGCCAGAAACTCATGATGACAGGGTACATTGATCACCACAAGGCCTATAAGCTGATAGATATAGACACTGGTAGTCTTAGCTTCAGTCAGGACATAGTATTTGATGAAGACAGAGGGTTCTTTCAGTCTCCTTTTGAGCAGTGTTCTGAGGATCCGCCTCACAGTGTTCTTCTTCCGTTAGGTCCACTTGATGGGAGGGATTATGCAACATCAATATTTGATGTTGCACTACCTGACCTTCCTCCGGAAAATAATCCTCCTCTTGCTGTTCGTGTTGTTCTTGAGCCTCCTCCATCTACTCCTGATATTGGTTCTTCTACTCTCTAGCCTAAATGGTGGGCTAAAACTATTGGTGATCTTTGGGATAATGAGCCCCTTGAAGGTAGAACTTCCAGAAATAAGAGCAAACAACAACTTACCGTAAATTTTTCTCTTATGGCTAACTTACATAGTGTTTTTGAGCCTCAAACCTATTCAGAGGCTAAGGGTATACCTGAGTGGGAACAGGCTATGGAAGCTAAATTCCAAAGTCTTCAGAAGAATCACACTTGGACCCTTTCTGATCTTCCTACAGGGAAGAAGCCCATTAGCTGCAAATGGGTGTATAAAGTGAAATACAAAGTTGACGGAACCCTAGACAAGTATAAGGCTTGCCTTGTTGCTTGAGGGTTCTCACAAAAGGAAGGCATAGACTATGAGGAAACCTTTGCTCCTACAACCAAGATGAGTACCATACGGCTCGTCCTTGCCTTAGCAGCTCAGTTTAGTAGGAAAGTTCATCAAATGGATGTAAAGAGTGCTTTTCTGAACAGTGACTTACAGGAAGAAGTCTACATGACACAGCCTCCAGGATTCAAGGTTGTCGGTCAAGAACAGAAAGTCTGTAGATTAGTCAAAGCACTCTATGGTTTGAAACAAGCCCTTGGGCTTGGTGCATAAAAATTGACAAGTACTTAACAGATCATGGCTTTCAGCGGAGTCCATATGATGCAAACCTGGATATCAAACATACTAATGATGATATTTTGTTTGTGGTTGTCTATGTGGATGATCTTATCATTACTGGCAGTTCAACACATTTGATCCATGGGATCAAACAGGATTTGTGCAACACTTTTGATATGATAGATTTGGGACTTCTTCATTACTGTTTGGGGGTTGAAGTCTAGCAGATTGAAAACAACATCTTTCTCTCTCAATCCAAGTATGCCAGAAATCTTGTGGACATGTTCAGAATGTAGGATTGCAAACCTGCAACGACTCTTATGGAACCAGGGCTCAAACTTTCAGCTCAGTCATCCTCACCACTTGTGGATGAAACTTTATTAAGGCAATTAGTGGGCAACGTCATCTACCTTACTGCCACTAGACCTGATATCAGTTTTGCAGTGAGCTACATTTCATGCTTCATGTCTGCTCCTAAGGCTGATCATTGGATAGCAGCAAAGCGTGTGCTGCGTTATGTAAGAGGCACTTCTGATTATGGACTTCTGTACACTCGGAGTTTAGATCCTACACTCAGTGGTTACACAGATTCAGACTGGGCTGGTTTGGTTGATGACCGTAAATCTACAGCTGGGTATGTGTTTAGTCTGGGATTCAACGTTGTCACATGGACTAATAAGAAGCAATAGGCAGTGGCTCTCTCCTTGACAGAAGCAGAGTATCGGGGAGCAGTTAAGGCATCTTGTGAGGCAGTTTGGCTTCGACGCCTGCTTGCGGATATGCATGTTTCCTAGGCAGGTCTTACTCCCTTGTTTTGTGATAATTAGGGAGTACTCAAACTCGCAACTCGCCAAGAATCCTGTCTTCCATGAACGAACAAATCATGTTGAAATCCATTGTCACTACATTCGACAACTTGTCGAAGACGGTTCCATTCAGTTGATGTATGTTCCCACAACGGAGCAGCCAACAGACATCTTCTCCAAGCCTCTTGGTCTTGATAAGTTTGTAAAATTCAGAGGGACTATAGGTGCTATAAATCGATTGAGCATTAAGGGAGGGTATTAGAATAATGCTTTTTTAGTGTTTAATGCTCATCTGTGATTGTAATTAGCAGTTTCTTGTTAGAAACTTGCTGTTTCTATATTCTTAGTAGAAACTTGTTGTTTCTACTTTCTTAGTTAGAAACTTGTTGTTTCTCTAAATACAGTTGTATTATTTATTGAGCTTCATTGCTTATTGTAAATCAATTCAATTCATTCATTGATTAACCATAGCCAAAACCCCTTGCTCTTTACGGAATTTCACTAGTGGGAGGAGTCCTCCTTCAAGGCTATTACTAGCCCAAGAGACAACAATGGGCTAGTGGTCTACTGTCACCATAGCCAAAACCCCTTGCTCTTTACGGAATTTCACTAATGGGAGGAGTCCTAGTATGTCGTCACCTATAATAGATATTATAGGGTTGAGGTATGAGGTGACACAAAGAGGTCTCCAAGGGAAAGACTCAATTTTAGGTTCAAGGATCCCTTTATTAAGAGAAGGCAATTCACTTTCCTTGTAGGGGCCTATAATGGGGCACAAGACCTAGGGCTTGATTAATAGTTTGAGTGTTGGGATGCCTAAAGGTTGAGGCAAGGAGAAAGGGTTTTCAATAATGATTTTCAACAAGACAAAGGCACATGAAACCCTTAGATAATCTCCCCCAAGTTGAAGCTAGAAACAAACTAGGGTTAGCTTAGGGCTAGTAACTAGGGAAAATAAATTTATGGACGAAATTGAAGTGAATTCATACCAAAAGAAGGGATTTTATGCCAATCACTTTCCTCTTGGCATTTAGATTCTCAAACTTCGGAAATTCCTCTTCCCTAGGAATTCACATCAAGCCCTAGCTTGGTCGCTTGGCCTTAAAGGGGCTTAATTAAGTAAGAGAGACAGACGAATTTTTTTTATGAATGAAGAATGATTTGATCACCACCAAAGGATGGCGAGTGCCTTGTTCCTTGGGAGAATGGAGTCTATGAGTTGATTGAATAGCTAAAAGTTGCTAAGGAGGAAGGATGATTGATGCTCTAACATCAAAAACCCTAGCAATTACCTATGTAATGGATCAAGAAGTTTCATGGGAGAGAATCAAAGTTCACCACTAGGATTATCATTCACATGTTATTCATGAGTAATGCATGCAATAATGATATCTAGAATCCACCAAATAGATTTTCAACAAGTTAGGGCACAATAGAAAACTCTAGATTCAATATATTCAATACATTAGACATAAAGGAAATATTTATCCAACAAAATGCTCACTTACAAGATAACATGCATGAAATTTTGTCCATTGAACCAAGATAATAGGTCCAAAGACAAACAACTGGCACCAAATGTCAAAATGCATTCATAGTTCCAATTTACTGCACAAGAGAAGAAGGCCAAAATATCCAATCCAAGTGATGATGCGTTACAAATGATATTCATCTCTTATTTATTTGAAGAGGACTAATGTTCTTTTTAGCCTAAAAGCCCCTAAAACAATAAAATATGCCACATTGACAATTTAGGTAGTAAGTTGGCCTACTAGCTTAGACAAAAACATCAAACTTTGCCCATAGTTGTAGGGATGAGATAATTGATGTCATGCATGCATGCATGGAGCTCTCCAAGACTTGTGCTGAGGGCTAAATGTGCCATGAGTGGTGTAGAAGCCTTCTAAAATCATGATGTGAAGGTTGGCCTTCACATATTTGTCAAATCTCTATGTGGGCCCCAAATTATTCTTGGAGGTCAGAATGTGGTCTCCTAGGTCTTTTTCAAGGCAAAGTGCCCATCTTTGCTCCAATGTTGCGGGTTTTTCAGGTACTACAAGCCCTCCCATCTCTTAGAAGGTGAGACCATCCTCATCTGGGCTCTAGATTAGTCGCCATATATCTAGAGTGCAAACACTGGCCATGCGCATGTTGGGTCCTGTTGTCGCCTAAGATGTACACCTCAATGTGAGAAAAGTTTCCGACTCCACAAAGTATAGTCTTTATGGCACAACACTCAGGGTAGGGGTTGTCACCTATTCCCTACTCACTCCGTTTAAGCTCTCTCCTAGGCAAGCTAAGGGGGGTAGTCCCTAAAGATAGAAAACTAAGGAAAATCTTGTTGGAACGACAAGTCTAGGAGATCTCAGGGCAAGGCAATCACTTTTCTTAGTAAACTCGATTTAAGATTAGATGGCAAATGAGAGATTATATTGACCAATGTAAGGGTAAGATAGATTTAATTGATCTTAGTAACTCGATTTAAGATTAGATGGAAAGTGAGAGATTATATTGAGCAATGTAAGGGTAAGATAGATTTAATTAGATCAATATGACACTTAAGATGAAACAATGAGAGACTAGTGCCTTTATAACAATGCTCAAACAAATTAGATTACTTACACGATAATAAATGATATCTCAAGCTACAAGATAAGCAATGTTGTAAGAAGATGTTAGTACAGGAAATCAATAGATCAAGATAATCAAATATAGGAGTAGTAGATTCTTTTGGAGAACATTTGCAAGAAAAGGAGGCTTGTGCTTTCAAGCAAAGATAATATTCCAAAGACAACATGTTGGCATTATGATGCATGTGTTGTACTTGATGGCAACCCTCTCATAGAAGAATATCTCACTTATGTATAACTGGGTGAATCTTCAGAAGAGATATCAGATGTGACTGATGGAGGACAGCTCAAAGGAATCAGATGATGAATCTTCAGAAGAGATATCAGATGTGACTGATGGAGGACAGCTCAAAGGAATCAGATGATAGTTCTAAGTGTGACAAGTTAGCTTTGCCATCAAGTCCAAAGGGGGAGATTGTTGGCATTATGAGATAAGTGTTGTCCTTGATGGCAAACCTCACTGATGACAAATCATAGTACAGAAGGTCAGCAGCAAGGAATTGATGATCAGACAGAAGGTCAGCAGCAAGGAATTGATGATCAGACTATAAGAAGAAGAGAAAGTTCATACACGCAGGTTCGTTAAGCCCAAGTCGCGTGTACACGCAGGTTGGCTTCAGCAAAAACGCGTGTATGTGGAAAAGTATCTTTGGTCCATGGCGGTTATTCCTTGAAAGTTGTGCCTATGGTTTTGGACCTTGGCGTCTCGACGGACGTGTTGATCCCTAGTTTTGAAGTTGATGGTATTGGATTTCTATGGTTTTGGCTCTTGGTATTGAACAAGGCCTAAGGCTATATAAAGGGAAGGAAATCATTAGGCAAGTGTATCTGAAATGTCTTGAATATCTGATGAAGCATTAGATCCAGTATGCTGGTTATGGGTTGATGATGCATTGCTTGATCTGAGCTAAGGAGAGATCTCATCGGTTGATGGAGAGCAAGATCTAAGGAGAGATTGGGATCAAATGGCTTGAAATGAACTATCTTTATGATGCTTATTCTAGATCTACATACTGACGCATGTATTGTTCTATAAGTATTATGAGTATGATTGATGTCTGGTACAGCTGCAAGTTATGAGAAATTATTTTTAGATCTGTACGCGGGTTGTCTTTGGCAAAAGCGCGTATACACGCGAGTTTGATTCATCGAAGTAGCGTATACATTGTAAAGCTTGATATTTGAAGTTGCAGATGGATCTGATGGTTATTACAGAGTTCTGTGTCTGCTCTGTGTTCTGGTGACTGTTGTTAACAGGGTTTCAGTGATTCAGAGTTTGATGATTGTTTTGAGCTTCAATGATAGTTATGGGTCCAGTATGAAAATTGGATGAAATGTGGCCTTTCAGATTATATGTTGTGCTTCAGTGTATCCAGTCTGAAAATTGATGAAACGTGGTACCTGGAGGAGAGAAGATTGTAGGCAAGCACCTACGTACTAGTATCTAAGCTAGTACAAAAGCTAAGGGAGATCTTTGGAGCATTGTAGCAGGTAGCAGCCTGTGTACTAGTAAATGGATCGGCTAGTACAAAAGCAAAGGGGGTTGTAGCTCCCGTACTGGTATAAGACTGCACCAGTACAAATATTGTAAAAGTATTTTCTTATTAAAAAGAAGATTGAGATGACTTGCAGCAGGTGGTTTTCACCCACATTGGGTTTCCACCTTATATCTTTGTGTTCATGTGTGTGGCTTTTGTGTGATGATCTGTTCTGTTATACTGCACCTGTTTACTGTTAATATGGTTAATAATGTTCTGATGCATTTACTGAAGATAAGCTAACTGAATCATAAGATTTCTGGATATACGCTAGTTGCTTTAGACATAGCAGCGTGTACACGCGGGTTCACTTAACTGAAGTAGCGTATATGTTTTTGAGCATTGAAAAAGTTTTATTGATCTGATAATACTGATTCACCCCCCCCTCTCAGTATTATTTCCAACAATTGGTATCAGAGCAGGTCCTTTGGTAGAAGCTTGATCGCTTGAAGGAGATCCGTGGAACAATGGGAAAGAAGCTTAAGAAGAAGGCTCATAAGAAGAAGAAGACATCTAAGAAGGACTATGACAGTGGGAGAGTCGTTTGGGGATTAGGTATAAGAAGTTCTTCAGATTCAGAATCAGATTCAGAATCATTATCAGGTATGAATGTGTTATCCTCTGATGTTCCTGCTATATTTCCTTGTGAAAGTGATGGAAGTGATAGTGAAACTACTGAACATGCTTTTATGGGTGAGCAAGAAAAGTATCAAATAGAGGCAGTATTTAGAAGGCTTACAGACAAAGTTAAAGATCAACAAGATCTATTGAACAAAAGGGAATGTGCTTTCAAAGAAGAAGTTACCAAACTAAAGGCCCAACTAGAAGAAGGAAACAAGGTAAGAAAGCTACTCAAGGACAAGGAAGACCAATGTCAAAAATTGCAGCATGAAGTGACATCATTAAGAAAAGAAGTCAACGAAAGAAGCACAACCATCAAGAAACTCAAAGATAGATCCAGCTACTATGAAAATCTTGAAGCTACGATCCTCTCACTAAAGGAAGATCTTGAAGAATCCAAGAAGCAGAATGAAGATCTACACCAAGCAATTGAAAAACAAGACAACGAAGTCATCAGCTTAAAATCACAGTTGGAATGTGCCTTCAGAGTTCGTCAAATTCAGCAGGATCTGTATGAAAAGCAAGAAAAGGAGATACTCAATCTAAGGCAACAAATGGAAGAAGGAAGAAAAGATGGAGAAGACATGAAGAAGCAATGTCTAGAAAAGGAGGAACAACTTCAAGTTGAGGTAAATATCTTGAAAGGTAAATTAGAAGAAAAGGATAAACTTTTGAGATTTCAAGATAGTACTAAAGCCTTGGATGATATTCTTAGTAGTCAAAGGTCTCCTGCAATCAAGACTGGTCTTGGTTTTCATGAATCTGTTGAAGGTGAATCTAGCTCACAAGGTGAGGCAAGGAACTCTAAAGAGAAAACTAAAATGATCAAAAGGGAGATGAAAGGTCAACCCCATCAACAATCAAGGAAAGAGACTCCTCAAAGAAAATCGTTTACTCCTCCTATGAATAATGTTGAATGTTATGTATGTCATAATCTTGGACATGTTGCAGCTAGATGTGGAAGAAGAAGGGTTCAAGACCATCATGTAGAAAGATCATCACATTCAAGGTACTTTAATGGATATTGCTTTGCTTGCAATGTGTTTGGTCACAAAGCTGCTGATTGCTACAGGAGGAATATGAAATATGTAAGATGTTATGCATGTAACACGCTTGGACATATAGCAAAGGAATGCAGGAACAAAGGATGGACATCACACCAAAAGGAGAAAACCTCATCACACTTGAAGATATGGAGGAAGAAGGAAGTACAGTCAGCACAATGTACTGAGACACAGCACAGCACAGACATATCAGACTCAGGGGGAGTTGAAAGTGTAAAACTTCAGTGTCCTGAATCTCATACGCAAGTTCCTTAAAGGGAAGTCGCGTATATACGCGAGTTAGACACTGCAAAGTCGCGTATATGTCAGTCTGAGGAAAAGCAGTGGGAACAGGATCAGAAAAAGGATCTGATATGATTCAGTCTATTATTTGCTCTATTGGTTACAGTCTGCTGAGGATGTGTGGAAATGTTTTGTTACTTGTATGATCTCTAGAAGTGTTTTGATCCTAACTTGAGGATGATGATGTTTTGATGCTTATGCATGATCAGATCTAACAGATGGCACTGGTTGAGGGGGAGCATATGCCTTTAGTAATTCATTGTTGGCATTATGGTTAATAATCCTTGGTGATGATTCTTATATGGCTAAATGATATATCTTGCTATGATGTGGTTGTGAGTTGTCTATGATAAACTCTCATATGATTCTTGAAGTTACATAGAAGATGTTCAGATCAGATTTATGGTTGATTCTTTGATGATGCATATATGGTGCTTACATAGTGATCTTCATAAGGACAAGGAGAAGTACAAAGCTTGAATACACATCTTCCTCACTTGATGATGAGTCACTTATATACTGCTGTTGTCATATGCATAAAGATCATACAGTTATGATGCAGGCACTCATGTGGATAAAGATTGTTGCTGATGATGATATCAAGAAGCTTTGTCAAAAGAGTTTGAGCTCAAGATACATAGTGCTGATTCATGGATGACTCCTCAAAGTCACTTTGTTGGAGACATGATGATGAATTCGTATCTATATGATGATAGGTTTATACTTACATATGTTAATTGATGCAGATGTTCCCAAGTAATGATACTTGGATCATGTAGAGCTTGATGAAATGGCTATGGTGGTTTCACACATGATACAATGTGAATGACTCTGAATTCTGTTCAAAGGGATGAATTGATGCAGACATACCTTGTTGATGACCTATTCTCTACAGGACATTTACAGGTTGCTGATATGGAAATTTGTGTACGCGTGTTGTTTAAAGGATATCCGCGTGCATACGCCGTTTTACAAGGGGATAGTCGCGTATATGGTGTACGCGTGTTGCGTAAGGGATATCTGCGTATATACGCTTGTTTATGTGTATACAGTCGCGTATATGGAGATTTGAAGGAAATCAGCAAGGACAGATGTTGGTTGCAGAAAGTCTGATATAGGTCTGACAGAGATCATCTGGCACAGGTTCAGGGGGAGCAGATAATCTTCCAATGATGCATTGTTGGCATTATCTTAAAGCTTTTGGTTCTAGTTCACATTTGGTGTTGATTTCAGGAGGAACAAAGGCGAAAGGAGAACAGAAGGATCTCTTGGTTGCTGATCTGAATGGTGATTATCAGATGCTGCTGGTGACTTTCATAAGTCTTGGTCTAGTTATTTCGTCTCTTATGTCATATATCTCTTTTGTGGTATCTCTTTCATGGTGTCAAGGTCATGTAACGGCCTATTTTGGTTTCCCCACTATGCCTGGGATGATTGATGCAATGTGATTGGTTGTCATATGTAAAATTTTGATGTATTCCCACTTGGTTGGGTGGATGAGTCAATTTTTGTATATCCTCACTTAGTTGAGAGATGGATGTATGTATGAGTCTTTGGTGATAGGAAGGTCTTTTATGATGTATAGAGTCATGTTCTTCTTGAAGAACATCTTTTGCAGATCTTGCCTACAGTCAGGAAAAGCATGAACAGCACACTTCAGCAGTACAGAGACTTGGCATGTACTCAGGGGGAGCATTAACAGATTGGTACACCTTGGCATATACAAAGGGGGAGATTATTCAGAGATTTCAGCAGGTACTCAGGGGGAGTATGGACAGTGGAATGATTCAGCAAAGGAAGAGAATATCTTGGTCCACCCTTTGCCCTTGATGTCAAAGGGGGAGAGTGACTTGGTGTTGTTGCCATCAAGTCCAAAGGGGGAGATTGTTGGCATTATGATGCATGTGTTGTACTTGATGGCAACCCTCTCATAGAAGAATATCTCACTTATGTATAACTGGGTGAATCTTCAGAAGAGATATCAGATGTGACTGATGGAGGACAGCTCAAAGGAATCAGATGATGAATCTTCAGAAGAGATATCAGATGTGACTGATGGAGGACAGCTCAAAGGAATCAGATGATAGTTCTAAGTGTGACAAGTTAGCTTTGCCATCAAGTCCAAAGGGGGAGATTGTTGGCATTATGAGATAAGTGTTGTCCTTGATGGCAAACCTCACTGATGACAAATCATAGTACAGAAGGTCAGCAGCAAGGAATTGATGATCAGACAGAAGGTCAGCAGCAAGGAATTGATGGTCAGACTATAAGAAGAAGAGAAAGTTCATACACGCAGGTTCGTTAAGCCCAAGTCGCGTGTACACGCAGGTTGGCTTCAGCAAAAGCGCGTGTATGTGGAAAAGTACCTTTGGTCCATGGCGGTTATTCCTTGAAAGTTGTGCCTATGGTTTTGGACCTTGGCGTCTCGACGGACGTGTTGATCCCTAGTTTTGAAGTTGATGGTATTGGATTTCTATGGTTTTGGCTCTTGGTATTGAACAAGGCCTAAGGCTATATAAAGGGAAGGAAATCATTAGGCAAGTGTATCTGAATTGTCTTGAATATCTGATGAAGCATTAGATCCAGTATGCTGGTTATGGGTTGATGATGCATTGCTTGATCTGAGCTAAGGAGAGATCTCATCGGTTGATGGAGAGCAAGATCTAAGGAGAGATTGGGATCAAATGGCTTGAAATGAACTATCTTTATGATGCTTATTCTAGATCTACATACTGACGCATGTATTGTTCTATAAGTATTATGAGTATGATTGATGTCTGGTACAGCTGCAAGTTATGAGAAATTATTTTTAGATCTGTACGCGGGTTGTCTTTGGCAAAAGCGCGTATACACGCGAGTTTGATTCATCGAAGTAGCGTATACATTGTAAAGCTTGATATTTGAAGTTGCAGATGGATCTGATGGTTATTACAGAGTTCTGTGTCTGCTCTGTGTTCTGGTGACTGTTGTTAACAGGGTTTCAGTGATTCAGAGTTTGATGATTGTTTTGAGCTTCAATGATAGTTATGGGTCCAGTATGAAAATTGGATGAAATGTGGCCTTTCAGATTATATGTTGTGCTTCAGTGTATCCAGTCTGAAAATTGATGAAACGTGGTACTTGGAGGAGAGAAGATTGTAGGCAAGCACCTACGTACTAGTATCTAAGCTAGTACAAAAGCTAAGGGAGATCTTTGGAGCATTGTAGCAGGTAGCAGCCTGTGTACTAGTAAATGGATCGGCTAGTACAAAAGCAAAGGGGGTTGTAGCTCCCGTACTGGTATAAGACTGCACCAGTACAAATATTGTAAAAGTATTTTCTTATTAAAAAGAAGATTGAGATGACTTGCAGCAGGTGGTTTTCACCCACATTGGGTTTCCACCTTATATCTTTGTGTTCATGTGTGTGGCTTTTGTGTGATGATCTGTTCTGTTATACTGCACCTGTTTACTGTTAATATGGTTAATAATGTTCTGATGCATTTACTGAAGATAAGCTAACTGAATCATAAGATTTCTGGATATACGCTAGTTGCTTTAGACATAGCAGCGTGTACACGCGGGTTCACTTAACTGAAGTAGCGTATATGTTTTTGAGCATTGAAAAAGTTTTATTGATCTGATAATACTGATTCACCCCCCCCTCTCAGTATTATTTCCAACACAACAAGCTTGAAATGACAAGTGTGATAATATAAAACGTGCAATTACAAATTGAGCTCACAATTCCAATTACGAATGATCAATTGAAATGCAAAATGAATGCAAGCTCTATTTAATGTGGAATGCGGGATCTTGGTTAATTTTAATTATATGCCTATCCTAAGGGTGAAGGCCTTCTCCTCAATTATCAAAGCAAGTCTTAAACAAGGTTGTAGAAAGAAATGTTGGGGAAGGAGGCTAAGGCCTCATTAACGATACCTACCTAGGAGTTCCAATGACCCACGTGCCTTTGTTCCTACAAGGGATTGCGCACAAGAGAACTAAAAGGTCACTCGTTTTAACCGTTGAGTAAGGGTCATGCTTCTCAAATTGGATATGAAGAAGGTTGTCCTAATTTCTATCAACCAAGCTTATGCTTGGAGGTAAATTTTAGGAGTGCAAAACTAAATCTAGAATGAAAGTGCAAGTGATAAGAATGATGATATTAGAATGTTCCAAAGAGTTAAGATGCTTCAACGTAAGGAATGTTAAACCACTTATAACCAAGCTTATTGAATATCACTTATAACCAAGCTTATTGAATATCGCTTACAACACAAGATTATAAGATTCCAATTGTGAACCAATTAAGCACTTTAGGATTACTCCCTGAAACAATGACAATAATATCAAATGCTTTTAATGATGGTGCTTATTAGGACGTTCTTCACTTATATGATATAACAATCAAAACAAGTGAGAATTTAAGTGATGCGAGCACAAATAGATAATGAAGAATGAGATTGCCAACAAAATAAAATGAGAATATGCAACTCAAAGACTAGATCTAACCTTATGATATCAATGAAGGCCTATCTAGTCAATGAAGGAAATAGAAATGTTAGTACCCAAATCTAGAACTAGAAGAAAGAGAAACGAACTAAGAAGATGAAGGCTCCTCCCTTTTAAATAAGGAGGGGGATACCATGGGATTGAATCCCAAACTCCCTTCAGGCAAGAAGATCAATTTTATTGTTAACTTACAGTGAGGAAGAAACCCTTGAGACAATGAAAAAGGCTCTCCCAATACCTTGAGGAGATTAGAAAGATGATGAGCACTTTACAACAAGTAATCACTCCTCAAGATACAAAATACCAAAGATGAGGGCACAAGCCAATAGATAACAAGCTCCAATGATAAACGACTTGCACCAGACCTCAAGAACCCCATGACGTTGATGAATCAACCCTCCAAAGCCCACGACCAACCAAGGGAAAAAGGCTAGAAAATTTAATAAAATTTATATGATGAATTACAAGTGTTTTCAAGCCTTAAAACTCTTCAAATTAATGTGAAAACCTTCTAAATAGATTTGCTTCATATCAAAAGGGTATACGACCCTCCTCAAGCTCATGACTAGGAGGAGAGGGCCTCAAGGCCTAGTGGCAAGCCTTCAATTTTGTTTTGTTTTGTTTTATGTTATGTAATTAATTAATTATGTAATTGGGACACGATCAAAGATCATGCCCCTTCTCGAAAAAGTGCCCAAGGGCTTATTCAAGCCATGGCCCTCGTAAAAAATCATCATTTAGTTCTTTAATAATATATATATATATATATATATATATATATATATATATATGCATTTTTCAGTGAAATCATAGTTATCCACTCCATTGTCTCAAGTGATCAACTCTAAGAGGCTAGTCTCAAGACCAAAATTAAGTGGTAAAACCCTTTCAAAATGTGAATATATGATTGGAAAATACGAAGGGTTAGTTTTAAAATCAAATGACAAGATGAGCAACCCTAGGAGGCTTGTAGCTAGTGTAAACAATCTCAAATAGCCTTGCGACTAGCAAAAGAAGGCCTATAATCAAAACTTGAGCCACAAAAATGTCTATGAGCTTGCAAAATCAAAACCCAAGTTAGATTTAAATGGGAAAATGGAGAAATAATTAGAAAATTATTTACAAATGTTTTAAATTAAAACCCTTTCGAACAAATCAAATTCTGAAGTGAAAGAAGGGCCTAAAACCCTAGCGGCTCCCTTAAACAAGTTTTGTTCAAGAGATGAGCCACAAAATGGTGAATCAAATCCTTTGAGAGGCCTAAAGCCTTGTGGTCTTGAAGAAAGAAGCCAAAAGGCTAGACGACCCTCCAAAGTGTTGAATGTTGAGATAGAAACCCTAGTCGTCTAGGCTAGATGAGGGCTAGAATTTTCAAAGATCGATTTTCCCTTGGTCCCTTGAGAAATCTACCTTCAAAACAAATCCAAGGAAAAACTCTTGTCCCTTCCTTCAGATCTACAAGAAAAATCAAGCTAAAACCCCAATGGATATATACAAAATAGGAAATATATAAAAGGGTTAGAGAAGATATTTACAAAATTTACAATGATTTATGGCTCTTATTAGCAGATCTATTCAATTAATGCACAAATAAATCAAAATAGATGAGTGAAATAATATCAATAGGTGAGCAATAGGCAATATCTCTACAAAACAAATTGTTAGATAAGTCTCGAAGTTAAACAAAATGGGTTCTTAAGATTTCTTGTCTTGGGAGATGGTTGTTCCAACTAAAGACCTCCCCTCACGCCCAAGATTTGAATACCATAAAAATCTCTACTCACTTAAGATCAAGTTATTAGATTAATAAAGGTTAGATAACACAATAATTCTCAAGATCTAGAGATACCTGCTAGATCAATCAAATTAAAATACTTCTCTAAACCCAATAACTAATGAAAAATACTTGTGCAATTAGTTAATCCAACAATTGGTTTCATAGATATACTAGAATCACTTTTACGATAAAGGCCCACAGGGCTCTAGAATTTGGGATTTCAATGACAATTTGGAATCTGAATGATTATGATGAATTTGAAATTTTTTTTGAGTGTTCTGCTATGCATTCTACATCTTGGAAAGTTGACGCATGCATGGTCAACAGGTCCAGTATATGACATCCTAAAGAATCATTAAATAGTGTGCAAAGTGGCGATGTCCAAGGGTGCAAATGTGATGTTGCTACTACTCACAGACCCAAGGCTCTCAACGCCCCACTTGTGAGTGTCAATATGCTCCTTTGGAGGCTTAGGCCCCAGTTAAGTTTCCCAAGTCATAGTTGTGGAACCACCTAACGATCACATCACAAAGTTTAGTGAAAGTAGCAAATCATCAGATACAATAATCATTTTTGCATCCAAATGAACCAAGCTTGAAAATATTGGGACTATTTGACAATTCAAACAAGGATTCTCTTCCAAATTTGGGGCTTTGGACTCGCATTGGTGTTACCTCCCTAGGTAGGGGTGGCTAAGGGACAACCCTATTAAGTGTTTCCAGCCCCCAAGGGGAAATGACATTTCCTAAGTTCACTGTTCAATAAATAGGTGTTATGTGAATAATGATGGGAACAATAGGGAGAAGACTTCTTGGCCAAGTGCCATGGTCAAAGGGACCAATAAGGTGGGGATCCACATCCCAAGTGTATAGGTGTGGGTAGAGAGCAATCACAAATGCACGAGTTGCCAACTTGGCCTTTGTTTTTCCAGCCCTCTTATGCGCATTTTACTTTTTCTTGATTTTTCTTTGTATTACTGCTTGTAGCTCAAAGGGTTAGATCATGCATCGTATGATGTTGTTGACAGACATAAATGACCACTCATCAACAAGAGGAGAAAACCCGAACTGGGGTTTTTCAGTCATTTGGGATAGTTGTTTTTGACGGGTTTACAACCCTATTATCACTTAAAGATTGGCTCCCCAAGAGGAGACTTCGTTTAAGCTCAAGTTCTAAAACCTAAATGCAATATTGATCTAAAAATGCAAGTTTAAACTAATAAAATGCAGTTTCGAGGTATAGAGACATCTGTAACTCTCGCTGCAAGAAAAACACTAATTAAACAACTAGATTATTTTCATAAAACCTATCTCCAGTTAACATAACGAATCTAAAATCAACTCAAATTACACTTACAAATAAAACATAAAATGATAAGAAATATAGAAAACATTCTACATTAAGATCATACAAGCTTTTTGCGAATAAATCATATATCAATCATGAGAAACACAAATTGATTTTGTAATTATGCATAACCTGAATTGATTTACAGTCAAATAAATCAAGCTAAATGATGACGATAATCTTTAGAAAGACATTTCAAAAAACTATAATCGTAAGGGATTAAGTGAAAGACTGAAAACACAGTTCACATTTCATTCAAACTCACAGAAAACAATGATAAGCAAAAATTGCCATGACTATTATTATTCTGATGAAAACATTCGTACAGAGTTTTTCAAGGCAACAACACAGATCTAAACATCACTGCTTCAAAAGGACATCGATCTGTCAACTGCTGGTAGCGTCCCCTCGCCTATTCCCTTTGAAAAACTCAGTTTACAAAGAAAAAAGTGTACGCAAGGGAGTTGAACACATTCTCTCCTTCCTGGAGATCCCTCCAACCCCTGCCCCTACAACATTACATCCTCTCATTAAAATAATTCAAATTTTCTTATGTTTGATTTCAACGACCATATCTTGTCGAATCATCAAAAATTAGAAAGAGTGATCCTATTTCTGGATATGCCAAGTGAGTGATTTGAATACCTTTCGCATTTTTAAAAGTTTCTAGCTCTAAAGAAGGTTTAACTTCTAATGAGAATAGTTGACTTCTGAAATCTCATGATGATTTCTCACTCCTGCCATAATCCTTGGCTAATCTCGACAATTTGGTATTCTATTACTGTCATGTATCTTCCATTGGATACCTGCAAATCACCAAGCAATTTTAATCATTAACCAATACCCTTTTAAAAAAAGAATGGATACAGAGTATAAAATTCTGTTGTATCTCGCAAAACCAATAAATTCAAATAGAATGGACCTAATCAAACTAGAATGATATTCGTATCGTACAAAAGGCATTCAAGACTTAAAACTAGCCAAATATAAATAGACTAGTCATAGAATCTGAGATTGGCGATATTCTTCGAAGTTTGACTGGTTATGATAGCAATATGCAGGTGTGTTCATCGACAAGCAACATATATGTCTTGGTAGATCACCATTTGTATGAAATGGAATGACAATCGTGATATTGTCATTATGTTGAATTCACCACTGCACAGTGATGGTTAAGTTGACTAACAACTTGGCGTTTACAGCGTCCTTCCCTAGGTGTAGCGATCCCTTTTTCTTGGAATGTAAATCCTTGCAATCTCTGAAAATATATTGCTAAGATATGGTATAACTGCTCCCCTACCATCTTTTGGCTAAGAATCCGCGTCAATCCTTTCTTCCTTCTCATTTTGTTTCCTGCACAACAGTGAAACCACAATGTTATTTAATTATATGAATCAAAGGCAACTGTAAATTTACTGCCAATTAACCTGTCATAAATTTGTTGTTCTCCTTAATTGATGGATTCATTTTACCCTGGTGCTACAATTTGGCTTCCTATAATTGTAATTTCGATGTGGCAAAAGGAGTCTATGGAAGCTGATGTGAGTTTAGATATAATTGGCAGATCAACAAAGGCCTAGTGATCTGGCTCTTATTCACTCATTCTATTTTCCCTATCCCAAACGATTATTTTGGGCATGATGAGCTTCATAGGTTCATATATACATCATTCTTGTTTTTTTATTAGCTAACTGTTGTTGGCGATTTCGTGACTTTTATGACTCTCTAGCCTTTTAGGTTGGTAAGTCCTCTATGGAAATCGCAAGTCTATCATTTGTAGCGTCTAATGATTATGAGTTCATGATGATAAGTTCTTTCCATCATTGTCTACATATTGTTTATAGCCCCTATCTCATTATGCACCATCAGTTTGAACAAACAATGTATCAGATTCATTATTTTAACTACTTGTTACTATGGATTATGGTCAACATAGGCCTCCCATGTGAACAACTGATTTACAATATCTATAACGCCTTGGAGATTGGCAGGTCAAAGTCTGTGGCAGTTTATCATATGATGACGTGGAGGGTGGTTTAAATCAAAACCTTGTAGACTAGCGGGTACCATAGTGGATTGAGAGTGTAATTTGAATATGATTCGAGACTCCGAGTTCTGTTAATTAAGGTAAAGAAAAAAAATAAATCTAGTTTCATAATGGAACCGCTGTACACTGCATAAATCCGCACATAAGTTAGGTTTTTGTATCCCTTTGTGCGTGCTTTGAGCAAGGACTGCAAAGAACCGCACATTAGTTCTCTATGTATCGGCGATTTTTATGGAATCGTGTGACCTACAACTCTGCTTTGAAACAATGGTGACCCACACTACACCGATTTTATAACCACACGTAGGCTTATATGCATTAACATTCATACGTGTGATCCTAAAGTGGTTGGTGGGCCATGTTTTCATGCTACGTGGGCAGGAATGATACCAACGGTGGAGCTGACAGTGCTCGAATTTTGGTATGCCAATGAGGGCACAGAATGAATGAATGATATTTAATGTCCACGAGATTAAAAAAAGTCTTTGGGACTACGAGTCTCCCTATTTTTTGCCTTTTGCAATTCAATCATTTTCATACTCAAATTGATGATGTGCTGACCCAACTTTCTAACAGTCCCCTCACTAAAAAGACAATGCCAAGGAATTGATGCTAAGATACTGCCATATGTCTCTAAAAGCATCACATTCCGAAATGAAATGTATCACGGTGAATTCGTTGACTCCAACATTAACACTTACAACATCGATTCACGTGACATAGACGATTCAAATGGACTCCCAAGCATGACTTGGAGTGTGGACTGTTGGTCAAACAAAATGTCAAAAGCACCTAAGTGGCAAGAACATAATGTTCAAATCTTTATAGGGAACATCACGCTGCATTGTTTATTATAGGCACTTTATTTTTTAAAATTTGTTTTGATGTGCCTTGTTTGTGTATCTCATGTGATTATATTATTCACCTTTTAAATGCAAATAAACATATAATGCTTCTGCTACTCCTTCGACCTTTTAGTTTAACAACTTTTTTCTCCTCGTGACATCTGCCTGTCGTAATATTTGCTCCACCACTACATGAAGCATAAAGCCGATAGATTATTTCGACTTCAAATGTTATACTAGGTTATAATTTTATAGTGTTGGATCTTTGGGTTATAATTTTGGAGCAAGCCTAGGCCAAATTAGATTGCAGAGAGCGAATTATCTCTGCACAGTAGCAGGCTTAAGTGCCACGCACTGGAGCTCAGGTTATTTGGCCAATTTGGGGATTAGATGTAACAGTAGAAAAGGTCGAAATTGGAAGGAGTTACTTGCAACAACTGCATTGGAGACTTAACTATTCACTTGGCATTTTCATTGCTACAAAAGAGCCAGGAGTAGAGGTAGCAAAGTCAGAGTCTAAGTCATAGGAACCAAAAGTAGAGGCACTAAGAGGCACAAATCATCTTATCTCTACCTTCCATTCTCCTGTCTAGGAAAAAATTATTAGGGGTGTAGTTTGGTGGCTAAAAAAAACTATGCTACAGGTGAAGGCTTTGGTTAATCTACAACGCCGAGAATTGAATAAGTTAGAAATGCATTCAAACATGACAACGGGACAAGAAATTTTAGAACCTGTGGAAACAAATGATCTAGGACAAGTGAAAATTGCCTTATTCGCCAAAGCTGGGAAATGGGTTTGGGTCAATGCCAAACAATTTCAAGGCATTTTAAAATGAAGACTAGCCCGTCTAAAATGGGAGCAGACAAGGAAAAAACAGTCTCAAAGGGAAAGTATTCAGGCCCTTCGCAATATGCATTCAAACAAGTCTCCTCTGCAAGCATGTGGCAACAACAAGTCCAGAGGAAAAGTCATTGATGATTCTGCCTTATATAGTCCCACATCCACACCTCTCACCTGGTCATTTGATCTTTATGTGAAAGAATTGTTAAATGCAAAACAGAGATTGGAGGTTTTAGAAGCTAAAGAGTAGGAAAAAGATCATAAAATTCATATAATAGCAACTAAGAACAAGGCTTTAGCAGAAAGCAATAAAGTTTTGAAAGAACAAGTGGCATTGCTATAGGAAGCTTTGCTTATAGGGAAGACAAAATGGCAACGCATGAAGGCGGATGTGCAAAATATAAAGAAATATGTTGTGGAAAGTACAAAGGTGGTGAATGTGAAACCATCCCAAGATAAAGGGGAAGCGGTTGCCCAAATAGACAACGATGAAGAGAAAGCAAGAGAAGAAAGGAAAGGAGATTCCACAAAATTTTCCAAAACTTGGGCTCAAGTTATTAGCAATTATGCTAATAAGGAAGGAGAAACAAACATTTAGGTTGACAATATGCAAGATAGAGAACGCGAGGAAAGTCAAAATAGAGCAACAAACATAATTATTGAAGGGGTGAATGACTATGGGAAAAATGAATGCACTCTTGACATTGCAAGGGACTTCTTGAAAGACAAGTTGCTATGGCAAGGACAAATAGGTCAAGCATGGAGGGTGGGTAAGTTTAACGGTGAGAGAGCCAGGTCCATAAAAGTCATCATCCCTAGCTTAAATAATAAATATATCATTCTAAGCAAGAAGCATCTCTTGAGGGGGTCTCGCTTTGTTCTAGAAGAAGATTTAACTATAAGACAACATGAGGAAAGGAGGGAAGAAATGTTAAAGGTTAGGGCAGCGAGAGATGAAGGCAAGAGAGCATGGATTTATAAAGGTAAAGTTGTGATAGCACGATTTGGACCTCCTTCCAAAATAGAGCAACAAGATGGTAATAAAGAAGAGGCAACAAACTCTTCAACACGAAATCAGGAAGCAACGTCAGTATGGGAAAGAAAGGACAAAGGCTCAATTGTGAGTCTTGCATGTCAAAATAAATAGAAGTCAAGTCATACTGAGGTTTCCTTAAGATTAGTTTGTTGGAACTGCAGAGGTTACCCATGGAGATGGAAGACCTTGGTTAGGGCCTATTGTAGAAGATAGAGACATAATTTGCCTCATAGAAACACATGAGCATGAAGGATGCAAGACACCTTTGTTTGAAGGATACTGGAATATGGTAGTGTGGAACAACGTAGAAAGGAATGGCAAAGGATAAGGGGGTATCATGGTATTAGTGAGGGAAAAAGGAGGTCATCTCATTCAGTTAGAAAAAGAAGACTAAAACAATTCATTTGGTTTAAAATATCAGAAAATGGAAATCACATCAGAATTGCAGCATGCTATTTTGCGTCGCAAGTTTAAAAATCTACAAAAGTAGAGGGCTTGACCACAAAGATCCCTTTGTAGCCTTAAAAGCAGATATTGCAACATATTCTCAGTTAGGTGAAGTCCTTATAGTGGATGATTTCAATGCTAGGATTGCAGGTGAGCAAGCTAGCATTCTTTGTTGTAAAGACGACTATGACCCTATTTGGCTTACAGAAGAGAGTAATCATCAGTGGGAAATAATTTCATAGGACAAGGGTTGCAATCTCTTTGGTGAACAATTGCTTACTCTCTGTGGGGCCTTCGTTTTAGTCATTTGTAATGGCTTGATTAGATGGACAAAGTCCGGTAATTTCACTTGCAATACTTACAATGGAGCAAGTGTAGTAGATTATGTAATTTGCTCGCATGGGCTATGTGAGAAAATGGAGGAAGTTTTGATTGGAGATCAGCTTTGGGACTTAAGATCAGATCACAAGTGAATTTATTTAAGTTTCTCTTGAACTTGAAAGAAGCAATTAGAGTAAAAAACTCAGTGTGTTCAACAAAATCTCCCAAAGGGCAGAATTCTTTTGACTCCAAAAAATTGTAATACCTTCAAAATGACGCTAGAGAGGCTCTTTGAGAAGGAGAAAATCCCAATTCACGACCTTCATAGTCACAAATTAACACATTTAATTCAAAGCGCACTTGTAGAGTGCAAAAGAGAAAAAATTAAGAAGTCTGAAACAAATTGCTTTTCGGTTAATGCTTGGTTTGACGAGGAATGCAAAAAGGCAAGGAGAATGTGGAAAGAGTCAAACAAGGATAACATAAAGCTCAAAGCTTACAAGCGGATATTAAAAAAGAAAAAGGTTGATTTCATGGTTTCAAGTAGGGAAGTACTAATCTTCCTTGGAAAAAATAATCCCAAATTATTTTGGAAGGAGCTCCAACAGAGAAAGATGCAAACTAAAAATAGCATTACAACTTCTATATTGTTCGACTATGCAAGACAACTCTATGAGCAGGATCCCAGGTTGACCCTCCCCCCCTTGGTCAACACTGATGCTGAACTCTTCATGGTGGAAGAGGTAGAGATGGGTATCAAGAAGTTGGGTGCTGGAAAAGCAAAAGACTTAGCTGAACTCCAAGCAGAGTATCTAAAGTGGGGCTCAAAGATTCTTGCACCTCACATTACAAAAAATTTCAACAACATCATACAACTGAGGTTCCCCACAGATTGGACAACTAGTCTGGCAATAACTCTTTTCCAGAGTGGTGATGCCAATAATCCCTCCAATTATAGGACCATAATGATAAACCCTTTGTTTGCCAAGTTATTTGGAAGCATGCTAGAAAATAAAATCAGTAAGTGGACAAAAGAAGCTTTTTGTTGCTTTATTGATTTCAGAAAAACGTTTGACACGGTTCTTAGGGATAAGCTTTGGCACTAAATGGAAGAACTTGGGGTTTCTAAACACTTGAGAGCAGCTATGCATAGGTTGTATGAAGAGGTGAAAGTCAAAATTAGAACTTCAACATGCATTTTTGAAAGTTTTAGAAGTGATATCGGGGTCAAGCAAGGTTGCCCACTGTCGCCTACCCTTTTTGGTTTATATATTGATAAGCTTGAGGAGTGGTTAAATTCGCAAGGGGGTGATGGTATCTATTTGGGCAGTTTTGTTATAAGACTTCTTTTATATGCAGATGACCTTATTCTGATTGCTAAATCTGCTCTTGGTTTGCAAGAGCACTTACTATCCCTTTAACATTTTTGTAGAAGGGTGGGGATGCAAGTCAATATTAGCAAAACGAAAGTAGTGGTTTTCTCTAAAAAAGAAAACATAACCAACATAAGTCTACATTGAAGGCAACATTCTGAAATAAGTTATGGATTACAAATACCTCGGAATTGACTTCGACAAAAATCTAAGCTGGGATGGCTGTAGAAAGAAAAGAACTTTGGGTGGTTGGAAAACATTTTATGCTTTTCAAAATAGAGAGTTAGAGTTATGGGACTGGAAAACCACTCGAACTCTTTTTGAGCTTCTAGTGATTCCGGCGATTATCTATGGTTGTGAACTGTGGGCCAGCAGTACATCCGAAATGCAACGTAAACAAACCGAGAAAATTCAGAAGCATTTGATTACAAACAAATTCAAAATTAAAAGTGTAGTTCCTTATGCTATCTTGTTAAGTGAAACAGTAGTTGTTCCTATTGAAGCAATTTCCATGGTGCGAGTCATAATGTTTTTAAAAAATATTGAGCAAATGGAAGAGGGCAGATGGCCTAAGGTTGTCTTTAATGGCATATTGTGCAAAAGAAAAAAGTCTTGGATGCAGCAAAATAACAAATGGCTTAGTAAATGGGGTATTTGCTTGAACACGTGTCCCATAAATAGTAAAGAGAGAAAATATTTTGTTATGGATAAGTTCCACAAGCGTACATACTATACTCTATGGAGAAAGAAAAAATACCATATTGAGCTGTTTAATCCCACTCATAATCATCAACAAAAAATGTACATATCGACCAATATTTCTTGGAGAGACAAAATTCTTATTGCTCAGTTAAGGACTAATTCTCATCAACTTCGTTGTGAAACAAGGTGCATTTCATTTTAGAATACGAGGCCTTCAAAGACAACAGGGAAAGTTATGCAGATATTCTAACAGCGAGCTCTTGGGATAATCTATTTAGCGAGGGTTTTGTCGAGAAACTAGGAGCGTTTATTGTGAGAATTCACAGGAAAAGGGCCAAATACATGAACCAGATGAAGAAGCAATTTGTCCCATAGGCTATCTTTATCCTTGTGGACGTTAAAATAATTTTCTTTCTTTCTTTCTTCCTTTTTTCTATGACATGAGTGGTTTTAAGTTATATGCACTTTATATTTTTTCTTTGCCCCTTACTTTTTGATTTTACGTTTTATATTTTGATATGTATAATATACATATAACGTTTGTTTGATTTACTCATTTATGTGGTTTTTCAAATATACATCATATGGAATATATATTATGTTATGAACAATATATAATAACATATATAAAACATATTAATGTGTATAAAACATATAATATGGGTTCTTAATAATATAATGGATTAAAAGTTTGTATTTGTACACAATGATTTTATACATAATTTATAATATATATAACATGTGTAACTAATATAATTTACATATAAATTAAAATAATATATATACATATATAAAATACAACATATTTTATAATATATAGATTGGGTTTATTTTATGTGTGTTTACGTGACGAAGGGACATGGATCACGAAGATGCCACGTGAAAACCAAGTGAAACCAAACTCATTAAATAACTCAAAGGAGGAAGTCATCGAAGTAAGGCGCCAAAATAATGAAAGTAGTCAAACTTTGAAATTGTAAGTGAAATGCGCCAAAATAATGAAAGTAGTCAAACTTTGAAATTGTAAGTGAAATGCGCCAAAATTTTGTTCATTAGAAAATTGTCGAAAGAAGCTCATCAAATAAGAGATCGTTCAAAGTCAAGTGAGCTTTATGTGATCAAAAAGGTTGCGGGAGAGGCAACGCCGATGGGGAGATCAAAATTATCATACACCAAAATCAATAAGAAGGCAATAAAAAAACCACTCGAGACCAAGCAATCGGGCAACAAAAAGATAAATTTCTCAAAAATTAATGTGGGGTGCCCTTCATTTTAAGTAAAATGTAAGGAAGTTGTTGGCAGGCCAATGAGTGTATAACAATTATTACCCCCTTAATGATGAGGTAGTTCATTGCCCATCAGGGGTTGGGACATGCTAGGGATCCTTTTCATAATGTGAAAAAGCAACATATGCTTAGGAGTTGGGTGATGACCATATGGGGTGAGGTGGAGCTCATGCTAGGCTTTTGTCCATGTTCTAATGTGTATGTTCCAACCATCTTTTGCATTTTAGTATTTTTTATTTTATTTTATTTGTGGCCAATATAAGCTTTTTCATTTTCTTTTAGTTGCATCAATGTCCCAGGGCCAGGTTTCGGGCCCTACCCAAGTATGAGGATGTATGGATGCCCAATCCTAAAGAACTAATGGTCAATTGAACCCGAAGAATGGAGGTGGAATATAGGGCTTGTAACGTAAGATGAAAGTGGTAAATATGGAATAGGGGTACTTGAGTTGCATTACATGAATTTGGAATCAATTGGCACCCATAGAACAGAGGTAAAAACTGCAGTGAACGCCCTGTGAATATTGCTGTGAAGAATGGGGCACTCACTGAAGGGGATAACAAATTTCAAAGTATATCTTTTTTTCAGTTTGAGAATAGAAAGGTGGTTGAAAGAAAATTATACCAGTGCCTTGAAGCGCATTGGGCAAATGGGGTCTTTGGCGCCAAGGATGGATATTGCTCCAATGAAGGAAGAGGGTGCCCCTGTTGAAACATACATACAAAGAATGGGCCTATCCTACATTTTAACAAAAAACCCAGAATTCTTTCATCATATTTATTTGCTAAAACATACAAGGATAAATGATTATACAACTCGAGCACAATCAAGGAATAGTTCTACTGTCTATCACCATGAACCAAGAGAAAAGACAAGAGAAACCATTCCAAAACACTCATACGATTTAAAACAGTGTTACCAAGGCAAATTTGATGTACATCCAGTGACGAAGGTTTCCAAAACTGAAGAGTACAAGAGAAGGGGTGAACTCAGCCTTTAGGGTGCACATAGAGACCATCCACAAGCTTCATGTTCAGAAAATTAGAAGGGAGAATGCATGGTTTGCCCAAGTTCAACACCCAATAGTAAATTTCTAACAGTTATATGCATGGAAAATGGAGCCCAACTTTTCTAGAAGCTAAGCCCACTAGAAAATGTGCACTCTAAGGTAGAAAAGTTAAAACATTATATTAAATTCATTTTGGTGGGCCCAATGAAATGAGTGCCCTTTCCGTGGTTGGTCGATATAATTTGATTGGAACCATTCCTTATGGGACTTGTAAGGTGTGACCCACCTTTTGTTGCTAATAATAAACTATGCTTAGGTGATTGAGTTTGGTGGGGCTTAGGAGGAGAGCACACCCCAATTGTAAAAATGGAACAATTGTTGGTGCCCCCACCCTTTACTCTTAGATAAAATCATGCCATTTCAAATCTTGTGGTTCCTAAGATTGTTGCACCCTCTCCTTGGTTGAAATTCACTCTACAATGTGCATCATGTAAGGTCTAGGAGGACTGACTCGTCACCCAGTATTTGACTTAGTGCACTAATCATTCATATGAAGAAATACCTGTGTGGGCCCAATGCCAGGGACGTGGTAACATCCACTACGGAGAGATTTATGGCAGATTTGAATTCTATTGAAAGACCCTTGCATGTTGAAGGGCCTTTGGAGGTTGGATGTGTGCCAAAGCCTCCTTATGCCCCTCATTTATGGAGATGGGTCATTTTTTGAGGGATTATGCTCATTTGCTTTGTACATGTGACACAAATCTCCTAAATTTATGTAATTTAGATTAATTAATTGAAGAACAAGGCTTTTTGCCTCTCCATAGGCTAGATTAGGGCCTTTTAGCCTAGAAAATTAACATTTTTAATGTAAAGGAAGTTGAGCACCTCTTCTATAAATAGTGGTGCACTTCTTTTCATTTTCTTATGGTTGAATTGTGGGAGAAATCCCTTATCAAGTCTGAAATTTCTGAAATATTCTCTTATTTCTTAACTTTGGCTATGGATAGATGAGTTGAGTGACTTTTTGAAGAGTTTTTGTTGATGTGGACGGTTCTTTCTTCTTGATGAATATTGGTAGAACTTGGAATGGATGCAAGATGAACTAAGAAGTGTTCTTTCTTCATCTTGGTTATGTTTATGGATAATAGTTGTTAAATATTCACCAAATTGTTGCTAGTATTTTTATCCCGTTGCCCCTCCTGAAAAAACCCTCCATCAAGCTCTTTTGAATTAACTTGAGTGGAGCTTACCCCCTTATCCCATCTTTGCAAAATGTATGACACCTAGATCAAACCTCTAAGGGACATAAGTGGGTTTCTCTTAATCTTTGAACCTAAATCCACTCCATTATTCCTCAAAGTGTGTTGTTCCTCGACTCCATATGCCCTAAAAAGGTATATTGGCAAGCTAAGGCACTAGTCTTCTATCCTCACATCACTTTATTTCCTTTCAAAACCTTTATAACATTTTTTTGGGGTTTACACTCCAAAATTACCTTGTAATTCCATCATTGTGCATGTTTGGGGACATTTCCTTTGAACTCAAATCTAAAAATTGCCCTAAGAACCCTAATAGTCCTATCCACCTTAAACCCTAATTATTATTTCTGTTGATTGGTGGTAATAGAGTTAGAACCCTTAGAGGGCTCTTGACTTAGTTTGACTAGGCCATTAGATCCCTAAGATGTATTGGGAAGAACCTCCCTTGAGCTATAGGAGAGTTGGCCAAAAGTGAGGAGGGGGTTGGTGAGGTGACAGTTGGCCCCCTCTTAATTATAAGTGGGTCTCACACTTGAGCTTTAAGATGTTATTTCAGGAAGTGTGAGATTTTGTTGTAATAAGCCTCATTGGCTTGATTCTATCCATTTCATAAACATTGCTCAAATTTCTCATCATTCCCAGTGACCAACTCTAGTAAATTAATAACTTGAACCTTGACAACTAGTTGTGATATCTACTCCAGTTCATTGTTCCCCAAAAAATTCTTTTCATTTCCATCTTTTGTGTTAATGAAACAAGGTGATTCAAGTTTGACCCCCACAAGATCTCTTTCAAGCGATTCCGCTTGACTTCATCTACAACCTTCATAGAATGAGTTCTTCTGGAAACACTTAAATGTTTAATCATCCTTTGACTTATGCCCATTTCCAAGAGGGAGATGGCAAATAATATCAAAGTTACAACATAATGGTACCTCAGTTTACTATGTTCTTGTCTCTTCACAACCATCATTTTGTATGTCGATAAAATACACAAGTTCAACCTTCATTCCTATAGTGTTTTCATATGTCATTATTTCAATCCGTGGGATGTGTTTTCATATGTCATTATTTCAATCCGTGGGATGTGTTTTCATATGCTTATTAGTCCAAAACTATTAAAAGGATATCTCGATTTCCAACTGTCCAAGGATTTTGATGATGAACCCTAACTAATTAGGGTAGTGAGAAAACCCTTGGCCCCATTGTTGGACAGATTTTAGTGTTAACAATTCGAAAGGCTAATTTAAAGGTTAGAGTTGAGTAAGATTTAGGAGTAGACAAAGGTGCAATTAGGGATGGATATTCCCTCACCTACTACTATAGCCTGTAGAAAGTTGAGATGGCTTGCCTAGATATTACAAGATGTACAGAAGCATGCATGAGTTTCTAGATCTTCAATGAAAGCAATTATACCTCCTAGAAGATATTTTAATCATGTTGCATTGCCTTCTTCCACTAGTGAGCCTTCCAATTTTTTCGATGAGGTGAGGTGTGATGCATTGTAGAGGAGTTTGATGGTCGAATGATTATTCTTTTCCAAGATCCATTGGTTGATTCTAAGGTTGTAATAGGTGTAGATTTGCAAATTGCAAATTTGGTTGAGTCGTAGAGTGAGCAAATTGATGTTAGTAAAATCACTTTCCTCATAAAAAGGGAGTGTTATAT
Organism: Pinus tabuliformis; assembly: GCA_031772625.1. Classification (NCBI taxonomy): domain Eukaryota; kingdom Viridiplantae; phylum Streptophyta; class Pinopsida; order Pinales; family Pinaceae; genus Pinus; species Pinus tabuliformis. The sequence continues at coordinate 491,163,669 of CM062813.1, forward strand.
TCTAGGGTTACTCCAAAGTGTTTACACCATTGTTGGGGGTGCTTCATGTGATATGGGGTGCATGGTGTATGGATGACCCTTGGATGTGCCATGATGGACAAACACATGTAGGGTTGCTTGTTGATTGATTGTTAGACCTCATCTTGGTGCTTATGTGACTTTCTTCATTGGAGATTGTTGACTTCTTCACAATGGCCACATGGAGGTTGGTTGCTTGTTTTGAAGGACAAATTGTTGTGGAAAAGGAGCATTGTGCATCTTGGAGGAGGGTATTAAGCCCTATATGGCATGGGTACATACTACATATGGTTGCTTGCATGGATGCTTGGGTTGAGTAGGTGGGGTGGACCTAGAGTAGTACATGGCATAAGAGGAATGTTGGAGCCTTCAAGGCTTGTAGAAGTGGGGCATTGTACCTTCTTGAGGAGTGTGCATGCCTTGTTGTCTTGTTTGTTGGACATCTTCACCTTGAAGCTTGACATATGTCACTTGTAGAGGGAGCACTTTGTGAAAATTCCGTAAACCAAAATCTTATTGCAGCAACTGGAAATTATTCTCCTAATTGTTAATTTTATTTAACAATTTATTTGTTGTTTGCTATAGCAAACACTGAATAAATCACATTGCAATATACACAAATAAAATATTGGGGAAAAATAATGCGCTGGAAACTGAGAAATGCTAGCGCACACAAAAATAACACAATTATTTTTAGATGAAAGTCCTCGAAAAAACCCAACTTGGGAAAATTGGTGCAACAATTGAGGGTTTTATTATTATGCAGCAGTGAGAAATTCTGAGTACAACTGGATGCCGAAATCTGGCAATCCTACAGAGAAAAATACTGGCAAAAATCTAGTGGGGAATTTTCCTCACCCCACAACAATCTCCTGACATGACTTGCCTTCAGAAATTCAGCCCTCTGACCCTCTACGTCAGCCTCTTCGTAGCTTGCTAGATGTCTAGCCTCATACTAGTCTCTGATGAAGTCATTCTACCTTCTGCTGACTGGAGAGATGCTTCTCCGGTCCTCTAAGACTCCTTCCTGGCCTCTGGAACTGAAAACGTCTCTCCCTCTCAGTAATTAGATCTTCCCTCTAAAGGTTGTTGCGCTACCCCTATGTCAGCCTCTCTATGGCCCTTCTTCCTCTCTGCAAATGCACTCGCTGGATCTAGAATGCCTCCTCCAGCCTCACTGTCTCTGCCCCTCTCTCACTGCTTCGATCTCTAGCTCTCTCTCTGGCAACGAACTGTTGTTTCTTTGGAAATCAATTTGCCAAGAAATCGAATTGCTTCAAGTGATCTCTTCATCACCACATCGACCTCCTCTTATAATCCTCTGTTGGAGCACCAACGACCAAGATTAAGACATAATCGATGGCTAAGATCATCTCTGGATCGATTCGTGTGAATTTCTAGATGATTTTCGCATTGACTTAATTAATACTGATTAATTAACCATATTCCCTAAGTTTAGACTTAGGAAATATTTAAAAACCAATGAATAATATAATTGAGACACTCATAGGTAGAATTTCTAGAAATGATTTCTGGGTTTTGGGAATCCCATGTATTCTAGCGCTCTCAACAAAATTTTGTGGCTAAAACACATTTGATGCTACAAAAACTAACACACTTTACATGTGGACCTATCATTTTGTGGATAAGTCACTTATGGTGAATTAGGGCTATTATTATATTGTTGGTCTCTCCTACCTCTCATATAAAATGAGGAAGGAGAGTATCATTTCATATTATCAACATTATACTCACTCTTAGTACTTCTCCTAGAGAGAAATCTTGTAGGGATCAAGTCAATAAGGTTCACGAGGAAAATCAATGAGAAGATAAGAAGAGAGAAAAAAATTGGATAGGATACTAGATCTTGTGGATTCATTTGCCACTCAATTGTATTAGAGATGTGAGAAGCAAAGTTCACTAGTCTAGCTCTCTTTCTCATACTCTATGGTATTACCACTCTTTGTCTTAGAGCACTAGGGTTCTTGGAGAAGTTCAAGAGTAATTCTAGGGTTAGGGTGAAGCTAGGGTTTGTGACAAACCCTAAAAGGGAAAAACAATGTTTTTGTAGCTCTTGCGAGAAAAGACTAGGGTTTTGGAGACAATAGTACTACCATCTCCGTTCTTTGGGTTGGTAGTTATGGGTCACTGGCATTGGCACCCTTCATCCACATCCCTTGAGTCAGGGCTCAAAAACTTGGCCCCGTCGGTTGTTGTAGTGAAGAGAAAGTTGAAAGCATATAAAGCCACAATGAAAGAAAATGTAAAGTGCAAAAGATTGGTGGGACATTGTTTAGTGTGTGGGCAAAAGCCTACATGAGCTCTACCCTACTCATTAGCCATCACCTAGTTCCTCAAGCATATAATGCTTTATCTAAAGAAAGGAACTCTTGAAAGTCTTAACCTTGTTGAGTGAGAAGTTGTTACATCCATAGAATTCAAAACCAGAAACAGTGACCGCACTGGTCCACCTATCAAACTGGGTTTCAAACCAAAACCGGTCAAATTGGGACTGGTCAGATCTCATTGAACTAGTCTTTAAAAAAATACATGAAATAATTATTTCTTAATGAAAAAAACTATTTTTAAGATTTAAAACCATGATTCCAAACCAATAGAGACAAAATATGAAAAGTTTGCTCATCTATATACCGTATAATTTTTAGGATTTAAAACAATGATTCCAAACCAATAGAGACAAAATATGAAAAGTTTGCTTTTCTATATACCATATAATGGCACCAAGTGCAATACATATTAGCAACAAAATACATAATCAATGAGGCTCTAAATGGCCTCTAGAGTCCAAAATCAATGCTACAAGCTATGGGGCCACTGGCCTACTACAAGTCTACATATCAGTGATCAACATGATCACTTCTCATCACAGTCAAACTTGGTTGAGTCTTGACTCTCAAACTTTTGCACTGCTTGAGTCACAAACTTCTCAGTGGGTTGAGTGACTTGAGTCGCAAACTTCTCAGTGGGTTGAGTGACTTGAGTCGCAAACTTATGAAGGTATTCAGCCGTAATATGCCCTATTACTTCATTTGGTGCCCTACATGGCTTTACATGGCCTCCTATCCCAGCCAAGTGTTGTTTGAAGCTGTAGATACTAAATACCCCCTCCTTCAATAGATTTTTGGTAATATTTGCATATCATTTTACCATCAATTATATCACAATGAGCCCATGCAGTATCCTTGGTTTTTGGAGGCATGTTGGCTACTACTTACCCCAAGCTCTCTGTTGTTCCACTACTCTAGCAAAAATTTAACACTCTCCAAGCTCCCAATGAAGCTCACAAAAACTCCAAATGAGATGTGTGAGGCAAATGAATGGGTTAACATCCTTTTAAAGGCTTGGAGGGGTTGTTTTTGGAGGGAAGCAACCCCTAGTTTCCCTCAAAACCACATAAAAATCCAAGAAACCGCCTTCAGTGGGGTCCACAGCCAGCCTGACAATAAACCAGCTGGTTTATTATGGAACCTGCCAGTTTATGGGAAAATTGGCTGGTTTCGTCATAAACCGGTTGGTATATGGCCGGTCAAACACAAAAATTGCCTTCCAATAACAGATGGCCCTGTTTTTCTACCAGTTTGAAGGTCGGGGCTAATGAACCAGCCAGTTTCACTGGTTTACGGTTCAAACTGACTGGTTTTGAATACTATGGTTACATCTTAAAGGGTATTGGAAAAATGTAAAAGCAAGCTTGGTCTCCTAAGCTATGCATCCAAATAAATATAAATCACTAAATTTAAAAGCACACCAAAGGGGTAGAAAAAGCAAGCCGAGGAAAGGGGTAATTCATGCCTCCATGATTGCTCCCTCCTCACATTTATATGCTCAGGATGTTGAATCCCCATTAATTGTTCTCATGGCTGTGGCACCTGCCTTGAAGTCTTTCCTGCTCTGTAGCCATCATTATCGCACACTCACACACACCTATGGATTGATGGGCTAACTTGGGGCATGTCATTTCCAAAGCTATGTCTGTGGCAGTGAATCATCCCTGAGGCTTATCTGTAGCAGTGAATCATCTCTGAGGCTTTCCATGGAAGAAAATCATCTCTGAGGTATGGTCTATGGCAGCAAACTGTCTCTGAGGCAAGCAAGGGCGGGTTTTGAGTTGACTGTGGCAGCGGATTACTGTTCTGGGGTAGCATGGAGGGTGGAGCCCCTTCTCCATGACAGTAAGGTTGGAGACCTCTTCCGGAGGTAGCAGCAAACTGTTTGTGGTTTATTGAAGCTGTGGGAGGCTAATACAGGCCTGCCTGAGGTAAAGGGCAGCTGAGGATAAGTCCCATGTGGCAGCGGAAGAGCAATGTGCTATCCCTAAGGCTGCTGGTAACAAACAAGACAGTATAATCAGAAGCAGCAAGGTTTAAGAGGGTGCCAGCTGATTGGGACCAAAGCAGCTAAGAACATTAACAATGTGAGCAACCAGTGAGACTGGTTATTGTGGTTATGACAGCAGAGCTGAGATAGGTCTCTAAGTGATGATGGTTAACCTAGTTTATGTATTCTCTGTTTGTGATGTTGTGAGTCTGTAATCACTTGTTGAATCAGCATTAGTTTATAAATAGTTGTGGAATCAACTGACTGCCAAACTCTTTATTGTACTGCTATGTATCCAATTAAAGAGCATCATCATTTCACAGATTAATGAACACTGTAATGCTGTAATCCATTTTAAGTGCCATTGAGTAATTCCAACTTGGTTACTACACACAAGTAAACACGAGTATTAGCAACATTTCCTTTTTAACAAAGAAACAATCATCCATACTGGTCATTAGCTGTTGCTGATTTTAGACTAAAAACAAATTCATGAACATCATCATGAAATCGATCTCAAAGTTATAGTGGTTGCTTCTAGTAACTGAGTATAAGGAGGGAGCTACCAAGCAATGGAGCAGACTTCCTTAGTTGCCTCCCGCTCATGATCTGTCAATCAAGATGTATCAACTATGAACAGTAGAAAGAGCTCTATCCATTTGTTCTCTACTTTGGGTCTATTATGTCAGCCTTGCAAGATCATTTTAAAATCAAATGCAAGCCTTTTCTGGATTACCACATCTAAAATGGATTGCTATATAAAATATGACCTGACACTGCTGGCTTTGATTAAATGGAATAATAAACTGTAACCTTCCCACATAATAGGTGGTTCTCAAGGCTGGTCGCCAAGGTAGACCAGCAGATGGTGATCTACCTAATGGTTTGGAACAAAATCAAAGCATTTGAATCAGGAAAGCGATTGGTAAACGAAAGTGAGAAGATGGATTGATCCAATACACCAGTCGTAATAAGTGACAATTGTGAAAAGAAGAAAATCTGAAAGAAAAATTGTGACAGATTGATGATAAATTGCTAGTTTGAGTAGTTGATGACAACAAAGTTTGAAGACGGAAGGTATGGTTTCCTTATTTATAGCTATCTGGCACTAGAAATCCTGGTTAGAGTGGTTGAATAATTTGGGTATGGTTAAATCATGTGACTACCATTTACACTGTCAGATGTGTATTTGTGTCCAGCATGCTAATTCCATGAAGCGAGAAGAATTTAGTGCTAATAGAAAGCTATGTTTTTTGAGGAAATTTTGGTTCTTCTCACATGCAGTTAGAAAAACATATCATTCTTCTCAGCTTTCTCCGTTTCTGCTCATATCAATACTATTCACTAAGGTGCCTGTTGAGGCAAGCACTTATGTGATCTAGAGTATTTAGTCACCATGATCATTTTTTCTACAAGAGGCAGGATTGGAGCATGTATCCTCGAAGCAAGAGCATGTGCACCTAATAAGTTCAGGGCATGTGTTCAAATACCAAGTCTGATCTATTCAATCCAAATCACGGTGCTAGTTACTAAGAATCTACAATGACTAATTGGAAAAATTCTGATCAAATTTGACTCTCAGGTGGAGTTAAATGTACTTACAGCAGTCAATGTCACTATCCATTCCTGAAAATAGAGAATGTTGAACAAGCCTTTCAATGAAGATAAGATAAGATAATGTTATTAATGACCAACAGTTGACGACAATGTTGGTCAATGGGACTCAAAATTACAGTCAATGTGAATAAACAGTGGGAATGTGAAAGCAACTCCTGTCACTAATGTACTGAAAGCGGAGAAAGAGCTAACTACTTAATCAATAGAAACACAAGTATTACAGCTACAAATCGAATATTACTTACTGTAGCACAAGGCAAATGGAATGCAAAACACTATCCATGTGATCAATGGTCTGCTTCTTCCTCAATCATTGACTCTGTCATAATCCACCAACAATTACAGTGCCTATCATGGATCAGTGATCTACTTGCAACTATCAGAAACCTTGAACATTGGTGCTCAATCAGGTAAAATACACATGACAAGGACCATGCATGTAAACTGGCCATTTGATAGTCAGTCACATTAAATTACAATCCCACCCATGTTCTAACTTATGCTCTCCAATGAGCCATCTATTGCATACCTATCCTAAAGTTACGCTCAATGTTTACTTAGATGATTACAAAGCACTAGATAATGCCTGATATAACGCATAAACTTCGACAAAAATCTCAAAGAGTCGCTGGTTTCCTAGTAAGAGAAAACCCCATTCAACAGTACTGTTAAGTAAACTAGCCAGAGATTTCAAGTTAAATGCCTTATAAGGGATTGACCTAGAAAAATACTCTCTCTCTATGTCTCTCAACTCTTTTAAGGTGTTGACCTAGAAAATTAAGTTCTCTATGTCTCTCTCTCTCTGGTAAGGGATTGATCTAGAAAATTAACTTCTCTCTCTATATCTCTCTCTCTCTCTGGTAAGGGATTGATCTAGAAAATTAACTTCTCTCTCTATGTCTCTCTTTCTCTTGTAAATGACTGACTTAGAAAATTAACTTCTCTTGTTATGTCTCTCTTTCTCTTGTAAATGACTGACTTAGAAAATTAACTTCTCTTGTTATGTCTCTCTTGTTCTCAAGAGAATAATGTTAACCCTAATACTGAGGTAAATGTCAGCACTTAGATGAGCTTTTCAAGGCCTTGAACTTAATTTGTATGCACTGTTGCAAAACCTCTGATTTCTCCAAGTTTTCCTGAGTTTTCAGGTTGCTGAGTTTTCAGAGTTTTTCAGGTGAGTTTATGCTTTCCTAAGCTGACGATCCCACCAATCTTTTGTTGATGACGGATTTTGTGGCATTTGAAAATATCTGCTTAAAAAATGCTAAAGTAATTTTAAAAAGTTTGAGTTCCATTTTAGGAAGCACAGAAACTGTCATTTTTGTTAACTTTTTATTATTCAGGTTTTAAAGCCTACTTAAAAAGGTAAATAAACCAAGTAGATTTCTAATGTCGGAAAATTCCTTATTGAAATTCAAGATTCTGGATTATTTTTAATTTAATGATTTGTTTAATAGTAATTCTCAATTTGAATCTTTCCTTAGGGGAGCATGGCAATTTTTTCAGCTTTTAATATTTCGAAAGATTTTAAGTGGTCTTTAATTTCTGGTATTTCCATTTTCTAAAGATTGAACTCTTTCTGAAGCATTAAGAAGACTATACAAATGCACGCCCATATAGATATTACTGTAGAAGGATTATTTGTCTTTCACTGTAAGAATCTCTCATGATCTTTCCTGGCTAATAATCTCTGTTTGACATACAGTTTCTGCCTTATGTTAGTTTATATGTTTAAATTGCTTGCCAGGTAACTATGGAAGACAAGGATAGCAGTTTTTGCAGTCTAAAATAGGTGCAGGAGATCAACCTGGTAAAGAGCGTAAAGCATTAGTTGTGCTAGTGAGGGAAAAGATTCAAAACTGAGTCAGAATCCTTTGGAGACTGCAGACATGGAAGGGAAGAGCCAAGAGAAAATAGCAGAACATATAGAAACAGAGGCAACTGATGTTGGACAGCATGTTAAAGAGGACAAGCAAAAGGATAAGAAAAATAAAAAAAACAAAGATCAAGACAAGAAAAATCTTAAAGAGAAGGACAAGGATAAAATAAAAGATAAAAAAATGGAAAAGGATACAGATCAGGATCAGGAAAAGAAGAAAGACAAGAAAAAGGACAAGGACTTTGACCAGGAAAAGAAGAAGGACAAAGTTAAACAAGGTGATGATCAGATCCAGGACCAGGAAAAGAAGAAAGATAAGAAAAAGGACAAGGACTTCGACCAGGAAAAGAAGGACAAAGTTAAACATGGTGATGATCAGATCCAGGACCAGGAAAATAAGAAAGGTAAAGACAAGGTCAAAGGGGACAAACAAAAGAAAGAGGGTAAAAGCGAATCTCTCTTAGAAGGTGGAGAGTGCAAGAAAAGAAAACACCAAGATAAAGCTGAAGTTAAAACAGAGAAAAAGGAGAAGGAGAAAAGTGGTGATACAGTGGAGAAGCTGAGGAAGAAGTTACAGAAGTTAGATGCCAAGCTAGAGGTAATTTTGGCAGAGAAAGCAGATATATTGCAGAGACTGAAAGAAGCAGAAGAAAAAGAGATAAAAACCACTCAGATTGATCATACGGTGGAGCAGGTCACAGAAAAGTTTAAAGAGGTCACTGTGGAAGATGGTTAAGATGTTTAACAAAAGCATTTCCATAGGTAAAGACATTAGGAACCAGAAGCAAACAGATTTTATAATATTCAAAGGATATAACTGATAAGTCATGGCTCCTGTTTAGTACTTGATTGGAAATGCTAACAGTAGTTTGGATCTGTAGCAGATAGAAAAATATTTGGCTTTGTTGATGTATGAGATTTGACTTATAGAGGGTATCGGAAAACCTTGTATATATTGAAGCAAAATGGTTCATGTACTTTCTTTTTTTTTACCTTGAATGCAACAGTAGACAAACATTAAGCATATAAGCATGTTGCGATCTACATGACAATCCAATTTGACATACAACGCAACCTTTTTTTAATGTCAGCTTTTTTTATTAACAAGAAACAAGAGACCCTCTTCAAAGAAAACCTCCATCCAAGCCAAGAGGGGTTATGTTGCTGCAATGTTAATAATTTTATTGTCCTCAATTGATTGTGACTATTATAATCTATGGGTACAGAATGAAGCATTTTGAACTAATTTTTTTAGAAATTATGTATGTATGCCATGATGCAGCGTATTTTTACTTGCATAGTTATGCCACTTCAAGTTGCTTGGACTCCAATAATACACACGCATATATTAGTATGGACTTGTATTACATCAATTGGGTTTGGCCCAAGTAAACCCAATTGGTTGTGTTATGGAATGTTATCCTCTCCACACAGGTTCTATTCCTGTAAGTGACATGACAAAGCTTCAGGCTTCTAAAAAATCCAGTTTACCCTGAGCACTATTCTCAGAATGAGAGGAAGTGCCCAGTGGGTTTCCCCAGGAAATGCACTATTAAAAAAACGGACCTGTATAATGCTGAAAAAACAGAGATGTTGTAAAGTCCAAATGAGGGAAGTTCCTAAATTCATGTAATGCTCTTACCGTGTATATATACACACGTTAATATGGATTCTTCTTAACCCAGATATAGTAAACAGTGTTAGATTCACAACTCAATCTTTTATCCTTCTTGGCTGTCCAGGGTGAAGATGGATCTATATAAGTTATAATACTCTATGCATGTAAATCATTTATATAATTTTAAAGTTTGTTTTGTTCATTATCATGCTTAACTTTGACTCTTACTGGCACATAGGGGTCATGCCTTGCAGGCACTTTGTGCATTGTGGGGTTCTACGGATGAGCCATATGGAACACATAGCTTTTTCCATGCTGGTCCCATGGAATCTGGATAATGTTTTTTTAGGTGCACGGGGTGGGATCATAAGAAGCAAAGTTGGGACTGAATGGACAAATTTTTCCATATGGGAGAAACTTATATTGGATGTTACAACTGCAATTTAAACTATGCATCTGTTTTGAGATGATGAAACAATATTGATATACTGTGATATATTGAAGCTTCTGGTGCAATCTGAACTATATGCATTGGTGTAGAGATATATTGGAGAATAAGATATATACTGTCTGTTTGTGAATGTTGGTTTCCATTGATCAATTTACGTCATTCATACAAGTTTTTACCAGGATTCTGGTATCTTTAGTCGATATAGACAACACTGTCTAAGTGGACTGAATGTGGAGCAGGCAAAATCGTAATATGCATGCAAAAACACCTACTGCTAGAAAGCATGGAATATATTCTTATGGGATACTATGCTAAAAGTTGCATTAATAGTAAAATCCATTGGACAATAGATGTGTAAAGTATTTGAGACATTGTTTATGAAATCTTTCTAATGAGTAGTTGTAAATCACTTCAGGGTATATATATATATATATATATATATATGTCTTTAGTGGGGAGTTATGAACCCAATCTGATGCACAAATACTCATTTTAACATGGGGAAGAGATTTGAACCTTGCACCTCTCCCATGAGTGAACAAAGAACTCCAAAAAATATATATATATACTCCTAATCACATTGATTAACATATTGTTATATTTATATGAAATACCAATGGATTAAAACATCACTTTTCGATGTTGCTTCGGGGCAGGCTTTTAGTGCTCTATAGTGTTAGGAGATATTTTTTCACAGGTTCTTCCTACATTCACAGGAATATGGCTTTGCCTATTAATTTTGGCTCTGTTTGCCCTCTGGAACCTTATGTGCAAAGCTGCTTTTAATCTTGAGGTTATCTCTCTCTTTTCATTTTGTACCATCTAAAGGGATGGGGCATGCCATCAGCTCCTGGCAAGGGGTGCTTTGTTGATTAAAGATGCTCTATCCTTGGATCATTCAACGTAGTCTGATTTTATTTCCACTTTAGTTGCTTTATAGCAGAGGTTATTAGGTTCATTGTAAATACTTTCACTTTTTATAAAAAAATTCTGTAAATATAAGGCATATTTTTCAAAAAAAAAGATTTTAAAAAGTATCAAGGGATTATGTCGTTCAGATACCACAATTATGTAGTATGAACTTGAAATTGCATCATATTATTTACTTGTTTGGAAGATCATCTTTAGCTTCTCTTGAGTAATGTTGTGATGACTTGTTATGAAATTTTTGTTATGGCAGCCAATTTCCTCAAGTAAAAGTCAACATTTTGCGTTTGCAATCAACTTATGAAGAAAAAGAGCAAAAAATATAGTTGGCACTAGAAACAAGCTAGGGAAAGTACTTTCTTTTGCCTAATAAAAAAAGATTGCAACTATTGTCGAGAACATGTTATCCTTCGATCTTCTTGCTCGATTTTTGTACCTAGGAGGCCCAAAAGCTTGAAGGCTATGCACTGATAGTATGAACACATTACACCATGTACAAGTCAATGTGGTGCTTAAGAGGGGTGTTGGTGCTGACAAAGCACTCGATCTCATTGTAATGTTTAACCATCTAGTCCATTGGACACCATTATGCAAACGGTTGATTCAAGTCAATTTGCATGGGTAATCTAAAAATGCTTCTGCTATACAATTAAAAATTCTTTCATTTGACTTTTAATTGTGGAAAGGTTGGGTAGTTATTTAGGATAGAGATTAAGGGGATGATTAGCATCCTTATTTTTTGGTCGAAGTGCTTCAGGAAACATGCTTGTGGGATTGCACCACATAACATGAAATTTATTCAGTGTAGGTTTTAGATTAGAGAGGTAACTATTTTAACAAAATCATCTAGTATTTGCAGTTGATCTCATTTCTTTGAAATTGACATCATTTAAGTAAGAGGAACCACAATGCTAATGAAAACCCTATTAGACAACTTTATACTCCATCAATTTCAATAGTGAACCAAGTATGTGTTGGTAGATCAACTTCAATTTGAACTTGTTATACCTACCGAAGGCAAGTTATATTGCAATTAATTACTAGTCAAACTTATTTGACTTCAATTACGTCGTAAATTTTTTAAAACAACTTATTAAAATTTGCATAAAAATTGATTTTTTTTTTTTTGATCAAGTGAGAGTAGGTCCTTCAATTAATCTGTAAAAAAGTACATAAAATACATAACGTAGCACTAGCTACAAAGGAGTTGTGGCCCACACAACCGCTTATCCAAGCGTGCAGAGAAACTAAGGGATAACCCGCCCTTAAGGCATCATTCGGGACAACCGGTGAAATAGAAACCTTCTATCCTCACCGTCGAGCCACAAAAAAACCTTTGTAATCGTGCCGAAGGCCCACAAACCATGTCGAAGGCCCACAAAACAATGCCAAGAAACCACTCATAGCCTTCGTAGAACAAGATATCCCGAAGACCGTGTGATCAGCCTTCAAAGATCCAACGGTCAAGAGGCGATATCGGGTTGCCGCCATGCTTACCCTTTATCTATTCAAACAGACTCGAAAAGAAAAATGTGCCATCTCTCTAATCTATTTCGGGTCCGAATGAAGAGATACCCCACGAACAGTTTAACCGCTCGAAATCCACTGGATGCATGAGATCCCAAAAGGTCTGTGCAACTAGCCCGTAACATCACTGCCCTTACGGATCCGAAGCATAAATAAGTCACTGCCTAAATGAATTTTGGGTCCATTTGGAAAATTAACAGTCTTGTAGATTACCGCCCGAAATCCATAGGATGACTGGGATCTTGTCAACATGCCCACACATTAACTAAGCAAACGACCCAAAGAATTAATAGGCCACAATCAATGTATTTCAGTTCCATACATAGACTTACCTGTATGTAGTTTCCCGCCCGAAAACCATAGGATTATAGAGTTCAGGGTGCAGTTTCCCGCCCGAAAACCAAAGGCAAACTTTAGTCGAGTGCCTCTCATCTTGCTCGCACAATACCATATGCTACTTCCCCGTGTTGACCAAAACTCTTCTGTTTCCATCAGTCTTCACTCTGCTTATTTCTCATGCTCTGAAAGTACTCCCTGTCTAAGGTCGCCTGTCTATGACAATCTTCCCGCAATCATCCTTGGGGAGTCCCCATCCAGTCATATCTTTTATTGCTTTTGGAACAGAGTACTCCTTCATTTGCCAAAATATCCGCTAACCTGTTAGTTGTTCGGCGCACATGAACAAAACTAAGGGTTTTCATGGTTTGTAGGTGGGATTGAATATGTTGATAGACCTGCAGTAACCACCAGTGTTTTGACACTTTTTCTGGTGCTAAGCCATTGCATATTTTCTTGACCGAATTAATTATCAATTCAAAATGAACTTCAATGATGGTATTATGTAAATTTGAGTTCATCAAGATTTCTAGGCATTGCTCAAGGGCGATGAGCTCTGCCATATGATTAGTGGCCTTCCCCAAATGACTGTGAAAGATGACTTTTATGAAACCTTTTTCATCTCTTATTACTCCGCCATAACCAGCCATACCTGGGTTTCCTTTAGAGGCTCCATCTATTTTGCATTTCATAAAACCATGAGGGGGAGGTTGCCAGAAGTCCTTATCAGCTGTTATATGACTTACAGTTTTGTTTATGCCCTCGGGGAAAAGCCCCTGTAGACCCAAATGAAGAAGTATATGCGCATCATGGTCTTGAGGTTGGTTATTAGGGGGTTTCTTTAGAAGGGTTCCTACAATCTCTTTGAGTTGTCTTATGATCTGAGCCATGATGCTCTGGGATGAACCAATTCTGTTCTTGAAGATCCTATTGTTGCGTTCTTTCCAAACATCCCAGATTAGAAATCCTGGAACCATAGCCCAAGCTTTGTTGATTATTTCATTTTCAAAGAAGTTTCTCCTCCAATTCCTCAGAGTGTTGGTGATGCTGCAAATGTACCTGTCCAATTGTCTGAAGATTGAAGCCACCCAATTCCACAAGGTGGAGGTGAATGGGCAGAGGTTGAGTAGGTGTTCCATTATTTCTTCTTGTAATTCACATAGCTAGCATCTAGATGGATTGGCTACACCTCTTTTCCGAAGGTTTTCCCAAGTCAGTTTTTTTGTTTTGTTTTGTTATGTTGCACCAACCACATGAACAGTTTGATTTTCATCTAGTTTTGGTTTTGCCATAGGTCCTTTCATACCTTATCAGGGTTTCAAAAGTCAAGCCCTAGGGCTATTCGCTTGGCTTCTTTGAGGTTAAAGTTGCCTTCATTGTTTTTCTCCCATCTCAGTTGGTCTGAAGATGTTGATGTCAGAATCTTTTTCTGTTCCAAGATAACTGCAAGAGCCTCTGCCTGGGCCTTCAAAGGGGAGTCATCACTGTATACTAGGTTCTTCCATATTCTCCATTTTCCATCGCTTTTGTCCTGATCCCAGAAGTCATTTACCCTGAGTAAACCTTCGTCGTCAGTGTCATTCTTGAGATTGGCAAATTCTTCTCTTAATAGGTTAGGTTCATGTTGCCAATTTTCCTCCCAAAACCAAGCTAGGTTTCCATCTTTGAATTCCCAGAAACTGTGTTTCTGAACAATGGCTCTATTCTCCCAAGCTTTGTTCCAAATGTTGGAACCTTTTATGAGCCCAGACATTCGAATGTGCTCCCTTTCTTGCCAATTATTTGCATATTTCTGTTTCCATACCTTGGCTCAAGGGGTAACCAATTCCTTTAGCCATCTCCACCATAGTTTACCATAGTTTTTCCCCCAAAACTTTGCTTAGGGTCTCAAGGTCATCAAGTGCCAAACCTCCATGTGTCTTAGGTTTACAGATCTTTTCCCAAGCTACCAAAGCCCATTTCTTTTTCTCTTCCCCTTTGCCGCAAAGAAAATCTCTTTGGATATTTCTGATGTGTTGCACAACTCCTTTAGGAGTTGGAAGGGCTAAAAACATGAAGATGGGGATAGTTTGAAGGACAACTTTTGTAAGCACTAGCCGTCCTGCTAAATTCAAAGACTTGTTTGTCCATTTCCGGATTTTGTCCTAGAGTTTATTAGTAACTGGCTCCCAAACTGCCTTGCTTAGAGGTTTGTCTATTAGAGGTATTCCCAAATATTTGGAGGGTAGCTGATCTCTTTGAAAACCTAGAATTTTGGTGAGGTTTCTCTGAATAGCAATGCCAGTATTAAAAAAGAAAATCTTTGATTTGGTAAGGCTTACCTCTGTACCCACAACCATAGCAAAGTCGTTCAGGATTTGCTTGAAGGCTAGAGCTTCCTTGACTGTGGGTGTACCCTGCAACATGGTGTCGTCCACAAATTGTTGATGAGTCAAGGCATCCCCATTCAGAGTGAGTTTAAGACCCTGGATTTTGGCTTCTGCTTTGGCAGATTTGATCGCATTGCCTAGACCTTCCATCATGAGAATAAAGAGGAAGGGTGAGAGTGGATCTCCTTGTTTGAGTCCTCTCGAAGGCTTAAAGGTTTTGGATGGTGAGCCATTTAGCAGGATTGAAAAACTTGAGGTGGTAACAAGGGTCAACACCCATCTTATCCAGTTATGGTCAAAGCCACATGCTATTAGTACTTCCCTGATGTATGCCCAGCTTAGCTTATCATAAACCTTCTCTAGGTCATGTTGTATGATCATACCTCCCTACTTATTGCTCCTGAGTGAGTGAACCACCTTGTGAGCTTGAATGATGTTATTTAGAATTTGCCTTCCTTCCACATATCCAGTTTGCTCCTCAGACACAAGAGTTGGAAGAAGGGGCTTAAGCTTGTTTGCAATTATTTTGGAAATTATTTTTTTTGCTATGGGTCTAAATCTGTCTGGTGCCATAACATTTTCCTACTTTGGAATCAAATATATGAAAGAGGTATTGAGCGCCTTCAAAACAATTTTGTTTTTCCTCGAGTCCTCCACCACATCGAGGATATCTTGCTTGACTATTTCCCGACATGCTTTGAAGAAGTTGACATTGAAACCATTCAGACCTGGAGCTTTCCCATTTTGCATCTCTTTGATGACTTCGCTGACCTCCTCTTCAGTCACTGGCTTGTTAAGATTATAATTATCTTCTCTTGTCACAAGCTTAGGAATGTGCTTTGTGAAGTCATTGATGAATTGTCATCTCTCTATGAGAGGCTCCTCTGCCATGCTTTGGAAATATTGAACAAGAGCAGATTCTGTTTCTTTGTGGGTGTTGAGCTGTTTTCCTTGAGTATCTTTGAGTTTAGAAATCCTGTTATGAGACCTATGATCCATGGTAGACTTGTGAAAAAACCTTGTATTTCTTTCTCCCTCTTTTATCCATTGTACCCTCGATTTCTGTCTCCAGAAGATCTCCTCTTGCTTGCATAAGTCTTCCCATTCCTGTTGAAGAGAGTCAGTGTGTATTTTACTTTCCTCGGTGAAGCCATCTGTGATGAGGCCCTAGTTAATTCCCTATAGTTTCTGTTCAACTACTTTTTTGGCTTCGAAGATATTGCCAAACTCATTCTTATTCCAATCTTTAAGCCTGAGTTTGATGTGTTTCAATCTATGATCCAGAAGGAACATTTTAGTTTCTTGAACGTGCATATCTTCTATCCACCATTTTTCAATATTGTTGATGAAGTCAAGATGGGTAAGCCAAATGTTTTCAAACCTGAAAGGTCTATTTCTCGGAGTGCCTATAAAGGAAGCTTCAAGTTGAATAGGCCAGTGATCCGAGCCTCCAAAAGGGAGGATTATAGCTGACAAGTCAAGGCTTGTGAGGATGAGGTCCTCGAAGATAATGAATCTATCTAGTTTAGAGGCAACTTGAGAAGCCCCTCCCCTCTTATTATTCCAGGTGAAGGTACCATTTCTTGTCTCTATATCCACTAGCCTCATATTGTTTATGAAGTTCTGAAATGCTATGGAATCTCTGCCTACTGTTCTGGTCCCACCTTTTTTTTCTGAGAGAGATCTGATCATATTAAAGTCCCCTCCCAAAATCCAGGGGATAACCGGATATCTCTCTTAGCTCCTCCACTGAGATCAAAAGCCTAAGTTTGTCTTCAAGTTTTTGTGGACCATAGACATTTGTGATCAAATAAACTTCCTTATCACCCAAAGGTTGGATAACCACTAATAGGTGGTTCCTGGATGCTTCAATATCTAGGATTCCAAGTTTTTTAGGGTTCCAAAGTGTGAGAATTCATCATGCTGTGTTGTCTGCTTTAACTTCTAGATATTCATACTTAATAAGCCATTTGCCATGTATCTCTCTTATTTTATCTATTGAACATTTTGTTTCCTGGTAAACACCATAGTAAACACCATATCTGGTTTTTCTTCTTTCATTTTATTGTTGAAATTTCTTTGTTTCCTTTTACTTCCTAGACCCCCAATATTCCATGTTGTAAGCTTCATTAAGAAAGATTTGTAAATGAGTAACTAGTAAGGTCTTTCAGCTTCTCTGAGCTTATCATGAGTTTTCTACACTCTATCAGTAGCTCATTTTGTGTTTTTCTTCCTCTTTTCCTACCTAGGTTCTTGGGAGCTTGTCCCAATGTTGCCTCCATCGTTTTTACCCCTCCGTTGTCCTGACTATCATGGTTTCATTTGACCCCAGAACCCTTTGCCTAGGATCTCCAGAGGAAGAGTTGTTGTACTCTATTAAACTCCTCTTGAAGTAGCGAATCGACTCCTTTGGCAGTTCCTTGCTCCATGAACTTTTCTAGATCGAGATGCTCCTTTCAAGAATTTCATGCAGCTCATGATCCTCCGTTCCCACTTCGCTTGGGGTCATCTCATGGTCCCTGTCAAGTTCCATAGTGCTTGGCAGATCCTCCTTTTGTTGGTTGTTTTCAGGTCTATCCTCCATGCTATCATCCTTTTCCTTCTCTGCAGGACTATCCTCCAGTACCTTGTTCACTCCATTGTTCCCATCTTCTTCTTCTAATATCTTGAATCTATTATGACTAGGCTACTTTTCCTCATTGATTTTCTTCTGGTTTTTTCTCCCTCCTTTCCCTTTGCCTCCCACTTTGGTAAAGCCTTCAATATCTTTCCCTGAGGTGGCTTTAATACTGCTCTCCATTTTGTTTAAAGGGAAGTCTCTGAAGAGGTGCCCGTGTTCATGGCATTTGCGACATCTGAAAGGGACATGCTCGTGGTCCACCGCTTGCACCCATTTTTCATCATATACTTCTAGAATGATTTCATCCGACAGAGCTCTAGAAAGATCCATTTCTACGCATATTCGGGTAAAAGAGGTGTATTTTCCGCCAAGTGTGGCATCTGATATTTTAAAAAAATGCCCTAGTTTATTGCCTATGGATTTTAAGGATTCTGGCAACAAATAATTTAAAGGTAGGGAGTAGAGTCTTATCCATACTGGCACTGATGTGAATGTCTCTCATTCCGGGACAAAATTCATCACCCATGGCTGCATATAGAGGTCTGCAGCAACATAGAAGTATGGTCCTTCTTCGAACACTCTGACTTTATCCTCTAAGTTAGTGAACACTACTGTGAAGAAACCCTTGGATCCAAGGTGCAGATTTATTTCTCCCTTAGGTTTCCAATGGTTCTTTATCCATGCATGCAAAGCCTTCTCCATTGGCCATATCCCCATAAATTTGCATATTACTGCATAAGTCGCCATGTGATCCCTATGCGCTTGTAGCACTAGATCACTTAACACCACTCGAGATGTGATGGTTGACTTAGGTTTACATAGTCCTGTCTGATTCCTGTGGTCAGCTTTCTGACTGCCTCCTATTCGCTTCTCTCTTCTTACTTCCTCCTGATTTTCTGCGTGCCCCTGTGATCTACTGTTTTCCTGTTTTTCTCTGTCTATACTCCCGTTTCAGCTTCCATTGGCTTCTTGAAGCGGTTTGAGACTACATGATTGTAGGAAGGAGTGGAACTGTCCCCTCTCACCCCTCCATGGTGCCCAACACTGATACCCTGCTACAAACCCTAGTTTTGTGTGTTTCCCCTGCAGTCCGCCGCCTTCTTTTTTTTTCATATAAAAATTGAATATGAAAATGAATATTTTGAAAAATGAAAATTAAATTTTAAATTTTTAAATCTAAATTGCTAATTTCTAAATAGTGGTTGTACATTGAATGACTAATTTTACAGGGTTTTAAATTGAATTTTTAGTAATAAAAATTATAAAAAACTGTGTAATTCTCAAATGTTCTCATAATCAATGCTTAAGTACTTCATAATAATCTTCATTCATTAATATAGTACTTTTTAATCATTTTCATCCATTAAAATATATTTGTTGGGACCATTGTCAAATAGATGAAACCAAAGAATTAAAATGAGTTTTCAATTGATAGAGAGAGGTGCACGACACCATGGTTGGAATGTCAATGGAAGGATGATGCCACTAAGCATTAAGCCACATGGTTGGAATGTCACTGGAAGGATGATGTCATTAAGCATTAAGCCACCACCACATGAAATGAACCATTCGATATAATATACCATTGTCTCACACTGTAACATTAAGATATTTCAGATTTGAAAAATATTATTACATAAGAATCTATATATATGGTCATGCACTTGCTTTTTAATAAATTAGGTGGTTTATTAAAGATTAAATATTTTTTTAAATATGCCAGTGGAGCATGTTAAATCTGGGTACTTTGTTAGAATTCTAAATTGATATCATGATTCTACATAACGCATATAAACAAATGCTACAAAGTAGTTAGTCCCTATTGCTTAGTCTAATATAGCTAAATTAAAATATATGTTATTGTCAAATATGTTATTTTTATTATTAATTTATAAAAGCATATGGTGAGATTTTTATTGATGTAATAAGGATTTGAATAAATTTAATAGGATATTTATGGTGATCATTTTGATATAATATGGATGTGGTTCACTATCTTAACAAGATTCAATTTTAGCATATAATTATCTATATATTAGTGTGTGTTAAGCATAGTTCCACCACAAATTATCTACTCGAAACCTTAGAGCTATAAACACGTGTTAAAATTTTTATGTGTTTGTTTCATGTTACATTATGATTATTAATATTTAGACTAAGTAAACAAATTTAATTATTTGTATAGCAAAGTGTGTTAAGCATAGTTTCATTGCAAAATATCTACGAGGGCACCTTAAAACTATAAGCACATCCTAAAATTTGTAAAAGCATACATGGACTGATATACCCAATGCCTTTTATCAGTGATCTCATAAACCAGTTAAAGAGGGCACATGTTTTAACAAAGTGTTAAAAGTGTATATATATTAGCCTTAATGCACATTAATCATTTTTTTTGTTCTCCCAAATATTAAAGAAATATCGGTGTTTGTTTTTTTCTTTTTTTTTTTTTGGCCTTTTCACGAAATTGAGTATTTTCATTCCCTTGAAAGATAGTGTATGGAAGTTATTCAAAATTCAAAAACAAAGATGTACATAGGGATTGTATCATCAGGTGAACAGTACAGCCAGCTATCCGCGAATGTTGGTTTGTATTATCAAGGAAAACCACGCCACCTGTAATAACCCGCTGTTGGTCCGTAAGGGAGCAGGCTTTCACTCCTGCCAGATTAACCTGTTTCCTTACGTCCGAGGAAGACGAGCTCTTAGCCAAGCAGAAGCAGTTTTACGGCATACTCGAGGCCGAAAATACAATTTTTTTTTAAGTTATAATTATAATTTATTTTAAATTAAAATTTATAATTTAAATTATTCAATATATATATTGGTTTTAAAAAAAAAATTAAAAAAAATATATTTTAAATTAAAAAACATTATGATAAGTCGATACATTCTATTTAAAATTAAAAAGATAAAAAACCTCATTCCATATTGTATTGTCACAGTCAGTGCAAAAAAATTATGTTATCAACGTCAAGTAAAATTAAATTGTTGCTAAGGTCACTTATGTATGTTTGTTGCTTTTAAAGATTTTTCACGTTTACGTGTGGTCTGTAATGCTTAAATTAAACTGTTGTTGGGTTACTTTTGTATGCTTGTTGCTATTAAACATTTTTCACATTTACGTGTGGATTGTTTTGTTGCTATTAAATATTTTTCAAGTTGGGTTACTTTTGTATGCTTGTTGCTATTAAACATTTTTCACATTTACGTGTGGATTGTTTTGTTGCTATTAAATATTTTTCAAGTTTATGTTTAGACTGCAACTGTACTCTGTTATGAGGACAGGACCACCAACCTATAATAAGACTAATATATGATGAGACTATTGTACCTTTGACTCGTTGCAACTGTGTTGCAATTGTACCCTCCTATGAGGGTAGGACCACCAACCCATAATGGGACTAATCTATGATGAGAGTATTGTACCCTTGGCTCGTTAATCAATACAATAAACAATAACATGTTCAATTTGATAGCTAATTAGATTGAAGATAAATAAGTTATAATATAGTAAAAAAATACAAAATTTCAATATGCAAAGTTAAACTATGGAAACTTTGCAGACTTTTTTATCAAACCCAAACTAATATGGATTTGACCAAAAACTCAATCCAATATGCTATAATAAAATAAAATACACAAAACAAAATAAAATAAAATTAATTTAAGGTAATAAAACACAACCCAAAAGTTTAGCCATTAAGCAACAACGTAAACTTGAAATTCCAAGCCTACATATAAAATAAAATAAAATAAAATTCCAAGCCTACATATAAAATAAAATATGGTAATGAAAAACAATCTAAAGAGTTAGCCATTGTACGAATTTGATGTATGCAACCAAACAAAAGTGAAATTCCAAACCTCTTAATACCATGGTCAACATCTGCACTCACTTAAAAGCTCCGCAACCAATATTTACGAGCTTATACATTCATTAATGAATGATGGCTGTATATGCCCATCGCACATTCATTAATGAATGATGGTTATATATGCCCACCACTAAATTTAAGCAAAGACTTAATTTAGTAGTGATAGACATATACAACCTCGCACATTAATAAATGTATAGACAGATAAATATCGCCTAAAATCTCGCCCATTCCACCCTACAAAACTAATACCCACATATCTCATCTATTTTATTATGCATGTTCACTAGAAAACTCACCCATTTCACCGTACAAAAAATGAACTACATACACACATGATTCCTTTTATCGTGATCGATAGCGAACATCAATTAACCTAAATTAGTAACAGACTCACAGTTCCCGATAGAAGCGACTCCGATGATTTCAGTTCTTTCAAGTGACCCAGTAATAGGGCCAAGCCTTACCTTTGTTAACCTCGGCCATGAATGTTTTTAGAGGCAAGGTTGGAACGTCAATCTGAGATCCATAATTTGAATTGTTTCAAACCTTAGGTATCAATAAATGGACAATCTGTATATGCACAAGCATGCGTTTAAGGCCGAACCCAACTCCATTTTTGCATTAGATTATTGTTTCAATTGAAAACCCGCCATGATCACAACCATTTTCATCAATTCAGGTCCACCTCCAACCCGTGTCAGCATAAATTCTCGGGCTAATTCCTTAGTAAAATGCAACACAATAAGATTGCTTCTTCCTACCAATTACCATGATAACCTGAGATGGGCAAACTCCTTTAGAAAGATAAATAGATTTTGTGACCCCATTTTTTTCCAAAGGGAAGGAATCCTCAGTGAGGCATATGTTCTTTCTGCAACTGACCCTGCCATAAGGGCAAGACCACCCACTATGTGACTAACACTTGCCCACCAAATTATGATGTGTCTAAGCTATGATAATATTATTGTACCCTTGTTGGTTAATTAATACAATAAGCAATAACATGTTAAATAGAAGCTCTGCAACAGGGATAATAGTGAAACCCAAACTACCAAAAACTCAATGACTCAATGCCATAATAATGCAACAGGGATAATAGTGTTTATAATAAATTTTTATGCACCCAAATTTATTTAAGTCAAGTTTATATTACTTAAACTTTTATTTACTTAAAGATCAAAAAAACACACATAATTTTTGTGAGACTATAATTTTTTGTTATTTAAAATATGTTTTTTATATATAAATAAATAAAATATTTTAAAAAATTATTAAAACATTCCTAAATTATACAAAATAAATTATCTTCAAAAATTCCTACCAAATTTTAACAAAATTAACCTATATAAAAGTAATATTTAAAATATACTAACCATTTATATAAATTCTTTATTTATAATTTCTTATTCAAAGAATTATAGCATTTAAGTTAAAGATGTAATTTTTTGGTTTACACATGTTTATCTATATGGAGTTCATATTTCTATTTATATATGGGATTATATCTCTATCTATAAGGTGTTATAGAGTGCATTTAGCTTATAATTAAGATAGTATGCTTAGTGAAATGTTATTTTTTATTATCATGTGTAAGGCAAATGTTATTTTTTATTATCATAAGTTATATTATTTTGGTTTAAAAAAATGATTTTCAATTAATTTTAAAAAATTTAAATAAATTTTATGAAGTTTATTATAGTTTTGAAAAAAAAATATTAAACTAAATATATTTTGAAAAAAATATTGTAAACTATTTTTGCTAATTGGTTGATGATTATTTTTATATGGTTTTAAATTGAATTGTAGGCATAAAAATATATATTAAAAATAAAAATCTAAAATAAAAACTTTTATTCCCTGATAATTTAGGGTTTGTTACAATATCATTGGCCAATACCATGGCTTATCAATACCACATGCCCAAAAACCATAACTCATTTCAAAATGAAAACATTTTATAAATATTTTATTATTTTATTAGTTTCTATTCAATTTAGGCTTTGTTACAGTATCATGGCTTATTGTTACATGTCATTTTGTTGCATTAGGAAAATGAGCATCAGTTTGGATCTTTCGTTATCCATAAATGTGTTCCAAAGCATCCCCTTACAAGGCTAGAATCTAAACTATCCAAAAGAGAATCTAATTCCTAGATCCCAAGGCTCAAAAACCCATCTTTAGCTTCCTTCATAGTTCTCTAATCAATTTATGCGCATACACAGAAGAGTCCATTAGACACTACGGAGAAGTGTGGTTTGTCTTACACTATGGCATGCGCAAATGAACTAACGCATGTAAAAATAAAAAGTAAAGTCTAGAAGTGTTGTTAGTCGAATCTTTACCAACTAACAGGCTTCAAATGGATGCCTATTCATCCCGGATCCCTCCCATCATGGAGCTACCTCCCTATCTTTGTGGAACCCCTATCCCACCATTTGTGGATCTCATCCCTTGGGAAATAGATCCCAAACTTCCCCCTCTTGGCTTATAAAGCTGACACATGCCTAAGGATTGGAGAGGATCATTGGAAGTAGGCATATGCTATAGAAATAAGGGTAGGAGGGTATTCATCCAATTAGGAGAGGGTTGGAGATTGTGAGAAGAGGCTTGTAACATCAACGCTTTTATGTTGTAAGTTTGTTCACTATTTTATTAATATTAAAGCAATTGTTATTTCCCAATTATGTCTTCTTTGATATCATCTGTGGGATTCCTTGATCACCCACATAGGTTATAATTGCTTATTGATTCAATTTATGATATATGTTGAGTTAATTAGTTCATTTATCTTTTATGCTATAGACTGGATGTTTTGATCCTTTGTGTGTTTCTGTCTATGCAGATCTCCTTCGGGACATCATGGGGAAGTTGTGGGAAGTGCTGGAATGATCTCTAAAGAATCGAGGAGAATCGAACGGTCAAAGGCACTGAAAGGGACTTCTTCATGCATTTTGTTTAAAAGGTAAGTGACCTCTCTCATATTGTTTGTTTCAGTCAATCATAAGCTAGGGAAAGTTAACAATTCTTTCTTGTTCGTTACTAGATTTCTCTGAGGTCTAGGGAGATCTGTCTTGTTTGCAAGAGGGATTAGTTTGCCTAACAAATTGGAAGCCCCACTAGGGAACGGATCACTCTCCATTATTCTCTTTGTTTGACCTTTTGATCCTTCTGTTGAAGCCCTCTTTGAGTGTTTGGAAATGTTGAAAATTTGGATTTTGTGATTTATTTGACTTGTTTATATTTTTTCTAAAAAATTCTCGTTATGCGCACTTTAGCTTTAGGCACAAAACACACTTATGCGCCTTTTTATTTTTGCAATGGTATGTATGTGCACTGGATTGATCTCTGACCTGTGCACATACCTGGAATTTTTGAAAATTTCAGTTTTCTTTTCATCAAGTCTTGAGATTTTGAACTTTCCTGTTTAGTTACGCTTGTTTGTACCTTCTTTGAGTCTCTGTCAGTCTAGCTAAGTGTTGTGAAAGGATTTGCATGTAATTTTCTTGTTTTCACAAATTAGGGTAAAGCCTCATCTGGTGAGTGGTCAATCTATCAAAAGAGAGATCACTTGGTCTTGCGTTGCTGTATTTATGTCTTTCTTCTTTCGATCAGATCATATTTTGTGTTTATTTTTTCTCTTTTGTGAAAGATTGTTTTGTGAGTGAAAAACAATTATTTACAAGAGTGAGTATTGTTTATGAAAAGTGCTTCTTATGCTAGTTTTGAAACGAAAAGTCATTTTTCTTCCATTGTTGAAGCATTTCTGTATTGCACTCTTGACTGTATTGAAATCATAGCATTCAATTAGGAAAAAATTATTTTAGTGTTGATTGGTTTCTTCTTGCATTTTGGAAATTTTCAAGTAATTGCATGTCAAAGAGAAAAGTTTCTTGATTTTTTGAGTTATTGCACAAAGTGAACTTTTAAAAGTTAATTTCAGTATTTGGGTAATTAAAAATTGGACATCTGCATTTAGGAAAAGGGATATAGTGGGATTTAAGATTTTTTTGCATTTCCATTGAAAATTTATCTTTCCTTACTTCTGTTAGAAATTCATTGAAAAGAAAATATTACAATTTCATTTTCAATTGCGTTAAGATTTGCATCAAGTCATAATTCCATCAGTTTCACATCCAATACCTTTGAGTAAATAACAACTCTTAAAATCAACACTTATAAAATCAATCTAGAAATTTTTATTATTTTAGGGTTCTTTTCCACCTACATTAGATCAGGTTGTAAGGCTTTGGAATAGGGAAGTGTGCTAACTTTCCAAAGCTGCAAACAAACACTAACATCTTGCGATAGGGAGATAAATACATTTACTGCAATTTGGCTCTAGGAAGCTCCCCTTACAAAGGAGTTAAGCACAAGATCATGTTGGACCCAGTGGAGTGATCGACCCCACTTTATTGGTTAGAGTGATTTACATGTATTAAAAATGGTGTTGAAAGGTACTTGGGATTCACTTGGAAGTAAACCTCATATTAATCATGTTAAGGAACTTTCAAGGGGATTGAGCTTTGTTACTCTGCCCTTGCATGTACATCTCATATGTGACTGACCCCCCAAGTTAAATTATTTTACGTGGTAACCTTAGAGACCATAAACTTAGGGCTATTACGCGAGGTGACGATGGAGGATAAGTCTCTGTTGTACCTGGAACAGATGTTGGCTAGGCTCACTTGGACCTTTTTGGAGGGTATTCTTCATTTGAGATGGCATAAATGAAGTTTACTTACACTAGATCGTGTACATTAAGCACATTTTCAGCGTAACTGGTTCCACCCGCTCTATCTATAGCCACTTTTCACTTTGATCTCTATGACGTTGGAGTTCATAACCAACTAGTGAATTCACTGTGAAAAAATTGTTTGCATGGTTTGAATCCATAGATTTACTAGCACATGTTATTTGCTTGTTTTTACATTTGAGAGACATTAGGATTGGATTGTGAATATTATTTGGTTTTTTGATAAAATTTCATCGTGGTTGATTCACTAAGGCATTCACATAGAATGCGGATTAAACCCCCTAAATTCACACCTAGTCAATTGGAAAAGATTAAAACTGAAAGTTCAAAATCAACAGTATCTGGAACCTCAAAACAACACAAAACATCTACAGTTTTACAATATGAGACAATAGAAACCAAAGTGAATCCAAAGCAAAAAGTAGAATCATACTTAGTTCATTTTGGCCTAGAAATTACCAATTTGTTCAAACTAAATCTGATACTGGTCAAGTTTCAGACACTGAACTAACTGAACCAGAAGTAGAAGAACCTGAGTCTGATATTTCTCAACCTGAACCACCTTCGGTTGTTATCGTTGCTACTCTTGCTCCACCTTCACCTCAAAAGAAGCTGATAACTACGACTGAATTACCTCTTGGTTTAATTAGCATTGAAGGTATTACTGGAAATGAGGAGGAAGAATCACCTCGTACTCTAGTTACCATTGGTGAACCTTTTGATCCAAGAGTTTTTCCAATAGTTCCTTTCAATCCTTTCTGACTTGATCCTTGGTATTCTACCCATTTGAACTTTTTAGGTCCTAGTTTTCCACCTCACCGCATTCCCTTTTATTCACCGAGAAGAACTATGTCGAAAATTCCTCTTGGGAGCCAATTTACTGATTCATCTATGTTTACCAACTCTCCAGAGTCACTATTGTATGGTGGTCCGTAAGTTCCTCCTAGATACCAGTAACTTACTGGGACTTTTTTAGGAGCTTCTTCTTCTCCTCAACCTTCTACTTGGTCATCTGGTTTATCTACATCTACTATTCAGAGCATGACATCCATGCCCGAAGCACCTACGCCATCTGACCAATACTTTCACATGGTATCTGGTAAATTAGGTAATCCTCAAGTAACCCCAACTGGTGTTTATTACCCGCCTAGGGGGAAACCACCTTATCCTCCACCTGGAGGACAACCTGTTGTCAGATCTTACCCTATGGTTGGAGGACAAAATTTTAATGGAACTTATGGTCAGATACCTCATCTTGGTCTGGGTCGACCTATTGTGGCTCAAATTTTGATTGGTAGTCCTTACCTTGGGATGAATACTATTTGGAACCCTACTTTTTCTCAACAGTTTTCTCCAGGTGCTCAACAGGTGCCAGTTTATCAACATGTTTAGCCTATTGGATAATCTATTCCTCGGATACCTATTCCAAGTATTGTTGTACATGTCCAGTAGTCTGTTCAGGGAATTCTGCAAATACTTGTCCAACAACTATTCAAGGAATTCCTCAAACGCTTTTTCAATAACCAACGCAACTACCTATTCAACAACCAATTCAACAAGTTGTTTAGAGTGCACCACAAACGCCTGTTTAGACACCTATTCCATAGTCGGTTCCAAGTTCATCTCAGACACCTATCCCAAGAGTATCACAAATGACCGTTCAAGTTACCCCTCAGATACCTGTTACACAAACTACACATGCCATCCCTCAAGTTTCTACTTATCAAACTGGTCCTACCGTCCAGTATACACCACAAATTCCTATCGAACAACTTGGTACAATAATAATGCAAACACCTTTTCAAGGCCAAGCTTTCCAAAGCCCACCTTTTCAAGGTCAATATTATTAGGTTCCACCTTTTCAAATTCAAGTTTTCAACATCCACCTTTCCAAGGTCAAGCTTTCCAAAACCAACCTTTTCAAGGTCAATTTATCCAAAGTCAACCTATTCAAAATAAATTTGTTCAAGGTCAACCTTTGCAAGCTCAAACTATGTAGGGGAAATATTACTTGGGTCAAATGGGTCAAATTCAACCTTTCTAGATTCAACCATACGTTGTTCATACTTATCAAGTCCCCGTTCAACCTCAACCTGGTATGATTCACCCTAGTTACCCTAGTGGAATCCAAATTCCAACCACACAAGCTATTCCAAGATATCCTAGGTATCCTCCTCCAGGGGTTGGACTTAACTCGCAAAGTTATCAAACTCTACAACAAGACCCTAACCAGTAGTTACCATTCATTGCAACCCTTGATCTACCATATTTATCCCAGCTAACGAATGATCATATTTGTTATTATCCTTTTTGGTTGGTGATTCCCGCCGAGTTACCAAGTGATATACCAAAGTTTGAAGGAAAATCAGGAGAGGACCCATCCAATCACGTGATGACATATCGTCTTTGGTGCGTATCTAATTCCTTCATCGATGATTCTATCAGACTTCACCTTTTCCAACAAAGTTTAATTAGTTCGGCAGCCAAATGGTAAATTGAGTTACCTCTCGCTTCTTTCCATAAATTTAACTCTCTAGCAACAACATTTTGACCCATTTCTAGCTACTGATTCAATACGATACTGGTACCAAACTATTGAATTCCTTAAAACAATCGAAATCGATTCAAATTTATGATCATATACATGAATGGATACGTAGGTGTTGGATAGTCAAAAAATTTATTCCAGACCAGATTTTAGCTTAATGGTTTAGGAAGTCATTGCTTCCTATTATTACCGAAGATGATTATAAGGGAGGTGTCGTGATAGAAGAGAAGGTAATTTCTCGTGCCCAGTACTTAGACTTAGTCTATACCCAATCTGGAACCTTGTACAAGAAAATCTCGAATTTACCTCACTGAACAATTTTGAATGATCAAATAGATTCAACTTCTACAAGATCTATTTTGTTGATGGTATAATAGGTTATATCAACCAATAGTCTAAGGGGTAAAAAGAAAAATTCTGAAAGTACTCAGACTTTGGCCATACAAGATTCACCCTCTGAAAGCCTTTCTCTGGAAGTTATTTCTGAAATTAATGTCATAGAATCATCTACTGGCAAGAGTTAATAGTCCAGAGGTAAAAATAAGGGGAAAGGTAAATCAAAACAAAATTCTTCTCCGAAGGACAAACCCACTAAAATTGAACCTACTGACGAGAAAAGAAAACCTCGTTATCCTTTCCGTATATGTAATGAGGATCATTATATCAGGGAATACCCACATTAGGCAAAGGCTACCAAATTCATTACATGTTCTCCAACTCTCGTTGTTTTGAAGGATCCTTTTCCTTTCGAAGATAGAAAAATGGTTTCACATAACACATCTTCTTCTTCCACATCACAAGATATCATGATTATGTCTTGGCAACAAGTTATGGTAGCAACAAGATCAAAATATTACGAATCTAAGGGTCCTATAGTCAATGGGAACGAGACTAGTTCATCTGGTCAACCTTCTAGTTCAATTCCTCCTTCTTTTGAACCATTACAGATCGAGAAAAAAAAATCCTAACATGATGATTTGATCAGCTCCCAAAGGTGTTCTTCGAAAATCGTCTTTCAACCCCCATGCTAGAGCTACTCAGAATTACAACATTTTTGAATACCTAGCTATGTCTCCTTTAGCAATGTCAGCTCTAACAGTGCTGCAAACATGTCCAACACAAAGAAATTTGTTATTGTCAGCTATTGGAGCGATTGATCCACAAGATTATAATCTTATTATCCTTGATATTGAAAGTCATATACCTAGACTCCCACATCAACTGGCATTCCAGATTCCAGTTTTCTTCAAAACCAGATGAGTGTTTTGCACAAGTGTTGATGAAGGAGCTTCTTCGTGTATCATGTCGATTTTTTGTTGGAAAGATTTAATTTCTCCAACTATCAATCAATCACCTACCACTCTGAAAGACTTCGATGGAAGAGGTTTTCTCCCTTATGGAATCCTAAATGATCTTCCCATAGAGTTAGAGGGTAAAACATGTGCGATGAAAGTTGAAGTTGTTGATGCTCAACTCGATTATAACCTTTTGATATGTCGAAGTTGGAACTACACTATGTCTGCAGTGGTCTCATCACTTTTTCGTATGATACAATTTCCTCATAAAGGGAAAATTGTCAAACTAGACCAGTTGCCTTACTACACTTCTGACCCTAACTTTACAGGTAGCATGCCTTTTGTCGGAAAAATGAGTACTCCTTATGAGGATATTGGTGTTGGTTTGCTCAAAGACTCATCACTAATGGGAACCTTTCCACTCCCTCCAGCGAACTTTCCTTCTAATTTTTCTGAGGTTAACATGATTACATCAAACACTATGGAATCTTCTAATTTGTGGATAGTGCCTTCAGAGTTTGAATTGATCTCCTATGGTAGTGAGATGCCTTTAAGCCCACTTGAATTAGATCACGAGGTAGTTCAATCATTTTCCGACCCACCATCTTCTGAGATTGATCGAGTGAATGTGATCAATGATGATTATTCTTGTTTCTAAGAAATATTTTTCGGTGATAATCACATCAAGATTCATTTGTCAACGTGTTTCAAACCAACCGTGTGGTTCATCATTAGGACAAGATGAAGACTCAGATCATGGCAACGAGTTAAATAGAGAGACAAATCATTCCAATGACTAAAATGAAACAACTACTTTTGATTGGATCAGAAATTAGGAGAATGATTATTTACTTAATAATTTAAATTATGAAATAAATATATCTATACAAATATTAATATTAATTTTATATATAAAATTTGAAGTTACGATAAGATTTTAGCCGATTCATAATAGGAGGTTACTTTTGACTCGACTAAGAATTAGGAAAAAATAATTTTCATTTATAATTTAAATAAATAACTAAATAAAATATATATAATTTCATTAAGATAATCTTGGAATAATGATGAGATATACGCAATCCTCAATATGAGGCCCTAGGATACTGTATTAAATATAAGAATAATTTTAAAATTAATTATAAATAATGTGACATAATTATTTTAATTGCAAAGGTTAATAAATAAGAAATCCCCAAAAATATTAAAAATCTACCAAAGTCAAAAAGGTTAAAAATAAATTAAGTTAAATAACAAAAGATAAAAATAAAAAGGGGAATCAATTAAAGGGACAAAATAAACTAACAAAAGAAAAATCGACCAAAGAGAAATCAATAAACCCTAGCGGGAGAAATTAGAACCAATTTTACCTTGGTTAGAACCAATTTCACTTCCCGATCTTTCGACAATACATTTACGACAGATGAAAGTATTATGGAGGTCATGAATTTTATTGAAATGCCATGGGACGATTATCATCATTGTTCATCTTTTCTCCCTAACCATGATAAAATCGAGAATGATTTTTCAACTATGTTTTCGCCTGAGATCGTAGATAGTCTGGAATAGCCCATGTCAGTTTTTTAAGCTGGATCTGAAAAGAATTTGGGAAACATATCTACATTGATTTCCATTGATATCTCTGTCAAAACAAGAATTATTGAGAATATTCACATAGGTTATTTTTTCTCCCTGGACGAGATTCAAACATCAAAGCCCTATTTCAAGAATTTTGCAACATGTTTGCATGGCCCTATGAGGAAATGCTAAGAATTGACCTTATCATTGTTGTGCATGAAATTAAGACTTACCTCGATGCAAAACCTATCAAACAACAATTATTTCTAGTGCATCCATGAAAGGTTGTTGTGATTAAAGTTGAGGTCGAGAAACTTCTCAAAGCAAGTTTTATCTACCCAGTTCCCTTGACAGATTGGGTTCCAATATTCTACATGTTAACAAAAAGCTGGGAACCATAAGAGTATGTGTTGATTATAGGGATATCAATAAGGCTTGTCCAAATGACAACTATCCTACCCCCTATATCAATCAAATCATTGACGATTGTGTCAGAAATGAAATCTTTTCATTCATAGATGGATTTTCTAGATACAACCAAATCAACATACTCCCAACTGATCAACATAAAACTGGTTCATTTGTCCGTGGGGGACTTTTGCTTATAGAAAAATCCCATTCGGTTTGAATAATTTCGGTGCAACTTTCCAACGGGCTATGTCTTACACATTTCACGATATCAAGCATATTGTGCAACCTTATTTGGATGACTTACCAGCTCATTCTCTAAAACGAGAAGATCATCCAATGCATTTGAGAGTTATCTTTATCAGATGTCATCACTACAATATATGCTTGAATCCTCACAAGTATGATTTTGTTTGCAATCTGGTCATTGCTAGGATTTTTCATTTCAAAGGAGGGCATTCATGTTGATCCGCTCAAGGTTGAGGCTATTTTGAATTTGCCTCCTCCTTCCAATATCCAACAAATCCAAAGTTTGCAAGGGAAACAAAAATTTCTACGTCGATTCATCCAGAACTACGTCGAGTTAACTTTTTACTCGACTGTTGAAAAACATCATCTCATTTACTTGGGATGAAGTGGCTAAAAAATCCTTTGATGCAATTAAACATGCGTTGACCCATACACCATTGTTGCATCTTCTCAATTATCATTGAGACTACTTTTTGTATTTAGTTGCATCTGATGTCACCATTGGCATGGTTTTAGTTCAGAAAGACGAATTGAACAAAGAGAATGTGATATATTACTTTAGAAGAAATTTTATCAAAATAGAAGCAAAATAGAAGGCTCAAAAACCTATTTTTGGCTTCCCGCGTTGTTCCCTAGCCAAATTTTTGCACATAAGCAGAAGATTCCTTGGAGCCCCATGCTCCCTCTGAAAAGAAATCGTGCCCAATCCAGAAACACTATACGATTGCGTAAAACTACAATTTCATCACTATTCTATTGCGTAAAACTACCATGATTTCTAATTGCAACCCTATCGTTTATATTCTTACGAGACAATTTTTGGTGGGAAAGTATTCCAAATGGATAGTTATCTTGCAGGAATTCGATTTGGAATTCATAAAATCTAAATCTAAGAAATTGCTAATGTTTGCTGAATTATTATGTGACTTTCCCCATACTAAGATGGAAACCGTGGCAGAGGATTCTCTTCCAGACGAATCTCTCTTTCTTATTAGTACTTTAGATCCCTGGTATGGATATATCATCATTTATCTTCAAACCCAAACATTTTGGCGAGAATTGAGTCGAACCAATCGTCGTCGTAATTGATACCAATCCCAACAATACACTATTGTTGGCGATACACTTTATCGTCATGGTGCTGATTTGATCTTCAGATGATGTTTGACTCACGAGGAAGGTGAAAAGGCATTGAATGAATTCCATTATGGAGTTTGTGGTTGTCATATGTCAAGGTTTTCCACTGCTCCAAAAATCATGCATGCAAGGTATTTTTGGCCTTCTATGTTCAAAGACTGTATAATTGCGGTCTGAAAATGCCACAATTGTTAGATCTACGATCAAAAAATGCATGCACACCCAATTCCTCTTCACCCAATCATCGTTGTCAGTCCTTTTGCTAAATGGGGCATCGATTTTCTTGCATGTAACCCTCACTCGGTAGAGGGGCATGGGTACATTATCCTTGCAGTAGATTATTTTGCGAAATGGGTTGAGGCAATGCCTACATATAAAGACAATGGTGAAATAACAACCATTTTCATATTCAATCATGTGATTGCTAGGTTCAGAGTTCCACAAGCCATCATCACAAACCATTGTAGCCATTTTTGAAACTTTATGATGATCGATCTTACTGCGAAGCTAGGTCTGCGTCATGACATTTCTACTCCATATTACCTGCAGGAAAATAACCAAGTAGAATCCCTTAACAAGGTTTTGACCACCATGACTAAACGGATTATCGGGATTCATAAATGAGATTGGCATCTAATGCTTTGTCCAGCCTTGTGGGCATATCGTACAACAACAAAAACTTTGACTGGTTTTACTCCCTTCCAGCTGGTTTACGGTCCGGAAGCATTTTTACCTATTGAATGTGAAATACCATCTCTGAAATTGGAAATTGAACTATTACCAACCACTTCTGTAGAGGAAGATCATTTCTTGTACTTAGCACGACTGGATGAGACTCATCGTAATGTTGCATTAGCTAGCGAGGCCCAAAAAAATGAGTTAAGGCATGGTATGATCAAAATTTAAAACCTCATTCATATTCAGAAGGGGATTTAGTCTTGGTATATGATCAAGAGCATGATAAGTTAGGTGTTGGTAAATACGATGTAGATTTTCCTGTAGCTTCACAAGCTCATGCAATGTACTAAAGAAAGAGACAAGAATATAATTCTATTCTTTATAGTAGAAGCACATAAAGATCGAGAAAAACAATAATCAACAAGAGGAAGATAATCAAATACACATAACACAATAAATATCTGTGGAAATCCACAGCTCAAAACCCCACTATCTATATTGCATATATCGCAAAATCAAGATGATATTACAATGCTTGTTCTCATAAGAACAATCCCAGCATTCAGTAAAATCAATCTCCAACTCACAAGCAAGCTCATGGCCAACACTTATCCAATTCACGAGCTCTCCAAGTCCCTATTTCCTTGTGCAATTCCTATGACTGATTATCCCATCTTAAAAGGAAATCAGTGCATCCAAAACTGCACAATCCCTTCTAGGCTCAATTCCTAATTGCATGCACACTCGGTACAACTCAGAAAAATCTAGAACAAATATTACATTGTCCCTGCAATCTAGTCTCAATTGGGTCTTTCTCAAAATCGACATGCATGAGTTTCTGATGAGGGAATCTTCAGTTAACTGGAGTAGCACTAGTTAATGCAATAGTGCACCAACTGTTTGTTAACTCACTATTAGTTCCTCAAATAGTTTGGAACTAATTTAACTAGACTTAACTCGGTAAATTGAGTTAACTAATTACAACTCGTACTTAACTCATCCTGAACCCCTATAATATAGGGAGAACATATACATGACTTCAGAAAGACTTCCAACTCAAAATTCCTAAGCTAATTAATTTAATTAAACTTAATTAACTATTTACAAGTTGCTATGAGAATAGAATTCGATTTTAATTCACAGTTTAATTCAAGGACAAATTAAACTCGAATTTCTTGTTTCCATTTCTCAACACTCCCTCTCAATAAGAAAGGGATTATTAGCTACCCTGATCCTATCTCTGTGAAACTTGAATTTACAACTTGACAATGCCTTTGTGAAGATACCAGCATATTGCTCCTCCGTGGGAATGTAATATAACAACATGATCTGCCTCAATACACAATCTCTGAGATGATGATATCGGATATCAATATGCTTGGATTGATCATGAAAAAATAGATTTTCAAAGAGTTTGATACAAATCTGATTACCACAGTAAATCACAGTAGGATCTATCTGCTGACCAAACAAACCAATAAGGATCTTCCTCATCTAGATAGCCTCACATGCTGCCTGACTTGCAGCCATGTGCTTTACCTCTATCGAATTGAGTGCAACCAATCGTTGTTTCCTGCTTTACCAAGAAACTGTCGCTGACCTAATACTGAAGATCCCTCCTGATGTGCTCTTCATGTCGGATGGACTCCCTACTCAATCTACATCGATGAAGCCTTGAAGCTTCACTCCCTTTGTTCGTCTATACCATAACCCAAACTAAGTAGTGCCCCTGAGGTATCTCAACACATGATTTTTCACCTTCCGATACATCTCGGTAGGCCCAACCATCGCTTAACTAAGTTGGTTAACTGCATAGCACATATTCGGTCATGTGTTCACCAAGTACATGAGTGAAGCCACAAGATTAATGTAAGCAATAGCTTCCACTAATTCCCTTGAAGTAGCATCCTCCTTCCTCCAGTTACTAGCTAGAGGGGTCTCCATGGGTTTTTTGCTCTCCATGTGGAATCTCTTGAGTATCTCATTGGCACACTTGCCCTGAGATACAAACAACTCCCCATCTCCTTACCATACCTTTGTGCCAAGAAAGTAATGCATGAGCCCCATGTCCTTCATATCAAACTTTCTTGCAAGGTCCTCCTTGAAAGATTTGATCAGTTTCTCATCACTTGTTAGTATGAGATCATTAACATATAGTACAATGATCAAAAGCTTACCTTCCACCACGATGTGGTACAGGTTCACATTTGCTTCACTCTTTGTGAATCCCAATGCAGTGAAGTAGCTATCTATCTTGGTGTACCAAGCACAGGGTGCTTGCTTCAACCCATACAACGCTCTCTTGAGTCGGCACACATGTGACTCACGGTCAAAGGTTTAAAAACCTTCAAGTTTCTCTATGTACAGTTCTTCCTCAATCATGCCATTGAGGAAGGTTGTCTTCACATCCATCTTATGGATATTCCAACCCATCTGTGTTGATAGTGCCAATATAGATCTAATTAATGAATACCTTGCAACAGGAGCAAAGGTCTCATCATAGTCAATCCCCTCTACCTGTGAAAAGTTGCGCACCACAAATTTGGCCTTATGCTTCTCCACACTACCATCTACAACTTTATTTACCTTGTAAATCCAATGGAAGCTCACTAATAACTTGTTGTCTGGTCTCGGGCCACATCCCAAACACTGTTTCGAACTATGGAGTCATACTCCTCCACCGTCGCATCAACCCAAACATGTTGTTGCACTTCTTCCTAAAAGGAAGATGGCTTTGTCACAACACATGCACCCATAAGATCCATGTATCTAGTGTACCTCTCAGGTGACCTCCTCTTCCTGCACTGAAAAGTGGGTGCTCCCACATTCTCCCATGCATCATCCAACAATTTTTCATCCTCTCTAGTGTGCTTTCTTCCCTCTTTGGAATACTCTACCTGAGTGGATGTCTCCACCCCCGAAACCTCTGCATGTGGTTTCTCCACATCAATCTGAGGCTCCTCAACCTTAGGAGCTAAAATCTCCTCATTAGCATGTAGCTCAAGCTCCCTGTCAAGGGAAACTCACATGACCTTATCCTCATCGAATATGATATCCATTCAAACCATTGTCATCCGACTGGTCGACATGTACACCCGATATTTGTGAGGTGTATCAATGTACCTCACAAATATCCCCAACTCTGTTGTGGGGTCAACTTCTTTGTGCATCTTTGGTCACATGGCAATATACCAATGACCCAAAAATTCTGAATTGACC
This sequence comes from Pinus tabuliformis, assembly GCA_031772625.1. Taxonomy (NCBI): domain Eukaryota; kingdom Viridiplantae; phylum Streptophyta; class Pinopsida; order Pinales; family Pinaceae; genus Pinus; species Pinus tabuliformis. The sequence continues at coordinate 491,201,115 of CM062813.1, forward strand.
AACATCTAACCTCTTAACGGAATAAGCCTCCTCTAGTGTCTTCATCTCAAGTATCTGAAGTGGGTTATGGTTCTGAACATAAACCACTGTGTTGTATGCCTCAGCCCACAAGTGTAGTGGTAGGCCCTGATCATGCAACATTTCCCTCGTTGCCCCTACTATGCTTATGTTCTTCCTCTTGGCCACTCCATTATGTTGAGGGTTATGGGGTGTCGTCAACTCTCATTTAAACAATTCTGTTGCACAAAAGTTCTTGAACTCATTTGAGACATAATCACCACCATTATCACTCTGTAGAGATTTGATATTCTTTCCTGAATCTTTCTCCACCAATTATTTGAACTCACAAAACTTTGTGATAGTTTGATCCTTTTTTTGCATGAAAAATATCCATCATTTATGAGAATAGTCATCAAAAAATATAACATAATACCTGTGTTTGGCCATGGATGTTGTCAAGAATGATCCACACACATCTGAATGGACTCTCTCTAGAATAGAATTTTCTCGATTGTCTCTATTTCCAAAGGAAGACTTGGTGTATTTTCCCAAATTACACACTTTGCATGTATCAACTTTCTCAAGCGTACCTTTGGGAAGACGGTAGATATTTGTTGCAATATATTCAAAGCCCCATGATGCAAGTGGCCCAATCGCCTATGCCACAACTTGTCAACATCTCAAATCTGCATCTTTTCTGCTTTTGAACTCAAATAAGCACACTCCTCTACCTCTAGCTTATAGAGATTCTTCACACGAATCCCTATCTTCTTTACTTGAATCGTGGCTATGTGTCGAAGGAACACCTTTCCTTTTGAGAAGATCACATCATAGCCTCTATCCTCAAGCATGGCAATTGATACCAAGTTATTCTTCAGCCCAGGTACATACATAACATTCTTCAAGTTGAGTGGAGCCCCATGCTCCCTCTGAAAAGAAATCGTGCCCAATCCAAAAACACTATACTTCTTGTCGTCACCTATCTCGATATGCATCTGGAGATCTTTCTCCTCTAGGTCACTGAATAACTCTTTGTCGCCAGTCATTTGGAATGAAGTTCCACTGTCTAAGTACCATACACTTCCCAACATAGATGAAACCATGCATGCAATGAGGGAAAATTCCAATTCGAATTGAAAGGCCAAAGCCTCACCGGCCGCTCCTCCTGAGGACTTCTCCTCGGACTTCTTGAGTAGACAATTCGTAGCAAAATGTCCCATCTTATGACAATGAAATCATTTAATTTTTGTCATATCCTTCTTCTTACCTCCATGATAAGAATCTAATTTGGAATGGAAATATTTTCCTTTCCCCTTCCTTGCCTTAATCACTAAGGCACAGTTTTCATCATCATCAGTCTTTGATGAAGAGCCATCCCTAGTGTTCCTATTGATCTCCTCCTGCATCAAATCCAACCACATTCGTTCCCAATGTGGCAGTCTCTCTCAACCATTGACAGAGTCTTGATAACTATGCCAACTCTTTGGGAGTCCTAGAAGACTAAGACTCACCATATCCTCCTCGACAATCATGATTCCAACACTTCCAAGTTCATCACGACATTGGGTGAACTTGGTCAAGTATTTGGAAATAGTCTCGCTTTTCTCCATTTTGATTTTTCAAAGTTTGTCCTTCAGTGCCAATGTCCTTTGGTCACTTCTATTCTGATACAAATCCATCAATTTTTTCCACATAGCATGCGGAGTTTCCTTGCCATGTAGACTCGAGACAATGTGGTCTTGAACTCCCTCAAGGATTATCCGACTTACCTTCGCCACACACTTCTTCCATTCATCGAAGTTCTATGCATCTGTAGATGTTGGCTTGGGGACTTCTTGATCAACGAATTCCTTCAAGCCATTATCTTCTAGCACAACCTCCATCCTATCCCTCTAGGCTATAAAATTCAAGCTACCTTCCAAGGCATAGTCGAGCCGCAAATCGTAGAATGCCATCTGTCGATCCTGAAGTATGAAATGAAAATTTGGATTTCACCTATAACCTTAAACTCAAAAACTTCGAAATCTCCTCTTGTATATTGTTCTCAACTCTGATACCATGTAGATTTTCCTGTAGATTCACAAGTTGATGCAATGTACTAAGCAAGAGAGAAGAATCTACTTCTACTCTTTACAGCGGAAGCAAATAAATATCAAACAAAACAATAATTGACAAGAGGATGAGAATCAAATACACATAACACAATAAATATCCGGGGAAAACCACAACTCAAAACCCCACTATCTATATTTCATATATCAAAAAATCAAGATGAGATTACAATGCTTGTTCTCACAAGAACCATCCCAACACTCAGCAAAATCAATCTCCAACTCACTAGAAAGCTCTTGGCCAACACTTATCATATTCACCAGCTCTCCAAGTCCCTATTTCCTTGTGCAATTCCCATGGATGATTAGCCCATCTTAAAGGGAAATCAGTGCATGCAAAAATGCACAATCCCTTCTAGGCCCAGTTCCTGATTGCATGCACACTCAGTACAACTCAAAAAAGTCTAAAACAAATAGTACACTGTCCCTGCACTCTAGTCTCAACTAGGTCTTTCTCAGAATCGACATGCATGAGTTTCTGATGAGGGAATCTTCAGTTAACTGGAGTAGCACTAGTTAATGCATTAGTGCACCAATTGACTGTTAACTCACTATTAGTTCCTCAAACAATTTGAAACTAATTTAACTAGACTTAACTCAGTAAACTGAGTTAACTAATTACAACTCATACTTAACTCATCTTGAACCCCTATAATATAGGGGGAACATATACATGACTTAAAAATACTTTTAGCTCGAAATTCTTAAGCTAAATAAGTTAATTAAACTTAATTAACTATTTACAAGTTGCTATGAGATTAGAATTTGATTTTAATTCATAGTTTAATTCAAGGACAAATTAAACTGGAGTTTTTGTTTCCATTTCTCAACATTCAAGCCGATGTGGCACGACCCTTATATTATAAAACGTGCATTGGCAAAAGGGACCTATGAGATGGTTGATTATGATGACATTCCTTTAGGAAAGCCCAGAAATAGTCTTTACCTAAAGAAATATTATGCTTATATTTCTCAGTGAAGAATTTGTATATTGTTGTATCATATTTTATGTGTGGAATTTTTTAGCAGCTTTTTACAACTTTCTGCTACTTATCCAACTTATCTTGTGTTACACTTGACTTGCAGATCTTGATGCTTCCTCAAACTTACATTGGCTTTTTTGATGGCGCTAGTCGTAGTACTCGGAATTTGTCTTCCGCAACCTAGGTCATTTATTCACCCACATATGATTTAGTTTCTATTCATGGGATATGCTTTGGTTGAACAGCAAATAACATTGCAGATTATAGCGCAGTGATTGAGCTATTATATGATGCCATTTCATTTGGAATTCGTCAATTGATTGTTAGGTTAGATTCTCAACCCATAATATTACATTTAACCGGTGTTTATTCAGTTATAAGTGCTTCAATGTTAAGAATGTTTTGCGGGTTCGTCTCTTGGAGAGAGAATTTGATTATATTGAGTATCAACATATTCCAAGAAGTTTAAATACATTGATTGATGCATTGTATAATTATGTGTTAAATTGGAATTTGTAAAACATCTCTAAGAAATCAAAAGCAATATTCATCCATATATTGTACAAGATATACTGAAATATAAGTAGCAGGTTTCATTAGTCCAATGTCAGTAAAAAGTGTGTTTTAAAAAAAAAAATCATCCAAAGACATGATGCCCCATTGCCTTTATTATTCGTACATGTCGATACATCATCAAAAAACAGAAACTAGCCCTAAGGCTAGTAGCTACACATGATGATCATGGTAGTAGACAAAAACATGAGCTACTCATCGTAGCAAGCGACTAACAGGTCGAGGAACCCCCAAAGTGTGCCTCTGATAGCGGAGAGACAAGTCATCAATCCTGACATTTGGGATGTCTAGGGTCAACCTCTCAAGGTTGTGCTCCAGCTCAGTCAGTGTCTCTACTGCATCCGGGTTCTGTACTACGAGAGCTACTGGCTGCTCAGCGTGCTTGTCATATCTACATAGACCTACTAGTCTCATTGGTCCCACGTCTGCATGATCATTTCGGACAATTAGTTTTGGATGCCAAAAAACAACCAGAGTGTGAAGTTTTTACCTAGATCACCCCACCAAATTCCAGCTGGCAGTGGCATATCTGGATCACCTGTGTAATCCATGTCTTCATATGGAAAATATTCAATCATGATGATTTGATTTTCCAGCCACCCAAAGAAATCAGGAGTATACCAGATCATTGGCCCTTCACCACCTCGTGGTGTGCCATCAGTGTGACCCACTTCAGCATGTAGGGATCTCGAGGTCCTCCTCTCTCTATGGCTACCTGTGGAGTGAGAAGAGGGATCCACTCTAGAGCAAACGAGATGAAAAAGGCACCATACCCAAAATTCTTGAGTTTTCCAGTTTTAACTCTAGTTAGTTTCCCTTTTAGATTGGCAACTATCGATTCACATGAGTTGAATATTGTAGGTTGCATGCACTCTATGGCAATTTGCATCTAAGCCTTTATAAGCATGTGAAGAGTTGCACTTCCTCATAGTCGTGCAACAGCGAAACCAATAGCTCTCAAAGGACGTATCTCTATGGTTTTGATATCAATTCTCCCATCCTTGAGAGTAGCTCCTTGGAAGCAATGTTTCACTAGATAGGTAGAATTTGTTTCACCACCCCGTGTGTGTCCATACAGATAAATGTCCACCCCACAACGTGGGAGTCCAAATTAGAATTAAATGTCATCGACATCGATAGTGAGCCTATGGTCTCTGATCACGAAGCATTCTTCCTGTATATTCCACTCTCTCACAATCCACTCTAGCAAGTCTAACTGAACCTTCATGCCTGAAATGGTGAAAAAATTATACAATCCATAGTTTTTTAGTGCATGTATTTTCTTTGCATGGTTCAAAGCAACTATGTCTTGTTCTTCATGTTCACACTCTCTCCACTCCATTTTTGCAACTCAAAACCCTGCAAACAAACATGGAGGATCATTAGAAAGAATTGTGGTAAATTTTGTGAAAAAAATTAGGCGTTTTCAATTAGATTTTTAATGCCCTCGGCGTTGTGCATAGTCACATGAGGAAAACAATGCGGATGTGCACATGTCTAGGACTAGAAACTGCACATATCTCATTTTTCAATGTAAAAAACTCAATCGATGTGTGCAAGCCTAATAAGGGTTAACTTTGCACACTGAGGACGATTTTTCATTCCAAAACGCTCCCCAAAAAACCAAAATACACAGTAAAATGCAAAATAAAAACCATGAAAATGAAGATATCAGAGAGATGATTTACCTGAAGAAGACGCCTTGCGATTTGGTCCAATTGTTTGACCTGAATTTTCCTCTGAAATTCTTGGTGAAAAATGCACTCTGTCACTCTCAAAGGGTAAAAAACACAAATGGTAATTTTTTTATTTTTTTTTGGGTTTTTATAAGTTTTTTGGCCTATTAGAATATTATTTTTTGCCTATTAGCCTCTGAAATCCAAATTTATAATGTTTTTGACTATATTTTTTAGCAGTGACGATTATTTTTGAGTTTAAGTATGCAGATCACAAGTTATTTACGAAAACAAATAATTTTGGCATTGAGTATATTTTATCACTTTTCCGAACTTAATAAACTTACGAATAAAACGAAACAAGGAGTTCTCTTTATGCCTTTTTCAAACTCCCTAAATATGAAAAGATCACCAAGTACTTGGATGTTCGAACTCGTAAAAGTAAATGAAAAATCGTCTATTAAGTATAAGTTTACCCTTTTATGGACTGAACAAGACTATTTACGAAAAAGGTATGTGTTGACTAATCATGGTCAATAGAGTTCTCTCTTGCATTATTTTACCCTTTTTCAGGCTTGGGAGACCAATCATATGAAAAAGGACACTGTAGAGTTTACTTATGTTTTCCTCCTGACTCCCTAAAACTAAAAAACATCGAGCTTTACTTTCTCCACGCTCTTTAAAATTTACCTTGAAAGAAATGAACGAGTTTTCTTTTTGTGTCTTTTCAATCTCTTTAAACATGAAAACGACATCGAGTTACCCCTTCACTAAACTCATAAAACTTAAACAGTGAAAGACTCGTTAAGCATGATGACACTGAACCACTCCTTCCTAGGGTTCATTAAAAATACTTTGAATGACTCATCCAATGGATGAGCTTACAAGACAAGCATATGTTATCCTCCTCAAGCTTGCAAAAAATAAAGAGGTACTTGCCAATAATGGTGGGCTAAAACTGAGAAAGAACCTTTGTTTTTGTATTGTAAAAGGTAGTATGTTTTTCTTGAACATGACACTCTGTCACTTTTTATATCCGGGTTGGGAAATCCATTTGCCTCTTAGTTGACCATACCTCATTGAAAGTCTTCAGTTGGTTTGGGTATTATTTTTTAGTCAAATGTTGTCAAGTTAGAATGTCATGTCGTTGATATGTTCAAGAGAAGTCCAACCTCAGTCAAATTACTTTTCCATTCATATCCTTCAATCGCGTCGACCATCTCTGAGTCAGTCCTGGATTAGTCCAAACTATCGTTCTTCAAAATTGACATGAGTTTCATGTCGTATGCCCTCCTGCAATGGGTCACTTCCTATCGACTTCAACTTACATGCTCTAATGGCAGGTTTCTCACATTTGACGACAAGTTCTCATCATTGACCTTCAATTGAATGATTCTATGAGTGTTTGACATCAACACATCTATTCACACTTCATAGATTGTATTGGAAGTACCTTGAGAGCCATTTTCATTATTGGTGGTTTCTCTTGTACTTTTTAATGGTTCACATCATTGACCGGTAATCAAGTGGTTTCTACCATGTTCGACTACGAGACATTCACTCACATGGCTAGATTTGTACTACGGATCAAGAGATGGAGATCAAGACCCTGGATCTAGTTTCATCCATCTAGGCTGTGTGGAGTTATTTAATATTCATGATTGTAAACATAGATCCATTTGATGGTTACGTCCATAATATGTCATCTATTGACATGGATCTTCAGATGTATTTATGTATTGGTTCTTTGAAACATTTATACTCTGAGTATGGGAATTCCTATCTTAGTGATGATTATGTATTGCATTGTAACATTTGATTGATTGTTTCAGGTCTCTGACTGCAGTCTCTAACCAAAACCTTGGCATGATAATGCACTTATCTTCTGACTTTTCACTTTAGGGGGAAATCTATTACACATCATTTTGTCACATTAGGAAAATGAACATCGGTTTGTATCTTTCATTATCCATCAATGTGTTCCAAAGCATTCCCTTGCAAGGCTAGAATACAAACTATCCCAAAAAGAATGAAATTCCTAGATCCCAAGGCTCAAAAACCTATTTTTGGCTTCCTGCACAGTTCCCTAGTCAAATTTTGCGCATAAGCAGAAGATTCCATTAGAAAATTTGTAGAAGTGCGCTCTGTCTTACACTATGGCTTGTGCACATGACTTAATGCACGTAAAAATAGAATTTTTGTTATTCGAATTTTTCCCAAATAACAAGATTCGAATGGATGCCTATTCAGCCCTGATCCCTCCCATCATGGAGCTACCTCCCTCTCTTTGTGGAACCCCTATCCAACCATTTTTGGATCTCATCCCTTGCGAAATGGATCCCAAAATTCCCCCTCTTGGCCTATAAAGCTAACACAGGCATGAGGATTGGAGAGGGTTGTTGGTAGTAGGCTTATGATGCAGAAATAAGGTTAGGAGGCTATTCATCCAAGGAGAGGGTTGGATATTGTGAGAAGAGGCTTGTAACGTCAAGTATTTGAGGTTATAAGTTTGTTATCCATTTTATTAATATTAAAGCAGCTGTACTTTCCCAATTATGTCTTCTCTGATATCATTTGTGGGATTTCTTGATCACCCACATAGGTTATGATTGCTTATTGATTCAATTTATGATATATGTTGAGTTAATTAGTTCATTTATCTTTTGTGATATATAGTGGATTCTTTGATCCTTCGTGTGTTTTTGTCTATGCAAATATCCTTTAGGACATCATGGGAAAGTTGTGAGAATCGTTGGAACGATCTTTAAAGCATCGAGGAGAAGTGAATGATCAAAGGCAATGAAAGGGATTTCATAAGGAATTTTGATTAAATGGTAAGTGACCTCTCTCATATTGTTTCTTTCAGTCAATCGTAAGCTAGGGAAAGGTAGAAAACTTATTTTTATTGGTTCCATGCTTTATATTTAGTGGTGCCATGCTTTAGGTCATTTCTATGTTTATGTTCTTTCATAGGATTTCTAGAGAGACAATCTTAATTAAATGAGTTCTTCTCATATTTTGTCAAATCATATAATTCGTTTTACAAGAAAATCAAAGTCAACAAGATAAACATTATGAACCAAGTCTCTCACATAGCTTCTAATAAATTTCTTCTAAAAGGCGGTCCCCTATATGAATGTTTGCATCCAAATTTTTGATAATTAAATCTCCATTCCAAAAAACATCAACTATTTTAGCCTTAGGTTTTCAACCCAACTACTTTCACCAAGTATATGGTTATGGTTATCAATCTCTTTATGACATATAGGGAAATGTGGCACTCCATCGATGCCCCATATTTTGGTGGTTTATTGGCACTGAAAATCCTTATGAAATGACATCGAATGAAAAAGGTTTATTTAAGCATGGATGATTTAAGGTCCAAACCCCAATTACATTCACAAAATATATGATCCATATCATTAACACAATGTTGAGATATGGGGAAATGAGGTGCTCTCTTGATCCCCCATCATTATGTTGTCTATTTTGGAAAATCTTTATGAATGAACATCTAATGAAAAAGAGGTTTATTTAGGTATGGGATGCTTCAATGTACAAACCAGTTTTCATTCAACTTGAAAGTAAGGTTATATCATTTGGACATTTTCATATATGTCCTTCTCACATTCCTTTTTGGTGAAAGTGATCTTCTTCTTCTTCTATCTAAATATCTTTGTTTTACAAAAATATGAGTCCTCTTTTGAAAATGTTGCAACATGTATCAACTAAAGGCAATTGTTATCTTCTTTGAAATAATTTTCTACCCTAACTTTCTTAGAACAATCATAAAAAATCATAATTTGCAACTAGTTAATCCCCTCCTCATTTCATAAATCTTAAACTTTGTCAAGTCATTGATTCTTCAAAACATTGCTCCACTCTTCTATCCATGGCCCATGATCCAAATGTTTTGCCTCAATCCTCTAAATTCATTCTTCCAATAGTTTATCATGATTCCTACATTGAGATTTCAAAAGTGTTGAAATGTTGTAACTCCTAGCATAGATCAATGTTGTCATATTGGTCATATTATTTATTTAATCCTCTTTTGTAATTCCACCTTGGGGTTGATCTCAACACTTTTCCTGTGAATGTTTGTAACCAAATTATTAATAGAAAAACGTGTCTACTATAGAACTTAATGGTTGCTTGTCAAGAATAAATTATGATGAAACTTATGAATAGTATCTCACATTATTCATATAGCAAAGCATTCTATTGGAAATAGTGCATGTGGATGTAGATAAATATATGGGGTATCTTAGTGCCTAGGTATTTTGAGGGACCTAGCTTCGAAATCATGGTTCTTAAAAAACCTTTGATCATTGTTTTTACATTCATGAGTAGCTTAATTAGTATAGTGTTTTCCTTAATATCCTCCCTATATTTATTTGTAACATCCTTTTGCTTTGTTTCCTAGTATACTTTTGCAAATGTATGGTTAGCTAAGTTAGGAAAAATACTGAAGGGGGGGAGGGGGTGAATTAGTATTTTATTTGTAACATCCTTTTGCTTTGTTTCCTAGTGAATTAGTATTTTACCCGCTTCAATTTACAATTTATTATTCTAATTTGTGTTCGCTATTGTTATAAAGGAAACTAGTGTATGTACACAATTGTTATTAAGGAAACCCCCATATAACTAGATAACTAATATGTTCAACTTTAATCAGTGCATCATTACTTCTTTATTCATCAATTAGGCAATAATCATGAGAACTAGGAAGAAGAAAGATCATCAACACACATGAACATCGGGATTTTTAGGTGGAAACCCAATGTGGGACAAAATCACCATTGTTTTCATCTCTATATTCTTCTTTTATTAAAATAAAATCTTCTTACAATCTTGTACTGTTGCAAATTCTAACCAGTACACAGGCACCCACCTGCAGAAGGCTACAACCTTCTCTTGTTTTCGAGAACCTGTTGGAAGGGAGTTCCAACCCCCTGACTTTGTTTACCGGCTCCTACCGGAAGGGTGGACCACTTTTCATAATATTCATGTTAGATCCACTTTCATCATTAAAACCAAACCAAGTAACTATTTTGAAACCAATAACTGAATCAAATCACTCAATCATTGGACCAATTGAATCATCAAATCAATCACTGAAGCTTAATCAACTAAGGCAAATAGATCAAACTAATCCATTCAAATCAATGCACATCCATTCATAAGTATACCCTACCATGTATTTTTCATCACAAAAACCAAATGTTGGCACTGCAAACCCTCATCAAACATATGTCAAAATGTATACGTTACTTTTTTGAATCATACCCGCATATGTACTTGCTTCCCCTGAAGAAGACTTGCTTATAGATCTCAAATTACTAATACCTAAATTTGAATCACTGTAACATTGAATCAATCATTGAATCTTCTATTGAATTAATCATAGATTACTAAACCAAATATAGATCACCATACAGCAGCATCATCACTAATCAACATTCCATTCCATAATCAAATCAACTCAACCAGTACTATCAAACACGGATTATTATGAGAGAGGCTTCATTGACAGACAACAGAAAACATAACAAAATTGATCAAATATCATCAACAACCCATACTAAAAAACCATAAAATATATATGCTACCTTTACAAAGCACATCTGCGTATGTACGTGCTTACTATTCTTAACACCTGCGTACAAAAATTGATTTTTTTGCAGAATATATATGAAACTACTTAGAAGAAGATACATGTACGTACACGATTTCTCATAGGAAAACCAACGTACATATCTGAAATCACTTAATCATACCTTCATTGCAACCACAACACATGTCAAACCGAAATCATGACATACACACCATTATAGTCACACATCATTATACCATTATAATAGATCTATCAAATCATAAATAGATTAATCAATCTGTATTCACTTTAGATCTATCAAATCTGATCCATCTCCAAGTTCCTTGGTGCACACCTATTTCAGATCAAATCATTCATAAACAATTCAAAACTTGCACACCTAGCACCTTGATCTACATCTCTTTATATAGTATTTTCATTAGCCAATACCTTAGGTAAATAGCTTGGTTATGTTATAAGTATTATTTGATGGGATCAAATATCCATTGTCACTTCCAAATACTAAGGGGCAATAGGTCCATGGTAAATACCCTTGGTAATCATAATACCATGTTGTAGATTATGTGCGTGACTTCTCTTCACCATACCTACGTATGTACATGATCTTGCTTCACAGAACCCGTGTATACTTTCTCACACTTTATCTTTTCCATCCATCCATCTCTTAACTAATATTCCTTTGCTCATATAACATGTATTATCTGCATAACCATCATGTTGGCATCTTTATCAAGTAGGTTTACACCAAGGACAACACATTAGCCATAATGCCAACAATCTCCCCCTTTGGACTTGATGGCAACCATTTTGGTGTTTGGACACCACCACCTATAAATACCTATAAAAAAAATATGTAAACATATCAAGCTAAACACCAAGGTTCTCTCCCCCATTCACATCAAACGAAAAGGGATGACCAATTTTGAATGAAGACTTCTCTTCCCCTATGTAGAGAGGATCACTATAGGGATGATCTACTAAAGATGAAGACTGTATATTGACCATGCTCCCCCTGAGCATATATTGAATATTTTGTAATATATTCAATGAAGTACTTGACTCTATGACTTAACCAAATATGACATTTCCTATCACCAAGGACTCATGTTTCATCAATAATCCAACACAGTGGGGTTACATATTTGACTCAACATTACATCAAATTACCAAAGTAATGGGATTACATACATAAATCGATTGACCCCAATAGTCCATACTTGACTGATTTTTACAATGTTTTACAATATCGGTATTTACATGACCTTTACATCAAGAGACAAACATCATCAATATATGACCAATGCTTTCAAGCATCAAAAAGCAAATTTAACAAGATAGAACTGAGCAGCAACATCATCAACTAGTATCTTTAGCATATCTCTTCATTAATATCAACAAGTAATGAATGAACCATGAAAACATCATCACTTAGTAAGTATTTCTCAAGCATTTATAATGCCAACAATGTGCTATTAGAAGAATAACAGATGCTCCCCCTGAACCTGTGCCAACTATTCATTGTCAGGTTTGATCATATCTAGCTCATCAATCAGCAAAGTCATCAAAAGAACCAAAGAAACAATGAAATATTGCATCAATTCATGAACCATCATAAACCAATCTCATTTCTAAGTAAAATCCAACAAACTATAACCAATCAATGTTAGAACTAGAAGGACAAATAATAACTCGCTGAAGCATATCAGAAACTCTCCCTGAGTCTGTCCAACTATTTCTTCATATCAGAGTAACATATGCGACCGTATAGATCAAAAGATCACGTATATATGTGACTGTCCTTCATGTAATTTGAGCACATAAAGTAAATTGTAGTAAGTTACAATCTTAGCTCCCCCTGAACATGAAATATCAGTCAGAATAATTAGCAGAGTGATGAAGCAAAGATAATTCCTAATTTTTGTCTAAGATATTCAAAGGAACCACATGGAAGAGGCATTGTAAATATGTCTACAACTTGTTCCTTTGAAGGAACATATTCTAGTTTGACCTTTATGCACTTGTTCTCTCGGAAAGTGATATTTGATTCGAATAGGCTTGGTTTTTGAGTGCATGACAGGATTTTTAGAGATACTTATGGCACTATTATTGTCACAAAAAATAGGTACAGGTTGAGGACAAGTGATTTGAATGCCTTGCAATGGTTACATCATCCATATAAGTTGAGTATAGCAATATGAAACAACAACATATTCTGACTCAGAAGTAGATAAAGCAATGGAGCCTTGTTTCTTACTAAACCATGATACCAAGTAAGGTCCCAAATAAAATTCTCCTCCACTAGTAAGCATGAAGTACAAAGTCTGCATTATTGGGATACCATAGACCAAACTCTTGAGTTCCTTGTAGATACTTGAATATTCTCTTAATTGCTGGGACACGAGTTTCTTTAAGATTTACTTGAAATCATCCAACAATCCCAACTGAATGCATAATATCTGGTCTCGTGCTTGTAAGTTAGAGCAAGATTTTGATCATAGACGCTTATTCTGGTTGATTAACTAAAGGAGAATCATCATTTTGACTAAGATTTCATCTTGTTACCATTGGTGTGCATACAGTTTTGCAGTCTTCCATTCCATATTTCTTCAAAATCTACTTGAGGTACTTTGTTTGTGAAAGAAAGATACCATTCTTTGTTTTTTGAACTTGAAGACCAAGAAATTATGTCAGTTCACCATGTAGAGACATCTCAAATTCTTGTTTCATAACTAAATCAAATTCTTGACTCATAGATTCTACATTACATCCAAATATGATGTCATCTACATAAACAACAACTATCAAAAGTTTGTTTGTATCAAATTTTATATATAGGTTGTTATCTGCAAACCCCTTTGTGAAGCCTTGTTGTTGAAGATACCTATCAAGGCAATAATACCAAGCATGAGGAGCTTGTTTTAACCCATACAATTCCTTCTTAAGTTTGCAAACAAGATTGGTATCATTGCCTAGAATGAAGCCTCCAGGTTGTTCAATATAAACTTCTTCTTTTAGATCCCCATTTTAAAAATCAGATTTAACATCCATTTGATACACTTTAAATTTATGAAAGCTTGAAAATGAAAGAAACATTCTTATGGATTCAAGTCTAGCTACAGGTGCAAATGTTTCTTCAAATTCTATTCCTTCTTGTTGAGCATATCCTTTGCATACGAGTCTTGCTTTGTTTCTAATTACTTCTAAATTTTCATTCAGTTTGTTCTTGAACACCCATTTTTTCCTAATAACATTTTTATCATGGGGTCTTGGTACTAATTCCCATGTATGGTTCTTTTCTATTTAATCAAGTTCTTCGTTCATTGCCTTAATCCAACTTTCATCTTTTCTTGCTTGATTCACATTTTGAGGTTCAATTGTGGATAGTAAGGCTAGGTAACTAGAAGTTCCAACAAGAGTTCTTCTAGTTTGTACTCCTGCTTCCTTTTCACCTAGAATTTGAGATTTCGGATGATTTTTCTAAACATACCTTGAAGGTGTCTTTTCTGATGTATATGTATCTTCATTTCTTTCTTCTAATGCTTCTCTATTACCTTCTTCTACAACCTTCTGACTTGTAGTAAGAACATGTTTGTCATCTGTTGGAGCTTCCTTTTTGGTACATGTGGATGCTTCATCAATCACAACATCAATGCATTCAACAATCTTTTGAAGCCTTTTATTATAACATTTATATCCCTTACTTCTAGAAGAGTATCTAAGGAGGATTCCTTCGTCGGCTCTAGATTCAAACTTTCCAAGCTTATCATCATTATTCTTTATGTAACATTTGCTTCTAAAAATTCTAAAATGTTTGACAACTTGAGGCTTACCAAACCATAGTTCATAAGGATTTTTATCACTATTTACTCAAACATGAGCTTTGTTAAGCATATTCACAGTTGTATGTGTTGCTTCCCCTCAAAAGGTATGTGGAGTTCCTGAGTCATCAAGCATCACTCGTGTCATTTGTTGGATTGTTCTATTCATTTTTTCTGCCACTCCATTTTGTTGAGGAGTCGTAGCTATAGAAAATTGTCTTTTGATGCCATGTTGTTCACAGAAATTGAAAAACTCACCTGATATAAATTCTCCTCCTCTATTAGATCTAAGACATTTTATTTTCAAATCTACCAGAGCCTTGAATACTTTAAATTTATCAAATGCTTCATATTTATGTTTAAGTAAGCTAATCCAACACATTTGTAAAATCATCAATGAACAATATGAAATATTGTTCACCCCGAGGAGACTTCTTTCTCATAGGACCATACAAATAAGTATGAATAAGTTCAAGTGGCTTACTTGAAATACCTTCTTTAGCACTAAACTGAACTCTGGTTTGCTTACCGAATTGGCATGATTTGCAGATGTTATTTTCTGGTGGAGAGATGTTGGGTAAGTCACGCACTACTCCCATTCTGCTTGATTTGTATAATTGATAAAAGATAAGGTGTCCCAATATTTTCTGCCAAATCTATCTTTCTTTAGATTTTCTTAAGTAATAATGTTCTTGGTCACCTTCCAAGACATAGACATTGCCTGAAGTAATTTTTCCCTTTATTATGATCTACCTGTGTTCATATTTCTTACCACAAGCTATGTCTTAATTCATCAACAAATAAAACATTTCCAGCATTAACCCTTTTCTTTAATAGCACAGTTCCTTTTCCTTTGATAACAAGAAGTAATTTTTTTCCAAACATTACATTATTTTCTTTCTTTATTTCATTAAAAGACATAAACTTATCTTTGTCACCTATCATATGCTTTAAACATCTGCTATCAACGTACCATAGATTTTCTTGATTTCTTGCATATAAAGCTAGACCAAAATTTCCAGAGTCTATGGTTTTGTTTTTCCATACCTTGGGTGTTATTTCCTTTTGTTCATGTTGATAGGATGGTCTTGTTATGCTTTTGAATTCATTTTCTTTATGGCCAAATTGATTTCAAGCAACACATTCAATTTCATCTTGAAGAGGTGAGAAGACATTGTATGAAGATTTCTTTGCCCCAATTTCATTATTTTGTTTTCTTGCTTCTCTAATCATAATAGTTTTATAAGCAACACATTGAATAGATTTATGACCAAAATTATGACAAGTGAAGCATTGACTATTGACGTAGGAGTATATTTCCTTTTTTAGTAGCTTCCCCTTTGATTGTGGTAAGGATATTTTACTTGAGAGACATTTGATCCCTCATTCCTTTGCTAAGAGATGGAATTTTGATGAGTAGTTCCATTCACTGCATTGAGATAGCATCATGTACCTGTTTTAGAAGAATTTATAATCTTTGATAATTAACCATTGTATCCCAGACCTATCTTTATTAGAGGATAGTGTTTTGCTTTGATGATTGCTTCTAAATTCTCAGATCCCTTAGTAAATCTAAGATTTAGAGCCTTTTTTTTCTCAAGTTCCTTTCTTAGACCCACTATTTCAAGTTCTAACCTTTCATTGAGCCTTTCTTTTTCTAGAATTTGTTTCTTCAAAACTTCTTCAACTAATTTAGCTTCTTCTAGACGGAGTTTTAGCTGAGTTATTTCTTCAATGAGAGTATATTTTTCTTCTAGAACTTCCATAAAAACATCATCATATTCATCATATTTCTCATCAAATGCCACAAGTAATTGATATTCTTGAGCTGATTCAACATCTTCATTATTTGAAGAATAATCACTATCTTCCTGTGTATAGAAACTTTTCTTGTTATCAAAACTTCCTCTAACATTCACTTTTAAGGAGTTATTTCATTTCTCATGGTTTTCTTTATAAGGTAATTTAGCCATGTAGTGACCTACTTTTCCACAAGCAAAACATTTGAAAGGAAGCTTACCTCTAAACTTTCCAGTTCCTACTTGGAGTTTCTTTACGAAAAATTCTTCTTGTTCATCTGATATGTAACCTATTTCCTTAAGCTCCTCCTTTTTCTATCCTTTATAAGTAGCTTTAAATTTTTCTTCTATGATATCTTATGGACCCCCTTTTCTCATTCCATAATTTATTAAGATCCCATGGAGTTTTTCAATAATAAGGTTCTTCAAATCCTGCATTTCTTCAATGGCAGAGACCTTTGAATCGAATTTTGGGGTTAGATATATTATAAGTTTCTCAACAAGCATCGAATTTTTTACTTCATCACCAATATTTCTCATCAAGTTAAGGATCTCATCTACCCTAAGGAAAAAACTTGCAATTCTTTCGTCATTATGCATTATGAGAATCTCATATTGAATTCTAAATATTTGAAGTTTGGTGTTTTTTACCTTAGTGTCGCCTCCATAGCTTTGGATGATCTTGTCCCATATATATTTTGTGGTATTTAGCTGCATGAACTTCACAAATTCTGATTCTGCTAGGCTTCCTAAGAGAGTGTTGACTGACTTTGCATTGGTCTCATATTGTTTCTTCCCTGCATCATCTGCGGGGATGGTGGATGGATACTGATAGCCTCCTTCAACTATTTCCCAAACATCATCTCCAAGTGACTATTCTGACTTTCTAGAAAACCAAGTTCGTTCCTTTAAACAATGGTGGTCGGATAGAATATGCTCCCTCTTGATTGCTCATCTTGGTGAATCTCCCTTCAAGCGATTAAGCTTCTTCTTAAGTACCTGCTCTGATACCAATTTTTAGGAACATACTAAGAGGAGGGGGGGGATGAATCAGTATTTTACTCACTTCAATTTCCAATTTCTTATTATGATTTGTGTGTGCTACTATTATAAATGAAACTAGCACATGTATGCAAATGTTATTAAGGAAACCCGCATATATCCAAATAAATAATATGTTCACTTTAATCATTGCATCATTACTTCATTATTCATCAATTAAGCAGTGATCATGAGCAGTAGGAAGCAGAAATATAATCAACACACAAGAATCATATCAACACACATGAACGCAAAGATTTTTAGGTGGAAACCCAATGTGGGAGAAAACCACCGATGTTTTCATCTTTGTCTTCTTCTTTTATTAAAATAAAAAGTTATTACAATCTTTTACTGGTGAAAACTCTAACCATTATGCAGGCACCCACCCGCAAAAGGCTACAAACTTCTCTCATTTTCCATCACCTACTGGAACGGAGATCCAACACCCTACTTTGTTTACCGACTCCTACCGAAAGGGTGGACCACTTTTCATAATATTTCATATTGGATCCACTTTCATCATTAAACCCAAACCAAGTAACAATTCTAAAACCAATCACTGAATCAAGTCACCTAATCATTGAACCAACAGAATCATCAAATCAATCACTGAAGCTTAATCAACCAATGCAACTAGATCAAACTAATCCATTCAAATCAATGCACAGTCATTCATAAGTACACCCTACCATGTACTATTCATCACAAAAACCAAATTCTATCAGCGCAAAACCTGATCAAACATATGTCAAAATGTATACGTTACTACTCTGAATCATACCCGTGTATGTAAGCGCTTCCCATGAAGAAGACCTACGTATAGATCTCAAATTACTGATACCTAAATTTGAATCATTGTAACACTAAATCAATCATTGAATCTTATAATGAATTCATCACAAATTATTGAACCAAATACAGATCACCATACAGTAGCATCATCGATAATCAACATTCCATTCCATAACTAAATCAACTCAACCAGTACTGTCAAACACAAATTATTATGAGAGAGACATCACCGACAGACAGCAACAAACGTAACAAAAATGATCAAATATCATCAACAACCCATATTGCAAAACCCTAGCATGTATAGGTGACTTTTACAAAGCACATATGTGTATGTACGCGCTTAGCATTCTTAACACCTACATACAAATTCTAAAATTTTCGCAGAATATATATGTGACTACTCAGAAGAAGATATGCGTATGTACATGACTTATAAGAGGAAAACCAACGTACAAATATGAAATCACATAATCATACCTTCATTGCAACCACAACATATGTCAAACCCAAATCTTGGCATACACACCATTACAATCACACATCATTGTACCATCATCATAGATCTATCAAATCATAATTAGATTAATCAATATGTATTCATTTCAAATCTATCATATCTTATCCATCTCCAAGTTCCCTAGTCCACACTTGTTTCAGATCAAATCATTCATTAACAATTCAAAACTTACACACCCAACACCTTGATCGCCATCTCTTTATATAATATTTGTCTTATTCAATACCTTAGGTAAATACCGTGGTTATGTTGTAAGTATTCTTTGACAGGATCAAATATACATTGTCGCTTCCAAATATTTGGGCCAATACCATGGTAAAGACCCTTGGTATTCATAATACCATGGTGTGGATTTTGTACGCGACTTCTCTTCACCATACCTGCGTATGTACGTGATCTTGCTTCACAAGACCCGTGTATACTTTCTCACACTTTATCTTTGCCATCCATTTGCCTCTGAACTGATATTCCTTTTCTCATATCACCTATAGCATCTGCATAACCATCATGTTGACAACTCTATCAAGGAGGTTGCCATCAAGGACAAAACATTAGCCATAATGCCAACAAGTTGAACTAAGACAAGTCCTTCGATATTCATCTCTATAGCAAGGGATTACCTTTGGAAACTTAATTTTTTCACATTTTTAAATTCTTAACAATGTATTTTCTATTGGAAGTCATTGTTTCCATGTAATAGTGGACTATATTTTTTTTTTTTTTAAGAGTATAGAAGCTTAGGGATTCTTTCGAAGGTTGATTAAAATGCCTAGTTAATTCCCCTTCATATATGGATATAGCAAGGAACTCTAACAAGGGTAGATAAATAATCCAATGGTTTGAATCACTACTCAAATCTTATATGCATATAGTCATAGATAGTAATCTAGTTATTAGGAAGGGTCTGAACGCTGGTAGATTCTGGTAACAAAGATGCCAGTCTAGGTAAGGTTTCCAAACCTTCCTCTTCCATTTTGGCAACACAACATATTAGAGGAAATTGGAAATGCTTTGGGTTATTTTAAGAGAGAGGACAACAAAATAATGCAGGAAGGATTATTTACCTTTCCTCGTACTTTTGTAGAAATAGACTTAAGCAAAGGTCTACCTAACTGCATTTTGTTAAAAAATAGATCCTTTCAATGGAACCAAACTTTGGATTATGAAATTATGGCATTTAGATATCGTATATGCTTTCAAACAGGACATTTATAGGATTTTTGTCCACATGCTAGAAAACCCCAAAAAAAGAAAAAAGGGCAAGCTTAGAAAACAAAAGGCTAGTAGCCTTTTGATCCCACTTTTTCAGTGGATGAATAAGAGGAAATCAAGGAGGACCTTCCACTACAATATGTTGTTAAAACTCATAATCCAAATGAGCATGCACAACCCATGCATAATGTACAAGAAACAGAATCGATCCATGCATCTAAACATGCTAGAATTGTGGCGTGCAAAGAGGATGGGTTGGTGGGAACGAAAAGAGTCCATGTATTGAAAAGTTCAAATCTTGATAAGTTTTTAAGATCCCGTGGAGTTGTTCAATAATAAGGTTCTTCAAATCCTGCATTTCTTCAATGACAGAGACTTTTGAATCAAATTTTGGGGTTAGATATCTTATAATTTTCTCAACAAGCATCGAATTTTTTACTTCATCACCAATATTTCTCATTGAGTTAAGGATCTCATCTACCCTAAGTAAAAAACTTGAAATTCTTTCATCATTATGCATTCTGAGAGTCTCATATTGAATTCTAAATATTAGAAGTTTGGTGCTTTTTACCTTAGTGTCACCTTCATAGCTTTGGATGATCTTGTCCCATATATATTTTGTGGTATTTAGTTGCATGACCTTCACAAATTTTGATTCTGTCAGGCTTCCTAAGAAAGCATTGATTTCCTTTGCATTGGGCTCATATTGTTTCTTCCCTGCATCATTTGTGAGGATGGAGGATGGATACTGATAGCCTCCTTCAACTATTTCCCGAACATCATCTCCAAGTGACTATATATATGCTCTCATTCTTACTTTCTAGAAAACCAAGTTCATTCCATTAAACAATGGTGGTCAGATAGAATATGTTCTCTCTTGATTGCTCATCTTGGTGAATCTCCCTTCAAGAAATTAAGCTTCTTCTTAAGTACCTGCTCTGACACCAATTTTTAGGAACATACTGAGAGGGGCGAGGGGGCGAATCAATATTTTACTCACTTCAATTTCCAATTTCTTATTATGATTTGTGTGTGCTATTGTTATAAATGAAACTAGCATATTTATGAAAATGTTAGTAAGGCAACCCTCGTATATCTTCACTTTAATCATTGCATCATTACTTCATTATTCATCAATTAAGAAGTAATCATGAGCAGTAGGAAGCAGAAATCAAAACACAAGAATCATATCAACACACATGAACGTCGGGATTTTTAGGTGGAAACCCAATGTGGGATAAAACCACAGATGTTTTCATCTTTGTCTTCTTCTTTTATTAAAATAAAAATTTATTACAATCTTGTGCTGGTGCAGACTCTAACCATTACGCAAGCACCAACCCACAAAAGGCTGCAACCTTCTCTCGTTTCCCAACACCTACTGGAAGGGAGATCCAACACCTTGACTTTGTTTACCGGCTCCTACCAAAAGGGTGGACTACTTTTCATAATATTTCATATTGGATCCACTTTCATCATTAAACCCAAACCAAGTAACAATTCTAAAACCAATCACTGAATCAAGTCACTTAATCAATGAACCAAATAAATCATCAAATCAATAACTAAAGCTTAATCAACCAATGTAGCTAGATCAAACTAATCCATTCAAATCAATGCACATTCATTCATAAGTACACCCTACCATGTACTGTTCATCACAAAAACCAAATGCTATCAGCAAAAACCTTGATCAAACATATGTCAAAATGTATACGCTACTATTCTAAATCATACCTGCGTATGTACGCGCTTCCCCCAAAGAAGACCTATGTACAGATGTCAAATTACTGATACCTAAATTTGAATCATTGTAACACTAAATCAATCACTGAATATTATACTGAATTCATCACAAATTATTGAACCAAATACAGATCACCATATAGTAGCATCATCACTAATCAACATTCCATTCCATAACCAAATCAACCTAACCAGTACTGTCAAACACAAATTATTATGAGAGAGACATCATTGACAGACAGCATCAAATATAACAAAAATGATCAAATATCATCAACAACCCATACTGCAAAACCCTAGCATGTATACGTGACTTTTACAAAGCACATATGCGTATGTATGCGCTTACCATTCTTAACACCTACATACAGATTCTGAACTTTTTGCAGAATATATATGCGACTACTTAGAAGTAGATATGCGTATGTATGCGACTTATAAGAGGAAAACCAATGTACAAATATGAAATCACATAATCATACCTTCGTTGCAACCACAACATATGTCAAACCCAAATCTTGACATACACACCATTATAGTCACACATCATTATCCCATCATCATAGATCTATCAAATCATAAATAGATTAATCAATATGTATTCATTTCAAATCTATCATATCTTATCCATATCCAAGTTCCCTAGTGCACACTTGTTTCAGATCAAATCATTCATGAAAAATTCAAAACTTACACACCCAGCACCTTAATCTCCATCTCTTTATATAATATTTGTCTTAGTCAATACCTTAGGTAAATACCTTGGTTATGTTGTAAGTATTCTTTGACGGGATCAAATATACATTGTCTCTTCCAAATACTTTGGGCCAATACCATGGTAAAGACCCCTAGTATTCATAATACCATGGTGTAGATTTTGTACGCGACTTCTCTTCACCATACCTGCGCATGTACGTGATCTTGCTTCACAGGACCCATGTATACTTTCTCACACTTTATCTTTTCCATCCATTTGCCTCTAAACTGATATTTCTTTGCTCATATCACCTATAGCATCTGCATAACCATCATGTTGACATCTCTATCAAGGAGGTTGCCATCAAGGACAAAACATTAGCCATAATGCCAACAAGTCGAACTAAGACAAGTCCTTCGATCTTAATCTCTATAGCAAGGGATTACCTTTGAAAACTTAATTTTTTCACATTTTTAAATTCTTAACAATATATTTTCTGTTGGAAGTCATTGTTTCCATGTAATAGTGGACTATATTTATTATTTGTTTTGAAGGGTATAGAAGCTTAGGGGTTCTTTCGAAGGTTTATTAAAATACCTAGTTAATTCCCCTTCATATATGGATATAGTAGGGAACTCTAACAAGGGTGGATAAATAATCCAATGGTTTGAATCACTATTCAAATCTTATATGCATATAGTCATAGATGGTAATCTAGTTATTAGGAAGGGTCTTAAAGCTGGTAGTGTCTGGTAACAAAGATTCCAGTCTAGGTAAGGTTTCCAAACCTTCCTCTTCCATTTTGGCAACAAAACATATTAGAGGACATTGGAAATACTTTGGGTTATTTTAAAAGAGAGGACAACAAAAGAATGCAACAAGGATTATTTTCCTTTCCTCGTATTTTTGTAGAAATAGACTTAAGAAAAGGTCTACCTGACCACATTTTGTTAAAAAATAGATCCTTTCAATGGATCCAAACTTTGGATTATTAAAATATGGCATTTAGATGTTGTATATGCTTTCAAATAGGACATTTATAGGATTCTTTTCCACATGCTAGAAAAACCCAAAAAGAAAAAAAGGGAAAGGCTAGAAAACAAAAGGCTAGCGGCCTTTTGATCCCACTTTTTCGGAGGATGAAGGAGAAGAAATAAAGGAGGACCTTCCAATAAAAGATGTTGTTAAAACTAATAATCCTAATGAGCATGCACAACCCATGCATAATGTACAAGAAACAGAATCGATCCATGCATCTAAACATGCTAGAATTGTGGTGTGCAAAGAGGATGGGTTGGTGGGAACAAAAAGAGTCCATGTATTGAAAAGTTCAAATTTTGATAAAGAACACCCCCTCCACCCCCCACCCCGCCCGTGGTGACTATGTCTGAGTTGGTATTTGTTCCTATTGACTCATCTACAGGGGTCTGGTAGAAGGTCCAAAGAAAGAAAGGAAAGAAAGAGAAGTTAAGTGACTATTATAACACTTAACTTCTCTTCTATATTATTTTAGTTTTAAGAGCCAAGAGGTTTTTATCTGATCTCACAAGAATCTGGTCTTGCATATCTCTAATTCTTTCAGGCTTCTACAAAATGCAATTTTGTTCCTTTTTAAAGTTGTAATAAAATTACAATTTTTTTTTCTGAAGGAAAAAGAATATGGTAGAGTCTCCTTCTAAAGCTTGGAAAAATAGTCTAACAACTATGTTTTCATATTAAACTCTTACAAATATGAAAACATCATAGTATTCTTGAAAATGACCTTAAGTAGGGATAGATCCATCTCCTTTGAACAGGGGTAGTCTATCAAGTACTTCATATAGCATGCAATATAAGTTTAGGCCTGGATTAAGGAGATGAATGGGGTTGTTTTGGGAAAGCCATGTTCCCAGATGGAGTATTCTTTATAAGTGGATTATGTAGGGTTATAGTAATTGATCATTGATTTATTGGGATTATTTGAGGAACATATGTTTTGTAGACACTATTATGTTTCTAAAAGTTGAGGACATAAAGAATTAAACAATTGACCAAGTCAACTACTAAGTTAACTTCCTATATTTTGAAAGCATCGGGTTCTAGTTAACTTCCTAGATTTTGGAAGCACTAGGTTCTTAGCTTATAAAGTATTAAACTTACATGGAAAAGAATCAATGTTGACATAGGAAAAAGTTGCAATGCTCCTTTTTAAATCAAGTATTTTTAGGCGCAATTATAAGACCAACCTCATATTGTCACTTCTCAACCTATTTGGGGTAACCTTACAAATTTTCATTCTTTATAAAGCAATTTGATTTACTTGTGGCATTTCAAATTAATATCTTATTGCTTAAATACGTCTATGAAAACTTTAGAAACATTGACTCCCACAACGAAGTGGCTCTCATTATGAAAGACAATACTTGTTGTAAAGATGACAAGTCTAGAAGGTATAATTAGCTTTAAATGTTCACTCTATTTTTAACCTAGATCATCTTCTTTGGTTATCTTGCAGATTTGAATTTTTAAGGTTTTATTTTATTATTAGGTTATAGGACCACAAAAATTTTGTCTCAAGCGGGGCACTTCCTTTTATCTTCCCATCTCATGCACACTTTTCATCTATTGTATATTAGGGTAGAGCACTTCCAGGAACTTGGGGTTCCTGGATCATTGTGGCAGTGAGCTTCCTATCTAGGAATGTCAAACCAAACGCCTATCTAGTGGTATTTGAATAAAAATAAAAACTATAATAATAACCATCCTCTAACTACTATAAAACGAAATCTAATCTAATTGCTCAAAAAATCAAACCAAACCTCTTTGCAACTAGAATAATGTTCATTATGATTCAAATAAACAAATTTATGAAATTACATCTATATAAATCATTCAAATTCATTATGATAAAAGGAATTGTAAATAAACATGAAACAAAAATTAAAAAGGCTAATGTACATACCCTTAAAATTTAAAAAAGCTCCACACTTGAAATAGAAACAAAATGGCAATTTCAAAGTTTGAATGGTTCATATAGATGTTATAGGCTACTTATTGGCAAGGTTTTACTTAAATAATGATATGAAATAACTAAATATAAGTAATTTAAGATTGTTTTTGTAAAATAGAAATGTAAGCATTGTAAAATGAAAATGAAGCCCAAGTACTTAAGATGTTTTGCAAGGCATCCCATGGCACAAACCTAGCCAAGGGTACTCGCATCAAGTAACCTACTAGAATAAGAAGTAAAACCAAAGTTAATATTACAATCACATAAGTGAGTGAATCATGGATCTTTCCTTGGAAAAAAAATTGAGTGAATCGTGGATCAATAAACAAGGAGTCAACCAAGTTTAAGCTTTCAAAAATAGTTCAAATCCTATGAAAAAACTTTTAATAAATATAAATGAAATATTTTTTTTAACTTAAAATAAAATAAATGGGTTCCAAAAAGATAGTTTTGAACTGGTGTGAAATAATGTTCCACCCTTTCTAAACACTTATGCTACATAAAACCACACAAAACCCAAACACATTTACAAACACATACATTACAACAAAATCAAGGAAATGTCATCCAGAGGTGCACATGACCTTTGAAATTTCAACAATAAAGGTGTTGCAAAACCTCAAAGATGAGTTTTACATGAGGTTCTCCTTGTGTTATTCTTAGTTACCAAATTGGGGATAGGTCAATATATTATAGAAACACTTTTTGAAATAAGGACTCATTATTTCTATGGAATTGTGTCCTATCCTTATGCCATCCTTAGTTACTAAAATCATATGACTCAATGTCTTAAATTAATTTTATCCTAGTTCTGAAATTAAGTTTGTCAATATGGTAATGTAGTTAGCATTGTTACCGCTAAGACTAGAGCTTTTATTACTTTATCCTTCCATTTGTGAAGATGGGTTCAAACTTTAATTTCATTCCATTATTAAATACCTCAAGTTACTCGAAGAATCAATGGTGTGTATGTATTAGGATGTTGTAAAAGGGTGGGGCATTAAACCCGTGTAACATGATGCACTATTACCACTAAAATCATAGGGAAAACTTGTGGCCTATGAGGAAGATGTTCTTCATTCTTAGAAAAATTGTGTATAATTCCAACTTGGTATTTGGAAAATTACCACTAGTTTTAATGTTGCAAATGGATGGTCTTGCAAGTTAGAACTAAAATTGTTACCTAATTATTTTTGCATCCCATTGGATAACAAGGTTCTTGGAGATTATAGAGGTAGGTTTCTTCCCAATGAGTCACACAAATGAAAATATTGATAGAACATATGGAATATTATCATTTGTATTAATAAAAAGAGATACAATTTCATTGCTAGAAATCATGGACATATATAGGATTGAAGAAATATTTGATTTCAAGATATTTCTTGATTCATATCAGAACTATAGCATTAGGTCACACAAATGAATATATTAATGGAACATATGGAAGATTATCATGTATTGATGAAGAGATATAATTCCACTACTAGGAAACATGGACATATGACATGTGATCTAACCAAAGTTCTTTCACCTGTATCTGATTGAAGAAATATTTGACTTCAAGAGCTTTATTAAGCCATGTGAGAACTATAGCATAGTGATTTTTAAAGGACGATAATGATTTCAATTCTTCAAATTCCAACTTATTCATGGCACACAATTATGTAATGTAAATAATTAGTTAGGGCTAGAAAATAGTAACATCCTATCAATGTGTAAACAAAATATTTTATAAAAAAACTAAGCTCCCCATGTTGTGCCATCACCTAGATTTCCCTAATGGCTCAACCCCAAAGAGGATATTTCCTCCTCCCCCCCCTTCCACCTAATATTGATGCCTTCACTGCCTTGGTGTCCTCACAATCCAAATCTGCAAAGTGACAACAATCCCAATTTGTCAAACCCTTGGAAAACATTCCTAAAGTACCATTCCATGCCCCACAATCCAGATCTATGGCTCTGATACTGTCAAATTGAGGTATTAACAATCAATTAATAAAAATATGCCATTTTCCTCATGCATTGGCAACTTGGATTGACAAGAATTGGCACCCTATGATTAAAGTAGACTCTCTCCTTCTTTCTATGGCAAAGGCTTCTTCACCTTTTTTATTGAAGAAAAGGAAAATATGGACCTGATATTTAGGAGTGGCTCTTACTTCATAGGTTCCTAAGGGGTATGTTTGAATCAATGGAACCCAAATTCAACCCCAAAATCGATATTCCTTCAATAATCCCTGTTTGGGTAAAGCTTCCATGTCTTCCTCTCCATTGCTAGAATAAAGACACCTTTAGGAACCTTGGAAATGCCTTGAGAAAATAAATTGATCGAACCAAGCCTAAAGATGGAAAGTTTTCCTATACCAACATATGTGTTGAGGTTAACTTGGGAAAAGGACTTTTGGAGGCCATATAACCCTCCTTGGATAACTAGACCTTTATTCAACCCATTGATTATAATCAAATTCCATTTAAGTCCAAAACCCACTATGAATATGGTCATTCACAACAAACTATCCAAAAGAAACCACAAAGGAGAAACAAGAAAAATGGGGATAGCAATGGGACCAACCCAAAAGGAGATGGTTAAATTCAAGGAACCTACCCTTCATCTACTTAGGATCCATCCCCATTTAAAAAACCCCCACCCCCACCCCAACAAAAACCTCACTCAAAAAATAGAGAAATCACCCAACCTACTCATCAAAATAGCTATGAATCTCTATCCCAAATGGATACCCTAGATAACAATTAGGCCTCGGTAGAAGGAGGAAAAAAATGAGAGAAATGCCAATGCTGGAAGAATCCCCTTTTGACTATGTTGAGATAGTTCATTTTCCCTCATAGGGAGCAAGTCAATTTGTCTTCAAAACCACATGGATCCCTAGATCTAGGGAGGCTCTTTTTTATCCCCAAATCAAATTGGAATAATTTTTCCTAGAACCTAGTCGACAAATGAATAATTAGATGATGAAGTGACCAAAGACTTAGCAGTCAACATAACAATAAAATAGGAAATAAACCTAATACAAAGAAAAGATAAGATTAGAAAAGTAGAGATAAAGAAATGGGCACTCAACAGACCATAGACGACCTATTTAACAAAATCACTAGAAGCTCAAAAAATCAAGGCAGTTCTATTCCCCCATTAGCAGGGACCCCCAGAATAACAAGTAATGAAGGTCATCTCCTCGAATTGCATAGGTTTGCGTAGCGAATAAAAATGGACATTTTTCAAGAACTTTATCAAGACAGAGAAAGCAGAACAAAAGTGGTCACTTCAAGAGGAGCATTGGGATGTTTGTGCACAATATGGTCCTCATCTCAGTTTCAGCTCATTTGGGAACTTCCATCTGTGCATTGGATAACTAAATATCTTCTTCATCACCTTTCTAGTCATATCTATAATTTTATTAATGTATATATGCCCAATGCATACTTTGTAAAATTAGCATGTTGGTTGCCATCATCAAATATGAAAGATGCACTATGAAAATCCAATAGTATTTTTGTAGGGGACTTTAATACAACCTTAAATACTTGGGGAAAAAACAAGGCTCAAAGGTCAAATACCCCTTTAATGAAAAAATAAAAGACTTTTATTCCTCCTTTGATCTAGCAGACCTAAACCCATTAATGGAAAATGCACCTAGTCTAATAGACACCTAGGTCCTTGACATATTATGCCTCGACTAGACTAATTTTTAATCCATGACTCACTCCTAGAAGAAAATGTCTCGCCCTTATACCAAATGTTAGCTTGGGGAGGTTCATATCATCATCCATGTGCCTTAACCACCATCCCTCTTGAGAATTATGGCCTTTCCCCTTCCAATACAAACCTATTTGGTATTAGGATACAAATTTTCTAGGAATTGTCCCACATATATGGGATTAATGGATTGATATCTCCCCGATATACATTTGGGAACAAAATACTATTAAGGTTAAGTAAGCACTTGAAATATGGTCCAATTCCAAATTTTCAAGAGTTGAATCACCCATTATCTCAACCAAAAATAACTAGGGGAAAATCAAGGGAATATGGAGCAACTTCTTGTATCCTCAAGCCTTATTACAGGGGAAAAAAATATTCCAAAACTCCAAAAGGAATTCAAAAATGAAGGGGAAACTCAGTGTCTCAAATCTTACAGTAGAGAGCATGGGATAGAAACATTCGGTTCTTTCACAAGTAGGCTAGAAAACGTATCTGGAAAGATAATAAGTACAATAAGTTTAAGATGAAGGAGAACTTTTAAACTCCTAAAAACATATTAGAGAGGCCACTTTGTCACATTATGTAACTAAATACATGAAACAACCAATACCAAATGTGGATGTTGTAGAAAACATGCAAGAACACATTCCTCAAATAATCACTCAAGACGACAACGACAAGTAATACAACCAATGAACTATGGGAAGCTTTTAACTCTGTTGACCCTAACTTAGACCTAATGGGTTATGTTCCCATTTGTATAAATCATGTTGGTAAATCAAAAGACAAATCTTATCTGAATGATCGCATATCTCCATCATCATCTAGATTTGGAAGATGGGTAGATTCAACCTTCTTAGCATTGGTTCCAAAATAAGTTAACCCTTCCTCTTTCAATATATTTCAACATAATTCTCTTTGTAATGTGAAATACAATATCATCACAAAAATCGTATCAAATAGGCTACCTTTCTCTCAAGATTAATCTCGAAAAAGCAAGGGGAATTCATTCAAAAAAGGCAAATCATGGACAATAATATCCTTCTCAATACACTTGAGTAGAGAAAGAGGAGGAAAAGGAATTATCATTAAGCTAGACATGAAAAATGCCTTCTATTGAGTTTTTCATAATTTCCTCTTTGCAATTCCTTTGATATGGATTCATCCTTAAATTTATTGATTGGATATCAGACTGCATTATTTCTCATAGGATTTCCCCATTTGTAAATGGTAGATCAATAGGATTTTTCAAGGCCACACAAGGTCTTGGGAAAGAGTGTCATTTATCCCATATTTTATATATTTCATGGTTGAATGTCTCAATAGGAAACTATACCACAAGAGAAGACTAGGCATCCTCCCAAGTCTTAAAATTTTTAGGGGTAAAAGAGATTGATCATGCCCAATTTGTTGATGATACTATTTTGATGGGAGAAGAATCAACAACCATATTAGCAAGATTCAATGGTATTTTGGAGTAAATTTTTCAATCCTCGAGAGGATCGATAAATAAAAGGGAAAGTCTCTTACTCACCTAGAATGCCAAAAACAATAGGCAAGTAGTTATTCAACAAATTATATATATTCCAATTAAGAAAGAATGGACTTCATTTCGTTATTTAGGCATCCATGTCAACTAAATCCTTTTCCGCACCCCTTTGGCATCTGGTCCTAGAAAAATTGAATTCAGAATTCAGTAAATGGGGAGCATACTGGATCAATCGAGTAGCGAAATTGATCCTCTTAAAAGCAATATTATCAGCCATGCCTTTACTCAAATTCTTAGTTGCCTTAGCTCCAATTGAGGATTGTAATGTTATTTCTCAAGAGATTAGGAATTTTCTTTTTCAAGCGACCAAAAAAATAAAAAAAATAAAAATCCTTCTCATTAAATGGGAAAATGTGAAATCCCCCTTGGCACATGGTGGCCTTAATTTGAAAACCCCTTCGATATGAATCTAGCATTAGGAGGAAAGTTGATATGGAAACTAATATCAAACAAATATCATTCGTAGAAGCAAGAATTGCAATTAAATTCCTTATCAGGTGAAAGGCACCATTGTTTGTACCAAGTTTCTGCTTCTAAAAGTGGATCTCAAATCTGGAGGCTTCTATTAATAGTTGTTCCTCTTTTACAAGTATGTCTCACTTGGGTCCCTAGCAATGGAAAGCATATCAACCCTTAGTAAGACAATATTCTTGGAAATCCTCTAATCAAGAATAACCAATCTCTCTCCCCTCTCAAGACTTGATTCTTTCATACAGGAAAGAAATCTGTTTTTGACATATCCAATTGGAATCTAAATGGTTCATGGTATGAGAAAAACTTGGAATTCATTTTTCCGCATCTTACAAACCTCACTCTCACTTCCTCTTGGTTTTATCTAGTTGCACACACAACTCTAATTAGGATGCCATGGGATGGGTATCTTTCAATTACACTATAAAATTTGGTTATGAATCATTTTTTTCCAAATGGTATTCCACTGTGTTAACACTTGTGCTCACACATTTGGAATCAATATGAAATTCCGAAAATGAATATATTTCGCTAGACTCTAGGACATAAAAGAAAAGAAAAAAGAAAAATATAAAATGTGGTCAAAATAGGGATCCAAGGCACATCGAGGTGTTTCCTTTGTCTCTCCAGCAATGAAACATCTTTGCATCTGTTTATAGAATGGACCTCCCTAAGTATGTGTGCTAGAAAATTTGGATAGCTTGTAATAGAGCTATTTTTTAAGACATTCGTACCAATCCAGCAATAGTTGTGGACAAAGAAATCTTGTTAGAAGAACACATATAGATCAAAAACCTTAAGCTACATAGGCCTCAAATGCTTGATTCTAGTGAAGAAAGATGGGTTTCTTGATTTCACATTTAACAACCTACTCCATCCTTTCAAAAACAACTATGGAAATTATATCTCACTAAAGAAAAGTTCAAGGAATGGTTATTCGCTCAGGACTCTCTCATTCTATGTTTTGAAGGTGTGGGTAAGGATGGGAGGTGCTCTATGATCCCATAGGTCAAATGGAACTAAATTACTCCTAGAGTATGGGTACATCATCTAATAATCAAGAAGATATGTATGCACTCTTACATGGAGTTAATATGGCCAAGAAATCATTAATTCACAAAATAATTATCTTGGGTGACTCCAACAACATAATTAGACATGCAAACCTTGGTATTGCTCCTTCATACCTCAAACTAAATTCCATTTTAAAGGAAATTGTTACAAGTATATCCTCTATTCCTAAATTTCAAGTCAAGCATGCTTTAAGGGAACTAAATTTGTTGATTATCCAACCAAGTCATTCCTCATGCACTGAAAACATTGAAGGTGAATGGAAGCATACAAACTCTTCCCATTCCATAATCCAAAAATGTTGACAAGTGGATGTTGTGACACTAATAAGGTAGGAGCATAAGTCATTAAGTAAAGTAAGGGGTTGGTGTATGGTCCTGGTCATTGGATTCACTTAAACATTGTGGATGAAACAAGGAAAATTTCTTCAGTACAAGTAGTATGTGTTTGGATGAACAAGGATAAGGCTAGTGCGATCATGGAATAAGCTCAAGCATGGAAGGTAAGGAATTGCAAGTGAAACATGTAGGGGAGCAACAAATTTGTAATAATGAAATATTTTAGACTGCTCATCTATATCAATTCTGAACCCAAGGGTTAATCCATTAGCTTACTTGAATTGATGTGAGTAGTTAAGGTTGAACAAAATTCGATCAATTCTCATGTTGAGTCCTTCCCATATCTAGTTACCAACTACTCCAATCACAACAACAAGAATGTCAAGGGTAGTTGGAAGTGTCAATTTCTTAGCATAGACCAAGATATTGAGAGACCAAGATATTGAGAGGCCAAGAAAGCAGGGCTGACCTCTGAGCTTGAATATGGAAGCCAAACAAGCACAACATTGCAATAGAGAACCTTGGTATTACTATGGCTAAATTGCAAGTTGATCTCATCACCCTCAACATACATGTAGATCAACTAGCATCTTAGCTCGCCACAACAATAGAAATCTCGATAGAACAAAGGCATTTGATCTAATGGCAAAGTGATGAAGTAGATAGTTTGAGGCAATAGTTTTAGAAACTTGAATAAACTGAGGGGGGGCGTGAATCAGTTTAGTGTATTCATGGACATCAGATTCTGTGTATTTTTCTTTTCAAAATTTATGTGAACTATTCATTGAACATTATAACATCGTATAAATAGCAAGGTTAATTAGCATAACAACATTCCATGAAAGCATAAAATCAACACAAAAAAATAAATCACATGTGGACACTAGATATAAGTGGAAACTCATAAAGGGGGAAAACATGAATTTGTTATTGTTGTCATGCAAAGAAAAGCTCCTACTTCCTCTATTACATCAACTTTTGGATGCTTCAACCTCTCTTATATTTTGCAACCTACAGTTTGTTTGGAACCTTCTTCCACTTAATTTTTCTGCAAGCCACTACTTAAACAATGTAAACATTGAAATGGGAACTATAAACTCAAAACAAGAACTCTAGCAAAAAAACCCCAAAAAAACATGAAAAACAGTGCTAAAAACGAAAAGTGTTGATGTTGGAATAACTTTTTTTTTCTAGGGTAAATTTTTGGCATGTTTTAAAAATGGCAGTGAAAACCAATTTTTTGTGCAAAAAACCCCCTCAAAACGAAAAGTGTTGATGCTCGAATAACACTTTTTTTTGTAGGGTAAATTTTCAACATATCTAAAAAATGGCAGTGAAAACAATTTTGTTCTGCAAAAAACACCCTCAAAACGAAAAGTGTTGATGCTAGAATAACATTTTTTTTCTAGGGTAAATTTTCAACATGTTTTAAAAATGGCAATGAAGACCAATTTTTTTTTATCAAAAATTGTGCAAAAAACACCCTCAAAACGAAAAGTATTAATGTTGAAATAATACCCTTTTCTTTTTCTAGGGTAAATTTTCAACATTTTGAAATAATGGTGTAATAGATTTTATCACGACTCCAAAAAACATTAAAATTTCAAAAGAATAATGAAAACATAAAATTAAAACAGTGAAAAAAACAAAAACAAAAAGGTTAAAAAAAAATAGCAAAAGGTAAATAAAAATATATATTAAAAAAAAAAATCAATCACAAAACTGTTAAAAAAAAAAAACAAAACAAAACAAAATTAATAAGAATTAAAAAATTAAAAAATATAAAGAAATAAATAATAAGAAAAACCTATTTTCAAATAAATGTAATTTTTTTTTAATCTCGTAAACAAAAAAAAAAACAATAAGACTAATTAAAAGTAGAAAAGTTTTAAAAAGCATTAACAAAAACTTAATTAAAAAAAAAAACAAAACAAAACAAACTAGATTAAAAACAAAAATAGAAAATGAACAAAAAACACCCAAAAAAAAATAAAACTACTAAAATTAAGATCAAAAACATTTAAAAAACCAAAAAACAATTAAAATTTAAAAAAATATACATATTTTGAAATTAAAAACAAAAAAAAAAAACAAAAACACATTTAAAAAGACAACAACAACAATATATTTTTCATTTCAAAAAAAAAAAACGGAAAGAAAGAAAGAAAGAGAGAGTATATCTATATATATATATATATATGATTTAAGTAACAAAATACATTTAAAATATTAAAAAAAAAATCAAATTTAATTTTTTTTAAATACATTTCATATAATTTAAATAAATAAATTATTTAAAACAAAAAAATCAACACCGCCGCGCAGCACCCCACGGGCGGTGGGGCCGATTTTTTTGTTTTTTTGTTTTTAGAAAAAAATAAAATAAAATAAAAAATTATGTGATATGTATTTTTTTAAATTAAATTTGAAACTTTTTTTTATTATATATATATATATTAAATATTTTAAAAATGTATTTTGTTTTTTAAAATCTTTTAAATTTACTTTCATATCACTGAATATGGAAAGTCGAGTAATATTGTTGAAAGCAGTGCTTCAGTCAATCCCGATCTACCAATTATCTAGTCAAGTTGTTCCCAAAACAGTGTCAAGGGATGATTGACATATTTAAGAAATTTTTGTGGCAGGGGCCAAAAACAGAAGAAAAAAATGGGCCCTGCTATCCTGGCATTAGCTCAGCAAGCCATTAAAAGCAGGAGGGTTGGGTCTCAGAGACCCTTATATTCTAAACCAGGTCATGGGGGCCAAGCTATGGTGGAGATGGATTCAGGGAGGAAGATCTATGGAAACAAATATGGGGGAGAAAATATGGAATGCCATGATCAATCAAAGGAAGGTTGAGAGTCCAGGAAAACATCAAGGGATCAGCCATATGGAATTTGGCATCAGAAAATAGGGAACTGATAAGAACTCATAGTTTATGGGAAATAAGGGGAGGAGACAAAGCCAATTTTTAGAACGAGGCGTGGCAGCAGAGAGAAAAATTACATAATAGACCTGATCTAGGGGAAATATGTCAATTCACTAATAACCCTGCAAATCAGACAGCAAAAAAAGTTTGGAGCTCTGACACAGGAGAACATTGGAGAAAATGGAAGCAGAAACAAGACTGGTCAGATGCTCTAGAATCCATTTAGTGGGCAACATACGAGAAGGAGATGGAGTCTCAGAAAATTGCAATATCGGAAGGCCCGAATATAATAAGATGGGGGTACAAAATCAAAGGGATGTTCACCATACAAGAAGGCTACCACCTACAAGCAGCACACCACCAACAGCAAGGGCCACCCATATGGGATCGAATTTGGCAAGATAAATTATGGCCAAAAATTGTTTTCTTTCTATGGATAACTCGGCATGGTAGAGCACTCACTTGGGATCAATTACAGATAAGGGGG
Source organism: Pinus tabuliformis (assembly GCA_031772625.1). Classification (NCBI taxonomy): domain Eukaryota; kingdom Viridiplantae; phylum Streptophyta; class Pinopsida; order Pinales; family Pinaceae; genus Pinus; species Pinus tabuliformis. The sequence continues at coordinate 491,237,255 of CM062813.1, forward strand.
TTGCAAGGACCATCGGCTTGTTGCACTTGTGAAGGAAAATCAGAATCAATGGAACATCTAACAAACGCTTGCAGCTATAGTGAAATACTCTGGAAAAACCATGAGCAACTTTCGGCCTTAGTGACAAGGATCAAACAAGCATGAAATTAACAATGGAAAAATGGAGAAGGAAGCCTTACCAGAATCCCATCTTGAACCGCGCTTGGCAGATATCATTAGGATTCCTACTCTGGGCGATGTGGAAGGAGAGAAACAAAATAATTTTCAAAGGGGAAAAGAGAACAATAGTAGAATTATGGGGAATGATTGTCCAGAATATCAGAGAAACAATCCTTGCAGAGAACTGGTACCCAGAGGATTGGGAAACCAATCCTCAGGAAGGTCGAATACTGGCAGGATTAAGCCTAAAACCCAGCATGCTGAATAATAACTCTTGGAAATAGAAATCTCCACCCAGCGATTCTCCAAACATTTTCGTGCTCCCTCAGCAAGACTTCATCAAACTTAATTTTGACGGAGCAGCAAAAGGGAACCCGGGGGCAGCTGGATCCGGAGGCGTGTTCAGAGATTCCAAAGGCAATACCATCCATCTATTTGCTATGGATTGTGGTATTGCGAGAAATAATGAAGCTGAGCTCTATGCATTGAAGCGGGGGCTTGAAATCGCAAAGAGGGAAAGCTTTCAGAGAATTGAGGTGGAGGGAGATTAGAAGCTGGCAATAAAAATGGTGAAAAAACTACAGAAGGAACCAAACAAGAGAAAATAAGCCAAAGTTGGAGGACGGCATGACTAGTCCAAGAAATAGGAAATCTAATACGAAGGATAGACTACATTGTCCCGACGCATGTCCGCAGATCTGGTAACGTGGTAGCAGATAACCTAGCCAACGGGTGTGCAGGCAGGTAGCAACCTTGATATAAGGGGCGAGGAGTTAAGCCAAATGGAAGGCATGAGAAGTCTAGAGGAAATCCTAAGAATAGACAAGGAGAAGGGAGGAAACCCCCGATCGGGGTGCGAAAGGCAGTGCGGATTAGACGAGGGAGAGGAAGGTCAGCGACCATGGTGGGCCGAGGGGGGATCATACATCCAGCTGGCACGACGGGCAAAGGGAGAAGAGGTTGGCCAGGGGCCACGAGAGCAGGAAAATGGCAGTGGGGCAGCGGGCAATACAGGGTAGGGGCAGCCGCTCAAGCGGGCAGAGGTGAGAGAGGATGGCCAGGTGTCAAGATTGGCAGAGGGAAGAAGGCAACGACAGCCGGCAAGTGGCGAGGCGGTGGGAGAAAATTCGCGGCAAGAGCAGCCAGTGATAGGAGAGAATTAATGAAGGGAAATTATGGGGAAGTCAGGGGAACCCCATCCCGAGACAATCATGTGGGAGAAAGGGCAGCGGACGGAGGAAGAAATCACGTGGTGAGTCCTTCGAATAGAATGCGAGGCAGGTGGACAGAAAGACAAAATGGTAAGAAGGCTAGGTTGAGAGGCATTTGCATGCAGCAAGACAAGGTAGGACATGTAGCGGAAGGTGGTGAAAGACAAGGGTTGGAGGACGTCGAGCAGTGTTCGGCTATCATCTGCAAGAACTGGTATGTCCTCTCAGCTCTCACTCACGACTGTCTGGAAAACATGATTCTAGAAGCAGAGCACTAGTTAATGTTAATGATGCCCCTAGTTGTGTTCATTGTTGAGGTCTCCCGTTCTTCTTGGGGTTTTGGCCTGTTATCCTGGGGAGAATTCGACAGGCTTGTCACCTGGGGAAGGGGGTTTGGGAACCCTGGTCTTGGCCTTAGGGTAGATAGGTTCTGGGGTAAGGGTTGCATTTATATTAAGGTGGAGGTGTAGGGATGCCTCGTGGGAACTGGGTAGCTGGGCTCTTCAAATTCCTATAGGAAGCTACCGGAACAAAGGGGAGGTCACTATCCTTCAAATCTCTGTGGAGGGAGGGGGGAACCAGGTTGTCAATGGGGTTTATCACAGTTCTCAAGGCACGGAGTGAATGAGAACGCTCGCACTAGAGAAGTCCCACCCGGAATGGGGGAAGCTTGTGGGGAACCCAAAATGAGAGAGGCCAATTCACAAGTTGTGTATCCAAAAAAGAGCAGAAGGAAAGAAGGCAATTATATTACCAACTCACAAAGAACATATGTCTATGAGGCTACTATGGTTAATATGTTGATGACTTACAATGTTGTATTCCTAGTTTCTGTTATAGGTAATATAAAAAGCAGAGTGCAGAGAACTTCGGAGCCTCGGCACTCAAACCATGCTCTAGCCCTGGTATAGGTGCACTGCTCAGAAAGGGAGGAAAAAAGCAGAAAGGAGAATTGGATGGCGAAGGAAGGTAACCAACCGGGAAAGAAAGGAAACAGAGGAATGGGAAAGGCCAGAAAAAAAGATGAAAGGATTGGAACCAACTTCTAGCAAAGGTCCGAGCAAAAGAGGCAGGAAAACAGGGAAGGAGAGTATGCAGAACCTGATCAACGCATACTACGTAGGAACACCGCCTGAGGTGAAAGCAGTAATCTCTGAATGGGAAAGAGAACTAAACAATAACATTGAAAATCAAGAGATCGAGGCAGAGGAATGGGAAACAATTGTCAAAGACCCCGAGAATACCAGAGGATGCCAAACATTGTTCCGCCAAACTATCCAGCAGTATTGGGTCATGAAAAACATCCTGGCCTGTGCAATGACAACCTATAAGGAAAGAGAAGACCCAAAGGAAGATAGACCAGTTGAGCCAAGTATGAAGGACCTACAAAGGGAGATACAATCTGTCCAATTGTAGTTGTATCACAACAACCTCACTGTGAACAGGATTGAATAGAGCCTCCAGAATATGATGAGAAGTGAAGTCCCGGGTTCAAGCGCGAAAGCCCCAGCCCCTGTGGACTCATCAGATGATTGATGTTGCCCTGTAAGTATGACAGCTAGCATTTACTTTTTTAATAAGAATTATATAGTAGATAAAGTTGCCAATGTAGCATGGATGGTAAGGAAAACTCTTTTTAAATTTTGGACAGCGTTCGATGCAGACAGGTGGCCAACAGACCTGGTTTCCTGCGGGCAGGTTAAGGCCACCTGCAATTTTGTAGAAATCATACTTATTTTCATGAAATATCAATAGAAAAAGAAAGGATCCTACTGATATATATATATATATATATATATATATATATTAAATTTAAAATATTTTAAATGTTTCTTTTTTAAATCAAAAAATATATATGTTTTTTTTTTTTAGTTTTAAAATTTTTAAATATTTTTTTAAATCTATATATATATATATAATTAAATTATTTTTTTCCTAAATCGTAAATATATGTTTTTTTTTTAATTTTACAAGTTTTTAATTTTTTTATTTTTAAATGGTTTTTTTTAAATATATATATTTTTTAAAATTTTAAATGTTTTTCAGGTTTTTTTTTAATATATATATGTATGGTTTATTTTAATTTAAGTATATTTTGGTTTATATATATATATATATATATATATATATATATATATATATATATATATATATTGTTTTTTGGTTTTTTAGGTTTTTTTATGTTTTTAATTTTAATTTTAATTTTTAGTTTTTTGTTAATGCTCTTTTAAATTTTTCTTTTTTAGTTAGTTAATTTTATATTTTTTTTAATTTTATTTTTTTTCCAACTTTTTTTATGGTTTACTAGAAAAAATAAATAAATAAATTAGAAGAAGAAGAAGAAATAAAAAAGAAAGAAAAAAGTTTACATTTTTTATGTTTTTTTTGTCTCATATATATATATATATATATATATATATATATATATATATATATATATTTGTCTTTTTATGTCAAAAAAAAATTGACACAACAAATTTTAAAGTGTAGAAAAATGTAACATTTAAAAAAAATATCCACATTTAATACATTAAAAAATTTAAAGTGTCAAAAATAAGTCCTCTAAAAAAAAGATTGATGCTGCATCAACACGTTTCAAATCAACATGTATATCACTAACATTTAAAAAATATATTTATATTTGATACATAAGAAAGTTTAAAGTGTCAAAAATATGCCCCGTAAAGTGTATTCTGCATCGCCACTTTTCAAAATCGGGTCACTTTTTTGCTACCTCTACGAAACGGGTAATCGTATCAGTTCTCGTTTCAAAGTTTACATTGTTCTTAAAGGAAGTTCATATCTCAACTTGTTTTGCAAGCTATAACTTGCTTGGAAGCTTCTACTTCCACTTCAACAGGGTCCAACATGTTCTTTTTTAGGTCACAACCTCAAAGGAGACTACAATCCCCTGATACATACAAGAAACAATGTGTTGGTTTACTTGGTATTTAGTTATGCATACCTCCATCTATGTTTTTTCCTCTTCTCCCCCTCAAATCTACTTCAAATCTTCTCTTCTACCTCTATCTCTTTGTGCTAGGTATCTCGCGAACAAGCTCTCACAAGAACTCAACTCTCCCACGTACTCTCTAATTCCAAAATCACATATTTTATCAGCAAACTTTGTTAGTTGTTTGTATTCCACACGGGAATATGAAGTGATTAGTCTTGTCTCTTTGCATTCCACTGATTCATTTCACACCGTTTTAGATTTGGAATATTAAAAGAAAAATATATTGACCTTAAATTATTCTAACATCTGAAGTAACATAGGCCAATATTAATGGTTACAAAAGCCACACTCGAAAGTTTTATTTATCCAAACAATAGAGCACGGACGTTGGTTCACAACTTTTTCAAGTAACTCTGCAACTAACCTCTTCCACTTCTTCAACAACAATAAGCAAACATCCTTAACTGCTTCAACAACATACCTTGCCTTTGCAACATATCAACAATAGGAAAACCTCCTCAACAACAAACCTTGCTTCAACAACATAGCTTGCCTTTGCAACATATCAACAACATGCCTTGAACATACCTTGCCTTTGCAAAATACATCAACTATATCTTACAATCATAACAAGCATCACAACACACATTAACATCACAACACCTCTCAAACATATGGTGACAAGCAAGCATAACAACCATAACATCATAAAATCACAACATAGCAATATATGCAAGCAGTTCAACAACAAGAAACATCACAACATATGAACGCAACCTCTAACATATTCAGCGCCTTTCCCTCTTGATCATCAACACTTTTACACCCTTTGCACCATACCTTCTTGCTCGTTTTCCATCACCCTTTGCCACCAATGACAATTATGCCAACATTTTCTCCCTTTGGCATTGATGGAAACACTATGATTGTTAGGCCCCTATACTACTAGTGTAACCCCTTATTGTTATTAGTATAACCCACTTATTATATTGATGTACCCATGTAGTGCCCATATTGTTACTATTGTGCCCCATAGAATCCCACTATTGTTATTATTGTGCCCTTACATTATTATTGTTATGTCGGCTCTGATTATGTTATGACCCCTTAGACTCCTATATATACAAAGGAGGTCTTTTCATTTGTTTCATCCAAGAATTGTTCATTTATGTAATGTAAAGGAGGTTTCCCCCTCGAAGAGGCTGAATTCTAAGGCGTTGATCTATCTTTTCTATCTTTTCTTGAGCTGGTTTCATAACATTTGGTATCAGAGCCGACATAACAATAATAATGTAAGGGCACAATAATAACAATAGTGGGCTTCTATGGGGCACAATAGTAATAATATAGGCACTACATGGGTACATCAATATAATAAGTGGGTTATACTAATAACAATAAGGGGTTACTCTAGTAGTATAGGGGCCTAACATGCCCCTCTCCTTCAAAACGAAGCAAGGGATGAATGGAAGAAGGATGAAGAAGTATGGCCACTTATTCAAAAGTTGCAAAAGATCCCAATTCAAACAATATTGCCAGAAATTAAAGAGGAAGGAAAAATCATATTGGAACCTGGAGCAGTCACAGAAACAAGAACCCGACAGCTACGAAATCGATCAATTTCAGAGTATCTCATCAAGTGGAAGAACTTGCCCGCTGAATATTCCACATGGGAGGACAAGAATTTTATACAGAAGCATCAAAAACTACTCAAGCGTTGAGGACAACGCTTTTTGAAGGAGAGGGGCATGTGAGGCCCCTATACTACTAGTGTAACCCCTTATTGTTATTAGTATAACCCACTTATTATATTGATGTACCCATGTAGTGCCCATATTGTTACTATTGTGCCCCATAGAAGCCCACTATTGTTATTATTGTGCCCTTACATTATTATTGTTATGTCGGCTCTGATTATGTTATGACCCCTTAGACCCCTATACATAGAAAGGAGGTATTTTCATTTGTATCATCCAAGAATTGTTCATTTATGTAATGTAAAGGAGGTTGCCCCCTCGAAGAGGCTGAATTCTAGGGCGTTGATCTATCTTTTCTATCTTTTCTTGAGCTGTTTTCATAACAATGATCCTCTCCCTTTTGTCCTGAGAAGCATTTCTCACCTTTGCGTACCTCCCCCTTTGAAATCAATGGAAAGAGAGTGTAGTTCACAACGACATTCCTTTAGTCCTTTAGCACAACTTCATCAAAAACTTTCAATAAACAAATGTCAAGTTCATGGTTCATATTTATTAATCAATATGGCTTCATTTCACTTTGTTTGTATGTACCTCAAAAATTTTAATAGAGGCTTTGTTGACGTTGTTGGACCTGCAAACATTCAGGAGATCTCCCTGATAAGAAGTCCCAACTAGACCTCAACCATTTGGAGTAGGAGTCCCAGCAGTGGGTGGTAGTGTAATGTCTTCACTGCAGTGGCGCGTAGAGGTAAGTATGATAACTTTGGGTGAGAGAAAGTGTGTGAGCCTGCGGAAAGTAAGTGTGATGCCTGAAGGTTCTAACACATGGAGGGGAAAAGGAAGTGTGGCCCTTAGAAGCCTGTAATAGTACGCAACTTGAAAGGGACACACGAATGGAATGACATCACAAGCTAAAATGCAAAATAGTCCACAAATTAATGTGATGGGTTAATCCAACAACACGCCTTCAACAAGATTTGTACAATTGCATACAAAGTAGTTCATAAGAAAATGCATAAGTTAAAAGACATACATTGCTAAAGCAACCAAAATAGTCCAACTACAATAACAACATATGCATGAAAGTGTGTTGGTTCTGATATCATTATAAGTGAAAGTTACATCCATACATACACCATTAAAGACCACTAGCCCCAATAGTGGAACATTATAGTCAAGGACACCTTCTCCTCCAAAGAAGTATATTCGCTCTACGTTATGGAGAAGGCAAGGCTCGTCACAATACTCCCTGGCTTTTTCTAAGCCTAAGCCTAGCCAAAATATTGGCTCCCAAAAGCATGTTCTATTAGTTATGAGGTTTTATTTATAAAAAAGGGTGGGGTGGTCCTTGACACTCACCTTTTTGACTCTTTGACTACCTTCATGACTCTTCAATTTCTTTACAAATAATTCGTTGCATCACATGATAACCTTTCAGATTCCACTAATGACACTTGGAATTTCACTTACAACATATTTACAAATAATATTACATTTTTCGCATGTACCCATGTAAGACAAAATAGGCTAGAGACAGCCTAACAAGACAAAACACTATGATTCCAAAGTTTGGGGAAAGACCAACTCGACAACCTCCACTTGGTGCTTCCCAAACACATATTGATGCCAACCTTGGTTTTGTGTGATGATATCCCCAAATTGCTTGATGGTGTCTTTCTGATAGCAAACTCTTGCCTCCATGGCATCCAGGTATATGGTCTTGGAACATGTATCCAACTCATTCTGAAGCATGTGCAGCATGGTGTTGACCATGACAGGACCACCAATGTACTTCTGCATGTTATGTGCGCTCAACTCCAAGTCTTCCTTGGTGGCCTCTCACCTTAGCTGCTCCATGTACTCATCGATCTCTAGTCAAACTTGGTTCTTGGGTTTAGCCTCGGTGAGGGAACCGATTGATGGGATCTTGTGCGTTCTCACCATGACATCCAAACTATTGTACAACTGTGCATATGAGGTCTGTATGTTGCTGATGAATGGGGCGAGCTACTCATATTTTTGGATCAACATCCAGACTTTTGCTTTCTCTAGCTCTGCTTGTGGCCTCATCTTCTTGGCTAAGTGAAGCAGGGCCCCTTTGTACCACATTATCCACTCTTGCACATGGACAATGGCAGCATGGACATTCCTAAGAGTTTGAACAAACCCTTTTCTCTGTTGCTCTAAGCCATGCACAAAGACAATTGCTTTATGCACCGTGACAAATCCATCATAGAGCTTCCCCATGGTACTCCCAAGTGTTGATACTTCAACGATTATCGCTTTCCTCATCTCCCCCATTGCGGAAACTGCACTCTGATCAAGTTCTTTTGCCTAGTAGCTCGCAAGTTCTTTTCCAGTTGTTCATTCTCGGCCAACAGGAACTTAACATTTGAGCTTGTTGCTCCTGCATAAGCCAAGTTGGCATTGGCAAGGGCAGTTGGATGCTTTCTGGTGTCTGACATTATCACCCTTTCCTTGATCAATGCAGGTGATGCGTGATCATCCGGAAAGTGCTTCCTTCACGCCTTTATAATCCTCTTCTGCAACTCATTAAATGATATATTGTACACATCCATGGTCGAATCATCATCAAGGAGAACAACATCTCCTTGCTCGCTCGGGACTAGTTTTGACGTTAGAGGTGGTGGAGACTGAGAGATGACCTCTGGCACTCTCGGCATAAGGCCAATGTCTTCATTATGTGGCTCTTGTTCCAAATCCATGTTTGTCACTTCAATCAGTTGCTCAATCTACAGAGAAAGCTCCAGATCCTACATCTGTTACCATCTTCCTCAACTACTGGTTTTTCCGACTTATCAACCTGTATGGGCGTTGTTTTCTCCGTCATTGCACCTTGCCTTTCTTCTTCCTCTTGTTTTTGTTTCTCCTCTTTCTCTCCTCCACGGCTCATGTTCTTCTCTCAACTTCTTCTCTGTCTCTTGCAACTTCAGTTTTGCTTCCTGCAACCTCTGCTTTTCTCTCTTCCTTCGCTCTACTCTCTTTATTTGTTGCTCCCTCTTCACTTCCACTGCCAAAGTTTCTTTCTCCAAAAGGGGATATGCCTTCATCTTACAGCTTTGCTCTACCTTTGTATTGTCAGCAACCTTCCTCTTTCCCTTGTCCTGCGTTGGATTGTTGCTTATTGTTGTTGTTGTTGTTGCTTCTTGAGTTGTTGTTGCCTACAGAGCAGCCTTCCAAGTTGTTGCTATACTAACTGGCTTGTGGAGTTTGGAGTCATTGTAACAGTACCTCCAAGAGCCCTCCTTTTGCCAAGGAGATGTCCCACGGATCCATCAATAATACACCTTCGCACAATGTTTCTTGCAAATACCGCGGGGATCATACGAATTAAATTTTTTGGTGCCAAACTTGAATCTTACTATCTCCTTGGCTTCAACATTTGCATATTTCAATCTCTTAATCTTGTACAATCTTATCCTCAAAGGAAGAGCGGGCCATGGCGCTTTCTTCTTCATATGCAGTCCTGCTGACAACCCTGTGGAGAGGTGATATTCAACTTCTTATATGATCAGCTTGTCAGTGGCATACCTTGGTAGAACATGTGGAGGCTTCTCCCTACCAAACACTCTAATGAAGGTGCTACCTGGTGAGGCATACCAATTTACAATGTTTAGTATCGCCTCCACTGCTACTAGAGACATGCAAGGTGGATCCTACTCAAAGATAAGCTTGTACAACGGGATGATAAAATGGTCAGTTAGCCTTTCCATCACTCCGCGATAGCTGCAATCAGAAAGCAACTTGCAATAGATATTAACAGAAGTCTTTGTTGGTGTCCATTTCTATCTCATGTCAGGAAAATGTTGTTGGGTATATATTGCATCCAATAAGTATGTGAACATGTAAAACCTTTCTTTCTCATTCTTGGGTGGATTCTGAGCGCTAGTCACATGGATCTTCAACTGATGAGACAACCAATCTGACCAATTGAATGGCTTTCTATCACTCACCAACTGGTCCAATACGACTACACAACCTTCAGGAAAAAAAATTGTGCTCTCTTGAACGTATATTTTACAGGCAAATATTATCAAGAATTGATAAGCCTTCCTGAAAGACTTTGTCTCGTAAACATGATTGGGTGTCTGACTGAACTTTGACGGATCTTTCACCCAGCGCTTGACGATATCTCTAGTGTTCACAAATCTATGGGTGGCATAGAAAAATGGGTCCATGCGCTTCACTAGTTGGGGTAAATGATATATTTGTTGAAAGTTCTCCGCCCTGAAGGTGACAATCTTTATCTTGCTGACACTGCTCAATGTCATGTTTTATTCATTTGTGTGTGAGACAATCCAGCTGATAATGTCTGCACATGGGAAGGCAGGGTACCTACATGTAACCTTATATAAGCTTGACCGTTGGATACTGATATAAACCTATCGGTCCTCTAAGTCTTCCTTGAAGTCCTTTATAAAAGTATCTTTGATTTGTGCCATGTTAAATTTGTACCCTTGAGTATCTACATAAACTGGTAGATCAAATGATATCTGCTCAACTGCTTCCCCAGTACTGCTCTCGACGGTTTCCTTTGATGCAGCTCTCTTGGATGCCATGTTAACTGTAACTGCTTGAGAAATGCTCAACAATTTTTGCACATGTGGGACAGAGAGGACACTCATGGCAAGAAAATGTAAGCTCAAAAACCAAAGCAACTTCAAGACAAGATCAAGCAACAAACCAGGCTCATGATGGGAAGGATTGTGCCATTCTGGTTGGCAAGGGTCACTGCTTGACTGTGGGAAATGCACATTGCGCAATCCCAACAATCAATCAAGAAGCTTGTTGACTAGAATTGTGCAATGTGCAGTTCAGTCTAGGAAAAGGTCGGGAGAGACTACAAATTGCGCAGTCTCAGTGGCCAAGCTAGGAGGTTGGCTCCTGGAACTGCGTAGTGCGCAATTGGAGCTAGGCTGTGACAGCCTCTGCGTAATTCCAGAAGCCAAGGTAGAGGCCTTGAGCTCCCAGAATACGCAGTGCATGTAGTGAAATGTGAGATCTGGTTAAGGGGAGCCCATATTTACCCAAGGGGAGTGTGAAATCAAGAAGATCTAAAGGATGGTTTGATGGTGAGTGCATAACTGACTAAGTGTTGATGCATGCATGTGAAACAAGTGCAGGAATCAATCAAACTGAAGGAAAACAAACCATGTGAAGAGAGTCACCGCAACGATGATTGTTGATGCAAAAACAAGAAAATACATGCGACACTTGGGAAAGGCAATCTAAAACTTGAAACAACACTTCTACAAGTTAAAACGTCAGCAGTTGTTCATACAAACAAGTGAAACAACACTCTCACAAGCTAAACAACCAAAAGCGATAGAAAAAACAGCAAAGGACTAGAAAAGAAAAACTCACCCGGAAAAGTGATGACAGACGCATCGAAGGTTCCTTGATCTCCTAGGGAATGCCAGAGCTCCATGATCGAATGTACAAATTAGATCTAGCAGCGTCGATTAAGTACAGTTTTTCAAGTTATGGTTTAATAATGACACGAATGCCAAAAATCAAAGAAAAAGCAACACTTGGCAACAGTTTCCAAAATAACTCAAGTGCCTCCTTTGGGTTGCTAAAAATAGATCCATATTTTAGGGATGTTTTTTGCTTTTTTGCTTTTTTTCTTTTTCAAGAAAAACTACCATGCATTTCCCAAAGAGATTGCACAGTTCTAGGAAGAATCGGGCAACTCTTTGGTTCATGTGCTGCGTAGTTTCTGAGCACAGTTGGTTCTATGCAATTTATAGGTTGAGTGGCTTTGGGTTGCCTCTCATGGCTATGCAATTTCCCATCTTAAGGTTGGCTTACATGTAGTGTTGTGAAATTCATGAGCTCAAGGCTCACTGGCAGTCAGGATTGTGAAATTCCTGAGAGCAAAGCTAGTTGCCCTCAAGAATTGTGCAGTTCTCTAAGGCAAGCCAGGAACTGTGAAAAGACCAAGTCAAGAGATCGGCTTGTGGATTAGAAAGTAAACCAAGTAAGCAAACACAAGCCAAGATGAAAAGGATGAGGCTCAATCAAAGCACAAGTAGCTGGATCAGTGCATGATGAGTTGTTGTGGTTTAGATGCGAGGCTCCAAAACGAAGCATAGGCAAAATTTTGGAGGGTGGTTGTAACCACTACAACAAGCTCCAATATTTTGAGTTGTAAAAGTCTCCAACAACAATATTTCTTACAATCTTTTGATACCTCGTGACAATGACATTCTTCTTGCTTTGGTAGGGAATCCCCAACTCCTTATCATTGTTATTATTTTTACCTTTTTGCGTTTGATCTCAGAAACAAATAGTTTAGCGTGCTTAATCAAAATGAATAGAAAACAAATCCATGACTTAGATACAACCCAATAATAAATGGAAGCTACATCTAATGCGAAATCATTGTTGTGGTTCCTTGACAAGTTCGGTGAAATGCTTCTTTGATACCAGCATTATATATACATGTTTTCAATGCTCCTGCCTTTTACAGGCATGTCTGTTAAAGACCATTACACCACTCCATATGAAAATGAGTATATCCACCATTCAAAATTTTAACAAGATCAACACATAGAGTTGATTCAAAGCATACTTTGATGCATTAATCTTACTTTTTGAATAATTGATTCAAAACATACTTTGATGCATTAAGCTTGCTTGTTGAAAAAATTCTTAGCATGATCAATCAATGTGCCAACACGAATAGCCCTAGATATATTTCCAGGCTAGTTCAAACTGAAAACCATAATAGGTATTTTATTTTCCTGACAAAGTATTGTTTTTGGATCCACTATAGAGATATCTCTAGAAGTCACATCATGATAAGTTACAAAGTAGAGAAGATGAGCATCTAAATGGATCATTGTCATAAACTTCGTCAATGTTTGTTGCTTTTAATATAACCTCAACATTTATCTCTGAAGTTGTGTTTGTTGTAAAAGGAAAGGTTACCAGTTCCAGATGTTCTTCTGCATATACAAGGTTCAACAACTTTTGACATCCGAAATGTAGTTTAAACACGAGTTACAATACCAATGCTCTCCATGGTGGCTTGTAAAGAAATAACATTCATTCATTAGATAGAGACAAAGATTATTCATGTACCACATTGGTTAAGAAGCATATTGCTTGGTGTAAAACATTTATCCTTGAAGATGCCACTGTGAATACTTAGAATAATGCTTGGTGTGAACATTTATCCCTGAAGATGCCTCTTTGTTTGTTTGAGCGCATAAAATTTTCTTCAATGCATCAATTTCCCTAACGCATCTCTCTGCCTTCACATAACCTTCTCTATTGTCAAATGAATTCAATGTATAACTCTAGATATGATCATGGCTTGCTCTAATTTGTTTTGGATTGCTTGGTGAATTTCCTTTTCCTTACTAATGCATCAACTTTGATCTAGTGCATTGGTGTACTGTCGTTTGTGCATCTAATGCACTGTCAATTCCAACATATAGTCATCTAGTGCATTGTCAATACCATTGTATAGTCACTAGCACTACCTTCTGCGCATCTGGTGCAAATGTATAGCCATCTCATGCATTGTCTTTTGCGCATCAAGGTTACACTATAATTTCTGAAATAAATTGTGGAGTACCCTATCAACCTAAGCGTTTTTCATCCAATTTGACTGTTCTAAGACCTTAATGCATGACCGTTGGGGCATTACATTTCAAATTATTTTCTCTACTAGCTGATTTCTAGTCAATTGGAGGCCAAGTAACGACACAAGGCCAAGAAGGGCCAACTCAATGTATTTGGCAAGAGAATGCCTGTTGTAAATATTGTGTGTATATTTATTAATAGAGGAGATCTTTGTTCGAGCATTTCGATCTATATATCAAACCTTTTTTATAGCTTGTAAGTGTTTGCCATGTATATGAATCTTTGTATTCATAGTAAGACAATTGTGATGCAGGCATGCTACAATGAAGCTCAAGAGGGAGAGTGCTTTAGAGAAATAATGCAAGAGTGTGTACAAGGTTGAAAGCCTTTTGTAATTGGCAAAGATGAGTGGTTGACATCCATCTTGTCAAACGTCGAAGTGATGTGGAGTTTATATATTGGACACACAACTAACAAGTGGGCCACGAGGATGCTAACTCCTCCTCGAAGGTTAATACAATAGAGGAGGTCAAAGGCTAGGGACGGCAGTAGACGAGGTCTGAGAATGAAAATTGATAGAATAATTCTTGTTCCCTGGAGTCCAACACCCGGAGGATTCTATTGCACACAATTTTGGACAAGTCATGATGACATCTGATGGGTAACGACATGGAGCAAGTGCGCTGGTTGACGAGACCAATGAGGACAGTCATATGTTTTCCTTGGGCGATTGGAGCATTAAAGAGGAGAGCGGAGAAAGTCAAAGGTCGGGAAACATGTCTCAAGCGAATAGAGAATGTACACCAAGTAAAAAAGGCAAGACCAAGTCACGAGACTTGACTCATGTGGTTATTATTACAAAGAAGGCTTGGATCCAATGGTTTTATAAAAATGGTTTGGACTATACCCTTATCGCTCCTCCCACTTAGATTTTAAATGAATATTAAAGGGATTTATCTCCCCAAGTTGGGGTTGTAGGAAGTGCCTTTTGGGCCTAAGTTTGGTACTATGGGATTTTAATTAAGCTGGCATATTGGCACAGCGAGTATTAAGTCGACATCAGAGAGATATAAAGTTCTTATTGCATTAATAAGTTCTTTCTAATTCAAGATATTTGTAATTCCTTCGATGTTTAATATGGAATTGACATTTAACATTTTAAAAGGTCTTATTAACATATATATATATATACATATATATATATATATATATATATATATAGAGAGAGAGAGAGAGAGTGTATATATATATATATATAGAGAGAGAGAGAGGGGGGGGGGGGTCCTTAAAAAAGATCAATAACAGCAAAAATTATATACATTACAGTAATAAAAAAATATATATATATATTTAAAACATTTTATTAGTGTTGTTCAAAACTAGCATAGATCTAAACTTATTTCTAGATCTACCAAGAGCCAAGAGGAACCAAATATCTCCAGATGCAAACATTTCCTCAAGTTTTGCACTCAAAAAGAGATTTTCATCTTGAAAGATTTGATCATTCTCGACACTTGGTAGATAAGGAGTTAAGATAGATCTATGCTAGTATACAATGCAATTTTGACACATTATATTTTAACACAATATTGGTTTTTAATAGAATGATTAAAATAATATTAAAAAATGAAGCTTCCAATACAATATGCCCAAGTGCCTATAATGCAAAACAAGAAGTGACTACAATTATACATTTAATTGATGATTGAAATATAGAAATAATTCTAAATGATAAGAATACACAATGATATTTGATAAAAAAACAAATAAAATATTTGTACCAAATGTTATATTTAAAATAATTTCAAAAATTCATGAAATATATTTTATTGATTACAAAATCATACACATCAAAATAGCCTTTGTTAAAACATAATCTATTAAATGATTTGGAATGTCCTAGAATCAAGCCTCTAAAATATGACATTCTTTACTCCAAGTGCATCCCCTGTATACCCAATCAGAATGGTCTCAATCTATCAACATCAATCCTAACACTAGTGTGACTCAATATGACAAGCAATAGTTTTATTGAGAAAGAGAATGTGCCAACTCGCCAACCCAAACAATTATTCGTTTTCAAATCCCTCGGATTCATTCACTCCTATGACCAAACAAGTATAAGAATGATGTGTGTTTAAGGGAATATGTGTCACGTTAAGATTAAACGTTTTTGGCTTTTATCAATCATTTCTCGTTTTTACCTCATTGTCACAAACAACAAACACATACATCTAGATTCACTGATTGGCCTCGACAATGATTAGAATTTGTAAATTTCTCTGTTAAATGCAAGCAACGGATGTCAATTATTCACTTCATCTCAAAAATAAACCATTAGTTAGCTTCTATTAAAAATTACACAGGCTAACATGTACACTCTCAACCTGTAGCTATCCAATGTCGTTTCACCAAGCATTATAGCACATTAGTGTCAAACCCTATGAGAAAACCAACTCCATGAGAGGTTGCAGAACTATGTGATATCAATGCCCCTAAAGTCTTCCCCCTATAACTTGGAAAGAGTTATCATCAACAGAGAATATGCCCCCTTTTTTGACCTTTAGGGACAAGCTTGATTCCATTAGAAAGGTGGTTAAGGAATGGCAATTCAAGAAAAGGCAAATGAATAGAACAGCCCTCCGGGAAATACAAATGGAATTGGACAGCATCTCTGGAGTCCTGGCTGCTCATCTACTCACTTTCAAAATGAGATGTCGTATAAAGGAGCTTCAAAAGAAAAAATTAAAAATTCTGGAACAGGAGGAAGCTTTTTGGAGATTAAAGAGTAGGGCGATCTGGCTTAAGGAGGGGGACAAAAACACAAAATTCTTCCACAAGTTTGCGAGCTCCAGACGTGAAAAAAATTCTATATGGAAAATAAGTGATGGAAAAGGGGGTTTCCTATACTCTCAACAGGACATCTCAAACGAGGTTGTGAGATATTTTGAAAACCAGTATAAGAGAGCTGAGGACCGCAGGATTCAGGACATTCTATGGGGTATTGATTTATTCCCACAAATGTTTGATGATGAACTAAATGATCGCCTTTTCCAGCCAGTAACCGAGGAGGAGCTGTTAGAAACAATGAAATCTTTCAAAAGGGATAAGTGTCCAGGCCCAGATGGTTGGACGATAGAATTCTTCATCCACTTTTTTTATCTTATCAAAACTGATTTGCTTAGGATGGTAGAAGGATCCAGAATATCAGGTAGTATTCATCAGACAACTTCCTCCACTCATATAGCACTCATTCCAAAAAAAAGGGAAGAAGAATCCTTCCATGATTTTAGACCGATATCCGTTTGTAACATTTCTTTCAAAATCATTTCAAAAATTATTGCTGAAAGAATTAAAGAAACTCTATCAAGGTTCTTAACAAAGGATCAACACGGTTTTTTAAAGGGAAGAAATACACTGGATGCAGTTGCAAACACACAAGAAACTATGTTTGCCATGCATACTAAAAAAAGTGAAGCTGTTATTTTCAAAATCGATCTCCGCAAGGCATACGATTGCCTGGACTGGGGTTTCATCAGGTGCTTACTTGAAAAAATTGGATTGAGAGCCAATATGATAAACTGGATCATGGCATGTGTTGAGAAGGTGAACTATGCTATCATTGTTAATGGGATTCCATCTTCTTACTTTCTAGCTGCTAGAGGTCTTCGCCAAGGTTGTCCCCTGTCACCTCTTTTGTTTATCTTGGCAATGAATTCGTTAAGCCTTCACATCGATAAGGCAGTCAATTAAAACAGGGGCCGCCCTTTAAAAATATGCAGAAACAGCTACATCTCGCATAACTTATTTGTAGATGATGTTCTTATTTTTGGAATGTTGTGCAGACTCACCTGGTTATGCTTTTATGACATCTTAAAAAAATTTCAAAAAGCCACAGGACTGCAAATAAACAAATCAAAGTCAGTAATCTTCCATAATGATGTCAATTTGGAAGCAGTAGAATGGCTATCCTCACTGTTTGGAATAGAGGCACAATCCATTAAGCATGGAATAAAATACTTGGTTTTCCAGCTAAAAGTGAAGGGATATTCAAAAATGGACTGGAAATGGATTCTAGACAGGGACTATAAAAAGATATAAGTATGGGAATACAAATGCCTATCATTGGCAGGAAGAGTGATCTTGGCTCAATCGGTTCTAAATCAACTTGCAGTATACTGGGCTCATTTATTTTTTCTTCCTACAAGTATCATTCAAAAAATGAATAAACTAACTGCGAATTTTATATAGGGTGGCCAATCAGAAAAAAGGAAATTTCATCTGTCCAAATTATCTAATATCTCTTTGCCGAAGAACCTTGGTGGATGGGGCCTGCTGGACTTGCGGACTTTCGAAAAGGCACTTTTATGCAAATCATTGTGGAGAGGGATTTATGGCAAGGGTCCATGGAGTAACACAATTCAAAAGAAATATATGGGCAGTAAGGATATCTCACACTGGTACAGGTTGGGAAGGATTGGTTCCAAATATGGATCAGCAATATGGCTGAGATTCCGCAAGATAGAAGGTTATTTCCTGAAGAATTTAGCATGGTGTTTTGAAACTGGTAGCAAGATCCTCATAGGAAGAGATCATTTTCTAAGCGGCCTGGAGGAAATCATTGTGCTTGAAGCACTGATAAAAATTTTCCATAGAAAAGGTTTTTTCTATTGGGACAAACTGATTTCAGATTGGCAGTGCCCGATCCCTCTATGGAAAGAGGCAAACAATATGGCGATGCCAGATACTATAGCCCGAAAGTGGAGGAACATCACAGTCTGCCTGAGAAACTGCGGCATATACCGCTCTTCGGAATCTAATCTTCTTATTTGGAAGGATTCAAAAGGTATTAGCCTGGTTCGCATTAAGGACATTTATCAGAATATGATTGGTCTAAAGGGTGCTCTGCCGAGTCCTATCTTCCCAACTGTTTTTTGGAAATCTGGATGTCCTGCCAAAATGATTTATTTTTCATGGTTGACTTTTTACAACAAAAATTTATCATGGGAAAACTTGGAAAAGAGGGGATGGCATGGACCAAGTATCTGTTTAATATGCAAATCTGCTAAGGAAAGCAACTGTCACATGTTTTTAAACTGCCAAAGAACTCCGCAATTATGGCAATCTCTGGAAAATATTTATGGAATCCCACATATTTCTCATGCTTCCACAAAAGAAGCTTTTCTTTGGTGGAGCGAGCAGAAGGAATCTTGGAGGCCGATAGTTATTATCACCCTCTCGAGCATTTGGAGATGGAGAAACAATGTTATCTTCAATAACAAGAATGAGCCCTTCATGGAAATTATAACTAATATCATATCCCTCTATGACTCTTTACCGGAAAAGACTCTCAAGCAAAAAAAGGATGATCTTAAAGAACAAGCTCAGGCTCACTCAATGCTCCCAAGAGCATATTTCGACGGAGCTGCGCAGAATGGTTTATGTGGTTGTGGAGTGCAGATCATAGTGAATGAAAATGTACAATATCTCATCCATTGGAATGGGGGAATGGGCTCCAACAACAAAACTGAGGCAATGGCCCTTGCAGGCCTTCTAAATTTTTGCTTTTTTCTCAACATATAGGCAGTCTCAATTTTTGGAGATTCCAAAGTCATGGTGGATTATGTGTCAGGGAAAAATAATATCTACAAGCCTCACCTTGTAGGCTGGATGGATAGAATCGGTTTTTTCTGGAAAAGGATGGAAGGATGCAACATTCACCACATCAACAGGGCTCAGAACCAGCAAGCAGACATTTTGTCAAAGGAGGGTCTTCAATCGGAACCAGGTTTTTGGTATATGAAGGTAAAGTCTGAAGGGGAATTTTTCTCTATACAGGAATTTGCCCTTCGAGGTTTTTAACTTCATTTCATTGCTGAAGCTCAGGTATACACTGTTTTTTTGTTTCCTCTTTTTGTCTCCTTGCCACTCCGAATTTTGTTTATGAATGGTTGAAGTATAAAGTGAATCTCCTATTTAGTGCTTCTTATCTTCTGAAAATCTAAATTCTCCTATCTCCTTTCTATGAGAAATGTAAAATTTTTGCATCTTGCTGGCAACCCTTTTGGACTGTCTTTCTTTTCCTTTAAAAGCTTATCTTTCTGCTGGGATAATGTTTCCCATCTCATCTAGATACTTTTGGCCCAGACCTATAAATTGGCCATATGTAGAACTACATGTCAATGTACTGATCTGTCTCTTTATATATCTTATATAATACAATCTTGCTTTTTTTGCCCTGAAAAAAGGTCTTCCCCCTATAACATAAGTTCTTATTCACAAAGTAAATGTCCATTCCACCTTGCATGGATAAAGAGATTGACTAATCATGGCTTTTGCAAGTAAAATCCAAGCCTTACCATACCGCGCAAAGTCATCTCATTGCCCAGGAACAAGTTTGTTGGAGAACGAAATGCAATTTTCAAAAAGCTTTCGAGAGGAGTGTTTTAAAACCATTTTTTATCACATAATTTCATAATCATGCATATAGATTCAAAGGCAACGTGCAAGTTGTCAAATCAACTACAAAAAAAACATCTAAATTTAGATTTCATTACTTTTGCATTAACGATTATCATTAAAGCATCAATCATTTAATACACATATAATATCAATCATCTTGTAGTTATAAAATTGCCATCAGATGATCAATAATCAACCACAACAATAACCTTCAAGTTTCAACAGACAAAATTTTTCATCAACACATTGTAATAGATAATATCAACCACAAAATAAAATAGAGCATCATATTTATTACCAAAGAATTGTTATATTTAGTGAACAATGCAAAGAAAAGTTCAAAATTAAATTGTGATATAATGTTTACAAAATAAGCCATAATAAAGAGAACATACCAAGTTCTATAGACTAGTTCTAAACATGAAAAAGATAGAAATATACTATCTACTAAGCCCTCATGCAAAAACTCAGTTTTGTTCATGTGATTTATGAAGAGTAGTAGAAGTAGGTGGAACTGTTAATAGAATGTGACCAGAAACTACATAGCCATCACATAACACTAGTTGTTGTGAAGCTAAAGGTAAATCTCCTAAAACTAGAAACCCAGTAGTGGATGGGGATGGCATGTCTACTTTATGAATATGATAACCATCATGATTACCCAAAAATTCAACTTCTAAGTGCTCTAAAACTATAACCCCATCCTCCAAATTAGCCTCTTCTAGATTCTTGCCCAAATTCACGTATATTCTAACATTCGTTGTTGCCTCACGACAATAATACAACTTCAAGTTGCGGTGCATATAGACCAAGTTTTCTTCCCTATCTACATTCAATCTATTTCTCTTCACGTTGTGGATTAAGTTATAAATTTTCCAACACTGTAAAAGAAATGTTAACCAACTTGTGAAAGCACACTCACCATCAATCTATGCAAATGTGTGGTAAAGGAGCCATACATGGTCCACCATTCAATAGGATTCAACCTATCTCAATCTTCAATTGCATGCACGTTAGAAAGACTCCACGTTCATTGATGTACTTGCTCAATTAGATTCCTACTTGAGCACAATCCTCTTCATCGAGGACCAATTTATTTAATACAAGCATATACCCATTGTGTACCTTTGGATATATTTGTGGTTTCTCTTAACTACACCCTGAAAGGTTGGTTGGGCCGCCCAAGATGGAAAATAATATTTGAGTGGAAGGAGATATGCCAAGGAACACAGTGAAACATTCAGATTGTCCCACCTTAAAACCACAAGTTTATAGACATGATCATACAAGATTGCATATCTTGGCTCAACTATGTCCTTGATTTGGCCTCGCATGTTGTCATCTACTTATGCACCTTCCATCTTACCAACTATATATATATATATATATATATATATAACTATAGAACATGCCTAAGCTATTACCAAAACTAACCATCGAGCATTGTGTCCACATCCTGAAATTCAAATCTATCAAGCACATATGCAACCTTGTCTTTCAAACCCTGCCATAATCATTTGAGACCATACTAACCAATGTCTCTCTTATCTTCAACAAGCACATAAAGGTGAGGTAATAAGAAACAAATCTAAAATTTACAATATTTAGTAGCTACACCATTTACTGATTGTAGAAAATGTGGTTGGGCGGGATTTGATTGGTAATAAATTTTATTATTTCCTTCTCTCTTGTACATTGCACCAATCCATCTATGGACATCATCCTTTATCTTAACAATATCTTGTAACAAGAGGTTCACCGTCTGAACCAAACACCCTTCTTATGCTCGAAGACTGCCACTGCCTTACAATTAGCAACGTTA
The DNA here is from genome assembly GCA_031772625.1 of Pinus tabuliformis. NCBI lineage: Eukaryota > Viridiplantae > Streptophyta > Pinopsida > Pinales > Pinaceae > Pinus > Pinus tabuliformis. The sequence goes on from CM062813.1 coordinate 491,259,176, forward strand.
TCAGTGATGACTAGTATGGCCCAATATCTTGAATGGTTTTTATTAAGGCCATTGCAATATTAATATCAGTTTTATAACAATCAAAGTAATTATGGGTTATACCAACTATTAGATAAATCATAAAATGCATACCCAATATTCATTTCAATCATTTGTAAATTCTTCCATAGCACTATGGATTTTTCCTCTTTCACTTTCAAGTCTCATGGTTCTAGCTTTGTCATACCCAGGGCTCATGTATTCTTTAAGGGCATAAATGATGGCTTGTACCAATCCATGCCACTAGGGTTAGGGAATTTTCAACGTCAAAAATGGACCTCGAGATAAAAACTATATTAACAAAATCAACTTGTTGTAGCCGCTACAACACCACCCAAAAATTTTAGCCTGTATATCCAAATTTTGGGTCCTCTGCCCTTTCCAAGGTCTTAACAGTTATCAATATTGATCATAATGGTCAAAACCCTTTAATAATGCAGCCATAATTGAAGCTACAATTGGTGTATGTTCTTGAGGCACACTATCTAAGCTTGCTTGACTTGCTTCATGCTCGACACTAGGATTTAGGGCATTTGCATTCATTCATTTTGCCATGGATCTTGTAGCATTGTTCCTCTATGCCTATTTATTTATGTAGAGAGAGAGTATATTGTTTCAGTACTTATGTGTTTTTTTGTATGTCTCATGGCTTGGATCACACTGCAACTAGATCAGAAGATACATCACCATCGGGAGCAACTCTTAACAAGAAGCAGATATCATTATGTCAAGTTTTATAAGATGCATCATAAGCCATCTATGACTTAATGTCGGCATATCGTTGCAAGGGTCAATCGGGCTTCATCCACACGTGAGTTTCGACTCCCCTCCATTTGGAATATCCCTAGGCTCCTTTCTCTATGATTTCTTAGGGTTTGACTCCTCATTTCACCTATCTAGGGTTTCCTGGTATTCTAGCAGATCTAGCCTCAAAGCTTTAGGACTTGTGTTTTGTTGCATTAGGCTCAAGTCGCAATCGTAACTTGCAATGCTAGTCTCCCTAGCCACTATCAGTGTGATTTACGACATTCCTTAAGTTCCATACACTCTTAGCGCAAATTGCAACTGTAATTCACAGTGACTTGGCACTGATCTATAAAGATGCGACTTATGACCCCTATTGAGCTTATCGCATGCGATAGATTCAATGTGCAAGTCTTAAATGTGATCTCCTCACTAGAAACTAAACTTGAAACCTATGACTAGCCACTAAAATTGTGATTTGTGGCTTACTCAGGGCATCTCATTCCCCCTAGTTGCAAATCGCATTTCTAGTTCACAGTCATTCGACATTGTCATCTAAAAGTGCAACCTGCAACCTCACTATCTCTAACACATGCCATAAACACAATGCACACTTCCAACTTGCGACCTGCCACTAGCCACTGAATTTATGACTTGCGACCTGCGACTAGCCACTGAATTTACGACTTGCGACCTGCAACTAGTCACTAGATTTGTGATTTGCGACCTCCATATTCTTGTATCTTGCAATTGTTGTCTGCTTCTGTTTCTCTTCATATTCTTGTCGCTTCAGCTTCCCCGACCCTTTATCTTCCATAAACCTTAGCCTTATACGCATATTTCCCCTTTGTATTTTACACCTAGACTCTATCCTTCTTCATCCCTCTTACGCCCTCACTCTCCAAGGTGTCTTTTTCCTCACAATCACTACACCTCTAGCACAACCTACAATTGCTCCTTAGACTTGAACCTTCACCCTTCACCACTACCAGTTGAGCATAAAGCATTGAAGATAGTGTAACTAGCTTCGGTATTTACAAATGTAATTTTGATCTTTGTACTTGTCAAAAAAAAATATTATTTTTGTAAATTATGAGACTGAGTTTCTTGCTCATTCGATACGTCTAGGAAATTCAAATAGTCAAATTCATGTGTAAAAAGCTCTTCTTGAGCATATATTTAAAATGTATACAAGTCTAGAATAGCCCTCCATCCTCCAAGACAAGCACGAAGAAGTTTCCTGCAAAACGATGAAGAAAACAATTAAGTCGGCCTCAAAATGTATATTAAATAACAGTGATGTCGGCTCAGTTAAAGTGACATATCTATTCATGAATACAAGTCGGCTTACATATAGGACAGACCACTATATATACCCAATAGGGTCTGCGCAAAAGTGTGAGAAGATAACTCAAATTTCTCAGAGATTCTTCATGGATACAGCTACAAGATCTCAGACAATTAAAAGATAATTACAGTGAGTAAGACCTCGCAATCTCAAAAGGCATCAAGCTCTTCGGATGGATGACATAAAGAAGATCTCAATGACTCCATGGTAACCCAGTCTTGGTATAATCGTGAAGCATATATCTCACAGTCACACGCTCTGACATGGCATACAATCTCAACATTATTTCTGAGTCAACGCATAACCTTGATCACTGATATAATCTCTCTTTCGGCATAATTACAGTCTTGACTTAATTATGGATCATAGCGTATTCATTATGATGTTGTTACTCTACTGTGATACTCTATCTCAGTGTAATAAACAGTCACAACATACCTATAACAACGAAGATCTCAATGCATGAAGGAAAATATAGTCAGAGACTTGGCATATATATAATAAGTTTACACTCTGTATCAGCAAGCATTTTGAATGATGGTGATCATGATCCTCAAGGTCATAATCTTAACAAAAATCTTGATAGGGAAGAAGTAATGACCTTGGTGTTGCGGCAGTAATGACAATCTCAGTAATGTTGTAAAGATGGCTTTAGTGTTGCAACAGTAATGATGATCTCACAGCAAGAAGAGGATTGGGGTCATGGTCTTGGAGTGGCCTGGCAGGTCAAGGGTTGTGGTCTTGGTATTTTTCAATTGGAATCTCTATAAGAATAAATTTGTGCGGGTTTTCCTCTCCAAGAGGGAGAGGTTTTGGCCCTGGCAGAATGCCAACATCTCATGTTCTTGTCTCTTTGGTTTTGATAGCTATTTGATGAACTAAAGAAGATGCACTCTAATAATAACAAGTAAAGATTGAATAAGAAGAATAAGTTGAAACACCTCACAAATAGTTATCATGAAAAGAAGAATCACTCTAACTCTAACCGCCCTAGAATCTTCAACATAAATAAGACTCTCTGGCCCCTAATTGTTCTTTGCCCGCCTCTATCATTGAGACTTGCAACTAGGTTTGGCCTTCTTTCTCCCTCGGACCGCAAGTTGCACTTTTAGTCACTAGCATTGTGACTTGGAAATGTAACCAACATTGTGGACAAGACTTGTGACCAGCATTGTGAAGAGGAAATGTGACCAACACCTTGAAGAGGAAATGCGACCAACATTGTGAAGAGGATTCGTGACTAGCATTGTAACTTGAAGATTGGACTAGCCTCTCTCGATGTGATTTGCGACTAGCCTCTACTGATGTGATTTGTGACTTGCGACTAAGAATATTTCATTGCATGTGATGGATCCAACTCGAAATTTGAAACTGCGACTGCCACTAGAAATTGTGATTGCGACTAAAACGGTGACTGCGGCTAGAAATTAAGATTGCAACCAAAAGGGTGCCACTGTGACTAGAAAGTGCGACTATGACAACAAGGAATATGAAGAGTCAATATGAAGTCAAAAGTTCCCGAGGGAAGTCCAAGAGTCATGGGAGAAGGTGAAAGGTCACTCTCCTCATTTTTGTAAATATACCCGCATGCCTCGTTTGAAAGGGGACTTTAGCACTTGAGCTAAGACTAGCATTAGATAACTGATATATGCTTGAAGAGCTAGAGGCACTCAGCTCTTGGTAGCTAGTAGCGTGAGATGTGGTGAGGCTAGGGTTTTGCATTGGATAATGGTATGAGTAGCCCATGTTCCATTGTTAGGATTTAATGGATTGCAGGACATGTACTTGTATTTGCAGTAGCATTAATAAGATGTTATTTGCTTGTTGTATGGATTCCCATGCATGTACTGGATTTCTAATGTTTCCATCATGTTTGTATGTGTTCTTTCATGTGGGCATATGTTAATGATCTTATTCTTAGCTTATAGATTTCATGTATGCTTTGAATATGTGCTTACTTATTCCACGCCATGTCACTAACTTATTGTGAACTAATTTGCAATTAACCTTTGGCATGTTCTTGTTCATGTACACCTGAGACGGTTTACCTTACTAATCTTTCTTGTGGCATGTTGCTTCTTGTTTCTTTGTTGTTGCATTCTTGTATCTCGTTCTACAAGTTGTCAATCTTGAAATGATCTCATCCCATTGTCTAGTCAGTTCATACTTGCTCTAGCATTAACTACCCCTCATTTGACAATGAAGAGCGAAACATTCATGGTGGCAGTTGGGCCCACATATCGGATGAGGCTCCTATCCCAAACGGTGTGATATCTAATTGGGACTTCACACCAAGGAGACCCTCTAGTTGTTGGTGGTACATTTCAGCCCATCAATAGATTTTGCACTAGAAGGAGGGGCAGATGACAAGTTGAGCTCATGGAGCCTTTATTTTAATAACATATCTTGAAATAGCATTTCCAAATCTCTATTCGAGGTTGTTTTTCTAAAAGTCTTGATCTTTCAATGCCTATAGAAATAGTCTATCACTTGTCATAGTTCAATGTTAATGGAGAGGGTCGAACAACTGTATTTGTGCATGTGTCAAGTTATCAAATTGTGTCATTCTAATGGAATATATTGTAAAGATTTTATTGCTAGACTATTCACCTTCATGCTTGAAGTTCGTGTCAAGCAATGGTGCCACACATTGCTAGCCACTTCCATCCATTCATCTAAAAGGAAAAATCAACTTAGAATGAAAGTTGAAGAGTCATTAGAAGATTTTGTTGATAGGTTTGTTCATCTTTGTTATGAATTTTCTGAAAGAGACGTGGATTAGATGTATTTGAATGAGAAATTCCAGCGATTGGTTTATGTTTCTCTACAATGTTTCAATATGAAAGGAATCTCGATTCTATTGTTCATCATGATAACCTGGAAGTTACAAATCGGTTAGATCTTATCCCTAATCTTGTCTTGCCCATTTATGTGAGTCGGGAAAAGCCTCAAACCTACAAGGAGGAAATAGCGGCCCATGAAATGATACTCCTTCAGCATCATTACCTAAAGAATTTTTTGTCAATAACCATCTAGGTGATGAAGAGTGTTTGCAAGGAAATGGACCAAGTTGGCTTGCACCCGAAGCTCTCTTACATCATGGTGAAATTGGACAGCCTAAGAGTCAAGTTGACATAACATCTCTCCCTATTGACAAGATTCAACTTGAGCCTATTAATTATTTGCCTAAATCTATCCCTGAATCCCCTCATATTATGCTCCCTCATTCACCCATTCGCAGTGGCCTAGGTCTTGTCTTGGATAAAACTGAATCTCCTATCAGTCCCACGGAACATGACATACATGTTGATCTATTGCTTTCTCAAGTTGACACTTATGTGCAGGGTTTGAGTCTTGAACCAGACTTGGTTGGAATTGATCTCTCTTCACATGAGTCTTTTCATCTATTGTACCCTGATTTATTTGATGAATCTACTACACCAACGGTTTCTCTAAATCCTTTAGATCTTTATCCTATTGGTTTTTATTATGGTTAGAAACATGATAATGTTGTCTTACAATTTGAAGATGAAAACATGAATATGTTTTTCATGATTTTTTCCATTTGCAATTTGTTACAAGTGAAGAGGATGATTTTGTATCTCAAAAGGTTTAAGAAAGTCTTCCATTTGACTCGTCCTCATCCTTAAATCTTCAAGAGCCAGTGTGTCAGATGCCCAACCTGATCAAATTAGTGGCTTTGACGATCGTCATCCTATTGACAACATATTCGCTGATACCTCTGATGATCGTTGTTCATATGCACTTGTTGATTTCACTAATCCACCACGATTTGATGATCCACCTTATGAATGTTTAGGGACTTGTCAGGAAGTTGAGACACTTCAGCTTCCACTAATGGTTATGTCAGGTTCTCACGATCATGACAAGAGCCTTGAACTAGGTCAAATTAGAGTTTCCTCACATGACTCCCCTCTCTGCACCATCTCACCTGATGAAAGCTCACTTTTGAAAGATTTTGAGATGCATCACTCCATGTTCTCTGATTTGTTTGGTAAAGAGAGTGCACCAACCATTGTTTCAGACCCTTCTAATTCTTGCCTAGTTGGTGCACATTGTGTTCAGGTAAATATGTTGTATTATTATAGTCTACTTTATGTGAGGCAACAAATCACCTAAACTCCTCTCTTTCATGGGAATCATCCTGTCGATTCATCTCCATTTTGGAAATATGAAGAATATGATATTTTAAACAACTAGTCGGTCAATACTAGAACATCTGGGAAACTAGTTATATATTCATTGATGATTTTGATGTCACAACTGATGATGACCATGTGCGTTCATATGATCTCACGAAACCACTGATATTTGATGATCTACCATTTGAGGGTTCAAAGGTTTGTCAGGAAGGTGAGGCACTTCGACTCTCGCTGATGGTTACATAAAGCCCTCACCTCCTTGACAAAATCCATGAACAAGCTCAAATTAAGGTTTTTGTGCTAGAATCCTCTCGTATCTTAGTTGCACCTGATGGAGGCCAATCTTTGGAAATTTTCCAAAGTCTTCAAATTGATCATCTTGAATTTTATGATAGAATTGTTGACGTGTTGGAAGACTCTTATCTGGCAAATTTCTTTGCAAGCAGGCATCATCTTGCCTCTCTTGTGCCGAATTTAGGGTTAAACATAAATGAATGCATATTATGGACAAATGCTCAAGGATTTCAAGTTAATCATTTTGTTTATCAGGATAGAGTTGCAACTTGACTAGAAGAGTCTTCTCTGACATGTTTTCCTGCCAAAATGCGTGATCTTCTTACTCTGTGCATGTTTTACAAGTAAGCATCTTTGTGTTTGCACAATTCCTTATACTGGTTCTAATCGCTAACATCTTTGTTTTTGAAGGTTGGGAACAACTGCACTAGTTTCATTGGAAGTTTGATTTCACGTGACCTGATCATTTATTGTTGAATTTTTGAGCAATTAGGGAGAAATTTCCTGAGAAATCACTTTATGTGGTTAACCCCTTTTCACCCTTGAAGCGAATTATTTCTCAAAAGAGCAAAAGTTATTTCAAAACTATTTTATAAAGCAATTAGACATGTGCAAAATAAAATCACTTAAGCGATTCAATTAGACATATGCAAAATAAAATCACTTGAGTTATCTAATTCGGATGGACCACTCTAAGAGCTTCCAAAACACTTAATTCGACGTAGGGATTTTGCCTCATAGATTTCTATATATTGAAGAGAAGTCTTCATTTGCAACATATCAATTTCTCTCTCTCTCTCTCTCTCTCTCTCTCTCGCTTTGGTGATCTAGCTCTCGCATTAGTGATCAAGCCCTCGCATCAGTAATTTATCTCTCTTATTATCAGTAGAACATCTATTACAGATTTGCAGATGTCTTATTATCAGTGTCAGATCTATTGCAGATTTGCAGATTTCTTATTATCAGTAGCAGATCTATTGCATATATGCATATATCTTATTATCAGTAGCAGATCTATTGCAGATTTGCAAATCTCATATCATCATTGCTAGATCTCTTATTATCAATAGTAGATCTCTTATTTTCAATCGCATATCTATTTTTGATTTGCAAATCTCTTATCATCATTGGCAGATCTATTTTCTAGCAGATCTATTATCTCACAGCTCTATCGTTTGGCAAATCTATTAAAAGATCTCAGAACTCTCGTTCAACTCTCGCATTAGTGGTTTATGCTCTTGTTATTTGTTGTATTTAATGCTCTCGCTCCAGAGAAGTATTATTGCAGTTGATATTGCTCTTACACCAGAAGTATTTAGCTCTTACATTGATCTCGCTCCAGAGATATTCTATTCTTGATATTTCTTTTGCACCCGAGTTTGATTGTTGGTATATTTCCCTCGCTTCAATAGCATTCTGATCTTGCATTTGGAGAATATTTCTCTCAGTATTTAGCTCTCGTAATTGTGCACTTCGTTCGTGCACTTGTGTCTATTGTTTTGGAAGCCTTTGGAGGCTTTTGGTGGTATTTTGAAGTTGTCATATTAAAACGTGTTGTTACTATTGTTATTTGTAAAAGGGGTTTTGTACTCTAATAATGTATCTCTACTAAACATTTGAATACAAGCTAATAGAAGAGCATTTTAAAAGGGTTTTCCCCCATAGTAGGGTTTTTCCCTAGTCTTGGACCAAATCCTGTGTCTTATTGTTCACTGCCTGTCTTCTATGGTTTATGATCTCTGAAATTAAATTTTAAATTTGCAAAAATTAACATTTACAAGGCTTGATATATTGTAGGGACGTAGGTATAGATGTTGGATACTACCAGTGGTTCACCAATTGTTGTAACCGCTACAACACCACCCAAAATTTTTAGCCTGTGTATCCAAATTTTGGGTCCACATGTGCTTTTCAAGGTCTTAACAATTATCCCTATTGAACCAGCATTGAAGCCCCAATTGTTGTACGTTCCTAAGGCACACTATCTAAGCTTGCATGTACTACTTCATCCTCGACACTATGACTTATGGCATTTGCATTCATTCATTTTTTTGTGGATCTTGCAGCACTATTCATCCATGACTAATTATTTATGTAGAGTATCTTGTTTCAGTAATTATGTGTGCTTTTGTATGTCTTAGATTTGGATAAGGCTGCAACTAGATCAAAAGATTCATCACCATTAGGAGCAACACTTAAAAGGAAAGCAGATATCATTATGTTAAGGTTTGTAAGATGCATCACAAGCCATTTGTGACTTAATGTTGGCATATTGTTACAGGGGTCAACTGATCTTCATCCATACCTACGTTTGGACTCCCCTCCATTTGGAATATCCCTAGACTCCTTTCTCTATAATTACTTAGGGTTTAACTCCTCATTCCACCTATCTAGAGTTTCCTTGTATTCTAGCATATCCATCCTCAAAGCTTTAGGACTTGTGTTTTGTCGCCTTCGTCGCAAGTTGCAATCACAACTTGCAATGTTAGTCTCCCTAGCCATTGTAAGTGTGATTTGCGGCCTGCCTTAAGCTCCATGCACTCATAATCGCAATTGCAATTGCAATTCACAGTGATTTGGCACTGATCTCTAAAGATGCAACTTGCGACCCCTATTGAGCCCATCACATGCAATAGATTCACTGTGCAAGTCCTAAGTTCCATCTCCTCACTGGAAACTAAACTTGCAACCTATGACTAGCCCCTAAAATTGTGATATTCGGCTTACTCTTGGCATCTCATTCCCTCTAGTCGCAAATCACATTTCTACTTCACAGTGATTTGACACTGTCGTCTAAAAGTGTGACCTATGACCTCACTGTCTCTAGCACATGAGATAAACACAATGCGCCCTTCCAACTTGCAACTGCAACCTGCCACTAGCCACCGAATTTACGACTTGCGACCTGCAAATAGTTACTATATTTGCAAATTGCGACCTCCCTATTCTTGTATCTTGCAATTGTGGTGTGTTTTTGTGTCTCCTCGTATTCTTGTCGCTTCAACTTCCCCGACCCTTTGTCCTCCCTAAACCTTAGCTTTATATGCATATTTCCCCTTTATATTTTACACCTAGACTCTACCCTATTTCATCCCTCTTACGCCTTCACTCTCCAAGGTGTCCTTTTCCTCGCAATCACTACAACTCTAGCGCAAACTACAATTTCTCCTTGACTTAAAACTTCACCCTTCACCCTACCAGCTGAGATAGCGACTTATGATTTGAGCATAAAGAAGACTCTTTGGCCCCTAATTGCTCTTTGCCTACCCTCTATCATTGCGACCTGCGACTAGGCTTGGCCTTCTTCCTCCCTCAGATCAAAAGTCGCACTTTTAGTCACCAACGTTGTAACTTGGAACTGCGACCAACACTATGAAGAAGAAATGTGAAACACTTTGAAGAGGAAATGTGACCAACATTGTGAAAAGGATTTGCGACTAGCATTGTAACTTGAAGATGAGACTAGCTTCTGCCGATGCAATTTGTGACTAGCCTCTATTAATGTGATTTGTTACTTACTGCCCTCTACAAATACGACTTGCGATTAAGACTATTCTCATTGCATGTGATGGACTCAAGTTGCACTTTGAAATTGTGACTCTCCTCATTTCTATAAATATACCCTCATGCCTTATTTGAAAGGGGACTTTAGCATTTGAGCTAGGACTAACATTAGATAATTTATATGTGCTTGAAGAGCTAGAGGCACTCAACTCTTGGCCGCTGGTAGGGTGAGTTGTGGTGGTGAGGCTAGGGTTTTGCATTGGATAATGTTATGAGCAACCCATGTTCCACTACTGGGCTTTGATGGATTGCAGAACATTTATTTGTGTTTGCAGTAGCATTAAGAAGTTATTTGCTTGCAATATGGATTATTGCGCATGTTTATGATGGTTGTATTGTTTTCTAGATCTTTCCATCATGTTTGTATGTGTGCTCTCGTGTGGACATATGTTAATGAACTTATTTTTAGCTTATAGCTTTCACGTTTGCTTTGAATCTATGGTTAATTATTCCACGCCATGCCTCTAACTTATTGTGTATTGATTTGCAATTAACCTCTGGCATGTTTATGTTCATGTATGCCTGAGACAATTTAGCTTATTAATATTTTTGGTGGCATGCTTCTTCTTGTTGATTTGTTGTTGCATTTTTGTATCTCGTTCTACAAGTTGTCATTCTTGAGTTGATCTCATCCCATTGTCCAAGAATTTCATCCTTGCTCTCGCCCTAACAGCCCCTCATTCGATAGCCAAGAACGAAACATTCATGGTGGTTGTTGGGCCCACATACCGGATGGGGCTCCTATCCCAAACAGTGTGAGGTCTAATTGGGACTTCACATCAAGGAGACCCCCTAGCAACACTCGAAACTCACTTTAAATTTCTCAATCCAATAAGCCCTTTGTCATTTTCTTTGCATCGTCATCAAAGACTTGCATGTGTCAGCTCTTGTTTCAGCGTGTAAACTAACAGGACCTATCTGGGAGACTGGGGAAGGGCATATTTATAAAAGGTCAAGTAATTCCAGTACCCACAATGCCTATTTAATACTCTTTCATAATTTACAAGGTATGATCTATTGTAGGGACATAGGAAGAGATGTTGGATTCTACCAGTGGTTCTTCAATTTTTGTAGCCGCTACAACACCACCCAAAATTTTAAGCTTGTATATCCAAATTTTGTGTCCCCCTATGCTTTTCAAGGTCTTAACGATTATCCCTATTGATCATAATGGTCAAAACCCTTTAATAATACATCCATCATCGAAACTACAATTGTTGTATGTTCATGAGGCACACTATCTAAGCTTGGCTATCCTACTTCACTGTGAAGAGGATTTGTGTCTAGCACCGTAACTTGAAGACGTGACAAGTCTCCGCCAATGCGATTCGTGACTAGCCTCTACTGATGCGAATTGTGACTTACTTCCCTCTACAAATGCGACTTGTGACTAATACTATTCTCATTGCATGTGATGGATACAAGTCGTAGTTTGAAACTGCCACTACCACTAAAAATTGTGATTGCAACTAAAAGGGTGATTGTGCCTAGAAATTAAGATTGCGACTAAAGGGGTGCCACTGTGACTAGAAAGTGTGATTGTGACTATAAGAAGTATGAAGTGAAAGGTCATGAGGGAAGTCCAAGAGTCAAGGGAGAAGGTGAAAGGTCACTCTCCTCATTTCTATAAATATACCCTCATGCCTCATTTGAAAGGGGGCTTTAGCACTTAAGCTAGGAGTATAGCATTAGATAGTTGATTTGTGCTTGAAGAGCTAGAGGCACTCAGCTCTTGGTAGCTAGTAGGGTGAGTTGTGGTGAGGCTAGGGTTTTGCATTATATAATGGTATGAGCAGCCCATGTTGCACTATTGGTCTTTGATGGATTGTAGGACATGTCCTTGTATTTGCAGCATCATTAATAAGAAGTTATTTTCTTGTTGTATGGATTCTCATGCATCTTTATGATGGTTTCACTAGTCTTCTGATGTTTCCATCATGTTTGTATGTGTCCTCTCATGTGGGCATATGTCAATGAACTTATTCTTAGCTTATAACTTTCATGTTTGTTTTGAATCTGTGCTTATTCAACACCATGCCACTGTTATTGTGAACTGATTTGCAACTAACCTTTGGCATGTTCTTGTTCATGTATGACTGAGATGGTTTAGCTTACTAATATTTCTTATGGCATGCTTCTTGTTGCATTCTTGTATCTCGTTCTACAAGTTGAAAAGCTTGAGTTGATCTCATCCCATTGTCCAGGCAATTCATCATTGCTCTCGTTCTAACTGCCCCTCATTCGATAGCCAAGAGTGAAACATTCATGGTGGAAGTCAGGCCCACATATCGGATGGGGCTCCTATCCTAAACGATGTGAGGTCTAATTGGGAATTCACACCCGAGAGACCCTCTAGCTATTGGCGAAACATCAATCACGGTCAACACAATTTTAAACAACCAATAGAATTCAAGAGGACTATGTCAACTCTAAGGCTAAATATTTTCTAAGGTAAAATTAAAAAATAATAAGAATAATAATTAAAAAAAATGTTATGCTTTCTAATAGTATTTTCGACCTATTTCTTTATAGGTTTATGCAAATGTCAAATGTAAGCATTCATTGGATGTAGAATTCCGACAAGTACCCAGCAAAAATATATGGAAAAAAATTGTTTATTTCCATAAACACATTTTTTCATGTGTTCTTGTTTTTTCTTGGTGTGGGTATACTCAAAAGTATGAAGAGTGAATACTCATTGGATGCAAAATTTAATTTTGCATGCAACAAGTGTCTACACTTACATTTATGTAAACCTATGAAGAGTTAAGTTAAAATACAATTTAAAAAAATTAAACATAGAAACATTTTTACCCTTTAAAAAATCAAACTTCTATTTTATTATATTAATTATTATTTTATTATTTTATTATTTTCCTTAGAAGGCCCATTTTAGACCTCAAAAATCCCCTAATGGAACAACACATTATATGCATATAGAAACCTGAAAAAATTTGCATCCACAACATCCCTACAACTTAGGTCAAAGAAATATGATATTGTCCTACACCCTAAATGCATAAACATATACCACTAACATGGAGGGTTGTAATTTCCCTTTTGCTATAATTCATAGAATTATGGGATGCCTTAGGGGTTCCTTCTATTTTACCTGGTATTCAATTTCATAAAAAAATTCATAAATAGATTGCACAATTTACATGATTTATCGGCAAAATCACTGATAAAATTACTCCATGAAATACATTTAGAAACACCTTAAAATTTGCAAATAAATATTGCCAACAAGTTAATTAAATTTGCAAATAAACCCAGAAATTATTTGCAACTCAAAAAAACACATGAAGAATAATAGTAACTCAGATTTATTTATTAACTAGAGCAAGTTTACATGCCAATACAATTACCAATAGCTAAGATGGCCTCCAAATACCTATTGCAATACTGTTGTTGGCTCTCTGAATTCTGCAATTGAAAGTGAAACTCAAATTGGAGGTCCACTCGAATCTACAGATCTGCTCACATATGATGTCGATGAAGCTCCATGAAATTTCTGGTTGAAACCACCACAATAGTGAGTTGGGGTTTTGTTCAACACACCAAGAAACCTAAGGGTTTTCGTCAAGGGGCTCTACCATGTTCCCAAACCTCTCCACAAGAAAATACTCCAAATCCAAGATGCTCAAATGACTTGCTTTCCCCCTCTTTTAAAGATTTGATGGATCCCTTTCCAACCTTCTAGAAGAAATTTCATTTTTATTATTTTATTCCCACTCTAGAAGCTTCTCCCTTTAATTTTATTTTATTTTATTTTATGTTAGCCACTTTTAATCCCAAAAAATATTAAATTGTCGCTACGATCTCTCTGACCATTGAAAATCATTTTTCATCGTCCCATCTTGTATATCTCTTCATTTTCGTTCCATCGAGCTATTACACTAAGGTGTTTCTCCAAATAATCCTCGCCAAATGACACCTTTAACATAATTAATTAAAATATGTTAATAATAACCCTATTTTATGGGAATCATCACAATGCAACAAAACCAAGAACAAATTGCATGAAACTGACCTTGATGATGAAATATAGTGAGCCAACCTCGTCGAACCCCATAAAACTCCTCCAAAACCCTCTAGGCCCACTGATGACGTAATCTTACTCCTATGACACCCTAATGGTGAAATATAGTGACTAAACCCCATCAGACCCCATAAAACACATCCAAAACCCTATGGACCCACTGATGACGTAATCTTGCTCCTGTGACCTAGTTGTCACTAACCCTGGAAGTCCATTCTGACCACATCATAAAGGAAATAAAAAATGGGAACATTACAAATCCTCCTACCCCAATATTGCTTGCCCTCAAGCAATCAACATCTATCAACTATGAAGGAATATGTACACGAATATCAAAATCCCATATAAACCATTGTTCTACGTCATGCCTCTATGCCACCCAATTATGAATGGATCCCTCAATACCTGGATCCCAAACAAACCTCTAACTCACCATGCCACCAATAGATTCACCTAGATCCCAATGCCACGACGGCCATCCATCATTTCCTATGTCTAAGGGCTCATATTGTGCTTTTCCCCTGACTATGGATGATGCTCCATAAATTATCCAAGTAGTGGGATACCAACTCATCACTTCAATTCATCCCCTAGCATGTATTTGGTGCATAAATCCCACAACGTTGATGTTGTACCATTTTGATTCTGATTAGGATGCTCCTAAATTGTTGGCTCGTTGCTCGATCTTCGCCAACCTGGAAAACCCATTTGGAAGGTTGCAACTTGTCAAACCATAAGTTCCGGCTAGAAAACTCTACCCCTCTCTCTCCAACGTACATAGGCTGATAGCGCTGCAAGCCCTATCAATGTACTCCTGAAGAGAGATGCTATAAAACTGCCAAGTATACTCCTACTACTACCTCGCTAGGGATTTTAGGTATTCCCCAATACTAGAAAGCTTAGAAGCAGTCTTGGCACACGTAACTCCAAGGACCTCAAGCTCGCTGATATGCTGCAAGATGTTGTCCCAGAGTGTTTGGGTTTTCTTCATCGCCATAAGATATGTCCAAATATGCTCAAACTTCTCCTAGAAGCTACCATCTAGAAGTCTTGTAGTCCTACTAGATACCTTTGCATCTACTTGCGTCTCATTAATGGTTGGCCCCAAAAATGGATGCTCAACTCCCTTGACCATGGCTCCAACTTGAGCCTTCCACTGGCTCTCCAAAGATGACTCATCATGCATACTATGTATGTCATGTTCCTCCTTATGTTCATGCACCTCTGCGCGCTCTACTTGTTGGATCATCATTAGTGGCTCATCCCTCAAATTTTCTCGAGTGCCTTCTTCTTGGCCTTCTTCACTCAATGGACCAATCTATTGCTCACCATTTTCAACCATTAAACATGGATGATTAGGAGGATTGTTGTCAGCATCTCCACGTGATTGCTCATACCTTGTAATATACAAACCCATCTCATTCACATCAAAATGATCTGAAGAAATCTTCTCATGTACTACCCCTATCACCTCCACCATTTCGCCCGAGCATGAATGCTTAGGCTTCCAAGGCCCCTTGTAGCTGAAGCAAAGACTTTTCCTCCTTAATTTATTCTTGTTGTTTGTTGGAACCTTTGGATCTTTATAGACTTTTATCCTCATTACTTCCTTGATCAACTTCCTTTTGAACAATCTCACATTTTGTTCAACCAACCCTCCTGCTAGTTCATAAGCAGCAAGTGGGACAATCTATTCCCTCCTCCAAATTGACAATAACTTGGATTGTTGTTGCTTGCAAATGGCATCATGGTCTCGTATAAGTGAAGACAAAATTGAAAATAGACTGCATGTTTGTTTTGATATTGTTTGGAGGATGTTTCTTAATGTTGAAGAAGCATTGGAACATTTGAAGAATCAAATCATTGCACTCTAGATCAAACATCATGTCATATGATTTGACTCTAGCCATGACTTCTAAAATCTTGAGCCTCTTTCACAAGGTAGTACCCATGTCGTTATCCAACTCCTGAAAGCTTTCTACTATCAGCTGAAAAACTTTCCTCATAATGTCATCATTCTCATTAAGATAGGAAGCCACCATAAGTATGACCCCTTCACAAAGGTGCTCCAAGAACTTGTGTTGCATCAAGGCAAGCATTGATGGTTTTACAACCCAATATAAACTCCTCCGATATGATTGGTTCACCTCGGAAAGAAGTGGGTCTAACTTCTCCAATTTAAGAAGAGTTTTCATTATCACCTTCGGGATCTTCAAATCTAACCCAAGTGCAAAGAGCAAATTTCCTATCTCCTGTTCCTTCAGCAAATCCCTTAGCTGCTCCATCTGTAGAATAGCACAGACTCCTCTTGAAAAGGCTTTATTGTTCTGCGTTTTTCTCTGGTCCAAAGAAGCATTGTGTTTTAAGGAACCAGTTGATGCATTGCTCTGTTGATTTAAGAGGCATCTTAAAAACCCCATTATTCACTAGTTCATCATCAACTCACTCTATGCACCTTGTTGTCAACTCAACCAGGATCATATTCTGACTACATAGGCAGCAACAACATATCAACACTCGGTTCTCACAAAATGCATACTCAGCTTACAAGTAAATGGAATCAATATGCATCGACAAACATACAAGACTGGTAAACCCTCTCACTGTAGGTAACAATGTTATGGAGGCAATACTTCAACAGAAAAAACTCATGGCCTCACTCATCAATCAAACCTTGAATGAACTAGCAATATAAAATACATCAGGACTCATGGCAATACATTAATCTGCAGAGCACATGACTAAACCCCATACAGCCACAGCAAGTGTATTTTCACCAAGACATTCCCTTCACACTTTGGTGTATAAGATATGGCATAAATGTGAGCTCTCAAGCCAAACACATTAGAACTCCACGAATACAAAAAACATCAATCTGGAAATACAATCCCTCTGCCAGTGATACTCTGATTTTTATACCAATTTCCCTGCGGAAACAATAGCAATGTTACCAATTTGCAAAATTATAATCGCAACAACTACAACGCTTGTTCGTCACTCGGGTGTACATTAATCTCGGCTCCTGTAAAATGATGACACTTCTTCAGCAAACGTGACCCTCGACCCCTGATGCTTCAGCAAACTTGGACACAACAGTTCAGAGAATTCAATCCAGTAATTTTAATAGGGTTCGCCCTAGAAGAAACCCACCCCTTGCTATAGAGAATAACAACCTTATGCTGCCCACGAGAACAATGATTCATGCCATACGAGAAACTCAAATGTTGTAGTCAAGACATGCTCCTGTCTTAGCAATGAAGTATTCAATCTCTAGTCCAGACAACTCTGAGAAATTGACACCACTCGTGTCACAGCCTTGGCTTTGAATTGGCGTAGGGAGCTCAGATTTTGACTCGTCGAAGAGAAATTGAGCCATGACCCTGGAAAATTTGACCTTGACACACTCTTATCCATAGCACACATTCATGTACAACCAATGTCACTCTGTCAATTCATGCGCACAACACTCATCTCAGGCATTAACAAAATCAGTCTCTACTAACATTACCATTATCAAATACTCGTGCACCTCAATGTTTAATTAATCTCGTGCAGATTGAAAAGCATCTTTAGAAGCCACGATTCAAGTGCATAGGTTCGATCTAAGGTCGCACTCTGCTAACCATTGCGCTCAGCCACACACTCAAACGATGCATTGTCTAACTAGTCTCATACATGGAAGATTCAACCCACGCATGGTCACCAAACGGACTAACCATAAAACCTTTAAAACCCTGAATGCCAACAATCATACTTTGTCTCCATGCTATTGGAAGATTTGTGCACACCTTGAGCACAATCAAAACTCCATCGCGCACATATGCTCTAATCACACTCAGTGTGAATCACATATCGATCTTTCTACAGAGTGCCCATTCATATGCACTAGCCAGATCGCACCCAAGTGTCTAATTATGCTCAGAATCTCTCGGCATTCAACGCACAACTCATCAATATTTTCGTTGACCTCTGTCTTCAGATTCCACAGCTTTGAATAAAATCACGTTCTTCTTTCCTGAGTCTGATTAGCTATGTTCCCGCTTCCTTGTGGCTAAATAGAATGTGGTGGTCATGGACATGCGATTTGTAAATTCTCGCACCAATTATTTCAGAAGCGAATGCATGTTAACCTTTGAGTTTTTGTTGTCCAATGTGCAACACATTCTGATTCAATAACACGTCACAACCTTTTTAAACTAATTCCACCAAACAATTTCGGCTTCCACAAAAACGAATTTGGCCCTGAATACGAAATTTGCTTACCATCAATACTCATTGATCCAACCACTGATAAGATTGACTCTTAAACCCTTTGGCTAGTAGGAAAACCAGCTCTGATACCACTATAATGTCCCTTTTTTACAAAATTTTGAGAATTTTGGGATACTATAGGTGTTCCTTTTATTTTAGCCAAAATTCAACTTCAAAAATTTAAGCCATAAATAGATTGCACAATTTTAAATATGAATTATCGACAAAATGACTTCGATAAAATTGTGAAATTTTAATGTTGTTGCAATTACTGGTTATTATTCTCCTATCAAATTTGATTATTTGTCTTCTGCAATTTGTTTGTAGCAAATACTAAATAAAACACTACTACAACTTCACTAAAAATTACATAAACCGTAGGAACTCGGAAAATATTGGGCACACATACAAATAATCAACACCGATATTTTTGGACAAATGTCCCTAAAAAACCCCGGTGTGGGGAAAACTAGTTCTGCAAATGAGAATTTTTATTATTCTTCAACAAAATTTGTGATTGAAAATATTACAATTTTTTGTCATAAATTAGTGAACCTCCGAAAAATTATTTCTTTTACTTTTGCAAGTCAATTTGGCTTACTAGACACAACTTAGCCCCTCTAATCCAATTTGGCTTCCCTCTAGCTCACTGAATCGAACCACACGTGCAACCCTAGCAACACACACTCGCTAGGAAAATCAACTCAACCTCCTCTGGAATTTGATTTCTTTAGGAAAACTCAGCTTCCTCTGAGAGAATCGACTCTAGCAAATTTTACTTGCTCTGGCAACTCACCCTCTCTGAGTCAATTTGCACCACTGGAAACCCAGCCTCTCTGCAAATAAAATCGATCTCCCTCTAACTCTGAGAAAATGGAAATAGTTGTGAAGGATTTTCTTTGGAAACTCTGTCTTCGATCACTCTTGATCGGTGCCCTCACGCTATCACCGCAAACAGACTCTAATATATTCTCCAAATGCCCATCAATTTCCTCTTATAATCTCTCGTTGATTAGGCAATGACCATGATCTAATCTCAATCGATGGCTAAGAAAATCTTGACCCCATCAAATGACTTTTCTAAAAGTCACTAAAGGAAAATCAATTTACCTCAATTATTCTCGATTAATTAAGCCATTTCTCTAAGTTAAATGTAGTAAAATTAATAAATTGGTTAATTAATTCTAATTAAGCTAATTTTCCTTAGAAACTTTTTCTAGGTATTAGAAAATTGTTCCATTGTGTTCCTTAGCCTCAGACACCATCTGATACTAAAACACCTGTCCGAGCTACATAGACCATCAAAATTACTCCATAAAATACATTCAAAAACACCATAAAATTTGCAGATAGATATTGCCAACAATTTAATTAAATTTGCAAATAAACCCACAAATTATCCATCACTCAAAAACACACATGAATAATAGTAACTCAGCTTTATTTATTAACTAGAACAAGATTACATGCCAATACAACTACCGATAGCTGAGATGGCCTCCAAATAGTTGTTGCAATACTATTGTTGGCCCCCTGAATTTTACAACTGAAAGTGAAGCTCAAATTGGAGATCTGGGGGATCTCCACCCAAACCTACAGATCTGCTCGAAATTTGCTCACAACTGATATTGAGGAAGCTCCATGAGATTTATAAATGAAACATCCTCAATAGTGAGTTGGGGTTTTGTCCAACACACCAAGAAACATAAGGGTTTTTGTCCTGGGGCTCTCTGAAAGCTGAGAACCACGTTCCCAAATCTCGCAATAAAAAACTCCAAATCCAAGATGCTCAAATGACTTTCTTTCCCCCCTTTTAAAGATTTGATGGATCCCTTTCCAACAATCTAGAAGCACTTTCGTTTTTATTGTTTTATTCCCATTAGAAGCTTCGCCCTTTAATTTTATTTAAGTGACTATTTTAATTTATTTTAGTCACTTTTCATCATCCCATCCTATAGATCTCTTCACTTCGGTTCCAACAAGCTATTACACTAAGGTGTTTCTCCAAATAATCCTCGCGAAATGGCACCACCTTTAGTGTATTTAATTAAAATATGTGGATAATAACCTTGTTTTACGAGAATCATCATAATGCAATAGAACAAAGAACGAACTATGAGAAACAGACCCTAACGATGAAATATAGTGAGTGAACTCCATCAGACCCCATAAAACTCCCTCAAAACCCTTTGGGCCCACTGATCACGTAATCTCGCGCCTATGACCTAGCTTTCACCAACCCTGGAAGTCCATCCTGACCACATCATAAGGTAAACCAAAAATGGAAACATTACAAGGGTTTGAGATCAACCATGAAACACTCTATGTGAGCATGAAGTTTCATGTTTATATTTAGCCATTGATTTTTTGAATTTGTTTTGTATGGCATCCTCTTCCATCTTGTACTAGTTGGTTTCTATCTTCAACTAGCACATGCTCATAGGCTTTGATTCCTAGTCTTACCTTCATCGCATGGCATAATCCCACAACAATGTTTTATCACTTAGGTATATGAACCTGTATAAGTTTTATGACAATGGAAGCATATAAATTTGGTGGTTCCAACCCTTTTCCCTTCTACAAGCCTTGTCACATACTTCCAGAAGGGTGTTGAGCTTTCTTTGGGTTTCTATGCATCATCACTATATTTTCATTATCAGCATCCCCTTACATTTCTTCCTCCTCTCCATTTTTCCTCGTAATCACCAATATTTCAACATGCCAACATCACTATCATAATAAAAAATAGAACCAAAATGATATACCACATTGACATACTATCAAGTTCATGAATCTTAAAGAGTAACTTTCTGCCTGCAATAGAATGATGGAAATGAAGAAATGGAAGTGTAGGAGAAGAGAACATTCAAGCATTCAATATAATAATGTATTAATTTACAACACAAAAATAAATAATAAAAACAAACAAATACAGGCTTTAGAGTCTACCTATTCAGCTCTTCAATGGTGATTTATGTAATTATGGCATCCTTTAATCTCCTTTCCAAGATCTCACAAATGACAGCCTTCAATCTTCCTTCCGAGCTATCATAAATATGTTCATCAATAACTAGTAAACAGCCCACTCAAAACCCTAGCAAATATGAGTGAAAAGAGATAGAATGAGAATAAATGTAGTGAGTGAGTATTTTAATCCACCAAGGAACCTTCACCATCCCTAAACCAATCTTTTGGAACATTGTCTTGCTTCCCACAAGCAAAAAAAAAGGCCAAATCTGACTCATTGAATGGGAGCATTTTTAAAGCTCCCAAGAGTGTTCTGGGAGCATCCCCAGAGAACTTAGGGAGCACTGAGGGACCTTGTGATGGACATGCATCGACTTTGTACCAAAACTTGGTTCAAGAAATCAGAGATAAAAGATTCAGATAGCCCATTGGACATGCATCGACTTTGTACCAAAACTTGGTTCAAGATAAATCAGAGAGAAAAGATTCAGATAGCCCATTCCCTCTATTATTACTACTTCACAGTGGAAACCAAATAGAGTATCCTACTTTTACTTTGTAAGCTCACTATAATGAACAATACTGCTGCAGAAAAAGAAATTAGCTCCACTGTTCAGAAAGCCAGCACAGAAGTTTGTTTATTTAGGGTTTCTCAGAGCAGCATATGGTCAACATTTCCAACGTTCTCCTTTTTGCAAAGAAATGTGACGGTGAGACATTTAATAGAAGAAAACAATAATACGAATATGCCAAATTAATATTAGGCTTGTAACCTTCAGGAACCCACAGCATTCCAAGCAGAGGAAATTATAGGCATCCCGAATTCTTAAACAGAATTGCATTTGAATAAATGAAAGTCTGCATTTCCTGGAAATGAATAAACCACATGTACTGAAATTTAAAATTGAATTATTTTTCTTAATTTTCTTTGTAACTTCTAATAGGTTGGACTACAGAAACATGATAACTCATAATAGCAATTAACTGTTTTCAATGGAAGAGAAAATTTGTTAGTGCTATCTATATTCCAAAAACAACAAGGATATGAAATATAACAGCACAAATGTGACGGTCAAAGCACACAGCTTTATATGTTGAGGATACGATGATATTCATCCCAGGTAGAACTTGCAGGTTTATAACTTTAGAGATCCAATGTTCTTCGTATGAAAATAAACAAGAAAATCCTCCAGAGTTAAAGGAATGAATACTCTGGCACAATGCATTCCCAAACAGAAGTGATCATCACAAAGTTGCATTCTAGAATATCTAAGAATCAATCATTACAATTTTGTAATGTCGTGCTAAACGCTCTGCAGTCTTGTCATCATATAACTTCTCAATCAATTCAAATTTACTGTAATTACTTCGAAGTGACTTCTCCTGGTGCTCTGCAAGCTTTTCTTCTTCTCCTCTTTGATACTGTGAATTAGATAAGAAAAGAAAAGAAAAACTCAGTACTTTAGTAGAGTGGAACGTAAACCATGCCTGCTGTGTATAAAATTCAAACTAAACGTTCTCCCCTAAAAAATGCTGTCAAAATACATTCCTAAAAACCCAATAGATTAATCAACATTAATATTCCATTTCTCAATATTCCTAGCCTGTAGAGGGCAATTACAAATAGAAATCAACAAATAGCACAGTCATACGTCTAGTAAAAATGAAGCTTCGGCTGCATGTTTCTTGACAAGTTGTTTCAACTTCAAAGCAACTCCCCAATCTGGATCATTAGATTCTATCCAGTAGCACTGTATTCTTCTCCCAGGGGGTGCTGGACGGTCAGGAAACATCTCAGCTACTGCTGCTCTGGCCCTAACTGGTCTGGGCATACCTGCAATCATGAATGCGTTGCAATTGATCTCTCTCACTGTGTTCTCAGCCTGTCGCTCATTTTGCATTTCCACCAAGGCACTCACAGCAGCGTTCTTTGGATCCAGATAATTTGGAAAAATTTGGGCAGAAGTGACCACACCAAATTGTCCAAGTGCTGTCTTGAGGATTGGTATTGTGACCATTGGTGAAAGACTGTCAAGATAAACCGTGCGTTTCAACTTCTCTTCAAAATCAGCACACTCTTTTTGCTGTTGAGTAGTTGAAGACCGTTCCATAATTACTTGAGAAAAAGAAAATTGCCAAGCTACTAATTATCCCTGCAATGTGAAAAAAGAAACAATATTAAAGATGCTTCTCAGAGCACGAATCAAGACGGTAAATAATTTCATAATGATCACAGCAACATGAAAAAAAAATGAACAGAAGTTCATGAGATTGAGTTTTAATGTGTAACCACACTCCCACCCCAGACATTATCTCAGGCAGTGGATGGTGTTACCTGCGTGCTTTAACCTGAGCCCCAAAGCTTGTTATGAAGATGGGGTTACAAAATGCCTTCAACTCAAGTCTGTGGAATTGGATTCTGACATCACCATCATACTCAACTCACCAAGAGCTTTTTGGTGATATAAATTTTATCCCAATCTGAGTCCTAGATCTAAATTTATGCTCAATCATAGATCAGCCTATCAAAAGAGGACATGTCTTCACAATGGCCACGTGGCGCCCACATAGCCTCTACCTAACCTCAAAGAGACCCTAATAGGTCATCAGTGGAGCTCACTGTGCCAAGTCCACACCAAGCCAGCTCGACCGCTCATTCGTACTATTGCCCGTGGCATTTAACAAATAACCCAAGACTGGGCAATGGACAATGACAAGGTTCTATTTCAAAACCGGTTGGATTGGCCCCACTCCACCAATGCACTCATATCGCATTCACAACGAACAAGATCACAACGGCGACAGGGTTCCGCATTGGAACCACGGCTGGGTCTGCCTAACCCTTGTCGGCACACCCGTTATCATAGTATTTAAAACCAGAACCAGTGACCAACCTGGTCCACCTATCAGACCGATTTTTGAACCAGAACCAGTGAAAAACTGGAATGGTCAGATCTCAATGAACCAGTCTTTTAAAAAATACATGAAATAATTAACTTTTAAAGAAAAAATTATTTGCAATATTTAAAACCGTGATTCCAAACCAATAGAGATAAAATATGCAAAGTTTTCCCATCTATATACCATGTAAAGATGAATATATCAAAATGACACCGAGTGCAATACATATCAGCAACAAAATACATAATCAATGAGGCTCCAAATGCCCTCTAGAGTCCAAAAACAATGCAACAAGGTATGGGGCCATTGGCCTACTACAAGTCTATTGTTACACTACTCCGTCTCTCTCCCAAAACTCTTTGTTGTTACACGACTCCGTCTCTCTCCCGAAACTCTTTGTTGTTACACTACTCTAGCAAAAACTAAGCACTCTCCAAGCTCACAATGAAGCCCACAAAAACACCAAATGAGATGTGTGAGGCAAATGAGAAGCAAGGACTACTTTAAAAGGCTTGGAGAGGTTGAGGGAAACAACCCCTAGTTTCCCACAAAACCACTCAGGCGTGCCCAAAAAAATTGTACATGACTCCACTGGTTTGTGACGAAACCAGTTGATTTGGTACCAAACTAGCCAGTTTATGACCGATTTGGTACCAAAATGGGGTCTGCCTAGGCTCAAACCAGGTTCATTGGTCGAGTTAACTTCCAAACTTAATGAACCATCCGTTTGACCAATTAGCAGTTCAACCCAACCAGTTTTAAATGCTATGCCCATTATATGTTACTACACTTGCAATAGTCTACAGTGGCGAGCGATGAGGCAAAGTTTTGATACTTCGTGTTCCACTCCATACTCTCATCTATTTCGTCATTTGATTAGTATTCGACCACATGTATCAACCTCTGAATTCTGTGCGCCCACAATCTTACAGTCGATGGCCAATGTCAATCCCAATAACATATACACATAAAAGAACTAGTCGGTTGGGTCTTATAAAGTAGGAAAGGGCGATACCTCACACCTAGCTTCCGGAGGTTTATGGCCCAAAAAGCCCGAGGCTTGAGCCTCAATTATGTCCTCATTATAGCCGTTGGAAAAATTGTCATTCATGTCAAAGGTTGAATGGCCATCATTTGTTTAATGATTTGCGTGCACAAATAAAGTGAACTTTGTTGCTAGGACCTCCTAGTTTGGTAGCCCTTGTCTTACCATTTTGATTGATAGGTGCCCCATTTTGTGGGTCCTCCTAGTTGGAAAGCTATTAACTTCTGAAGTTTGATGCCCCAAATGAATGGGTTGCACTAGATCATGCCCCATTATATTCATGGCTTTAATATTATAATTTTGCCCCTAGAAGGAGGTCAATCTAAATTTCAAATTGTCCTAAATTCAGTATCAAAGTTAGCCTTTAAAGGAGAATTTACGAAAGTCACAAATTTGATATTTCAAAGTGTTTTAAGGCTCCTTTTACAAGTCGACCATAATTCCTTCAAGTCGGCTCCAAATTAGCCATGGCTTTTCAAAAGAAAAATTTTATTTTGACTCAGGTCCGCCCCAATATAAGGCCCCCTCCAAACACACACATATGTATATATATATCCCTCACGTGGCAAATCAAAAGGAAGGAATTTGGTGATCTCTCTGAAATTGAAGGAGCAATCCAAGGCAAATCAAGGGAAATTTTGAGGCTAGTACTTCGTTGAAGATCTGTGGAGGAGGCCGAAATTCAAGAAGTGTCTTTTTCTGTGTAAAGTCTTGAACAAGACCGTTTTGATTGGGCTCATCTGTGATCCAATTCGACCTCTTTGAGGCAAGGTTAAAAGCAAATTTCAAAAAGCATGTTTTCAGGTCCCTCTTAAGGATTATTTTAACAAATTTTGTGACTCTCTAAGGCATCTGCAACCCCCGTCTGAGGCCCATTTCGGACCTCTTCCTAAGGCTGATCACGGTCTTGTTTTGGGCAAGTATGAGGCTCCTTCTCAGCCCATCTGTGGCAGCAATTTTGGCCTGTTATGAGGCCCTAATTCAAACCTGTACAGACCCTGAGGCATCCGAAATTGCTTAAGGCAAAGATTCTTGTGGAAGACTGAAATTAAGGTTCTTCATCTAAGGTTTTAAAGTAGCAAAGGTCCTAATTTGTGAGGCTTGCTAACCAAAAGACAATTGAGGCATAATTGTATCTTTTATTGTTGAGTGGAGTAGTCCTCTAGTAGCTGATCTGATTCTTTTAAGCTTCTCTTTGTAATAATACAAGGATGTTAATGCAAGTTTTGAAGAAGGTTGAAGCATTTCTTTGATGCCTGTAAACAGACTTTTGTAGCAGACCTTGATATTCTGGAACAGACTTTTGAAGCAGACCTTGATATTCTGGAGCAGACTTTTGTAGCAGACATTTGGTACTTGTCTCCATATTCTTGAGAATACTTTGATATTGATTTTGAAGGAAATATTGAGCAGGAAGCAGTCTTTGTTGAAGTCTTGAAGCAAGTTGTGAAGGGCAGTGTAAGGGCATATGTTGTATTGATCTACGATATGAAATTTACTTTTGCAGTGATCGTGAATTGTTGTAAATGGGTCATTGTCCCTGGTACGAGAGCCCAAGAGTTTTGATTTATCTTTTATTATAAAGGCTGACAGGGTGGTGCTAGGGAAGGAAGTTGTAGCTTCCTTCAAGAAGTTGTCGCCTCCTTCCAGTGGGAGATGGTAAATCTTGGGGTTGTAGCCCTTCCATTTGTAGCTCGTAAATCTAGAAGTTGTAGCTTCCATTGTCATATATATATCTATATATATATATATATGAATGAGAAATCTATAGGGCTACAATTAGGATGATTTCTCTTAAACTTGATAACCGCTTGTGATGTCTTTTTTACTTTTTCTTACTTATTAGCTTCTCTTATTAGTATGTTGTTCTTATCATCAAACAGCGACCAAAACAAGAAAATCAACACTACACAAGAACACAAGATATAGGCTACAAGCCAGGGCCAAAATCTCTCCACTTGAAAGGAAAACCCACAAATCTCTTATCTTCTTATAGATTCTTCAAATGACGAATTCCATGACCTTTAGACCACGACTAATACCCTTCCAAGACCAAGTCTGACCTTCTTGATGATGTGCTTCCTTTGTCCAAGTCAAACCCAGTCAAATCTCTTCCAGCTGCACAACTTCGACCCCCAGCGACAGAATTTCAGCCTTTACTGCAGGTCTGAATTTTTCGGCCCCTGCAACAATTGTTGCTTCCAAACGTGTGAGCAAATCTAGGGCTTCCAAGCCTTCCTTTGACCTCCACTTGAGTTTTTCCTTCATCTAGGTCTTGTAGGTGACCTAATACACCTTCTTTCTGCAATTTCTTTAACTTCAATCTTGCAGCAACAAAACCCTATCCTTCCTCCTTCGCACGTCTAAGAGAGAGAGAGAAATAACCCAAAAACTTGTCCTTCGTCCTTCTTCCTTCTTCGTTGACCTTCTTTTGCTCTTCCTTCGCTTGAATGATGAGAGGATGAGTGAGTGTCCATAGGCGGTAGAGTTCCCTCCTATATTTAGGCTTCCATGGAGGACGACATGCCCTAAATTGACGCTGACTTCTTAGCTGTCAGGCCAACTTGGTCTTGGAGGGTATCTTGCCTCTTTTAAATACAAAAATAATTATTTTCACAAGTTGAAATGTGCCCAATGGGGTCTTCTTCATATGACAATGACTCTTGAGTCTTGACTTCTTGACCCTAAGACAAACCCTTGAAGCACTCAATAGGTGCTTGACCTCTAAATAAAATGTCCTTGAGCGTGAAACCTATGCTACAAAAATAACAACAATAATTTTTCTTTCATTTTACAATATACAAGAATCAAAAGTCCATTTCATATTTATGAAGACCAAACCTAGTTATACATTTCAAACTGAAGATATCTCATTAGAAAAATCGGATTGGTAAGCCATCTCATAAGCTATCAATTCAATGTATCTCTTTGCATCATACCAGCTAGCATTGTCACATAGCAAGGCCTTGACTAATGGTTGTATCTCTCCACAAGATCAGAGCACAATGTTGGCGAGACCAATTACTAATAAACAACGTCGTCATTGTCTCTCAAGGCACCAAGTGTTCATAGGGTATGTCCTTTTAGAACAATTCCTATCTTGAAATAACACATCCTCAAGGAATTTGCTCTTCGACTACTCTTATCTTCGATGCACTACCACAAACTCAAAGAGTATCAAAAACCAGATGCTTACCCAATCTTCCATTCTTTCTTCACAAAGTGAAGACAAGAATGATGTGTCTAACTCTTCCTCTCAACTAGGGAGGACATATCAACCAAGCCAAGCGTATCTTTCAAATACACAAGCTTCTTATTAGGAAGAGATTTTGTCAAGATGTCAGCTATCTGCTCATCAGTGGAGATATGTTGTAGTTGCAACACTCCATCTTGCACCAGTTTTCATATATAGTGATACTTGTTACTTATGTGCTTTGTTTTTCCATGGAACATTGGGTCTTCAAACACCCTTATACAACTGGTGTTGTCACAACGTATCACTGTAGGGTCCATCGATCCTTCAAATAGATCGGATAGCATCTTCCTCAACCAAACAACTTCTCTGCTTACTTCACAAGCTGCAATATATTCAGCCTTAGCACTACTCAAAGCAACCAATTCTTGCGTTCTACTCATCCAGGATCTCAAGGAGGATCCCAAACTAAAACATCCTCCACTAGTGCTTCTCCCATCCATCTCACTGCCTCCCCAGTTGGAATTTGTATATCCAATCAAGTGGACATCATTCCCCTTATCATACTTCAAGCAGTAGTGGATTGTTCCTTGTAGATATCTCAGTATATGCTTGGTTGTTATCCAATGATCATGCTTGGGCTCTACCTGGAACTGACTGAGAACATTCACTGCAAAACAAATATCTGGTTGAGTATTTACCAAATACATTAGTGAGCCAATCAATTGTCTATACCTTGTCGGATCCACAAGGCTTGATTCAGAACTTCTTAGCCTCTTCAAATTTGTGACCATAGGGGTTGTCATAGGTTTGCAATCCATCATGTCAAACCTTTTCAGCATTTTGATCACATATTTTCCTTGACCTAGATATATCTCATCAGGTCCTTGCCACACTTCCAACCCCAAATAATAGTGCATCAGCCCTAGATCCTTCATATCGAATTATGTTGTCAGTTGCTTCTTACATTCTTGAATACGACCTTCTACACCTGTCATGAGAAGATCATCCACATATAGAAGAATGATTATGAGCTCATCCTTCACAACCTTGATATAGAGATTTAGATCAGCAGAAATCTTTGAGAAGCCCAATCTTTGTAGGTATGCATCCATCCTTGTATACCATGCCCTTGAAGCTTGCTTAAGGCCATAAAGTGACTTCTTCAATCTACAGACATAGGTCTCTCTATCTTTTACTTCAAATCCCAAGGGTTGTTCTATATAGACTTCTTCATCGATAATGCCATTCAGGAATGTTGTCTTGATATCCATTTGATGGATGTTCCATCCCATCAATGTTGCAAAAGAGACCGATGAATGTATAGCTGTATACCTTGTTGTAGGTGAAAATGTCTCTTCATAATCGATGCCTTCCTATTGGGAGAAGCCCCTAGCCACAAAGGTTACCTTATATTTATCAATACTTCCATCTGCTGCATGTTTAATCTTATAGAGCCACTTGGAGGTTACCACAGATTTGTCTTCAGGCCTAGGTACGATCTCCCAAACTTCATTCTTCATTATTGATTGATATTCTTGTTCATGGCATCTTTTCATTCTTGATGTTTGATAGCCTCTTCAAAGATGGATGGTTCTGCTTCTATTAACTTCGTCATATAGGTTGCATACAATGAGTATCTTTTGGGCTTCTTACTTTCCCTGAATGTGACTATGGTTGCTCCATGACCTTCTACATCTAGAAGAGTAGACTTCAACCAATTTGGTCTCTTTAAATATTGGAAGTTCTTCATCATCAGAGTCCACCAAGAGGCCCTTTGATTTCTTGAATGCAATACTTTCATGAAAGATCACATCTTGGCTTACTTCTATTCGGTGTCCTTCCTTTATGTAGATCATATATGCCTTTGATGTGTTGCTATAGCCAACAAATATTCCCTTCATGCTTGTAGGATCCAACTTTTTCTTTTACCTTTCAAAATGTGAATATAGACAGGACAGCCAAATATTCGGAGATGGTCTACACTTGGTTTCTTCCCAGTGAATGCTTCCTCGAGAGTCATGTTGTCTAGTGATCTGTGAGGACTTCGATTTTGAATATACAAAACAGTTTTTGTTGCTTCACTCCATAGAAATTTAGGCAAGTCTTGATCATGTAACATGGCTCTTACACTTTACTCAATTAATTGATTCTTTCGTTCAGCAACTCCATTTTGTTCAAGATTATATGGGACTATCAACTCCCTCTTAATCCCAGCCTCCTTACAGAAAGCTATGAGTTCCTGTGATGTATACTCTCCTCCATTATAAGATCTTAGTACCTTTATCCTCCTTTCTGTAAGGTTATCTACTTCATCTTTGAACTCTTGAAATTTGTCGAATACTTCATCCTTGGATTTCAGCAAATATATCCAAGTTTTCCTTAAGTGGTCATTAATGAACGTTACATAATATTGATGACCTCCAAGAGACTTTGTAGACATAGAACCATAGACATGAGAATGAATGAGATCCAGGACTTCTTTTGACCTTGAAGCATTGCTTCCAAATGGTCTCTTAAGATCCTTCATGATCTTCCTTGACTTCAAGGGTGCCATTCACCATTGAATTTAGAGTTGGTAAGATTTTGTAGTGAAGGTGTCCAAACCTTCGATGTCAAAGTTCACAGGGACTTACTCAATGTGAACCAAAGCTTGAGAGAGAGGAGTCATCAATCTATATAGTATTCCTTCACGAATCCCAGTTATCTTTGCATTTTCGATGCTAGATCTTTTATCCCATATTACAACCTTTACATCTACAAAAGCGACTCTATCTCCCTTATCTTCTAAATATGAAATAGAAAGTAGATTCTTTTGCAAACTTGAAACAAATAGGATGTTGTTGAGATGAATATTCGCTCCATTCTCTAGCTCCAACGAGGTTGGTCCAATTCCTCTTACAAGATAGCTTTTCTTGTCACCAAGTTCAACAGAGTAGGAATATTTTCCTCTTGATAAGGTCTTTAGTTGCTTGTGCTCACATGTTATATGCCTTGATGCTCCAATGTTGATTAACAAAATATTCTCATCCTCAAATGTGCCTGTAAGTGCTGAGAATAATCCTTTGTCCTTTGTAGAAGTCTTGGTCATACTATTCTTGATGGATAATAGGAGATTCCATAATGCCTTGATACTTTGTTTGAGATGACTTGCTACCATAGAACATTGCTTCAAAGATTTCTTCAAGGATGTAGTGATCTTCATCATGCCCTTAGCCAACCTTAGCTCTGATACCATGTTGAGAAATCTATAGGGCTACAATTAGGATGATTTCTCTTAAACTTGATAACTGCTTGTGATGTCTTTTTACTTTTTCTTACTTATTAGCTTCTTCTCTTATTATTATGTTGTTCTTATCATCAAACAACTACCAAAACAAGAAGATCAACAATACACAAGAACACAGGATATAGGTTGCAAGCCAGGGCCAAAACCTCTCCACTTGAGAGGAAAACCCACAAATATTTTCTCTTCTTATAGATTCTTCAAATGACAAATTCTAAGACCTCTAGACCAAGACCAATACCCTTCCAAGACCAAGTCTGACCTTCTTGATGATGTGCTTCCTTTGTCCATGTCAAAACCAGTCAAATCTCTTCCACTACAAAACTTCGCCCCCCAACTACACAATTTCGGCCTCTACTGTAGGTCTGAAAAATTCAGCCCCTACAATAGTTGTTGCTTCCACAAGTGTGAGCAAATCTAGAGCTTCCAAGGCTTCCTTTGACCTTCGCTTGAGTTCTTCTTCTAGGGCTTGTAGGTGACCTAATGCACCTTCCTTTGACCTTCTTTCTACAATTTCTTCAACTTTGATCTTGCAACACCCTAGCCCTTCCTCCTTCGCACGTGTGAGAGAGAGATAGAAATAACCCAAACACTTGTCCTTCGTCGTTCTTCCTTCTTTGCTAGCCTTCTTCTGCTCTTCCTTCGCTTCAATGATGAGAGGATGAGTGAGTGGCCATACGAGGTTGAGTTCCCTCCTATATATAGGCTTCCAAGGAAGACAACATGCCCTAATTGAGGTTGACTTCGGAAGGTATCTTGACTCTTTTAAATACAAAAATAATTTTTTTTACAAGTTACAATGTGCTCAATCGGGTCTTCTTCATATGACAATGACTCTTTAACGTCTTGACCCTAGGACAAACCCTAGAAGTACTCAACGGGTGCTTGACCTCTAAATAAAATGACCTTGAGCATGAAACCCATGCTACAAAAATAACAATAATAAATTTTCTTTTATTTTACAATATACAATAATCAAAAGTACATTTCATAATTATGAAAACCGAACCTAGTGACACATTTCAACAATATATATATATATATATATATATATATATATATTCCTTTGATGTGATGTTAATTGTTAATGCTTTTTTATACTAAATTGTAAAGAAAAATGAAATATGAATTCACCCCCTCTCGTTATTTCCAACATTTGGTTATCAGAGCAAGTTACCCTCTAACAATCTAATCGCTAAAGGGAAGCTCACGAGTGATATGGAAAATTGAAATGGATGGCATCTCTTCAAGAACAATTACAGTGCTTGATGAAAATGATTATGCACTATGGAGCAATTGCAAGGAAACCTACTTGAAAGCTTTAGGAGTGGATGTTTGGCTCTCCATCGTAAATGGCTACAAAGTTCCTAAAAATCCTCCAACTGATCTTGATGAGAAGAAGTTGTTTAGCTGCAATTCAAAATCTCTTCATACCATCATGGGTGGATTGTCAAGAACCATTAAGTCGAAGGTGATGTCCTGCACCACAACGAAAGAAGTTTGTGATAAACTTAAAACTCTGTATGAAGGTGATGATAAGGTAAAGCAAGTCAAACTTCAAAAGTATAAAGCTCAATTGAAAATCTGAAAATGGATGGAAAAAAAAAGATATTGCGACTTACTTTGTGATAGCCTCTTTGGGCAAATTCCCCTCTTATATACATTGTACATATTTCATGTATTTTGATTATAAATTAAAAATGCCTGGGAATTGGAACACAGATTCTAGAATTTGAGGGAGCAGATTGTAAAAATTTCTGTTTTCCCACCCCGGTTTTCAGTTTCACCTTATTTCTCCCATGTAGTTAAATGCCCATTCCCATAACCATACATTTAACAGACTGGAAAAAATAAATATGGCTGAAAACACAAATTCTGGAAATTTTTCAGAATGCTGGAAATTGCAGAAATAAAAATCAGCAATTAAAAACAGCCATTAAAACACTGATATTTTTGGTCAACTTGACCCTGGAAAAACCCCCTACAACTCTTGGGGAAAACCAGTTTGAGAGCTCTTCTTTATTTCTGAAAATTGTCTTTTTACAGTGAGAATTATTCAGCAAAAAATCAGCAAGCAAATTTACAACTTATCTCCTTTCCCGTGCCTCACAGCAATCTGGAAATTACAGCAAACAGGACAGCAATAAATGCTGTACGACCTCCATTTTGTGTGCAGAAAAATCAGCAAACTGCTCCTCGATTTTTGTGCAAAAATCTGCCTTTCACTATGTGCTGAATCAGCTGTACAAATCTGCTCAACTGTTGCCTTGGAATGTGTGCCAAGCTGCTGTCTCCTTCTCCTCCCTGCTCAGAAATCTCTCTTGCTCTCTTGCTCTCCTTCTCCCAATCTGCTCATGAAAGAATGAATGACATTTTCCTCCTTTTCCTCCTTTAATATAACTCCAAGTGACTTTTGGGTGATCCAAGTGACTTTTGGGTGATCTCTAAATCGAATGGCTGAAATAGATTTAGATCAATGGTTGAGATTAAATGCTCATTTAAATCTCACTTTCTATTTTTTAATTCACCCCACTTTAATAAAGACCCACTTAGTCATTTATTTCCAAAGTCACTTTTCCTTTCTAATTTTTCATTGACTTTATAAAAGTCACTTTAAAATTAGACTTAATAACTTTATCACTTAAAGTCACTTTTAAATTAGATTTAACTTTATAAAATTATAAAGTCACTTTAGGAGAAAAATTAAATTCTTTTGGACACTTTTCCCTAGGCCAAAGATCAAAGCCTAAGGGAACCACCTGTCCTCCAGTACCAAATTTCAACACTCCCTCTTACCGAGGAAGGTGTTCCTCACCACACCCATCTTGTCTCTGAAGTAGACATGCTTGCCCCGTGGTAAGGCTTTGGTAAGGATATCTGCAACCTGCTCATCAGTGGAAATATACTCAAGCTTCACAGCTCCCTTCTGAACATAGTCTCTGATGAAATGATATCTGATCCCGATATGCTTTGACCTGTCATGAAATACTGGATTCTCCGTGAGTTTAATGCAACTCTGATTATCACAGTAAATCACTGAAGGTCTCAACGGCTGACCAAATAAGCCAAACAACATCTTGCGAAGCCAGATAGCCTCACAACTAGCTAGACTGGCTGCCATATACTCTGCTTCCGCTGAACTCAGTGCTACTGACTGCTGCTTCCGGCTGAACCATGACACTACTGCTGAACCCAACCCAAAACAACACCCTGAAGTGCTCTTCCTATCAGAAGCACAACCTGCCCAATCAGAATCAGTGTATCCTGCCAATCTCACTCCATCTCCCTGCCTGTAGTCCAGACCATAATCCACTGTCCCCTGCAAGTACCGCAAAATGTGTTTTGCAGCCACCCAGTGAACCTTCCTAGGCTCACACATAAACTGACTCATCGTGTTGACTGCAAAACAGATATCTGGTCTAGTGTTGACCAAATACATCAAGGAACCAATCAGCTGCCTGTACAATGTGGGATCCACCAACTCGGAATCCGAAGCATGAAGCTTCTTCCAGTTGGTGATCATCGGTGTCGACATGGGTCTACAATCCTCCATGTGGAATCTGCTAAGGATGTCCACAATATACTTCCCCTGCCCCAGGAAGAAATGCCCCTCCTCCTGCCACACCTCCAAACCCAAAAAGTAATGCATCAAGCCGATGTCCTTCATCTCAAACTCCGCCGCAAGATCTCTCTTGCAGTGCTCTATGAGTCTCTCTGCACCTGTAATGATCAAGTCATCCACATACAACACCAGAATGAGAGGCTCCTCACCAATCACAATAAAGTAAAGGTTCGGATCTGCCTCACTCTTTGTGAAACCCATCCCCTGCAAGTATGCATCTATCCTGGAGTACCAAGCTCTGGGAGCTTGCTTCAGGCCATAAAGGGCCTTCTTCAATCTGCACACATGGGACTCCTTCCCATGCACCTCAAAGCCCTGTGGCTGCTCAATGTACACCTCCTCCTGTATGAAGCCATTGAGAAATGCGGTCTTCACATCCATCTGGTGGATCTTCCAATCCATCTCTGTTGCTATCGATATAATGGAGCGGATCGAAGTATATCGAGCCACGGGAGCGAAGGTCTCCTCATAATCAACTCCCTCTACCTGGGAGAACCCTCTAGCCACAAACCTCGCTTTGAATTTCTCAATGCTGCCATCTGCAGCATGCTTTACCTTGTAAAGCCATCTGGAAGTAACCACGGATTTGCCCTCAGGCCTCGGCACCACCTCCCAAACATCATTCTTCATGATAGAATAATACTCCTCCTGCATGGCCTCTCTCCAGACCTGCTGGCTAGCTGCCTCCTCATAGCTAGAAGGCTTAGAGTCAAGGATGCTGGTAACCATCGCCATATAGCTACAGAACCTCTCAGGTGGTCTACTCTCTCTGACCGGCCTCTTCGGCTCAGCAACAGATGTGGCATCTCTCAAGGTGTCCTGAAGCCACTTGGGCTTCCTCTTCCCTGAGCATGCTTCTCCCATAGGAGAATGAAACTCCTCCTCCTCATCACCATCAGTAGCCTGAACTCCTGACTGTCTGTCTGCTGTCCTCCTGCCTGCACCTGAACCTGTAGAAGCTGAGGTACCGTGTGAACTGTCCATCAGTGGACTCCCTAGTGAACTGCTCTGTGAACTGCTCTGCATGCTGCCCGGAGCACCACCCCTCTGGCTCGGCGAGCCACTGCTCACTGATGGACCTGACATCCTCATAGATGTACCTCCGGATCCTCCTGATCCCTGCCCACTGGATCCTTGCGACTGACTCAACTGCTGCTGAGGGTCTGGCTGATCCAGATACTCTAACTCCCGTGACCTCCTAAAGGCCCTGTCCTCCTCGAACTTCACATCCCGTCTGACAACAACTCTCCTCTGTGCAGGAATGTAAATCCGAAAGGCCTTTGAGGTCTCACTGTAGCCCACAAAGATACCCTTCTTTGCGGTGGGCTCTAGTTTGGTCCTCTCCTCCTTGGGTATATAGGAGTATGTAATGCATCCAAAGATATGAAGATGACCAAGATCAGGTTTCTTCCCAGAGAAAGCCTCCTCAGGAGTCATGTGCCCCAAGGCACGATGCGGACTCCTGTTCTGCAAGTAAACAGCTGTGTTGCAGGCCTCTGCCCACAAGAACAATGGCAACCCCTGATCATGTATCATGGCTTTGGCAGCCCCTATGATGGATCTGTTCTTCCTCTTTGCAACTCCGTTCTGCTGGGGGTTGTAAGGAACAGTAAACTCCCTCCTAATGCCTGCCTCCGCACAATAGTCAACAAACTCTCCAAGGGTGTACTCTCCTCCATTGTCCGACCTCAAGGACTTGATCTTTCGACCTGTCTGAGTCTCCACAAGAGCTCTGAACTCCTGAAACCGCTTGAAGACCTCACTCTTGGTCTTCAAAAAATAAATCCAGGTCCTCCTGGAGTGATCATCAATGAATAACACATAGTACTCATATCCACTCAAGGAAACATGAGACATCCGACTGCTCACATCGGAATGAATCAAATCAAGTATCCCCGTCGCTCTGCTGTCACTGCTGGGAAAAGGGGATTTGGCAAACTTGCCCATCACACAACCTCTGCAAGTATCAAAGTGATCAGTACTGAAAGCTGGCACACCTGTAGTGATCTCCCGCAATGTCCTCAAGGCTCCATGATACATGTGTCCCATCCTGCGGTGCCAAATCTCACACAGCTCAGAACTGCTAGCTCTGCTGTCGGTACTATTGCTCAATGCCAAAAGGGGCTGGAATGCAAACTTGTACACCTTTGCATGGCGTACACCTATCACTCTAGCTGAATCAGCTGGAGCGTCCCTGGGATACATCAACACCTGTCCTCCCCTGAACAGTACCTCATATCCTCTGTTCTCCAAAGCTGAGACGGATATGAGGTTCTTCCTCATCCCTGGCACATAAAGAACCTCTGACACCTTCAAGGGAGGTTTGGACTCCCTCTGAAATGTCACTATCCCCACCCCGACTGCTCTAACAACTCTGTCATCACCGAGTACTACCTCAATATCAATGCCACTCTCTGAAAGCTCTGAGAAGTACTCACGGACTCCTGTCATGTGACGTGAAGCCCCACTGTCCACATACCAGATACCTGTAGATGCTCCGCTAATCGAGGGAAAAGCATGCTCCCTCTGAACCTGTGTGGCAGGTGATCCTGCACTAGAGGACTCACACGTAGTGAACGCAAACTCTCGGTCAAAACGACCAGCAAAGTCCTCAATCTCTGCTGAAGCTGCCACGTCCTGGTTCTTCCCCTTCTTCTTCTTCTTCTCCGGACACACAACTGCATAGTGTCCCATCTTTTGACAATTCCAACACTTCACCTTGGAATAGTCCTTCTGTGAGTTACCCTGTTTACCTTTACCTTTGCCTTTGCCCCCACCACTGCTTGTGGAAGCCTGCTTCTTCCCTTTGCCTTTCTTGCCTCCTGCCACCAGTGCTACGTCCTCATCCTGCTCAACTGGCTTGGCTGCCCCAAGCTGTCCTTTCCTGATCTCTGTCTGAATACAATCATCCCAAAACCTCTCCCATGTGGGAAGGGTCTCACGTGCACAAACCCCATCAGGAAAGTTCAACCATGAACGGGAGAGGCCATTCACTGCAATCCGCACCAACTCAGTGGATGGAATGGCCTCTCCAATCGCTGCCAACTCATCTCTCACATTGGTAATCTTTGTGAGATATCCAGCTGCACTATCATTCCCCATCTTAATGTTCTTCAGCTTCTCCTTCAGGACCATCTTCCGGTTCTCATTGGTACTCTGGTAGAGATTGGACAATGCTGTCCACATCTCATGGGCATTGCTCTTTCCTCTCACATGAGGAATGCAATGGTCTTTGATTCCGTCTAGAATCAGCCTCTTACCCTTATTGTTCTTCTTTTTATACTCAGCCAACTGAGTAACATCAGTGGGCACAACAACAGGGTTCTGTGCGGTATGCACCATGATATCCCAGACTTCTGCCTCCTCAAAGATACTTTGCATTCTCTCCTTCCAAACGCTGTAATTTATATGCCCATCCAGCCTATCCTCCACCCTCAATCCCAATGACATCCTGCTGTCCTAAAACTGAAAAATAGCACTGTTGTAGTAAAGATAAAACTGTTGTTTATGAAAAAATCAGCTTGCTGGAATTTTCTGAGTGAAAAATCAGCAACTGTAATTTTTCCTTTTTGCTGTCCCAAACTGCCCTTCAGCACTCAAGCTCTGATACCATGTAAAAATTTCTGTTTTCCCACCCCGGTTTTCAGTTTCACCTTATTTCTCCCATGTAGTTAAATGCCCATTCCCATAACCATACATTTAACAGACTGGAAAAAATAAATATGGCTGAAAACACAAATTCTGGAAATTTTTCAGAATGCTGGAAATTGCAGAAATAAAAATCAGCAATTAAAAACAGCCATTAAAACACTGATATTTTTGGTCAACTTGACCCTGGAAAAACCCCCTACAACTCTTGGGGAAAACCAGTTTGAGAGCTCTTCTTTATTTCTGAAAATTGTCTTTTTACAGTGAGAATTATTCAGCAAAAAATCAGCAAGAAAATTTACAACTTATCTCCTTTCCCGTGCCTCACAGCAATCTGGAAATTACAGCAAACAGGACAGCAATAAATGCTGTACGACCTTCGTTTTGTGTGCAGAAAAATCAGCAAACTGCTCCTCGATTTTTGTGCAAAAATCTGCGTTTCACTATGTGCTGAATCAGCTGTACAAATCTGCTCAACTGTTGCCTTGGAATGTGTGCCAAGCTGTTGTCTCCTTCTCCTCCCTGCTCAGAAATCTCTCTTGCTCTCTTGCTCTCCTTCTCCCAATCTGCTCATGAAAGAATGAATGACCTTTTCCTCCTTTTCCTCCTTTAATATAACTCCAAGTGACTTTTGGGTGATCCAAGTGACTTTTGGGTGATCTCTAAATCGAATGGCTGAAATAGATTTAGATCAATGGTTGAGATTAAATGCTCATTTAAATCTCACTTTCTATTTTTTAATTCACCCCACTTTAATAAAGACCCACTTAGTCATTTATTTCCAAAGTCACTTTTCCTTTCTAATTTTTCATTGACTTTATAAAAGTCACTTTAAAATTAGACTTAATAACTTTATCACTTAAAGTCACTTTTAAATTAGATTTAACTTTATAAAATTATAAAGTCACTTTAGGAGAAAAATTAAATTCTTTTGGACACTTTTCCCTAGGCCAAAGATCAAAGCCTAAGGGAACCACCTGTCCTCTGGTACCAAATTTCAACAGAGATTGCTTTGGATTTGAGGGAAGCTTGACTATTTCATGACAGTCATTGAAGGTTGGTAGGTGTCTGATTAAATGGACTAGTTATGCCATTAATCCAACTGAAGAAGGACAAGGAGCCATGCTTGATTTGGAAAAATCCACAAGGCAAAGAGAACAACAGAGAACGCAGAGGAGCATTGTTGAGACAAAACAGGAAGAAAAAGGAGGCAAAGTTCTCAGATAGAGAATGGAATAAGTATGACTACATTACAAAGAAGAGAAAGCATACCGCAGGAGAAAAGGAGTAGAAAGTTTTGTGTGGCTACTAGAAGGCAACAAGGGGAGTAATCAATCAGTTGAGCATTAGGAGGTGGATAGGATATCCCTCAGGGGAGGACTGTAGTCTCTAAATTCCCTGTAAGACTGGAGAGTGGAGATGGTTTTCTCTAGATTCCCTTAACAAATTGGGTGGAGGCTTGTTCCTTGGATTCATGGTGAGGAGAGAGTTCCTTAGCCCCCTCAGCTTGTTTCTGGTTTTACAATGGGTTATGGATTCTCGGGAGATGGGTGGAACTAGTGTGTGAAGAAATTATTGAGGGCGAAGGTGTTAAGCCTCTGGATTCCTGCATTCGGTTCGGGATGGAGGTGGTGAGCCTCTGGATTCACTGTTCCAACCTGTATTGGTAGAGCCACAGCTTTTATTGGAGTAGCTACAGGGTGGAGGTTGTGAACCTTTGGATTCCCCGTTAGATATTGACTGCATGAAGTAGTTGGTAGGTGGAGGTGGATGGCCCTCTAGAGTCCTTGTTTCAGTTGGCAGAATTTGTTAATCCCTTAAGCACTAATCCTCAAGCTCTGAAATTTGGCTCGGTGGTGACTACTACATGAAAGGCTTGGTTGTAGTGTGTCTATGATTGGGTGGAGAGTTGAATTCCCAATCTCAGTTTTCTGGTTCAGTCTATCAAAGATAAGTGTTTGCTTATAACTCTCATGTTCTGAATACTTTACATTTGTTTGATGTGATGATTTATCATGGCTTGTAATGCTGAGGAATGAGATATTCTTGTCTTAATGAACATTGTCGTTTTTAAAGGAATGGATATGGAATGGTCTAGATTCTTGTATTAAATTGTATAATCCTAGTCTAAAGGGCTTGTATGCAAGGAATGTGTGAACCTCGTCAGTGTTTGAATCAGAACTATAGTCTAAATGCCTAAACATTGAAGAGATAGGTAAATCTCTATAATGAATACATCTTGTTAAAAGAAATACTAATATGCCCTCCTGATTATTAGGGAAACTCCTAAATTTTAGGAACTTGATCATGCACAAAAAGGAACTTGACTTTGACTCCTTGAATTAAGGCACAAATCAAGGAATCACTCTTCTCGCTAATTTCAACACTCCCTCTTAGCGAGGAAGGTGTTCTTGGAAGAACCTCATCCACCTGGATCTGTCTCCAACACTACCATGTTCTCTACTGTTGCAACTTACTCTGCGAGTCCACCACTTAGTCATAAGTGGCATGTACCCTGTGTACTTGGGTGTCTGCTTTTTGATGCTGGGAGACTCAACTCTCTTCTAAGCTCCTTTAACCAAAACCTCTGCCCACTTGGCTTGAACTTTCCCTATACTGAACTTTCCCTATACTGAAGTCTCTGACTGAGTGGATGCCTCCACTTGCCCTAGGCTATGGTCCTCATCATCATCCTGTTAGTTAGCCCAACTGCCAACTAGCTTAGACTGACACTAAGATAATGGTTGAGGCTCCATCTTGAGAGCTCTATCTTGCTCTCGCTCAACCATCACTTCTCTACTATGTGCACTACCTTCCTTGCTGCTCAAGGCTACACCTGTCTCTACCTGCAACATGTACAGATTCTTTGCCCTCACACCCATCTGCTTCTTACATCCAGAAGCTAGATTCTTTGCCCTCACACCCATCTGCTTCTTACATCCAGAAGATAAGTGTTGGAGGTATGCCTTACCTCTGCTAAAGATGACATCATATCCCTTATCCTCAAGGGTGGCTACCGAAACAAGATTCCACCTCGATCACGAAACATAAAGAACATCTCTGAGATGAAGGGAAATACTTGATTCCCTCTCAAAGCTGACAGTACCAACTCCTCGAGTTGCATACTGACCATCATCTCCTAGCCCAATCTGAACCTACATGCCCTTCTCCTTCAAGTGGCTGAAACTCTTCCTGTTCCCATTTATGTGGAAGGAAGCTCATGAATCAATATACCACATATTGTTATCTATTGAGCTTCCCATGCAAGCTATCAACGAGAAATCCTTCTCGTATTGGGCGGAAAAGTCATCTACCTACATTGATGCAATAGCATGATCCTTCCCTGCCCCCTTCTTCTTACCAGGACACATAAAAGAATAGTGTCCAAACTCATGGCAATGGAAGCACTTGATCTTACTTAGATCCTTCTTCTTTCCCTTCTCATTGATCCAGCCTCTCCTTGGCCTTTCTTGCCCTTAGCCTTGCTACCCTTGCCTGTCAGGGAACAGTTCTCCTCGTATTTTGTCATAACCGATCTCCCTTTTGTGGTTCCTCT
The DNA here is from genome assembly GCA_031772625.1 of Pinus tabuliformis. Taxonomy (NCBI): domain Eukaryota; kingdom Viridiplantae; phylum Streptophyta; class Pinopsida; order Pinales; family Pinaceae; genus Pinus; species Pinus tabuliformis. Next base: position 491,301,839 of record CM062813.1, read on the forward strand.
TCGGATCTCTTCCTGTATGCAGTCAATCCAAAACCTTTCCCACTTTGGGAAGTCCTCTCTCCTACTAACAACATCCTGGAACCCTTTCCACGACTTGTGAAGTCCAAGTAAGGAAAAACTCACAAGATCGTGATTAGATACAACCTCGCCCACCCCACCTAGTTCATCTCGTACCTGAGTGAACTTTGACAATTATGGGGCGATGGGCTGATCCTTGCTCATCCAGATACTCCTCAAATTCTCCTTAAGAGCAAGCTTCCTGGTATCATTGGTACTCTCATATAACTTCAGGATTGTATCGTATATCTCAAATGTTGTCTTCTTCTCACGAATATGAGGCACTATGTGATCTTTAACCCCTTCTAGAATGATCCTCTTTGCCTCGATATCATTCTTATTAGGTTGGGCCAGTTTTTTGGCATCTTGTGGTGGTGGGATAGCCTGCTTCACGAATTATCCCACACCATTATCTTCCTACATTATCGTAATCCTCCCTTTCCGAGCTATGAAGTTCGATGCTTCCTCTAGACAATGATCTTCTTACAACCCTTGGTAAGCCATCTCTGCTTTCCCTGAGATATCTCTAAAACCTGCCCACTAACAGTCTTGTATTCCTTCACAAGAATTGTACTTAGGGACTCTAAAACTAGCTCTCGTAGAAGACCAAACGTCCTTCTCTGATCTGCACTTAGGGCTCCTTTTGACACTTACTAGCAACCCTCCTCACTGCTCTTAAGATGCCAAATAGATCTCTGTCCAACCTGGACTCTATCCTCTAGCAACAAATCAACATGAAAACATCAACAACATGCCTTTTATCACTCCAACACTGTTGCATACTATTGTAGAGTTTGCAGCTTGGTTAGGGCTTCTTATTAGTCCTCCTCAACCCTATCAAACTGCTCCAAAAGTCCCTTCTACAATTGTGGCCTTCTTTCCTCTCCAAGCTCCCTGCCTTCGTTGGTTACTAGGCTCCTTCCAACATTGTTTTAGGCCTTACGGCCCCCTCTAATCCTAAGGTATAGGGCTCGCCCCTCTCCCAAACAATCACAAATAATGGAGCCTGAATCTGAGGTCAATACCACACTTGTTCAGCACAAAAACTAGCCCAAAAATAGTCCTTTCCAACTCAGCCTTGCTGTTGATCTACTCAGCCCTCAAGATGGTCACAAGAAGCATTAAAACAGGTCCTCCTTCCCTTTTCTTGAGCTTCTCCTGATCTGCAGCCTACTTCATATGCTTTCCTTATGAATTGTTGTACACAGATGTGTTATCTTTATTTTGATCCACTCTCTGATACCATGTATAATTTCCATGAAATTATGATTTGTTGATACGAACAATCTGAAAAACACTTTCTTTTCTCACAAACACAGAATTTCTCTACTTAATTTCCAACGGAATTAAGAACAGAAATAAAACACAATCACACAATTCAAGACATTTATTTTTTTACTAGGGAACCCAACTAGGAAAAACCCTCTGATTGATGAGAATTTTATTGATAGCAAAATTGAGCAATTGATCTCTTACAAAATACAATTGTTTCAATATGAAAGACACACTTGACTTTCTTGCTTGTTCTAACCTTGAAAGCCTTGCAAGGCTATTGATCTCTGCTACCCTCTACCAACCTGTGCACAAGCTTCTCTTGCACACTCTTCCTCTCACAAGGTCCATGCACAAACTCATGCTTCCTATTGCTTGGTCTCACCAACTGGTGCTCACCAAAACAATGATTAAACTTGTGCCTTTGTTCCTCCTTTTAAAGGCAGTTTGAATGGTTAAAATTAGTGAGTTTTCTAATTAAGGAAAGTGCTTTTGTGATTGATGAGTTAGCATGAGTTAACTACTCATGCAACTCGCCCTATTTCAAGTCAACCACTTGAAACTCAATCACTCGTGCTTTTCATCAATAAACTCACACTAGAAGATCAAAACTCGACCTTCAACTTCAACACATCAGTTAATTGCCTCATGCACTCCTGATTTTTAGGGAAACTCCTAAATTTTAGTAACTCGACCATGCACAAAAATGAACTCAACTTTGGCTCCTTGAATTAAGGCACAAATCAAGGAATTACTTTTCTCGCTAATTTTCAACAGAGGAATGTTAAAATCTCTATGTGAATTAATCATATTGAATGTTGTGCAAATGATGAGAGATGGTTGATCCCTAAAGACTGATATATCATTGGTTTATGCACACTTCGTATTGTTATTATTCGTTGGCAACAAAGTTGATAATTGCTTAAGTTAATATTTAGAAGTGGGTTGCTTTGTATTCGTCCAGAGTCTTTAAATTGAGCTATATGGTCGTGTATAGAGGAGATAGACAGATCTCTATTAATTTAATGGATGCATGCACTAAAACAACTTGGATAACAAGAAAGTGTTTACCCAAAGTTCCAGAGGAAATGTTATATTTATATATATGTGTGGATCTATGTGGCTAGGACCGGCCTGTGTTTAGTTTATACACATATAGACATATGGCCGAGACTAGTTGGAGTTTAATTAAAAAGCTCAGAAGAGATAACGTAGAGTTTGGTTATATAATGTATATATATATATGAACATGCGTGTACACTGGTCTCATGGTCATGGTTGGGTCTCAACGAAGCTTAGGAGGGACAGCCTGGAAGGGTTGGCTTATGCCCTTGTATGTTAAAGGCTATGCATCGGAGGTCTGGGCAAAGGCCCTTACAAGTGCATTAACAATCCCTAAGCTCGTGGGGCTAGAATCTTTGAGTTTGGAATGCATGACTTCGGAAGGAATGATTTAACCCCTCTTTGATCCTGTAATCAAGTGCGGTGATCAAATTCTTAGTTAGGACAAATTTGGGTCATCAATGGGAAAGCACTCATGGTCGTTGGATTAACCCTGGAAGAACTCCCCACCGAAGTTCCAAAAGGAGGCATGGTCTAATTCCACCAGGATCTATTCATCAAGATATATTCCCAAGGTGACATGGCTATAGAGGGCCCATACCCACATACATCGAATATATATATATATATATATATATATAGTTTAGGCCATGTGAGTCGTGGAACTGAGTTCCTATGAGCGTGGAAGGTCATGGGCAGGTCAGCAACTGCCACATGGCATGATGTGGCATATGACTTGGGTAGCCATGTGGGCGCCGCTTCTCAAGTTACATGACGTGGCACTATATGATAGGCCAAACTTTAAATGGCCATATCTTTTGATCTGAGAGTGGCATCAGAGTAAATTTTATATCGTTGGAAAGGTCTCAACAAGGCAAACGCAACAATGCCATTTGTTTTAGGTTTTGAGGAAGTTGAAAAAAAGGTCAAAAAATTTAGATCCCATTTCCATAACGAGACACTGGAGGTTGTGTCATTTTAGTAACTGCCTCCAGCTACCCTTAGTTGGGGCTAGGGATAGTTGGGGGTATGTTACATACTTGCTCATAGTAGATGAAGTTGTCAAATCCATCAAAGGATTAGGAGAAAAATTTGAAGATCCTTTCATCGTACAAAAGGTCTTGAGATCGCTTCCCTTAAGATACAATGCCAAGGTATCTGCCATAGAAGAAACCAAGGACTTAACCAAGATGACAATGGAAGAATTACATAGCGCTCGTACAGCATACGAAATGAAAATAAATACAGAAGACGAACCATCAACCAAACAAGCAGCTTTTAAAGTCACAAAGAACACAAGAAATAAAGAACTCAAGGTCGAAGGAACTCCAAATGATTAATTAGATATAGAGGAAGTAACTTTCATCGGGAAGCTCAAAAAAATGAACCGGAAAACACAAAGGTAAGTTACCTTTTCAATGTTTTGATTATGGCAAAATAGGTCATTATGCTAAGAGACATCCTTTTTAAGGAAAAAGAAAAGCTTCCATAAGAAAAAATAAATTATTCTAAAGAAGATAGTAGTTCTTCAAATGAAAGTGGCACGGAAGAAGGGGATGCAAGAGTTCTCTTCATACCCCAAGAAAATCAAGATAATTATCATGATGATGAAGAGGTCAATGATTCGGATGATGAAGAACCAAATATGAGAATAGATTCTTTCTGGGGACTCAGAGAAGATTCAGAGACCAAACAAGAAGATGAAGATCTTCAAGAAAAGTTGAATCGCAGTGAAAATGAAAATGCAAAGCTCAGAAATAAAAACAAAGAATTTAAAAACCTGCTTGGAAAATATGATGAAAAAATTATCTCCTTAAAGGTTGAACTTGAAGAAGCAAGTAGAGTTGAGGAAATAATAAAGACTCACATAATGAAGAAAGAAGAAGATTGTAAGAAGCTAGAAGAGGAAACTGTGACATTGAGGGCTGAAGTTGATAAGCTTAACAAGAACATGAACATCTCACTACTATTGCATAATATTCTCAGCTGTCAAATATCGCTATGCGATAAAACAAGTCTTGGTTATAAAGGCACATCATCAAGCAAGGAGGGCACAAGCTTCAAGCCTTTAAAAGAGAAAATTAAAGGAGAATCTAGAAATGTTGTTGCTTTAAGAAGTTTTGTTGATGTTCCCAAGAACATCTATTACAAAGATGATTAGCAATGGATTGAACCTCCTAGACAAAACAACTTTAGAAGATCATCCTACTCTCCCAGATATGAGAACATTTTTCTTGGTCATTGTTACTCTTGCAGAAATTTTGGACATAAAGCAATCCATTGTAAAATCAATACAAAATATAATTATATAAGAAACAGAAATGACTAGGGATTTGCAAGAAATGACCATAGACCAAGGATTGTTCATGGATCTATCAACAGAAACTACAATCCATTTGAACCACTAATGACTCAGAACAGTGTACGTTACAGGTGCAATAATCTTGGTCACAAGGCACAAGATTGCAAGCTTGAAAATGCTCCAACCATAAAGCCAGAGAAGCCAGATATGAAATGGGGAAGGAAAAAGAAAAAAGATAGCAATCTAACAATGATCGTTGAAGATAAAGAAGATGAATGGTACATAGACAGTGGATGCTCGACAAATGTGACTGGAGATCAAGACAAATTTGTCATCCTAAAAGGAAAAAGTGGCAGTGTTGCGTTTGGAGGTAACTTTTTTGTCAAGAAAATTGGAAAAGGTGTAGCAAGCTATGGAAGCAACATATGAAGGCACAAAATGTATTGCTAGTTAAGGGTTTGAAGCAAAATATTCTCAGTGTTGGCAAGATGTGTGATCAAGAGTATAATCTCTTGTTGGAATCTCAGAAGTGCGAAATCAGAGAAGACTCGGGATGATTGGTTGCAACAACTACAAGAAAACCAAACAACATATACGTTCTAGACCAAACAGAGCGGAAGAAAATTGCATTCAAGCAAAAGAGTCGTAAGGAAAACAAAGAAGGGAAGTATAAGAAAACAGAAGTCCTTTTGAGTGCCATGCATTCAGGGGGAGCAGCCCCAAAGACATAAGTCACCCTTTTCCATTGATGTCAAAAGGGGAGAGAATAGGAAGTGAAGCATTGAGACGAGGGGGCATAAGTAGCATGGAGACAAGGGAAGCATGAGTGTTGACATCAATGACAATGGGGGAGACTATTGGAAAATTTGTCATTAATGTCAGAGGATGAATGGGGCAGCATTCGTTTGATGATTTGTGTACACAAATCAAATGAATTTGGTTGCAAGGACCTCCTAGTTTGGTAGCCCTTGCCTCGCCATTTTGTTTGATAGGTGGCCAATTTTGTGGTCCTCCTGGTTGGAAAGATTTTAATTTTTGAATTTTGATGCCCCAAATGAATGGGTTGCACCAAAACATGCCCCATTATATTCATGAGGCTTTAATATTCTATGTTTGCCCCTAGAAGGAGGTCAATCTGAATTTCACGTTGTCCTAAATCCAGTATCAAAGTCAACCATGAAAGGAGAATTTACGATCAAAAATTTGATTTTTTTAAGTGTTCTAAGGCTCCTTTTACGAGTTGGCCCTAATTCCTTCAAGCCAGCTCCAAATTAGACATGGCTTTTCAAAATAAAATTTTATTTTGACTCAGGTCAGCCCCAATATAGGGCCCCCTCCAAACACACACACACACACATATATATCCCTCACATGACAAACCGACAGGAATTCAGTGATCTGTGCGAAATTGAAGGAGCAATCTGAGGCAAATCTGAGGCTAGTACTTTGTTGAAGATCTATGAAGGAGGTCAAAATTAAAGAAGTGTCTTTTTCTGTGTAAAGTCTTGAACAAGACTGTTTTGATTGGGCTTATCAGTGATCCAATTCAGACTCTTTGAGGCAACGTTAAAAGCAAATTTCAGACTCCCGTTTTCGGGCCTGTCTTAAGGGTTATCTTGACAGATCTGCAACTCTCTGAGACATCTGCGGCCCATTTGGAACCTCTGCCTGAGGCTGATCACAGACTTGTTTTGGGAAAGTCTGAGGCTCCGTATCGGCCCATTTGTGGCAGCCATTTTGGCCTGTTTTGAGGCCTGAATTCGGACTTGTGCAGAGCCTAAGGCATTTGAAATTGCTTAAGGCAAAGATTCTTGTGGCACACTGAAATTAAGGTTCTTCATCTAAGGTTTTAAAGTAGCAAAGGTCCTAATTTGTGAGGCGTGTTGACCAGAAGACAATTGAGGCATAATCGCATCTTTTATTATTTATTGTAGTAGTCCTCTAGTGGCTGATATGATTCTTCTAAGCTTCTCTTTGTAATAATACAAGGACGTTAATGCAAGTTTTGAAGAAGGCTGAAGCATTCCTTGATGCCTAGATACAGACTTTTGTAGCAAACCTTGATATTCTGGAACAGACTATTATAGCAGACCTTTGGTACTTGTCTCCATATTCTTGAGCATACTTTGATATTGGTTTTGAAGTATTAAGCAAAAAGTAGCCTTTCTTAAAGTCTTGAAGCAAGCTATGAAGGACAGTGTAAGGCCATCTGTGGTATTGATCTAAGGTATGAAGTCTGGCTTACTTTTCAAGTGATTGTGAATTGTTGTAATTGGGTCATTGTCCCTGGTGTTGAAAATTGGCAGCTCAAGAGGATTTTCCTTAAATAAAATAAAATTTCTGACAATTATGGAGTGTTTTTCTAAAAATAGAAAGTCATGTCTAGCATCTCAAGTATGACTTTCCAAAAATAGTAAATCACCTTGTATCAATTGGTAATCAAGTATAGTTGATGGAAAATCACTCAACTTATCACTAATCAATCTTAATAGTTCAATTTTGACTTAATTATCGATATTATCATTACTATTTTCATTATCCTTATGATGCTATGATATTATTATCAAAAAGGAATTAAAGCCACCTTACCTTCATACTTAGCACCACTCTCCTTAATGTCTCACATGACTCTATGTTACACTCTCTCTTAAATGCATAAGTTACAAAGACATATATACCTCTCCTTAAATGGCATTCGTTACCCTCTCTCCTTAATGGCATGAGTTACACTCGTCAAGGCATGCAAGATTCCTTCATTGAAGGCATGTGTTGCCTCTCTCCATAATGGCTTATGTTACTCTTTCCTATTTGGCATAAGAGTTGCTCTAAGGCATGCTCCTCCTTTATGGCATGAATTCGTTGTTCCTCCTATATATATGTACCTCATATATTCTCCCCTCACTACTTGTGCATTGTGAAAGAAGGATTCGAACTTGAGAGAGAGAGTTGGAGAGACTTGAAGAAGATTATGAGGAAGAGAGACTTGGAGAGTAAGAGCAGAACTTGAAGGTTGATTCAGTGTTTGCATCAGTTGTTGCTATCAATGATCTTCATGCTACAACATGTTCAAATTTGGGTAAACTTACTCATTCTTTTGATCTCTCATTGTATTTTGTATCTTTATTGAACAATTGATATCTAAGAGAAGAAGAATCTAGTTGTGTTTTGCCCTTGTGGGTTTTTCCCTGGTCATTTGACCTAAATTCTCTGTCTCATTCTGTTCTTGGTTGTCTTCCATTGTGCATTTGATTTATGCTTTATCTACAATTGTTCAACTAATATTACAACATAAAGAAGTTTTGTAATAAGTGATTGTTACATCATAGCTTGTTCAGATTTGGGTGAACTTACACATTCTCTTGATCTCTCATTATACTTCGTATCTCTGATGAACAATTGATATCTATTAGAAGAAGAATCTGGTTGGGTTTTCCCCTTGTGGCTTTTGCCCTAGTCATTTGACCTAAAGTCTCTATCTCATTCTATTCTTGGTTGTCTTCCATTGTGCATTTGGTTTATGTTCTATCTACAATTGCTCAACTAATATTGCAGCATAAAAAAGTTTTGTAATAAGTGATTGTTACAGCATAGAACATCATATTTCAACATGGTATCCGAGCTTTGGTGAAGACAAGCCCAAAATGACATAGTTGTCATTTCTTGTTTGTTGTTGAGATAAGGAGTTCTTATTTGTTGCTCCTTAATTACTACTGAAATCTTATTTGTTGCTCCTTCCTTGCTACTGAAATCTTACTTGTTGCTCCTTACTACTGAAATATTATTTATTGTTCATTCCTTGTTGTTGAAGTCTTACTTGTTGCTCCTTACCAGTGTTGCGAGGGAGCGCCCCCCCCCACCCGGGAGATCCCGCTCCCAATCTGCGTTGTGGGCAAGAGCGACTCAGAAGCAAGTCAAGAGCACGCTCCTGTTAAAAAAATTTGTGCTCCCTACCATTTTGCGGAGCGAAGAAGGGAGCGTCGCCCCCGTCACTCCGGGAGCGGTCAGGGAGCGATCGCTCCCGGAGCGACTAAAACGACGGATGGGAGCGAATGGAGTGGATAACCATATAAAAAAAAAAAACGAATGGCATGGATAACCATTAAAAATATATATATATATATATAAATTGACAGAGGGAGGGTAAGAGGGTTTCATTACCATTGTGAGAGTGAGAGTGAGAACTCAATTGAGATTGAGAGAGGGTGAGAGTGAGGACTCAGGAGCAAAGAGAGAGCAGGAGCAAGGAGAGAGAGCAAGGAGCAAGGGGAGATTAAAGAGCTTGCAAGGGGACATTGGACGCCAAACAGGTAGGCTCGCCGCTCTATAACATTGAATAGAATGTCTAGCAATTTTTTTTTAATGTTTATTAAATTATTCTTAATTTCTAAATAAATAAATTTTTCTCTATTTCCCATTCCATTTTTTTTAATTTTGCAGATTCAAAACTTCAAATTTCAAACACCATGGTTATATTTCTTGGCATTTTCTTCTTCTTGGTTCCTTTTTTGGTTATTATGGTGCTGGAGAGTAGAAAAATGAGAGTTGAAATTGAAAATGAAGAAGGGGATGAAGAAGGGGGAGTGGGACATAGTGGATTTGATGAAAAACCCAGTGAGGAGGAGCTAGAAGAAAGTGAACATGAGCTAGCTCAAAAAACTAAACAAAACCAAACCCCATTGTGGAAATATGTTAACAGGCCTGAAGCAGGGAAAGGGGGTGGAACCACTAAATTTCATTGCCCCCATTGCAACAAGACTTACACAGGTTTATACACCCGTGCCAGAAAACACCTCTGCGGGAAAATGCCATGGGATGGAGATAAACAAATAGGAATCAAAACTTATACAGGTGTGTCAGCAGATAGAGCCAAATACATAAGGGAAGAGGAGGAAGCTCAATACAAATCAAGAAATCAAAGGGTTTCTTTGAACCAAGCTCACAATCACATGCACAAAGAACTCCTTCGGGATCCTCCCAAGGCAATGGATATGGAGGCACAGGGTCACCAGGTTTAAGGCGTACAACCATATCAGATTTCCTTGATGAAGGGTGTAGGAATGATGTGGATTCAAAAGTTTACAAGTTTCTCTATGCATGTGGGATACTATTCAATGTTCTTCGCTCACCTTATTGGCACGAAATGGTTTTTGCCATAAATGATGCCCCTAAAGGATACAAGAGCCCTGGGTATGACAAGGAAAGAACCGTTGGACTTGATCATGAAAAAGCAAAAATATCACATTCTTTGAATAGAATGACAAGTTCTTGGACTGCAAATGGGGTGTCCATTGTATCTGATAGATGGACAAATGTAAAAGGCAAGCCATTGATAAGTGTTCTTGCTATGTCTGTTAGTGGTGCCATCTTTCTTTCCGCATATGATTACTCAGACAAGTTCAAGACCGCCATCAACATTGCAGAACCATTACTTGAAACAAATGACCGTATTGGGCCATACAATGTCATCCAAGTCATCACTGATAATGCTCCTAATTGTAAGGCAGCATGAGCAATTATTGAGGATAAATACCCCAACATATTTTGGTCTGGGTGTTTGGTTCACACAATGAACCTTTTGATGCATGATATTGTTAAGAACAAAAACGAACATTACAAATGGATTGGTGATTTTTACAAGAAAGGCAAACAAATGATAAAATTTATTACAAATCATAGCAATACCCATGGCCTTTTCCGCAGTCACTCAAGATTGGAGTTGTTGAAGATTGCGAGGACTAGATTTGGTAGCTATTACCTCACCTTCAGGCGCCTTTTGAAGGTAAGAGAGTCATTGGCTAGCATGGTATCAAGTCCACACTGGCAGGTATTAAAGGAAAGGACTACAAATACAACTGACAAGCAAGGTTTTGAACAGGTGGAGGAGGCCGCTCTTGATGGTATCTTTTGGGCACCTGTGAGGCAAGTATTGGATTTCACCAAGCCCATTTATCACATGATTCGGTTTGCAGATACAGATAAACCAATGATTGGCGAGGTGTATGAGCAGATGGATACCATGTTGGGGCAAATAAAAGATATTGTTCATAACAATGATCCCAACTTGTACAAACTGATTCACGATTATGTGTGTGTACGGTGGGATAAACTGAATGTTCCACTACATTGCTTGGCGTATATCCTTACACCAAAATACTACTTTACATCTTGGTTGGGCCAACCTACACCAGGGGGTGGGGTTAGGGCCAAACCCCATATAGATGAAGAGGTATCTAAAGGGGAAGCATTAGAAAAGTTGATGCCTGACAAGGAGGAATGTGCTAGTGTGCGTCTTGAATTAGGCAGATACTTCAGTGGCACTGGTTTGTTTGGTATCTTTCATGCAATGGAAGATAGAGACAGATTTGATGGTCTCACATGGTGGGAATCATATGGCGGCGATGGGCTTTTGCCAAAATTGGCAAAAAAAGCTCTCACAGGTTGTAAATACTTCTTCTGTAGAGAGGTGTTGGAGCACCTACAGCTTCATACATAATGTGAAAAGAAACAGACTCAATGAAAACCGGGCAAAAAGATTGGTTTATGTGCACTACAACTTGAGGTTGTTGAGTCATTACTGTGATCGGGCTTATGAGGATCCAACATATAAAATTTGGGACAACCACCCAGAGGATGATAATTTGGAGGATGGCACTATACATCTTGAAGAACTAGAAGCCGAACTTATAAGGGAGGAAGATGAAGCAACAACCATGCCACCTCCACCATCCAGTAGTAGTGCTCGAGTTCCGAGTCTTGTTCCTTTGCTGTCGCTGCGTCCATATATACCCTCACGTGGAGGACATGTGCCTTCTAGTTCTGGTCGTCAGTCTGTGCGGGAGATTCCTAGAAGACCACCATGACCTGCTCATACATTAGACACTTCTCGTGACAAGGGCCAAATGTAGTAGTAGATAATAGATTTACAGTTTACTTGTCTTTTCTAGTTTCTATTAGTTTTCATAACTGTTGAGTCTCGACTCTTTCATATCATAATGATATTTTTTGTAAACAATATATCACTGACAATTTAAGTTTGAAGTTTGAAGTTGGCAATTATAACTCATTGGTAATGATTCTGAATTATGAATATGATGCTTCGTGAAAGTTGTTTCATTTCATTTCATAATTCATTTTATAACATTTCATTTCATGTTAAATATTATTTCTTGTAATGGTTAAAATTAGCTTACAAGTACAACTTTGGTGATCAATGATGATAAATGTTATATATTGAATTTTCAATTTTGAAAGCTTGAAGTTGAAATTTTAAGATTTATGAATCATGAATCAAGATTCACGACTACAAGACTCTATATGTTGTATGTTACTAACTTGTGGACATGGTTGATGAAGAATCTAGATTATAACTTCTAGATGATTGATGTTATATGGTTGATGGTTCAATGATCAATCTATGTTTTTTATGCTTTTTATATCTAATTCATCATTCTACATGTGTTTGTTGACATATATGTATCAAAATATAAATATTGTATAAAAATCGCTTCGGGATTCGCTCCCAAACCGGGAGGTTTTGAAAATATTGCTCTCGCTCCCAAATAACATTGCTCATTACTCACTGTTGAAATCTTATTTGCTGCCCCTTTTCTTGCTGTTGAAATTTTTACTTGTTGCCCCTTTAAAGATACCATTTGCCACTGAAATAAGGAGATCTTATTTGTTGTCCTATTTGCTGCCGAAATTTGTTTGACTTGATCAAGATGTCTTCTTCTTACTTCAAGAATGAAGAGAAGTTGAATGATGCTTCAAATTTTGGTCCATGGAAGGCAAGGTTGGATATTACTCTTGAGGAGCATGATGTACTAGAATATGTTGAAGGTGAGGTAGCAGATCTGCCAAAAAATTTGAATGCTACTATCAAGGCCAGATATAAGAAAGGAGAACTCAAGGCTTAAAAAATTATCCTTGATTCTCTTGGAGACCATCTCATCACCTATGTCTCCAACTTGAAGAAATCTAAGGAAATGTATGACAAACTAATTGGAATGTATCAAGTAAACAACTTGAGTCAAATCCTTGCTTTGAAGAATCAACTCAAGGACATTAAGATGAACAGAGGAGAGACCATTCAAACATACTTCATGAGGATATCAAAAATCAAAGATCAGTTGTCAACAGTTGGTTAAATTGTATCTGATAAAGAGTTGATATTGATTACACTTAGAGGTTTTTCTCCAACTTGGGAAACTTTTATTACTACCATCAACAACAATGACAAGTTTCCCACATTTGATGAGCTCCTAGGAAAGTGTAGTCAAGAAGAAAATGGAATGATTCCCAGAGGAAGAATTCCCAAGCATGACGAGGGAGAACCTACTAGCTTGTTGTCCAAGACAGGAAGCAAAAAGGAATCCTACTCCTAGATCCAACAGCTCTTATAAATGGAGCAAGGACTTATCAAAAGTTTAATGCTACAACTACCATAAGCATGGCCACTATGCTTGTTACTGTCCAGAAAACAAAAAAGCACCAAGATCCAACTACAACAATCGTAGCAACAACTTTAGATCTAATTAAAGAAGAAGAAGAAGAGAAGCACATGTTGCTCGTAAAGAAAACTATCGTTCTTCCAAGACTTCAAGGAATCCAAGGTATGATAATAATGCAGTTGAGACATAATTAGAGTACTTTCTCGTTTATGCTCTTTCTATTTCCTCTCCTGCAGATTCTTGTGATAGTTGGATGGTTGATAGTGGTGCTTTAAGACACTTTATTGGCTATAAAGAAGTTCTTTCAAATATGGTTGAGAGGGAGAGAGATTTGAAAATTATACCTGGAAATAACTCTACATATCCTACAAAGGGATTTGGTTCTGTTTTTTTTCATTTGGATCAAGGTAAAACTATATCCCTTCAAGGAGTTTTGTTTATACCTGATTTGAAAAAAAAAATTGTATCTATATTTGCCTTAGAAGATAAAGGAATGAAAGTTGATTTCATAAATGGAAAAGTTTTCACCTGGTTAATGAGATCTAGCATGAGAGATGCCTTCACTCTGGGATCAAGATTTGAAGGTCTTTATAAAGTCAACGGAAAACCAATCCATGCGTTGATTCATGACAGCCATCATCAATGTGAACTTTGGCACCGAAGGTTCGCACATCTGCGCTATAAAGCATTGCCTCATGTGAGAAATATGGTTTCTGGAATGCCAGAGATTAGAGTGGGTCATGATGGGGTCTACCAAGGGTGCACATGTGGAAAGCATGTAAAGGGACCATTCCCTTCAAGCAAAAGAAAAGCCAGTCAGGTACTTCATCTTATACATTCTGATTTACGTGGACCTATGTTTGTAACTTCTCTCGGTGGCTAATTGTATTAAATTATCTTTGTGGATGATTTTTCTCGCAAAACATGGATTTTCTTTTTGAAAAACAAAAGTCAAGCATTTAACATGCTCAAGGACTTTAAAGATTTGGTAGAAAAACAAACTGGAAAGCAAATCAAAATCTTCAGATCTGACAATGAAGGAGAGTTCACTTCAAATGATTCCATTGACTTCTGCAAAGAGGTTGGAATTAGGAAAGAGACCACTATACCATATAACCCAAAACAAAATGGTGTGGTCGAAAGAAAGAACGGAACTATCATGGAAGCAGCCAAAGCTATGTTGCATTAACAGAAGCTACCAATTTTTTTATGGGGAGAAGCTACTAACAATGTTGTCTATGTACAAAATAGATCTCCACACCAAGCCTTAAACAACAAGACTCCCAAAGAAGTCTTCATTGGTGAAAACCCAAGGTTAGGCACTTGCGGATCTTTAGATGCCCTATCTACTTTCATGTGACAAAGGAAAAGAGGAACAAGTTGGAAGCTTCAAGTAAAAAAGGTAAGTTTGTTGGTTATTGTGAAAATTATAAAGCTTACAGAATATACGTGTCTGGTCAAAGAACTATAGAGTTTAGCAGAGATGTAACATTTGATAAAGATGCAGCTCTTGGAAAGGCAAGAGACACTCCTCCTCCTGCTAATGTTGAAATTCAGGATGATGTCTTGGATGCTCAAGAAGATCCTGAGCATAAGCCTACGCTTGTTGATGAACCCATGGAGCCCATCGACCCCTTGGATCCTCCTCCATGTGATCCTCCTACTAGAAAGAGACCATTATGGCTTCGTGACACTCTACAAGATGTTGATAGACATGCTACCCTAAGAAACCCTCAAAGAAAGGAAGAAACCATGTCGGTTCTTGGGATACGTTGTAGCCATGAGCAACATTATACAGCCTAAACCATGCACGTTTGAAGAAACAATGCTAAATCAAGTATGGAGAGCTGCAATGGTTGAAGAATATGAGTCCATCATACATAATGATGTATGGGAAGCAGTTCCAAGACCCCAAGGTAAGTCTATTGTGACTTCTAAATGGTTGTTCAAAATTAAACATGGTGCAAATGGTAGTATTGAAAAATATAAAGCTAGATTTGTGGCTACAAGTTTCTCTCAGAAAGAGGGAATAGACTATGATGAGATTTTTGCACCTGTTACTCGATATACATTCGATCTATTGTGGCTCTAGCTGCAAGCCAGGGATGGACTCTTCACCAAATGGAAGTCAAAATTGCTTTTCTACATGGCTTCCTCAAGGAAGAAGTATTTGTGAAGAAACCACAAGGCTTTGAAGTAGATGATAGGAAAACTCGTGTGTAGACTAAAGAAAGCTCTCAATGGATTGAAGCAAGCCCCAAGAGCTTGGTATGCTCGCATTGATAGCTTTTTGATGAAGCTTGATTTTACTAGAATCAATGCTAATCCAAATTTCTACTTCAAAACGGTCCAAGGTATGCCTTTTATTTTGGTATTCTATGTTGACGGCTTATTCTTGACAAGTGGAGAACCTCTTATCCTCCAATGTAAGAGGGAGTTGGCTTCAGAATTTGAAATGAAAGATCTTCATTTGATGCACTACTTTCTGGGCCTATAGGAATGGCAGAGACCTAGTGAGACTTTCCTTTATCAAGGAAAATATGTTGTCAAGCTTCTGGAAAGATTTGGTATGATAGAATGTAAGTCCATGAATACTCCAATGGAGATGAATTTCAAAAAGATATGTGGTCAAGCTACAAGACCTGATTTCGTTAATCCTTTTGACTATCGACAACTAATTGGGGCATTGATGTTCTTAGTGAACACTAGATCAGACATATGTCTTATAGTCAATACCCTAAGCCAATATATCATTAAGTCATCACATGCACATTGGATGGTAGCAAAGCATGTGCTGAGATACCTACATGGGACCATCAATCTTGGATTGAGATTTATTGCCAGAGATGTGAGACTACATGGGTACTCTGATACTGATTGGGTTTGTAACTTTGCTGACCGAAAGAGCACATTTGGATGTTGCTTTAGCTTGGGATCTGCCATGATATCTTGGATGAGCAGAAAACAAAAGATTGTAGCCCTTAGCACAGCTGAAGTTGAGTACATTGTTGCTAGCATATCTAGTTATGAGGTCGTATGGCTAAGGAAGCTCTTTGGAGAGTTGTTTGAGCATGTACTAGATATGACAATAATATACAATGACAATATCAGTGGGATTCGACTTCAGAAAATCTTGTGTTCCATGACAAGTCCAAGCACATTGAGATTGAATATCACTATATCTCGGATATGGTGCAGAGAGGAGCAGTGAGACTCCACCATATTGTGACTGATGATCAAATAGTTGACATACTTACCAAGCCTTCTCTCGAAAGGGAAGTTCATGGTATTCAGAGAGCAGCTTGGACTGACGAATGTGACTATTCCTAGTGGGGGGCGAGGTCATGGATGATCGAGAACATTGAGTCATGCTCTTCCCTCTTGTTTGAGCTCATAATTTTGGAATGGAGCCAAGAGAGCTCCTGGGTTGAGGGAACACTTGACTGTGGGATGTACGCGATCCTTGTCATGTGTTGACAAGTGGTAGTCCACCCTACCATCAAGATTGGGACTTGCCAAGGGAACACTTGACTGTGGGATGTGCGCGATCCTTGTCATGTGTTGACAAGTGGTAGTCCACCCTACCATTAAGATTGGGACTTGCCAAGAGTATACCCCAGTATGCAACCTACCCACAAGTTGGGCTTGTTAGGATTATTGCCCATCTAGCCAATGGGTGTAACTTGGTTGTGCACAATCCTCGTAATGTGTTGACAAGTGGTAATCCCCCCAAAGTCTATGGATGTTGGTGTTCTACCATTTGACTCTTATAGCTTGGTTGAGCGTGATCCTTGTCATCTATTGACAAGTGGTAATCCGCCCAACCCTATGTCAAGATGGGAAGATCAGTGGATATCAGGTGATAGATGAGTCTCCCTTATGATAACTCTTCTTCATTAGGTTGAGACATCAATGTTCCAGAGCAGAGATGAGTAATCAAAGCAGAGATCTTTGAACGAAATTCCTCCCTAGCTGAGAGGGAGTGTTGAAAATTGGTAGCTTAGGGATGAATTTCCTTAAATAAAATTTCATTTCTAACAATTTTGGAGTGACTTTCTAAAAATAGAAAGTCAAATCTAGCATCTCAAGTATGACTTTCCAAAATAGTAAATCACCTTGTATTAATTGGTAATCAAGTATAGTTGATGGAAAATCATTCAACTTATCACTAATCAATCCTAATAGTTCAATTATGACTTAATTATCAATATTATAATTACTATTATCCAGTGTTACAAGAATGGTCGAGCAATCGCGAGTCTTCATTGGCTCGCCCTCCAAAAGATCTGATTCAAAACTCTGCGAGTCAAACTCGCATTGACCAAGTTTGACTCACGACTCGGCGATAAGAAACAATTTTGGCGATTTATGCGATTTATTCAATTTCGATTCCTGGTCCAAGTTTGGGGTTGTCGCATTCTAAAAAGTAAATGTGGCCCTTCCTAATTTAATTTTTCACTGCTCACGATACACCGAGAAGGTAATTACATTTCTTAGAGATGTCAAGAAGGTAAACGAACGGGCGACGGGCATAGTTATTTTTAGCGGCCAACATATTTTCAGTTGGGTTGATAATCTTCCTCCGTGTTAATATTTGTTGGTATGCAATCACTATCTCTACAATTTTTCTTGTATCTTTCGACGTGCTCAGTGTTGTGAATTTCTATTGAATGTGGAAGAGCCGAAACATATTGATCTACCTTTGTGGGCTTTCAAAACCAAATAAAAAAATGACCTTCAAATTTTGACATATTTTAAATTTTTAAAGCTTAAAAAATTTAACTAATTAAAACTTGCCTTGATTTCAATTGTCTTCCACTTTCCAACAGCTTCTCCTTCCAAGGAGCTCTACTTTTAAACACAGATTCCAGGGCAAACCCTTTCTTCTTCACTAACTTTGACAATCTCCTATGTGCCTAAAACTTAGGCTTTGATATTTTGCTTTACCTATGTACACACATATTGAGCATAAGAAATGGAGAGAATAATAAACAGTAAACACCACATATTATTAATAATGTTGCAACACTTACAACACAGAGTTAGCCCAAAGTATACTACCCATATTATTTATTATATTTACCAAGAGTAGAGACTATTAAATTTTAATGCAACACTGCTCTAGATTCTATACAAGGTTTGCACTTTGCCTTGTAGGGCCCATTTGTGCAATTTTTCATGGTGTAACCAAATAAATAAGGTTTTCCGTTCAAATTATTATGTCTTGACTCTTCATTTAAATTGCAATCTGTACCTAGAAAAATATTTGTATTAAGTAAAAGGTTGTGACGAGACTCATAACATTAGGACAAAAAAATTGTTTTAAACTTTAAATTACATAGTACAAAGTTCAAACATATATGGCATTTTTAATTTTTAATTTTTATTGCCTTTTACAGGAGCCAAATTAAATGGAAGGCATGACTCCAAATCTTAACAGAAGCCACAATATAAACACAAGTCCAAAACAACAATAATGCTAAGAGAGAAGGATTTTGCTTGGGCATATTGTGGCAAGATTCCCAGAGACCCCAAGCTCCTTTGTAAATTTTGCAAAGTGAAATGTACTGGAGGCATTTATAGATTCAAGTACAACCTTGCACAAATACCCGACCATGATATAGGTCTCTACAACAAGGTTAACAAAAATGTCAAACACTGAGCAACCTTGGCCCTTGATATGTTGAGTCGGCATAATGCCAAGAAAGCAAAGCAAAATAAAGAAATAGGAACTCTTGGAGTTGACGAATTTCTTCCAATACCCCTTGCCATCTCCCTTTGTTGAATCCTCAATGTCGTTCCCAAGTTTCCCACACATGCCTCCAAGTCCAAGTCAAACTCAATGCCAAATGAATCCTCCTACATTCAACATTGGAGATGGAAACATAAACACTTTTTTTGCTCCCTGCACAAAACCCAATTTCGAACCTACCTTGGATGCCACTGGTTGGGAAAAAAATATCCATAGTCAAGCAAGGAAGGGCATTGCTAACTTTTGGTACTATTTTGACATACCTTTCCATTGTGCTATAAGTCCTTATTGGCAAGCTATGATTGATGTAGTTGTTGTTGCAGGTCCAGGGTTCAAAGCCCCTTCATCAGAGATCCTTAGGACAGATTTGTTGTTAGATAGTGTTGAAGATGTCATGCTTGTGCTATCTAAGTTTCGTTCATCATGGGTAGAAATAGGGTGCACCATCATGAGTGATGGATGGACAGATCAGAGGAATAGATTTTAATAAATTTCCCTGTATCTTGTCCAGCAGGCACAATGTTTCTCAAATCAGTGGATGCCTCAGACAAGGTTAAGACTGCCCAACTTATTTGTGAAATGATGGAGATGTTGAGGAATCTAGGGCAAAGTAGTTATGATAGGATTCTTCTAGGAATGATAACAATTTGTGAAGCACTTTTACTTTTTCTTGTTAGCTTGATCTTCTTCTTGTTATTAGTGTATGTTCTTTTACTTCATCAAACTGCTACCAAAATACAAAAGACAAGAACACAAGATGTTGGCTCTCTGCTAGGGCAAAACCTCTCTCTCTTAGAGAGGAAAACCCTTTCTCAAATTTCTCTTATTGAAGCTTCTATTGAACAATGCCAAACCCTAGACCCTTGACAAGAATATCCTCCAAGCACAAGTCAAGCCCTTTGTTCTCCTTCTTCCAACACTTCGTCCTCCTTCTTCCGGCAACTGATGATAGTCCTTGTTATGCTAGCTCTAGAAGAGATACTTCTCCTTGGTCCTTAGTGGACTCTTTCACATATGAGGAGAACCTTATCTCTTGCCCAACCAAGCTCTTTCTTGAGATATAGTTGTAGACTTGATATGACAACAGTGCAGCCCTATTTCTTCGCACATGTGAGAGGATTCCTTAGGTGAATGTCCACTTTCTTCTTCGCTTGAGTGAGCTCCTTCTTCACTTTCTAGCCTAAACAACGATATATATATATATATGACTATAGTAGACGGTTGCTATGACAGCAAAGAAACTCTCTATATCTTCGCACATGTGGTTGTAGCTGACCTTAGAACAGTCCTCTAAGGCTCGGTATACTTTCTTCTTTCTTCACTACACTAGAGGCTCCTTTTGATTCTTCTTTTTCACCCTTAACTCGTCTTCTTATCTTGTTGATTTCAAAGGTGATTTCTCTTGTTGGAGGAGGAGTGGACAGCCTCTATATATAGAGGTTTTTCCCTCCTTTAGGCCGACTTGACATTTAAACTTCGAATTGCTTCCTTTAATGATGTCGTTGCATGGAGGAGACTTGTGACTTTGCTTGGAGGAATATCTTTGACTCTAATACATATATATACATGGTGTAACATGCCCTTAAGGGTCTTCAACATTTCTTTTGACTCTTTGACTTTCCTATAGCACTTAGACATGTGCTAGACCTATCCAATGAGCAAGAAACTCATTGATATAAATAACAAAAATAATATTTCTTTTCTTTTATAAATACAAAGATCAAAATTACATTTATGAAGACCGAACCTAGTTACACTTTCTTCAACACTCCCTCTTAGCTAATAGAGGTATTCATAAATCATTACAAGGTGTTTGGCTATTTTCAATCTTGAAGAGTTCATAGAGGAGAAACCGGATTGGCAATCCATTTGTACTAGCATCATAGTAACCAACATTGTTTCCATAACAAGGCCTTGACTAACAGCTCTATCTCTTATTAGATCAGAGCACAATGTTGGCGAGACCAATGATTATAGACACCTTCACCATTGTCTCTCAAGGTACATATCCACCTAGGTGTTCACTAAGTATGACCTTCTAGGACTATTCTTATCTTGGGTTCCCAGCCCTCAAAGAATATCAATCCTCTTGCCTACTCGTGTCTTGGATACCCTACACATCCTCAACGAGCATCAGATGCCAGATGATTACCCACTCCTCCATTCTTTCTTCCAAACAGAAGACAAGAATGTTGTATCTATCTCTCCCTCTCAACTAGGGAAGATATGCCCAAGCTCCCTCTGACCAGGAACTTGCCCAAGCTCCTTTGTAATTAGGAACTTGTTAGAACTCCCTCTTAGCTAGGGACTCGTTCATACATCAGCAACTTCTTCTTCATGGGTCCTTCAGCTGCTGGATCTCCTTCTTTCCTTGATGTCATGAAGTTTTTGTTGAGCTTCTTCTTTGTAGGGCATCAGCCATCGATCACTTTCCTTCTTAGTTTGTCATGTCATTTCTTCCTTCGTGGAAAGTGGCTTTCTTGATACATGTCTGGATCTTTTGTCATTTGGCTACTCCTTTGTCATCTTGTTTCATTTCCGGAATATTCACCATGTGAATGCTTTGTTGTGCTTACTCTTTCAATACTTCGTTCTAGTAGCCCTTCATGACTTCATCCCGATGTTACTTCAAACTTTAAATAGTAATTTGTTGGATGGCTTTCCATCATGACATCTTGTTGACTTGAATCAGTAACCTGTATCTTCATATCTCCAAGGCCTTTCTAAGTGTCAAGGGTCCTTTAATCTTTTCTTCCTTTGTTAGAATTCTCGTGCCTTCTTTCAGGAGATATCTTCAAAGAGTTTGTCAGGTAATGATTCCTAGTGACCATGGTGTTCTTTCATCTTTGATCTCTTTCTTCATTTGTTTCTTTAAGATTGTTTAGTCAACCACCTCATACTCCTTATGAGGGTACTTCTTCATGTTGACCTTCACTTGATGTGTGGCTCATGCCTTCGAGCATGTTATTCGTGAAAGAGATCTTTCTATTCTTGATCATGTTTTTAGAATTATTCCCCATGATTCAATGATGACATGACTTAAACATAGATGCATACATACCTCATCTTAGTTCTTCTTTTGATCATCTCAGCTTCCTTTGACAGCTTCCTAGATTGAGATTACCTCAATCCCCTTAGCTTAGCTACATCTTTCCTTGCCTACATATCATCTTTTCTTGAATCCCCATAAGTGGAATTCCTATTGAGACATTTGCTTTTCCTGAAAGTCATGAACCTTCTATTGAAGATTTTATTGGAGGATCTTAGTAGTCCTCATCCTGCAAATGCTCCTTTCTGTTGATGATAGTGGCCTTCCAAGATGATTCTTCTAGATCATGATCATTCCTTTATGCCTTGATGAGGTCATCTAATGGCTTCATCCTTCCTACATGAATATCTCTATCTGAGCTATTTCTACATAATGCTCCTATATTCCTGAAGATGCCATTTTCATAAACCATGCATTCTATCCTACTGCTACATGTTCCTATGATACTCAAAACTATGAAAGAAGACTTTATGTAAAGAAGTTGACTTAGTCATAGTAGAGGTCTAGAGGGTCCTCCTTTTTCTGCTTCTTGTCTTCTTCTTTCACTTCTTGAGTCATGTGAGCTTCTTCTCTTTTTCTCTTGTTGTTGTCCTTCTTAAGCTTGGGACAATCCCTTTTGTAGTGTCCATATTCTTGACAGCCAAAGCATTGGACTTTGGACATATCTCTGTTGCTTGTTCTTCGTGGACCAAATTTGCCAAATTTTCCCTTTCTCTTGGCCATAGTAGCGAATGCTTGCTCCTTTGATCCCACATCATCTTTGGCTTTGAGTCTAGTCTCTTCAATTTTGCATAGAGACCAATGTTCACTTAGTGGGGTAGCTTCCTTCTTGGCATATATGCTTGATGTGAAGTTGCCCCAATCCTCAGGTAGAGCATTGAGTACCACAGTTGTCATTTCTTTGTCAGACATGACTTCTCCTAGTTCTTGAAGTTGATCTCTCATCTCAAAGATCTTCATGAAGTAGGGAGCTATTCCTTCCTTTGATATCTTCATCTTGTACAATTCATTGCGTAGTGATATCACTTCTCCAATTGTGCTAACCGAGAATAGCTCTATCAATTTATCATAGATTTCTTTTGATGTTTCAAATTTGGAAACATAAGGAATGAGAGAGTCCTTGATGGATTCTTTTAGAATCCTTTGAGTTGTTGCTTCATCCTTATTGTGCTTTGCAAAGGCTTGAGTTTGTTCCTTAGCAGGGATAGTGATATCCCCTTTAATGTGGTCTAGAAGTTCATTCTCTTTGAGAAGTAAATCAGTCCTCTTCTTCCATGCAAGGAAATTAGTAGTCCCAACCAATTTGTTGCTTTCCTTGCAAAAAGACATTGAGATATGTTCAGAAGGGGGCATACAAATAGTTACTTGATAGTGTTTGTGATGTAGTAGTCTTGCTTCCTTCTTGAAGATTTGATGACTTGCTTTCTTGGATCTTGATGATCTTCAAATTGCCTTCTTCAAAGAGACTTGCTTGATGATGAAGACTTCTTGAAGAATGAGGCTTGACTTGGAATGCTCTTCTTTTGAAGATGTAACTTGATGTAGGTCCTTCTTTGAATGGATCTTCTTGTAGGTGCCTTTATATGAAAGGCTTTTCTTCTTGCTTTGTAGTCTTCCTTCATGGATAGTAGATGGTAGACCTCCTTGTCCTTGATGTATTTGAGACTTTTGGCTTAGTGCTTCAACCTTGTGAGTATTCTTGAGATGTCTTTCCTTGATGTGTCACCTTATGAGTGTTCTTGAGATGCCCTTCCTTGATGAGTCACCTTACCTCTAATAACATGTTGAAGAATCTAGGGCAAAGTAGTTATGATAGGATTCTTCCAGGAATGATCTTCTTGTTAGCTTGATCTTCTTCTTGTTATTAGTGTATGTTCTTTTACTTCATCAAACTGCTACCAAAATACAAAAGACAAGAACACGAGATGTTGACTCTCTGCTAGGGCAAAACCTCTCTCTCTTAGAGAGGAAAACCCTTTCTCAAATTTCTCTTATTGAAGCTTCTATTGAACAATGCCAAACCCTAGACCCTTGACGAGAATATCCTCCAAGCACAAGTCAAGCCCTTTGTTCTCCTACTTCCGGCACTTCGTTCTTCTTCCTGCAACTAATGATAATCCTTGTTATGCTAGCTCTAGAAGAGATACTTCTCCTCGGTCCTTACTGGACCCTTGCACATATGAGGAGAACTTTATCTCTTGCCCAACCGAGCTCTTTCTTGAGATATAGTTGCAAACGTGATATGACAGTAGTGCAACCCTATTTCTTCGCACGTGTGAGAGGATCCCTTAGGTGAATGTCGACTTTCTTCTTCGCTTGAGTGAGCTCCTTCTTCACTTGAGTGAGAAGCCTTACAAGCCTATTTATCTAGCCCAAACAACGTTATATATATGACTATAGTAGAGGGCGGATATGGCAGTAGAGAGACCCTTTATATCTTCGTATGTGTGGTTGTAGTTGACCTTAGAACAATCCTCTAAGGCTCGATATACTTTCTTCTTTCTTTGCTGCACTAGAGGCTCCTTTCGATGCTTCTTTTCCACCCTTAACTCGTCTTCTTATCTTGCTAATTTCAGAGGTGATTTCTCTTGTCGTTGGAGGAGTGGACAGCCTCTATATATAGAGGTTTGTCCCTCCCTTAGGCCAACTTGACATTTAAACTTTGAATTGCTTCCTTTAATAATGTCGTTGCACGGAGGAGACTTGTAACTTTGCTTGGAGGAATATCTTTGACTCTAATACATATATATACATGGTGTAACATGTCATTAAGGGCCTTCAACATTTCTTTTGACTCTTTGACTTTCCTATAGCTCTTAGACATGTGCTAGACCTATCTAATGAATAATATTTCTTCTTTTATAAATACAAATATCAAAATTACATTTATGAAGACCGAACCTAGTTACACTTTCTTCAACAAGAGAAAGTCGTTCAAGAAGTGGAAGAAGAACATGTTGTACAAATTGTCACCAACAATGCAACTAATTATGTGGCTGCTGATAGACTTTTTGAGATTAGGCACCCCACTATTTTTTGGACCTCTTGTGCTGCCCATTGCATGGATTTAATGCTTGAGGACCTTGGTAAGCTTCATTGGATACATGAGGTTGTGGAGAAGGCAAATCCATAACCAAATATCTATACAACCAAAATATTGTCCTAAACACCATGAGAAAATGCACTGAAGGTAAAGAAATTGTTTGACCTACAATGACTAGACTTGCTACAACTTTCATATCTTTGCCATCTGTGGTTGAGCAAAAGATAAATTTGAAGAGGATGTTCTTGGGACCTTAGAGGATGGCATCTAAACATTCCTAGGCCCTTGAAGGCATTCAAATTGTTGCACTTGTGTTTACTCACGGTTTCTAGAAATATGCCGAAGAGATTATTGCTATGACAGAGTCCCTTGTTAGAGCTCTCAGGCATTTCAAGTCTTTTAACTTTTTCATTTTAAAATTTCATTTCAAGCTTCTTTTTATTTTCAATGTTTCATATTTCTTTAAATTTGAAAGCTTGAACTTTCAGGATGGTTGATGGTGACAAACCCACAATGGGTTACATTTATGAGGCAATGGATCTCGCAAAGGAGGCCATCAAAAAAGATATGGCGATGAAGAGGCAACATATATGCCTCTTTGGGACATTATTTATGCACGTTGGGATAGGCAATTGCAATCCCCCTTACATGTTATTGGGTGTTTCTTAAACCCAAGGTATTTCTATCATAAGAGCAAATTTAATGAGGATGGGGAGGTTGGCAGAAGAATTGTGACATGCATTGAAAGGTGCTTCCTTGATCCAGAATTTCAAAGTCGTGTCTTTGCCCAACTACAAGATTATAGGGCACCAATAAATTATTTGCCTATACCAGTGCTATACGAGGAAGGTCTAAGATGTTGCCAAGTACCCTTTGAGGCTTGACGGTTTCATCGATTCATTAATTTTTTTTAAACTTTATTCTTTATGTTAAATGTTTTATTGAATTTTTTTGTCTATTTAATTTTTTACTATTTAGTATTTAGTACTTCTACTCATGAACCCTTTCCACTTGCCAGGTCTTTGGTGGCAAAAATTTGGTAGTGATATGCTAGATTTGAAGAGATTCATCATTCGAATCTTAAACCAATCATGCAATGCTTCAAGTTGTGAGTCCAACTGGAACATGTTTGAGAAAATACATTCTAAGAAGCGCAACCGATTGACACAAAAGCGTTTAAATGACCTTGTATTTGTCCATTACAATCTACGACTTTGCAGCAAGCAAATACTAGGTTGGAGCATGAATTTGAAGGTTTCATAATCTGATTTGCACTTTAAAGTTCGAACTTTAATTCACATTTCAATGTCTCACGATAATGACAGGTTTCGATCATTCACTAATCGACCTTGAAGAGATAGATCTACAAACTACCAATGCAGCAAATTGGGTTCAATTAGGAGGCTCCTCTTTTAAGCCTACAAGACTTGGAGAACTTTGAGAGTCAAGCAAGCGAAGGAGTGGGAGGAATCACTTCTCTTTCTCACTCTTAAGAGTCTTGGACTCTTAGTTACTGATTTTTTACTAATTAGTAGGCAATATTTTGTAAACTTTTAGAAGCAGATGCTTCTGGTTCTATGCAGTCACTGGTTAAGAGTCAGGACTCGGTACTTTGGATCATGTTTGAACTCATAACACATATGACATACTTATTCATTCATGATATTTTGGACATCTATTGATATTATGCATTGTTTCGACATGGTTTTATTGGATATCAATGAAAAATGTTTTTTCTAATCCAATAAATGTGAATATTTTTATTTATTGAATTCACCAATTTTTTCCTGATTTATTGCCGATTCCAAGTCTGGTAACATTGTTATTATCATTATCCTTATGATACCATGATATTATTATCAAAAAGAAATTCAAGTCACCTTACCTTCATACTTCGCACACCTCTCCTTAATGTCTCACATGACCCTATGTTACACTCTCCCTTAGTCTCTCATTAAAAGAC
The DNA here is from genome assembly GCA_031772625.1 of Pinus tabuliformis. NCBI lineage: Eukaryota > Viridiplantae > Streptophyta > Pinopsida > Pinales > Pinaceae > Pinus > Pinus tabuliformis. Next base: position 491,328,789 of record CM062813.1, read on the forward strand.
TTGGCATATTCCTCTGACACACTCATTAAAGGCATGTTATAATTATTCCTCTTTTGCACTCTTTAAAGCATATGTTACACTCTTAAATGCATAAGTTACAAAGACATGTGTACTTCTCCTTAAATGGCATTTGTTACCATCTCTCCTTAATGGCATGAGTTATACTTCCTAAAAGGGCAAGAATTACACTTGCCAAGACATGAGAGATTCCTCCATTGAAGGCATGCGTTGCCTCTATCCATAATGGCTTAAGTTACTCTTTCCTATATGGCATAAGAGTTACTCTAAGGCATGCTCCTTCTCTATGGCATGAATTCGTTGTTCCTCCTATATATGTGTGCCTCATATCTTCTCCCCTCACTACTTGTGCATTGTGAAAGAAGGATACAAAATTGACAGAGGGAGTTGGAGAGACTTGAAGAATATTGTGAGGAAGAGAGACTTGGAGAGTATGAGCAAAAATTGAAGTTTGATTCAGTGTTTGCATCAGTTGTTGCTATCAGTGATCTTCATGCTACCGCTTATTCAGATTTGGGTGAGCTTACTCATTCTCTTCATCTCTCATTGTACTTTGTATCTCTATTGAACAATTGATATCTAATAGAAGAAGAATCTGGTTGGGCTTTCCCCTTTGGGTTTTCCCCTTTGGGTTTTCCCCTTGTGGGTTTTGCCCTTGTCATTTGACCTAAATTCTCTTTATCTCATTTTGTTCTTTGTTGTCTTCCATTGTGCACTTGGTTTATGTTCTATCTACAATTGCTCAAATAATATTGCATCATAAAGAAGTTTTGTAATAAGTAATTGTTACATCATAGCTTGTTCAGATTTGGGTGAACTTACTCATTCTCTTGATCTCTCATTGTATTTTGCATCTTTGTCGAACAATTGATATCTAATAGAAGAAGAATCGAGTTGGGTTTTCCCCTTGTGGGTTTTTCCCTAGTCATTTGACCTAAATTCTCTTTTTCTCATTATGTTCTTGGTTGTCTTCCATTGTGCATTTGGTTTATGTTCTATCTACAATTGCTATTAAAATTGGCAACTAAGGCCAAATTCCATGTGGGTCATCTTATTAATGATAGCTGATATTTTTCTTGGATCCCTCTCATCGAGAGGTGTAGGAATGATCTAACGATCATCCGATTCCTATAAATATTCATGGAGATATGAATTTATTAGTGTTATGGGACAATTCGTCAAGGTCGGCCAGCAACCAAATAAACCCACTTGTACTTGTCGTTTTAGTATAAATAGAGGTGGCCTTCAAATCATTTCACACACTCACTCTTGAGATCTCTCTTCATTTTGTTTTGGGTTTGATGAAGATGAGATCTAAAGGGAGTGCCCTAGGTGATACGCTGCCCTAGTAGAAGATTCCCTACAAGTTGTCATGGACAAGGCTCTACACTGTCGTGATGGAGAAATCTAATACGCAGCAAGAAGAAGGCTCACACATAGTCAAGGAGGAAGGTTTCATATGAAGCCTTAACGCTAGTATGGTAGAAGCCTAATGTTGTCATCTAAATAAGGTTCTACGCTGCCCTAAACGTGACCTTCCTACACAACAAGAATAAGCCTAAATGATGCCCTAACGCTGCCCTAACAAACTGTTCTAGGATGCAGTTTAAAGAGGATTCTTATGTGCCCTGACTGCTATAAATACAAGCCCTAGCCGCAGTCCTATTGGGAGGACTAGAGCCTTAATCTAGCCGTTGGTAATAAAAAGACTTGGCCACAGTTCGAGGAGATCTCTAGCAGTCAAAGAGAGCCACCATATGCTGCCTAAAAGGTTCCTCATCCACTGTCTAAACACTCAGCCTAATCTGCAGTTTCAAAGAGGCATCTATCTTCCCTAGCCGCAGTAAAAGGTGAAGGTTACAGCCATCGAAATAAAGGTTTCTAGCAGTTGTCATTTGTGCTTCAAACCGCAGTCCAAGTAGGGCCAAATACTGCCCTAGTCTCAGCCCTCAAGGAGGTCATCTTGGCCGCAATTGGAGAGGACCCTATCAGCCAAATGATGAAGTTTAAGAGGTCCATAACTCTGTAAGGAATGAACCCTTAGACGTTGTAAGGAAAGTTAGATCTATGTCACATTGTTGTAGATGACAGCGTGACACATTTGAGATCAGTTCTGGGCATGACTGTGCAGCTATAAGGTTGATCGGTAGACATTGTTCTTCAAGGGTAATAGTTGAGTATTGTATGACAATCTTGCTTGCTGCTGGGCTAGGCCGCAGGCCATAGCCAGCAGCATATTGTGTTAAGGGTTGCACAAGGATAAGGACTGAAGGTTGATGTGACTGCTTGTGTGGTCAGCATGTTAGACAGTATGGTTAGATGCAGCATGGTATTAGAGACAACATTGAGTGCAAATCAATGATGAGTGCAGCATTGGGTACAGATCCGTGATGAGAGCAGCTTAGTGATTGGAGCAACACAGTGACAGCAACAGCAGCATGAAGTGCATAGCTTGGTCATTAGGTCCAGCACTGTGATGATGAGTGCAGCATGTGGACGAGATGCAGCACAATGATAGGTGATGGAATCACCTTGGAGAATGAGTTGAAGCAGCATGTCTTCAATTGATCTCATGTAGAGATGGTCTATTCTCTTATCTAGAAAGTCAAAGTGTTGACTTCTATTGTAAATGTACTATCTCTCTCTCTCTCTGTTGAACTATTGAAGAACATATAAGAAGAATTGATCAAGGGTTTCCCCACATTGGGGTTTGTCCCTGGCTAGCGCCACATCTTGTGTCATCTTGTCTTGGCTTGTCTTTTGCGATTTATGTTTATGTTCTATCTACAATTTACTATTATGCTGATGTGATTGCTAATCTGGAAAAGATATTGAGCTAACTGTGAAAATTGAAATAAATTGCTCTAAGCATAGAACATACCTAAACTTAACATGATATCAGAGCTGAGGTGAAGACAATGCCCAAGCAAGAGTGAAAGAGCAATCACCAAAGACAGTTAGGAAAGGACAAAAGGATCAATGGATTCCTCATCCCTCTTCAAATTCACCAAGGGTGAAGTCGAAGCAGAGAATATTATCAGAATGGCGCAGTGGAAGTTTCTAATGGCCTACCTAAAGATCACTTCAATGGGAAGTCTAGATCTAAGGGTGGAAGGAAAGGCAGATGCCTTGGTTGTAATAAGTTCAGCCATTATGCGAAGGAGTGTCCGAGGTAGGGACACATCACTTGATGATGATAACAATCATTCCAGGGACATCTTCAATGATCAGAGGAATGACAGGTAATGCAGGTCATCAAGGAAACAGCCGACTCTTCAAAGAAAGCAAGGAACCCCAAGTATGAAGAATCAAGTGTTGTTCCTGATAAGATAAAGAAGCATTATCTTGTATTGGCCCTCTCCTTCAGATTCTTTGGGAATCTGGCTTATTGCTTGTAGTGCTTCAAGGCACTCCATCGGATAGAAGGGTGCTCTCTCTAATTTGGTAGAGATGGAAACAATCGTGGGATTATACTTGGAGCCGATGCCACCTATCCCAGAAAGGGTGTAGGGAATGTTACCCCTCAATTGAATGAGGGTAACTCGATTCACTTACAGAATCTCTTTTATGTACCTGATCACAAGTAGAACCTGGTGTCCATTTCGGCAATGGAAGTCAAAGGTTGCAGGGTGGCATTCATCGATGGAAAGGTACGTGTTTAAAAATAAAATTTTCTAAGATGCTTTTGAGTTCAAGGTTGGCAATTTGTATCAAGTTGCAGGATGGTCCATTGGGGACCATATCAGTTGACACATCTCATCTATAGCACTGTAGGTCTACTTATGGGGCCCTACCCGATGTGAGTTAGATGGTGACTCAGATGCCTGAATTCAAGAAGAGCATGAAGGTACATGTCTGAGATGTACCAAAGGAAAATGTTACAAGGGGACCATTCCCCTCATGTAGCAGGTCCATAGGTGTGGAACAACCCAAGGAGTTTGAGATTCATGATTGGGAATCTCATGTATACAGGTGGAAGAAAGCCCTCTATGGCTTGAAGTAAAACACCTCGGGCATAGTATGAAAGGATTGATAGCTATCTGATGAAGCTAAGATTCACTAGGAGTGAAACTGATCCAAACCATTGCCCGAAGGTTGTGGATGATAAACCTCTCATACCGGCGGCATCTTCTGAGGACAACCTATTTCTGACAGGTGCAGACCCTCTCATTTGCAGAAGTAAGAGGGAGTTGGATTCTGGATGTGGAATGGTAAACTGCAAGCCCACGACTACCTCGAGGATCTTAACTTTCAGAAGTTATATGGTGATGATGTTGGACCAGATTTGGGAAATGCCTCTAAGTTTCATAAACTCATTTGCATTGATGTTCTTGCTGAACTTTTATCCAGATATATGTTTTGCAATTAGCATGGTGAGCTCATATTTGGTTAAGCCTCGCTCGATTGGTGCCAAGAATCTTCTGAGATATCTTCGGTGCACAATCTATCATGGATTGAGATACACTGCCGAAAATATGAAGCTGCATAATTATTCGAATGCTGACTAGGCAAGCAGTGTGGAGGATCACTAGAGCACTTCTCAGTGCTGGTTCTCTTTGGATTCTGCTTCGATATCATGGATGAGCAGGAAGCAGAAGTCAGTTGCTATAAGTACCGCCGAGACCTAATATATAGCTACGAGTATGATCCCGTGTGAAGCTGCCTAATTGTGGAAGCTCTTCAGAGAGCTGTTACCACTGCAATTCTTTGTGACAACCAAGGGGGGATTAGATTGTTGAGGAATCATGTATTCGATGATTGCTCCAGCAGATAGACATCAGATACTACCTTATCCGGGATATGGTAAGTCAATGAGCTAGAAGGCTCCATGGAATTAAGACTGATGTACAGGTCGCAGACATTTTGTCAAAGCCCCGGGGAAAGGTCAAATCTGTGACTTTCCCAAACGACTTGGAGTCGTTGAGAGACCTTCTTATAAGGATCATGCATGTCGCATGCACTGAGCTCTGGGAGCTCTAAGGGGCTTGGGGTACTGAATGGAGCTACATACGACCACAGGGTGACTCAATTTCCCTTGGTGGTGCACTATGTACAGGGTGAAAGGTTCAGTCTTCCCCTGTGATACCCCGTGGTGAAATTGGGACAAGATGATTAATTCTCCTGTGGGCCAGGATGACTAGTTCTCCTGTGGCAACTGTTGGACAGGATGATTCGTTCTCCTGTGGGACAAGATGATTCATTCTCCTGTGGGACAAGATAATTAGTTCTCATGTCAAGGCATCCTACCCATGCAGTCTGGGACTCATGGGAAGTACCTCTCATCTAATCAATGAGCAGGGAAATGGGGTTAGGGACCATAGTAGTACTATCGATGGACCCATCGTTGTATCTACCGTACTCCCTATGCTAGGATGACCTCCATTGATCTGGGATCAATGAAACTGATATGGGATCAATATGAGTGGTTTGAGACACTCTCCTGTGACATTGATCTGGGATCAATAAAACTGACTTCGGGTCAATAAGAGTGATATGACACACTCTCTTCAGATGAAACTGACTCTGGGTCAGCAGAGAATGGTATGAGACATTCTCGATCAATTCTTCTTCTTCATGGTTCTGAGCAGAGCAGAGAAGTGCAGGGCACTGATGGCAGAGATAGTACAGTTGGACATATGGATCAACGGATAGAGTTCTCCCTAGTTGAGAGGGAGTGTTAAAATTGGAAACTAGGGCTAAACTCCATGTGGGTCATCTTATTAATGGTAACTGATATTTTTCTTGGATCCCTCTCATCGAGAGGTGTAGGATTGATCTAAAGATCATCTGATTCCGATAAGTATTCATGGAGATATGAATTTATTAGTGTTATGGAACAATTCATCAAGGTCGGCCAGCAACCAAATAAACCCACTTGTGCTCAACGTTTTAGTATAAATAGAGGTGGCCTTCAAGTCATTTCACACACTCACTCTTGAGATATCTTTTCATTTTGTTTTGGGTTTGGTGAAGATGAGATCTAGAGGGAGTGCCCTAGGTGATATGCTGCCCTAATAGAAGATGCCCTAGAAGTTGTCATGGCCAAGACTCTACGCTACCCTGATGGATAAATCTAATACGCAGTAAGAAGAAGGCTCACACAGTCAGGGAGGAAGGTTTCATATGAAGCCTTAATGCTAGTATGGTAGAAGCCTAATGTTGTCATCTAAGATAGGTTCTACACTGCCCTAAATGTGACCTTCCTACACAGCAAGAATAAGCCTAAATGATGCCCTAACAAACTGTTCTAGGACGCAGTTTAAAGGGGATTCTTATGTGCCCTGACTATTGTAAATACAAGCCCTAGTTGCAATCCTATTGGGAGGACTAGAGCCTTAACCTAGCCGTTGATAATGGAAAGACTTGGCCACGGTTCGAGGAGATCTCTAGCAGTCAAAGAGAGCCACCATACGCTGCCTAAAAGGTTTCTCATCCACTGTCTAAACACTCAACCTAATCCGCAGTTTCAAAGAGGCATCTATCTGCCCTAGCCGCAGTAAAAGGTGAAGGTTACAACCATCAAAATAAAGGTTTCTAGTAGCTGTCATTTGTGCTTCAAACCGCAATCCAAGTAGGGCCAAACACTGCCCTAGTCTCAACCCTCAAGGAGGTCATCTTGGCCGCAATTGGAGAGAACACTATCAGCCAAATGATGAAGTTTAAGAGGTCCATAACTCTGTAAGGAATAAACCCTTAGACGTTGCAAGGAAAGTCAGATCTATGTCACATTGATGTAGATGACAGCGTGACACATTTGAGATCAGTTCTGGGCATGACTCTGCAGCTATAAGGTTGATCGATAGACAATGTTCTTCAAGGGTAATAGCTAAGTACTGTATGACAATCTTGCTTGTTGTTGGGCTAGGCCGCAGGCCATAGCCAACAGCATATTGTGTTAAGGGTTGCACAAGGATAACGACTGAAGGTTGATGTGACAGTTTGTGTGGTCAGCATGTTAGACAGTATGGTTAGATGCAGCATGGTATTAGAGACAACATTGAGTGCAGATCAGTGATGAGTGCAGCATTGGGTGCAGATCCGTGATGAGAGCGGCTCAGTGATTGGAGCAACACAATGACAAGAGCAACAGCATGAAGTGCATAGCTTGGTCATAAGGTCCAGCACTGTGATGATGAGTGCAGCACGGTGAGGTGCAGCATGTGGACGAGATGCAGCACAGTGAGGTGCAGCATGTGGATGAGATGCAGCACAATGATAGGTGATGGAATCACCTTGGAGAATTAGTTGAAGCAGCGTGTCTTCAACTAATCTCATGTAGAGATGATCTATTCTCTTATCTAGAAAGTCGAAGTGTTGACTTCTATTGTAAATGTACTCTCTCTCTCTCTCTGCTGAACTATTGAAGAACATATAAGAAGAATTGATCAAAGGTTTCCCCACATTGGGGTTTGTCCCTGGCTAGCGCCACATCTTGTGTCATCTTGTCTTGGCTTGTCTTCTGCAATTTATGTTTATGTTCTATCTGCAATTTATGTTTATGCTGGTGTGATTGCTAATCTGGAAAAGATATTGAGCTAACTGTGAAAATTGAAATAAATTGCTCTAAGCATAGAACATACCTAAACTTAACAATTGCTCAACTAATATTTCAGCATAAAAAAGTTTTGTAATAAGTGAGTGTTACAACATAGAACATCAAATTTCAACACCTGGTACAGGAGCCCAAGAGTTTTGATTTATATTTTATTATAAAGAGTGGCAAGGAGGTGCTAGGGAAGGAAGTTGTAGCTTCCTTCAGGAGGTTGTCACTTCAAGTGGGCGGTAGTAAATCTTGGGGTTGTAGCCCTTCCATTGGTAGCTAGTAAATCCGGAAGTTAAAGCTGCCCTCTCTCTCTCTCTCTCTCTCTCTCTATATATATATATATATATATATATTGGTTAACGCTTTTGACACTAAATTATAACGAAAAGTGAAATATTAATTCACCCACCCTCTCAGTGTTTCCAACAATAACAAAGCGGTGGCCCAGACCATATATATATATAGTGTTCCTTTGATGTGATGTTATTGGTTAATGCTTTTGATACTAAATTGTAATGAAAAGTGAAATATTGATTCACCCCCCCCAGTATTTCCAACAATAACAAAGTGGTGGCCCAGACCATTGAGCTTCGAGGAGTTATAGCCTCAAGGCTTGAGGCCCCAAACTCTCGATTTAAACAGGATAACCAATACTAGAACAGGTTTGAGCTATGCATTCATTCACAAGCCTTAGAGATCAACTGTGGACATAAATACACAATTCTCATGTTCATCATGAACATAATAATGGAAAGCATAGTCTAGATATTCAATAGATCCATGAACATACAAGATATCATCCCAATAATTCACATAAGAGTGAACCCCACAACTCAAACATTCATCAACAAACAAGATCTTGCTCCATTCACAACATAAAAAGGAGCATCACAATTCATAAGTCAATATGCATGAGTACTTTACACTTATTTATGTATTTAAAATGGTTGGCCACTGAAGGAGAGACTTCAACTCTCCACCCAACCATAGGCCAACAACATCGTAACCTTTCTCGCAACTGACCACCCCCGAGCTGGATCCAAAGCTAAGGGAACTGCTTGCTCAAGGAATTCACACCAAAAGATTAGTAAACACTAAATAGATGGAGTCTATTGTCCATGTGTTTTCTCAACTTCCCTCTGGTCGTAAACATCACAGTGACACACTTACTCCTCATAGTTTAATCACAAGGCTTCACCCAAGGTACAGATGGTGCATTGCTCAATCCAGGAGGTCAAATCCACTGTCCAAGTGATCTCTCGATTATCTTTACAAAGTAAGCACCACAGGGGTCTGCAATCCATTATCTAGATGGTTAACAGCTCTGTTTAATAAGCACCTTCATGACTCAAATTGCCCTGTCCAGGTGGTTAACAGCGATACATCCAGCACCAGAGTAATTTTGTCATCCACTAAACCTTCCACTGACCAGTCAGGGTTGGACACATGTAGTCAAGCAACCTCAAAACATCAATACAAGGGACAACACCCCAATTCCAAAGCAAAAGCATCAATCCTAACTCCAACATCACTCCATGCTCAGCATCCAAGGAATCTTCTCTCCAGTCACGTTTTGCTCCTTTTGTTGTTGTCTCCCCATTGCTCTCATGTTTTTCTAGTTCTCTCTACTTCTCACATCTCTTCATGTGCCTGCGCAAATGCAAAGCTTCGCCTTCCCTCATGTTGGGGATCAAGAAAACATGGGCATTTTCCCCTATTCAATCACATATTTTCCATGTGTCAAGTAGTCACTCAATCTGTCATGCAACCTCGTCTATCTTCGAGGGTGAGGACACCGTCCTCACTTCTCCACTCTCCCACTTCTCTGCTCTCCCTTAGAGCTAGATCCATGTGTCTCTACCTTCAGGCCAGCATTCCATATTTTTATTATTTTCAATCTAAGTTACCAAAAATCAGATCTGGATCCACCAATTCTTTGACAAGCTAGGATCTAGATACAGCAGGGAAACGACAAGTGCAAACAATATAAATATAGTTTTATAATTTTAAAAACAAACTATTTATATAAAAATAATATAATTTATTATTATTATATAAAAAATATATATATATATATATATATATATATATACGTAATCTTATTATTAATGTATGTACAGTCCACGAGTTGACGCAAGTAACACGGTGTTGTTGTTGACCTGTCATCCATACGAATCCTGGGCGGATCCCCATGGATCCGGATCCAGATCCGAATCTGTATTCGACCCGGTGATCCATGGATCCAGCACCCATGCCTAACGGATCCGGTAAGATAATTTTCAATAAAAATAATTTAATGCTTACATTGTTTACAAGATTTGTCCCAGCCAATGGTGGCTTCCACGCTGGCTTTCATGGTTATCGCCACATTTACATAGGGGTAAAAGGTGGGTCTGTTACATAATGACCAATCATAATGATGATATTATGTAACATAGTCTTCATAATTTCAGCTAATTACTTAATATTATCAGCAACAAGCAAATATTTTCAGTTAATAACATCAAGATTCATCCACGGATGTTGCCAAGACTGATCACATCCAAAAACTGTCTGCTCAGCGCAACAAACAGGACTCTGCAGGCCTTCACCAATTCTGCTATCAGCATCATCCCATCAATGGCAAATTACTGCATTGCTGGGTCACAAGATTTGTTCAGAAGAGTGAACCAACCTGCAGTCCCTTTGCAGCACCTGCAAACTCAGGTTGTAAGCACACCAGCATGAGCAAACCACAAGCTCAATTTGCAAGTGACTTTTAACCCGTAGACTCCTCTGTAATATCCACAGACTTCCTTTATACAACCAAAAAACCAAAAAGTCACAAACTCACATTGTGGGCACCAACTGAAAGTTGCAGAAGCAGCCACAAATGCATTGTACAATGTAGACACAAGCCTTATTGCATGTCTCCATTAGACCAAAATGGAAATGTATCAAAGCAGGAAAGTGAAGCATTAATAGGAAATAACCATATCAATGACAATTACACAACTGGAATGCCATTCCTAAACAAAACTGCCAACCAGATTTTCAATTATGACACATTCTTGGAATTATAGTAGATAAAGAAGCCATTAAAAGGGAAAATAATTAAAGAGGCAGAAACGATAAGGTGCGATTCACACAAGATGTACAATCAAGCACCTTTATGAGACTTGGTCTACACAACTCTCCTTAGGAGTTGGCACACGCAGCATCTTTACTTCTAGAATCTTCTATTTCTTAAACAACTTTTCATAGTATGATAGAAATTGGATTTATTTTGGTGGAATGTACTTAGTCATTCTGCAAGTTGTTTCACCATGATTAGTTAGTTGTTTTGTCATTGCATGATATACAGCTTCATCGCTTAGTTTTCTGTTGTGATGACACATGCATGGAATTATTGTAGAGAAGGATGCCACTGAAGCCTAAAGGAAAGAAGATGATGATGAGCAAACAGAGGAAGCATAGAACACAAGACAGACATCAAGCAAAGCATCCTGAAGAGCGAATCTTTAAACATCAGCATAACAGGACTTCACACACAACCTTCCTCAGTGCTTGGCATATAAAGCAACTTTACTATTACAGTCTCCTGCTTCATATGTAATTCAGCACTATTTATAATCACGGAATATATTTGTCACCATAATAGAACTATGAAATTGAGTTTGTTTTGGTGGGCACTGTACTCAGTTGTTCCGATCTTTGCTTTAATTATTCTATTTTGTTCTTTCACCATGCTTATTAGTTGGTAATATCCTTTGTTACTGCCTGGCACATGCATGCACATATACAACCTCAGGAATAACCTGATAGGCAAACCGCATAAGCAGTGGTCATTCTGTTAAAATTGGCAACTAGGGCCAAACTCCACCTTAGACAGCTCATATGATGGAGATGATATTTTTCTTGGATTCCTCCTTCCGAGAGGTGCAGGATTGATCTAAACTTTAAAGATCATCTCATTCTGACAAGTATAAATGGAATTATGAATTTATTTCTTCTATGGACAAATTGTCAAGGTCGGCCAGAAGTCTGATGTAGGCTCATGAAGCCCAACAGATGTGTCTCTTCACCCTCATTTGGTCACTCATCATCACACATCTTTCTCTCTCTCCATCTGATTGGGCCCTACAAAATTACAGGCAGCCTGTTCCTCACCACAAGTGCGAAGGTTTGACTGGGATTTCTGTTCTCTGCGTTGACCGAGTTGCAGCCAGCGTTGGCAGGGTAGTGTTTGACTTTGTTTGACTGTGTTTTTTGTGGGAAATTCTCTGTTTGGGCAGGCCGCATATTCTGGCACAGAAATCGAGATTTTCTGAGCAGGTTGACCAGCGTTGGCTGCAGCCCTTTGACCACAGAAAGTTGACTGTGCGTTGACCAAGTTTGACCAGATTTTTCAGGACTGTTTTGAGCTGATTTGGACTATCATTGGAGGCCGAGTTGACTGGGTTTGACCAAGCTGAATTGGAAGAGAATTTTGCTGGTTTGACCAGTTCTGGTTAAGGCATCCTGTTGACTGCAGTTTGACTGAACTGTTTTTGACAGCGTTTGGGCAAGTAAATTTTGTATATTGTACTCTCTCTCTGCTGAACTTTTGAAGAATAATAAGAAGATTTGATCCACCTCCTCATGAGCCCTCCTCCTCAAAAAGGAGACCCTCAGGGCTTAGGGACACTCTTGAAGATGCCGAGAGACATATTGCACCAAGGGGGACATTTCGTGAAAGTAAGAAATTGAATAGGTATCAAGGGTACTTATCTGCCATGAGCACCATTGTTCAAACTAAGCCTTGCACATTCGAAGAAGTTGTAAAGCACCAAGTTTGGAAGGATGCTATGCACGAAGAGTATGAGTCAATTATGAAGAATGATGTCTGGGATGTGGTCCCTATACCCAAGGACAAATCTGTTGTCACCTCGAAATGGCTCTACGAGATCAAGCATGGAGCTGATGGAAATGTTGAAAAGTTCAAGGCCAAGTTTGTTGCTCGAAGCTTCTCTCAAAAAGAAGGTGTGGACTATGACGAGATATTTGCACCAGTTGCCCGATATACCACCATCCATTCAATCATTGCCCTTGTTGCCTCTCAAAGATGGAATTTACATCAAATGGATGTCAAGATCACCTTCTTGCATGGTTCACTTAAGGAGGAAGTCTATGTAGAACAACCCGAGGGGTTCAAAGTTCTAGATCGAGAGACACATGTATGCAGGTTGAAGAAAGTCCTCCATGGGTTGAAGTAAACTCCCTGGGCTGGGTATGAGAGGATCGACAGCTATGTGATGAAGCTGGGATTTACAAGAAATGAAGTTGATCTGAACCTTTACTTTAAGGTTGAAAATGATAGACCTCTCATCTTGGTACTTTATGTGGACAATCTCTTTATGACAGGTGCAGACCCTCTTATTTATCAATGCAAGAGGGAGTTGACTTCCGAATTCGAGATGAAGGACTTAGGATTGATGCATTAGTTCCTAGGCTTGGAGGTCTGGTAAAAGCCAGGTGAGATTTTCCTTTCCCAAGGAAAATACATTGTGAAGCTACTTGAAAGATTTGGGATGGTGGATTGTAAGTCCATAACTACTCCGATAGAACTTAACTTCAAGAAGTTATGCGGAAGTGTTGTTGGGCCCAATTTTGGAAGTTCATCTGAGTATCGTCAACTCGTGGGGGCCCTGATGTTCTTGGTGAAATCTCGCCCAAACATATGCTTTGCAGTAAATACATTGAGTCAATTTATGGTAAAGCCTCAGCACATACATTGGATTGCTGCCAAGAATCTCTTGATATATCTTCGGGGCACAATCACTTATGGACTGAAATACACTGCCAGGAATTTGAGGCTCCATGGTTATTCTTATGCTAACTGGGTTGGCAGTGTGGTGGATCGTAAGAGCACATCAGGATGTTGCTTCTCACTAGGTTTTGCTTCGATATCCTGGATGAGCAGGAAGCAGAAATCAGTTGCTTTGAGCACCGCCGAGGCCGAATATATTGTTGCTAGTATGGCCTCCTGTGAAGCTGTTTGGTTGAGGAAGCTCTTTAATGAGTTGTTTAGGCATGTGTTGGATACCACCGTGATCTACTACAACAACCAAAGTGGGATTCGTCTTTCTAAGAATCTCGTGTTTCATGACCGCTCCAAGCATATTGATATCAAGTACCACTTTATCCAAGATATGGTACAACAGGGAGCAATAAGGCTCCATCACATTGGGACTGATGAACAGGTCGCAAATATTCTTACGAAGCCCCTGGGGAAGGCCAAATTCCTAACCTTCCGTGAACGACTTGGAGTCGTGGAGAGACCCTCTTATGAGGGTCCCTTTTGAGTTGGATGTTGAGCTGTGGTTCACCTTCCCCTAGTGTTGCACTGTGTACAGGGTGAGTGGTTCACCTTCTTCTGTGATACCCCATGATGGTTGATATATGCATAGGATGAGTGGTTCACCTTCTCCTATGGCATATGAGCAGGATGAGTGGTTCACCTTCTCACGCTGATACATCCCACCCATGCAGTCTGGGACTCATGGGAAGTGCCTCTCATCTGGCCAACAAGTAGGGAAATGAAGATAGGGATCATAGTACTACCGATGGACGCATCATGTACTATCGTACTCCCTATGCTAGGATGTTTGATATTGATCTAGGATCAATGGAGAATGACTTCGGGTCAGTGGAGAGTGGTTTGATACACTCTCGATCATTTTTTCTTCATTATTTCTTCATGGTTCAGCAAAGCAGAGTAGGGATGACAAAGATAGTACAGATTGACAGACGGTTTGGCAGGTGGAGTTCTCCCTAGTTGAGAGGGAGTGTTAAAATTGGAAACTAGGACCAAACTCCACCTTGGACAGCTCATATGATGGAGATGATATTTTTATTGGATTCCTCTTTCCGAGAGGTGCAGGATTGATCTAAAGATCATCTCATTCTGACAAGTATAAATGGAATTATGAATTTATTTCTTCTATGGACAAATTGTCAAGGTCGGCCAAAAGTCTAATGTAGGCTCATGAAGCCCAACAGACGTGTCTCTTCACCCTCAACGTTGTGTATATATAGAGGAGTCATTTTCCTCATTTGGTCACTCATCATCACACATATTTCTCTCTCTACATCTGATTGGGTCATACAAAATTACAGGCAGTCTGTTCCTCTCCACACGTGCAAAGGTTTGACTGGGATTTCTATTCCCTGTGTTGACCAAGTTGCAGCCAGCTTTGACCAGTGTTGACGGAGTAGTGTTAGACTTCGTTTGATTGTGTTTTTGTGGGAAATTCTCTGTTTGGGCAGGCCGCATATTCTGGCATAGAAATTGAGATTTTCTGAGTAGGTTGACCAGCCTTGACTGCAGCTCTTTGACCGCAGAAAGTTGAATGTGCGTTGGCCAAGTTTGACCAGATTTTGTAGGACTGTTGACTGGGTTTGACCAAGCTGAATTGGAGGAGAATTTATGTTGGTTTGACCAGCGTCGACTTTCTGGTTAGGGCATCCTGTTGATTGCAGTTTGACTAGACTGTTTTTTACAGTGTTTGAGCAAGTAAATCTTGTATATTGTACTCTCTCTCTGGTGAACTTTTGAAGAATAATAAGAAGATTTGATCAAAGGGTTTTCCCCACATTGGGGTTTTTCCCTCGCATCTGCCAAATATTGTGTCCTCTTGTCTTGGCTTGTCTTCTGGTTATTGTTTATGTTCTATCTGCATTTAATGTGATTTCTAATCTGGAAATTGATATTGGACTAATAAGTAAATTGCTCTAAAGCATAGAACATACCATTGTTATCTAAAATTAACACATTCCCCAAGCCAACATCTAGGTGCTCAGATTAGTCTGGTATTGGAGTGCAGAAGTGTCTACACAGAAATACTCCTCTCCTAAGTTGCAAGAAACACCAAAATGTTTGGAAGAATCTGAAATGGGTACAGCTGGATACGTGACCCCCAGAAAATGGAAACATCAGCCAAAATGCCATGTGTGTGTGTAATTTTTTTTACAAATAAGTTAGTAACACATTATCTTAATGACATTCTAGAAGGAAAACCAAGTCAATATTAACTCTCATAGATGATTACATGATTCAAAATCCAAAAATATCCTTTAAAGATGAAGCTGTACATCCAAGATACGAAAATCACCCTTTATACATATGAGGTTTTACATTCAAAATCAACCTTTATATGTGGCTATATGTGCTGAAAATGAAATAAAACACAAGCCAATGACAAGTGCAATTACATATCTTATAATCCACATCTTCATATTCATTAACAAAGATAGAACAAGTTGTTTCTTTAGAAGAACTAGAGAATGGATTGATTAGAGATAACTTAGTTCGTGGATTCATTAGAGATAAAATTTAGTGATATAGAAAGGCCCTACACCCTATTTGAGTGCTTGAGTGAGCCCACCGAAGCAAAAATATAATGGAAACGGGGCAGATTTGGGCTGAAACGCCACCAAAATGTTTTGGCAGCGTTTCCAAATAGGGAAATGCCACCCAGGCATTTTGGCAGCTTTTCAGGTACTGGTATGCCAGCTCGGGAGCCATTTCCTGCAACATAGCTCCTCCCAATTCCACTATGGATAGAACTCCCAGCTCTACCAATTGAGTTCTAGAATGATTCAATTTTGAATAAACTGAGAATGCTTTAGGCTATTTCTTGATGCTCTAGAATGTAACTCCAGAATGCACAAAATTACTATATAAGATGCCAGAGTCTACATAGACATAAATCTAAAAATACTATTTCCATCCTTGATAAAGCTGCAGATTCTATACTACATCAAGAAAGATCGTTTGAACATGAGAGCGGTCCATTCAAGTGCTAAAACTGTTCTACACAGAGTCATCTTGACCAAATATGCCTGAAACTCCAAAATCCAACAAAGGATGCAGCTAAAGAACATTCAAAGAAGAAAAACCCAGCTCTCATTCTACCACTCAAACTGCAGGAGAATCTTCATGAAAAAAGGTCTCCAACAGAACCTTGAGGAACTCTAGAAAAAGAAGACAGCCCAAGGACCCTGTACAGTTGGCCTCAACCCATTTAAAGCTCTTCAAGACTAAGATTTGAAGAGAGGCCAAAGAATCACGCATTTTTGTCGAGAAACATTTAAAGCATGCAAAGGAAAAGATTCCAACAGTCGCTTCTCCTTCATTGGAAATCACTTTAAACAGAGCAGGCTCCAAAACAAGATTCACAACCTGGGTTAGAGAGCAGGAACTTGACGGGACAAACAAAAGTAGAGAAAAAAAATACCATCCAAGGAAGGGCCAAGAGAACCATATTTGATGTAATTAAATGCTTAATAAGTGAATTTAATACTGTCCTGGCCCAGAAGTAAATTGTGAACATAAAACACTGATTGTGGTCATCCATCCATCTAATGATGGAAACAAATCCAAAAGTGCAGAGAAAAAAAGGTCATCCAAGGAAGGACCAGGAAACTCATATTTGATATAATTAAACGCTTAACTAGTTATTTTAATACTGGCCCAGACCTAAATCGTGAACATAAACACTGATTGTGGTCATCCATCCATGTAATGACGGAAAAAAATCCAAAAAATGCAGAGAAAAAAAAGACCATCCAAGGAAGGGCCAGGAGAATCATATTTGATGTAATCTGTCCTATTGACCTATTTCAGTAATTGGACGGCATTAAAATTATTACTTATTTCCTTCTTTTAAAACCATCAGATAAAGGCCCCACAATCCATACCCCAAGAAAAAAGGCTTTAAGGAAAGGATTATTTCATGGTAGATGATCAAGCATTGGATGGTTCCCAGTGCACTCAAAGGTGTCAACCCCTGATAAGTGAAAAACTTGGGATCAGAAAGTCCAGTAGTTTTCCTTTGTCTTGTGGTGTTTGATCTAACATGCAGCATACTTAAACGCTCAATAAGTCACTTTAATACTGTCTTTGCCGAGAAGTAAATCGTAAACATAAACACTGATTGTGGTCATCTGTCCATGTAATGATGGAAAAAAAATCCAAAAAATGCAGAGAAAAAAAGACCATCCAAGGAAGGGCCAGGAGAATCATATTTGATGTAATTTGTCTGTAATGACCTATGATAATTTTGACTTAGGGTTTCTTAGGAAAACTAGAGCTTCCAACAGAATTTTCCCTTATTCAACAATGTAATATACAGTAATAGCTCAATTGGATAAACATTACATTTCTCTCAATAAACATTACTGACCATTCAACAATAAGAAATACCAATTAATGCACTATTCTGTGTCCAGGGGTTCAATAGTTCTCAACCGAAACTCAACTGAGTAGGTACTGATTACAACTTAAGTCGGAATCCCTCCTGTTATCGCACAAGGTCTCCCTAAAGTAAAGTCCGAACCTATCGAGGGAAGAACTATGGACACAAACAAGCAAAATTGACCACTGTCACTTTAGCAATTTTGCCCCTTCACTTCTAGGCTAGTTCTTTAAACCTATGGGGGCCTTCCCTATATTAAAACTCAATTCTCAACCTGCCGTTGATATGGTGAATAGCAAAAATCAAAGAGGACTGAATTTTTTTATCCCTTCAAATATGCTAGTATGCCAATTTAGGAGTATTTCAAGGCTGCATTTGAACAAATGATGCATCAACATGTAGCAGCCATATATACATATGTAAATGACATTCACTCAAGTACCATTTTCTTAATACCATTCAGATGCTTGCCAATTTGTAACATAAGATGAAGCTTATTTTGTTCAAATGTCACACACCAAAGGGTTAATGCACCATTAATTGATTAAAACCAATGTTCCACCAAGGTTCCGGGACGAGGGGGCAAGGGAGCGAGGGGGCGCGGGAGCGGCCTATGCAAAAGCTCCCTACCATTTTTTAGGAAACGTGGGGGAGCGTCAAGGTCTTAAAAAATTATAAATATAAAATATAATTTATTAATTGAGTCCACTATGACAATTTGGTTTGAATTGAAAAGCTGCAAAACATGATCATTGATATGAATATCATTTGACATTATCCAAATTTATAATATCATATAAAATAATAAATTTAAAATTCTAATTCAGCTTGGTCAAATTCTAATTTAGATTTTGGTCAGACAGAGGGAGAGCTTCAGCTTGATAAGGTAGCCACTGAATTCTCTGAAAAGGTAAATGAACAGATCAGGAACACTGCATTGGTAGTAGAAGGGGCAACTACAATGGGTTGTCCAGCTGTATTGGATCCAACAGCTAGAAATTTTGTTATATTATATATAATATAGACAGTACACCATATGCTGAAAGAAGAGTTTTAGTTCCAGGGGAGATGAGAAGATCACATGAAAGAGTTTCTGACAGTTTACTATCAAATGACATTAACTGCAGGATGACCATCTGCGAACCAACTTGGGTGACCAACGATGGCATGGATAATTTGTCTATCTTATTAGAGCAATGCCATGCAGTTCAAACTTCAAACTAGCAGTGTATTTCAGGGGTGAAAATAATTTTCAGACATGAGAATTCAAGCTAAGCCACTGTGCTCTGTGTAAATTTTGTAACTGTATAAATTCATATATAACGACAGTCCTGAGATTTCTTGTTGCCCATAGTATTTTGTCATGCTTGCAGTAAACGCATGTTAGTCTATAGTCCACCCAATTATTTCCCACATGACATAGGTGATGCTTCCATAGTTTGTATGTCAAATGTCATGCAAATTAAAAACACAAACTGAATGTCTCATATTCTTTGCCTGTCACTCCAGTTATCTCCCCACTGTAATCCAGCCATCACTTGGGAAAAAAAGGAGAAGTTTTAAAAGGGAAAATTCATGTACGTGCTATATGGTCCAACAAATTTCCATGATATTGACCCTCTAAAATAACGCTTGTTGAAACCAAAAGACAGCACAAGACGTTATCCCCATACAGAACATGAGTAGCTTTGTACCACTTTAGGTCTATTAAATCATAAACTATAAGCAAGGCCATTTTTTGGGAGCGTGGGGAAACGTCCCCTCAGGGAAGGAAACCTTTCCCTGGCACGTCCCCCGAGTTTCCTCCATTTTGGGAGCGTGGGGAAACATCCCCTACTCGTCCCCAAGTCCCCGAAGCGCGGGGGAGCGAGGAAACTAGACCCCTAGGGGGGGGCGAGTCCCCGTGGAACACTAATTAAAACGTTTTCCCAACATATCATAAAAATTTGTGTGAAATGTCTTAATATTTCATGTAAATAAATTGTTTTTTTTTTTTTTCAAATGAACATTCGATTTAAAATTTCATATGTATACCCCCGATTGGGGTGACGAAGTGGGAGGGCATGGGCATCAAGACAAACAAGAAAAGAGGACGGCAAGGACGGCCGACCACAGTCCTCATGTGTGAACAGCAGGGCGTGGTGGCATCCTGCATGACCATGGGATCATATATGGAGAGAAGTGGCACGATTATGAGGAGAGAGGTTGGCAAGAACGGCGGCGGCAGACGGATGGGACATAGGGTAGGTGGGAAGGGATGCATGAGGATGGCAAGAGTAGGGAGAAAGCATAGAACGCGGAGACAGGAAGACGGGAGCAGGACAGTGCAAACGTTGGGAACCTCAGGGGCTGAGCAGATTTCCGAGGATGTTTCTTCACGTTTACCTCCTGTAACTCCGTCTGAAAAGTATAGTATGTTGAACGAGGGAGGCAAGCTGGGGGTACGTTGAGAAGGAGCTGCGACAGGGTAGGTATGAGGACAGGGATGAGAGGCAGAGAGATGGTCGAGATTAGCTGCATAATAGAAGCCAGGGCATAGGCATGACCGGGGAGTGCAATTTCAGGATACAGGGTCAGTACTGGGAAACTCAGGCTGAAAAATCTTGGAAGGAGTGGAGGTTAGATTGTAGGACCGCTCCTCTTAGACCAGGGTGGGAGAGAGCCATGACTCTCCCAAGAGAGAGGGGGGACTAAATTGGGAGGGAATTATTAGAGAGAAGAAAATGTTGAGGCACTGGATGTATGAAGATTTTCCAAAGCTAACGTTTTATGTTGATAATTGTAAGCAGGAGTCTGAAATCGAAGAGATGGATCGCCTAGGCAGAGGCAGGGGTCGAGGGGGTCGAGGACGCCAGAGCCAGAGTTAAAAAAGAACCTACCACTTCGGAGAATGCAGGGATCAGAAAGGGTAGGAAACCCATCGAGGTGGCAGTCAATGAGGCAGCCAGAGCATACAAAGAAGGAACAGACGCTGACATTCATAAGTTGATCCAGGAGATGGAGGACAGTATCATGGAGGAAGACTCAGAGCCGGAAATGGAAGAATGGGGGGACCTGGTCCCTGACCCAAGGCATACCAGGTGCAGGATGTCTCTATTCAAACAAACCTTGCACATTTACTGGGTCATTAAACGCTTGCTGGCCAGAGCTCTGGAACAGGTGGCGGGGGAGATGGCAGAAATTGCCCAAGGGGTGCCCAACCTCAAAAAGGATATAAAGAATCTACAAATGATGATGTTTATGCAGGATAGCAAGCTGGACAGGATCCAGCAACGAATGATGGAGCTGTCTCCGGTGCCGGGTAACTCTGCGGCAGCACACGCTATCGTGGATTCCGAACAAAATGATAGCAAGGAGTAGCATTTTAACAGATAGCCTTTACTTTTCTTGTCTTTGTATGTCAATTAAGACCTTAAACTGTGTATCTAGTTGTGAAGTGTATTTAGCTTGGGTTGAAAGACTTATAAAATTTTGCTATTGGATGGCTTATAACAGACTAAGGTGGCCAACAGACTTGGTTTCCCATGTGGGCAAGTTGAGGCCACCAAGATTTCGTATATGGAACAACTTGCTTTTATAAATAGAAAAAAGAAAGAACTACCTAACTTACAATCAAAAACAAAAAAATCATATGTATACGATTCCCCATATGTGGTGCGCTGTTAGAACTTGTTTGGAATCCAACAAATAAGCATTCGAAAAAGGCATTCGACATTCAAGTAGTAAAGATATGTAGCATCAAAGGAAATTATTTGCAATTGCACCAATCTTTGTAATATTTCAAGATGCCTGTTATTCATTTTAGGGTTTAAAATTCAGAGTTTAATTCCCCAATTAAATTCAGATTCGCAAATGTTATCAATTAACCGAAGCTTGCAAATTTATACTACCTCAAAGGGATGAAATTCAAACCTGTAGAAATAAAATACTGTTGCTGAAGATGAACCTGCAGGTCGACTTAGAGAAAGGTGAGCCAATTGGCTTTCACTCTATTGATCAAGAGCCACTCTGTAAGTCGAGTTGCAGGGTTGAGAAGGGGCTTGATTGACTGGGCGATTGGTATGAAGAGTCTAGCAGCAGGGAATGAGTGCCGCAAAGCTTGTGAAAAACTGCCTGTAGCGGCGGGATTGATGCCCTGAACTGGCTCAAATGATGGCTCAATGCCACAATGAGAGCAAGCCACGAGAGGAGCGTTGGTGCTTCGATGGCTTGCTCAGAAAAAAAAAAGCCCCAGCCGCAAGCGGAAGTAAACACGACAGAGAGCGACGAAACAGTGGAAACGGTAGAAACAGTGGCCAATGTGCGAAGTGTAGAGCAAGGGGTTCGACGGCAGAGGTATGCCAACGATCTCGTTTGGGATCTGCGTACTTAACTCGCGAGTAAGGGTTGGCAAGCGGTGCGGCCAATCTGCAAGTCGGATGATATTCCGTCGGGAGAAAGGAAAATAAAGGGGTCGATATCCATACTTGTAATGTTTTTCATTTTAATTTTTAATTTTTTAATTTTTTTTATTTTTAAATCATAAATCTAATGTCAGAAAAGTCGAAATTAATTTTAAAAGCTAGGTGATGACATGTCACTATTCATTTGTATATATGATTATAGATTATGATTATGTGTAGATGGTTTTTAGTTCATTGTTATGTGTGAAAGAAAAGATAAATTTATTGCTAAATGTTATGTGTGAAGGAGAAGATAAATTTATTGCTCAAGTTTATAAGGAAATTTTAAATTTAAGTAATTGTTAAAAACAAAAATTAAAAACCAAGTATTTTGAAACTATTTGATTTTAATTTTTAATTTCAAAGTATTGAATTTTAATTTCTAAGAGTAATTTTATGTTAATCGAAGAAAAACATGAAATTTTAATAATATCATTTATTTTTTCAAGTGTTCATTTTTTTATTGGTATTTATTTAAATTAAATGAGAAAACATTTTTTTTGCAAGAATTACTTTTAGCTATCGTTTTGCAAAATGACATTTATGTTGTTGTGTAAAAAGAATGTACATATGTTGTAATATTTGGAATAACAAAACAAAAGGTGACTGAGTCTGAGGACATGGATTGTAGAGCTAGGAATGGAGAATTCCTGGTAGGGATGATACAGTTTATTGTGCAAAGAAGAAACTTGAACTTGACGATAGGCATTAAAGGCTTAGTGCTCCATGAAGTAAAGGAGATGGTTCGTGAAATTAAATGGCCTTAGGAAAATATTCATGCCCATGCTTGTTTGAAATAATACAAGGAGCAAAAGGTAACAGAATTTATGGATTGGTTGCAAGAGCAAGGATGCAGTAGTAAGGGAGGGACAAGAAACTTGCTCCAGAAAAAAAACAAGCATTTGGAAGAGATAATGTGGATAGAGAGTCAAATTCAGTTTTACTGCAGACAAAAAAGATAAATATTGTATGGTTACAAATTGCAATTAATGGGTTATGCTACATTGTCATTGTGGTAGATATGGATCAATAGCAAGTGCAATATGTGTTTTTTGAATATATCTGTGATGCAATTGTGAACCGATTATTTCCTAATTTGTATATTGATTGTGGTTGTGATTATGCATGGGCACATGTGTCTTATGCTTTCATGAAAAAGTAACTAAGTTAATATGGTAAACAATAGTAATTACAGAGTGTTTGAAGTTCACACTGAAGAAGAATCCCATAACAATTTTTCCTAAATGCTTAATGATATCATCAAAAATTCAATAAATGAAGTTAAGGACCTCAATGATCTATTCAAATTGCAAAACAAAATCAGTTAGAACAATTGAATTATGAGCTCTTTTTATTAATCTACAAATCTATACCAGAGACGCTATGCTTGACAGAGACGGTTAATGTGTACATTAAGATATTTGTTTACAAAACATTGTTGTGAAATATCAAACAAATGCACTCGCGTCAATTATGTCTTGTTGTAGTGCTTCTACATGCTTTAGCCTTTATTGTGCACGAGCCTCCATTCTCATCACATGGAGCTTGGCAATGAGGATCATAAGTCCCTGCCAATAGCCAAATGCCCTGGTTACTCATGAGCAATGTTGAGGAGTTGTTGAGAGAATTCGTGAGCATTCTAGAATAATTGGTATGTGGCGGGTAAGGTGGAAGTCTGAAGTAAGGTGGCTCCAAGTTTCTATTAGATAAGAACTATAGGAGCGCATGTGCCACCATGCAAGGAATTTGCTACCCGAAGGCAAAGAAGTGCCACGGGATAGTAATTCCTCAATGTAACTATCACCCAAGCTCAGAAGGGGTAACGCCATGGAACGTCTTAGTATGACTTTAACAGAGTGGTGAGGTGCTCATTTAGATCTACAGGCAGAATGAATTCTTGAGAGCAGCATAGAATGGAGAGGATTAGTTGGAGGTAGTTCATGCAGCAGCATACCTAGTCTTTGAGGACAATGCAGAAATGTTGACTAAAGACTATGCGTGGTGCAAAGCTAAAGGGCCATGACACAACCATTCTTGAAAAATAAGAAAGGATGTTCAGTGTGGAGCAAAGGGGGAAAATGTTAAATTTATAGAAAGAATTGGATAAGGCTTATAATGTTGGAGTTAGGACCGTGGGCAGGAAAACTTGTGATTGGGCCAACAAGATTCTTCTATTGTACGATTGTACATCGCACATGGATTATCTGCAGGGTTCAAGCAATGAGGTGGGTAACAAAGAGTTGTTAGGATGGAGTAATAGTTGCATAACAACATAAGAAAAGTATAGCAAAAAGCCATTTAATTCAAGGTTGGGAGGTCGGGTCGTATTCATTTGTAGTCACTCAGAGTTAGTAATCGCGTGATCGAAAAGTCAGGTGGTTGGGAGGTTACATTTTTTTTCAAAATATTTCTAGATTCGATGTCCGACTTAATATTGATTCGATTGTGTAGGTTTTGACCCCGTACAGAAATTACCTACATACAAATTCTAAAACACAAAAAATAAACAATGCGAGAGAATAACACAGAAAACACATATACATAGAGATTTTCGCCTGGATCCCAAAACCGGGACTACGAGCTTGATTTTTCATTATGTTCCTTTCAATGTTATAATACATATTTATACATGCCGAAGCATCCAATACCATGGACCGAAAAACCATCACGTCCAAAACCATGGACCGAAAACTATCGCGTCCCAAAACATGTGTGAAAATCATGCACAAAACCATAGGTGGGTCCGCCCAACCTAACATAGGGTCAAAAACCAAAATTTTTCGGGGCGCTGCCTTGGACCCCATAAAGTGGGGTTACAGGTACACCTCAAACCCCCTGTGACCTCCCCCCCTCTAACCCTCAGTTAACTACATGGGCTCATCGTGGAAAGAATATAACACAACCCAACATTCTCCCACTTGTTATTTTCTTTCCACAGGGGGCACAAGAGAGCTTAGTCATTTATCCAGCCCTGCAATGCCCATTGTTTCTCTACACCAAGAGAACTTCTCAAAGCTCACAGATTTTGTCAATGCATCTGCAGTGTTCCTCAAAGTGTCCACCTTTACCAGCAACACCTTTTTGTCTTCTATCATATCCCTCACAAAGTGATACTGAACATCAATGTGCTTTGTCTTTGAATGATATGCAGGGTTCTTTGCCAAGAAAATTGCACTCTGGCTGTCACAATCTATCCTTATAGCTTCCTGTACTTACCCCATACTTGAACACAATCTCTACAACCAAACTGCTTCCTTACTTGCATGAGTGGTTGCCATGTATTCTGCCTCTGTAGTTGATAGTGCCACTACAGATTGTTTCTTACTCATTGAACTGACTGCACCTCCAAATAAGTTAAACACATACCCACTTGTAGATCTTCTCTGATCTAGATCTCTAGCCTAGTCTGCATCAACAAAGCCACAAATATCTAACACTCTGTCCAATCCTGGTCTTCCTTGGTAGCACAAACCATAATCACTAATGCCACGCAAATACCTGAAAACCCGCTTCACTGTTGTCCAATGCTCCTTCCATGGTTTTGACATAAACCTACTCAATGCTCCCACTACATGTGCAATGTTTGGTTTAGTACAGACCATTGCATACATCAGGCTACCGACTGCACTTGCATATGGAACACGGGACATGTCCTCTTCCTCTTCTTCTGTCTTGGGACATTGTTCAGCAGATAACCTCACACCTATAGGAATAGGAACCTTCACCGATTTACTATCCTGCATATTAAACCTCTGCAATATTGTCTCGACATACTTCCTCTGGTTTAACTAGAGCTTCCTCTTTATCCGATCACTTTGAATTTCCATGCCCAAAATATAGTTTGCAGCACCAAGATCTTTCATGTCGAATTTGGAGGACAAATGGGTCTTCAAATCATGGATAATTTCTTTGTCATTTCCAACCAGCAACATATCATCCACATACAAGATCAGATAAATAACATGGTCACCAATTAATTTAAAATACACATGGTGATCTGCTTTGCTTCTGGTGAAGCCAAGTCCCCGTATAAATGTATCAAAATTCTGATACCACATCCTTGGTGATTGTTTTAACCCATACTGAGACTTCTTTAACTTACATACCAATTCTTTCTTACCCTTCACCGCAAAGCCTTCAGGTTGCTTCATGTAGATTTCCTCTTCGAGATCCCCGTGAAGAAATGTTGTCTTCACATCCATCTATTCTACCTCAAAATCAAAAGCAGCAGCAATAGATAAAAGTAATCTAATAGAAGTTACCTTGGCAACAGGAGAAAAAATATCACCAAAATCAATTCTCGGTACTTGGGAATAACCTTTTGCTACCAACCGAGCTTTGTATTTCTCCACCTTTCCTTCTGCATTTGTCTTCTTCTTGAACACCCATTTGCTGCCAATGGGTTTCCTTCCAGCCGACAACTCCACCAGATCCCAAGCCTCATTTTGGTGCAAATATGCCATTTCATCAACCATGGCCTCTTTCCAGAGTTTTCCATCCTCTGAATCTACTGCTTCCTTCACAGTTCTGGGATCATCATCAGTACTAGATAAAGCAAAATTTGAACAGAAAGCAGATGGACTATATCTTTCTGGTTGTCTTCTTTCTCGAACTGATCTTCTCACACCCGGAGTTTGTGGCTCTTCATCTTCTGATTCCTCCTCTATTGTAGAGTCTGATTCTTCCTCCTTTACCTCAAACTCTATCTTCTCAAGTTCCTTGTTTAATAACACCTTTCACCTCCCTGAACACCACATCTCGGCTGTACACAACCTTCCTTGTTACTGGGTTCCAAAGCTTATAACCCTTTAAACCATCCTTATACCCAATAAAGATGCACTTTTTAGATTTACTATCCAACTTGGTTCGTTTCTCCTTTGGAACATGTACATATGCATCACATCCAAATACCCTCAGATGTGAAAGAGAGGGTTTCTGACCAGTCCGTACCTCTTGTGGAGTTTTATCCTCCAACGCTGATGAAGGTGATCTGTTGACTAGGTAACATGTTGTCTGTACCGCCTTTGCCTAGAATTCTTGTCCTAACCCGGCACCACTGAGCATGCTTCTTGCCCTTTCCATCAACGTCTTGTTCATTCTTTCTGCAACTCCATTTTGCTGAGGTGTATATGGAGTAGTCTTCTGCTGTGCTATACCACACTTCATACATAATTCTTCAAATTCCTTACTGCAAAACTCTCCACCGTTATCTGTCCTCAGCACCTTTATCTTCTTCTCTGTCTGGTTTTCCACTAGAGCCTTAAATTCTTTAAACCCGTTAAAGACTTCAGATTTCTTCTCAAGGAAATATATCCATGTATTCCTTGAGAAGTCATCTATAAATGATACATAGTACACAAACTTACCTAGTGATGGAACCTTCACAGGTCCAAACACATCACTATGCACAAGCTCTAATATATGTTTCGCCCTCTTACCACTAGAGGGGAAACTCACCCGATTCTACTTCCCGTATACACAATTTTCACAGAAATAAAAATATAGAGAGCTATTACTCATACCTTCTACCATACCTTTACCACGAAGTATTCGAAGGCCCTTCTCTCCAGTATGTCCAAGCCTTTGATGCCACAACATGGTCTTCTCTCCAGAGACCACTAGATTTTCTGCTCCACTTTCAGGAACCACGGAATTGTTGCACCCATCAACAACAGTGCTACCATGCAGCTTTTACAGAGTTCCAATCCGAACTCCCCGCATCAATACTAGTGTTCCCTGAACCATCTTGTAGGTATCCTTCTCGAACACTGTTTTTACACCTGCATCATCCAGCTTGCTTAGAGAAATCAAATTTTTGGCCAATGCAGGAATATGCAGAACAATTGGAAGTATTCTAACCCTTCCACCTTGCAACTTCAACTTTACTTTTCCGTGACCAACGATTCTAGCCTTCTGATCATCCCCTAAGAAGACATCACCACCATCGTATTTCTCATACTCGCAGAACCACTCTCTATGGGGAGTGAAGTGAAAGGATGCACCTGAGTCAATCAACCACGCCTCATTATCTACATGTGTACTTGAAGAAACCAAGTACACATCCCCACCTTCATCTGAGGCGGTTCTCGCCTCTACAAAAGGAGCATCATCAGATCCCTTTCCTTTATCAAGAGCTTTAGATTTACAGTCACTTTTGTAGTGCCCTACCTTTTTGCATTTCCAGCACACCACCTTTACAGATTTTCCTGGAGATTTAGATCTCCCTCTAGATTTAGATCTCCCACTCGATGACTTATTTTTGTTTCAGTTCTGGGACTGTCCTCATATAGACAAGGCGTCACCATTCTGGCTCTCCATATTTTTCTGTCTCATCTCCTCCATCAGCAAGGATGAGACTATTTCATCAAACTGCAAGGCAGTTGCATTGCTATCTATTGCAATAACCAGACTATCCCACGAATCTGGTAGAGAACACAACAAACTAATGCGCTTATCTTCATCTAAAATTTTAATATCAACAGATGCTAACTAACTTACCACAATATTAAATGTGTTCAAATGCTTTGTCACTG
This sequence comes from Pinus tabuliformis, assembly GCA_031772625.1. Lineage (NCBI taxonomy): Eukaryota > Viridiplantae > Streptophyta > Pinopsida > Pinales > Pinaceae > Pinus > Pinus tabuliformis. Next base: position 491,357,542 of record CM062813.1, read on the forward strand.
AGTCTCCATCTTTCATCGTCAGGTTATACAACTTTTTCCAAATGAACAGTTTATTCACCATAGACTTAGATTGGTACAAAGTCTCTAACTTGTCCCACAAATCCTTCGTCATAGCTTCCCCTGATACATCCAGCAACACTGAATTTGAGACACACAATCGTATTGTGCTCTTTGCCTTCTGATCCAACTTCTTCCATTCTTCATCGGACACTACCGTTGGTTTAGTACCCGGATCTACTGTGATCCATTGATCTTTATCCACCAACAGATCCTCCATCTTGAGTTTCCACAACTCAAAACTCTGACCATTAAATTTCTCGATCTCTATCTTTCCACTGCTTGCCATCTTCTTTCACCAACAGAATCGATCTCACAGATCTGCCATTGAACAGGGTTTACCACAGGCTCGAGCGAAACCTCAGCAACAAAGGCATCCCCTTGAAGCCAAAACAACGTCGATACCAAATGTAGGTTTTAACCCTGTACAAAAATTACCTACTTACGAATTTTAAAACACGGAAAATAAACAATGAGAGAGCATAACACATAAAACACATATACATAGAGATTTTCACCTAGATCCCAAAACCAGGACTACCAGCTTGATTTTTCATTATGTTCCTTTCAATGTTATAATACATATTTATACATGCCGAAGCATCCAATACCATGGACCGAAAAACCATCACGTCCAAAGCCATGGACTGAAAACCATCGCATCCAAAAACATGTGCGAAAATCATGCACAAAACCATAGGTGGGTCCGCCCAACCTAACATAGGGTCCAAAACCAAAATTTTTCAGGGCGCTGCCTCATACCCCATAAAGTGGGGTTATGGGTACTCCTTAAACCCCCTGTGACCCTCCCCTCTAACCCTCGTTTAGCTACGTGGGCTAGTCGTGGAAAGAATATAACATAACCCAACATGCACAGTCGAGAGGTCGAGCAGTCAGGTGTTTTCTTTGTTCTATGACAATTATTCTATCGTGAGCCCGACTATACCATAGTCAGGCAGTTTCATTAGGTTGGGTAGTTTAGTAGTCGAAAAATGTTGAGGTCGGGAAGTCCGGTAGTTTGATAGTTGGGCAATGCTAAGGTCTGGAGGTCGGGTAGTTTTACAGTCGAGCAATGCTGAGGGTGAGAGTTCAAGTGATTATTTATAAAAATTGTAGTCACTCAATATTCTAAGTCGAGTGGTCGGAAGGTCGGGTCGTTTGATAGTCAAGTAGTATCATTAGGTCGGTAGTTTCACAATCAGGATTGCTAAAGTCGAGAGGTCGGGTAGTTTGATAGTCGGCAATGTTGAAGTCGAAGGTTGGCCCTGTTATTTATAAAAAACTTGTAGTCACTCTATGTTGTTAGTCGAGTGGTTGGAAGGTCGGGTAGTCAGAAGGTCGTATTTCCTTTTTACAAAATGTTTCTGGATATGACTTCGACTATATATATATATATATATATATATATATATATATATATATATATAATTGTTTAAGACTTGTTTTATGCATTTTGTGATGAACAAAAGAAAAAATTGCAGAACAAATAAATAAATGAGACTAGACTTTTAGTAACCGACTCTGAAAGCATGAAAAGTATGATATTATTGTTGGGATTGTCAGGGTTTTTTGTTTTTTGTTTTGTTTTGTTTAGTCGAACATACAGTGGGGAGGCCGGACAGTCGGGCGTTGTTTATTTTTTGGCCTGTTTGTTTTTTTGTTTTGTTTTTGTTATCATTCCTTGGAGTAGACCATAGTAGGGTGAACTCATTAGGTAAGGTAGTTTCACAGTTCGGCAATGTGGAAGTCAGTAGGTCGGCTCGATTATTTATAATAAAAAAAAATTGGTCAATTCGAGTTCATAGTCGTGTGGTCAAAAGGTCGGGTAGTCGGGAGATTGTATTTTTTTTTTTACAACTTTTTTTCATATATATATATATATATATATATATAAGGCTTTTGTTTTTATTGATTTTGTGACAAACAAAGGGGGAAAAAACTTGTTGTAAACATGAGAACGAGAATGCAAATTATTCAGTGAAAATTTAGATTATAAGTTTCATACCAAATAATTACGAAACAAAGAAATAGAAGACTGGATTTGCCTCTGTCCAATGGGCTGCCAAAAGAGTTTACTATGTGCACATTGGCAATTATTTTCTCGACTCTCAGCTCAGTTATTGATATCATAAGTCTATATGCTATATGACACTACAATGTTTTCTTAGAATTTTAATAACGGATTCTCAAAGCCTATATTCCATGTTTGTTTGTGTTTATATTTGTATCTAGTAATACATTTATATATAGTTACAGTTGTATTAAGAGCAAAACACTTAAGACATTTGAATACAAAAACATAGTGTAGCAAGGAAACACAGATGCTCAATCTATTTTAGATGTCTATCGTGCAGTAACATATTGCAACTCTTTATGAAAAAAATGAATTACTCCATTACAATTGCATTTAAACAAATTTGGTAAAAAATCGTATGCCTTGTCGAGACAACAAAATTGAAGTTATAAGAAAACTTGGAAGCACATTGCTAAGTATACAACAAATGTCAAGTGGACAAGCAATGCACATTGTTTTGTCTTTGTCTTTGTATTCAGCTTCTAGAAGAACAATTTTCATGAACACTTGTTGAGCTGGAGAAATAATATATGTTCTGAAAAGACCTATTTTGTTACAAGGACAATCTGATAACTCTAAGTTCGCTAGTTCCAATTGTATTCAGAGCTAAATACTCGAGACAAATGAATACAAGAACATAGTAATAGACAAAGAAATTTTTGGCAAGATGTGCAATTATTTGGTCAACTCCTTGTGCTAGCTTTGTCTATAATAACTATTCCGCTGGGACTCTAGGCACACTCAGTGTGCAACTGAGGTTCAACATGAAATCTGTGGTTACGTTGTGCTTCATCTTGTAGGCATACTTGTTTTAGTGGAGATAATGACACACATACATAACAATAAAAAATAGTGCAATGAAAACTAGTGGAATGTATTTTGTTGAGGAAACTTGTAAAATAGTGCTCAAAAGAGTAAGTTTAATGGGCCATATATAGTGATATACATTTTAACAATAAATAGATGAGTATGCTATATTATAAGCATTATGAATGTGAATAGAGATCAAGGCACAATTATGACTACAACAATTGATATGTTTACATCCAATTTGCATAAGAAATTGTTGAAAAGTGGCAAAAATCTCTTGGAACAAGTCAGTATGTGCTCAATCAAAGTTTCAATTTTTATTTTTTTTTCATTTGGTATGGTTGCATAGCACTTGCAACGGAGATCTCGTTGTCTATCTAAAGCTAAAATTAAACTAATATCTACCATTCAATCCAGCTATTGTTGGCCATGAATATAATATTTTGCAAGATAATTCTAGCTTCAATAACTGAAGCAACTAGCCCATGCAAATGTGCATACAAATCCTCACCTGGACACTTTGACATATTGTCAATTAAGAAAACCTTACTTGTACAAGGTTTGTAGTTCTATGGACAAAATATCAATGACCGTTATGACTGTTTGTTTGAGTCTATTTGTACACTTGTACCATGTTTCGATATGTCTAATATGAAAAAATACAATTGTTCAAGTTTTTTTATAATTGTTTCATTTGCAATGAGAATACTGCTACCAATTGCTTAAAACAACACCTCGATACTAGAAACATTGAACAAGAGCAATATATTAATGATTCACAAGCTTGTACTGTAAACTCATTATTGCCATATGCACATCGACATATAAAGGAAAAAGGTTTTGCGATACAATGAATTTGTGAACTATTTTATGTTAACATATATATCTGCAATACAAAAACAAAAGATATTTTCTTGAGATTCTATTCATCAAACACTTGCTCCAAAGTCTTGTACATTATGCATGTACCAATATCAACTACAAATGCTCATTTAACCAATGATTTAATCAATATAAATACCAACAATTAAAGGGTTTAAATAAGCATAACATCACGCATAATATCATGAAATTTAAATTCCTAATTTGAATTGAATTCACGAGATTGAACAAAAAAGTTTTCGATGAACATTTAACTAAAAACTTCAAAATATTTTCGGATTTTGATACTATCGAGCCAGTTTTTTTAGTATTTTCTGGAATATCTATATATGCATAATTTAAAGTAAATTAATAACAATTTATATGTCATAGAGGAGAGAAAGTTTGCCTACATTTGAGTATTGTATTGCAATGATCAACTAGGAATAAGTAAATCTATGATTTTTTAATTTCTAATTATAAAAATATGTAAATTGCAAAATTTTCATAAGGAATCTTAAACAAAATTATCAAATATTCATTCGAAATCAAACAACACAAGTCATAGAGTAAAATAAGAAGCATTTATTACGTAATTAAAATCATGCACTGACGTAAATGCCACAATTTGTTACACATGAGCACTGGAAATGGTATTGGAGAAAGTTGGCATTTCAAAATTGATTAAAAACATCCAAGTCTATAGTCTTCACTGATTATGGACCCTTTGCACCAACGCATAAAGGTCTATAAATACTAAAATATAATAAAATAAAATAGGTCTTAGAACATGAAAATGAACAAATTTTTTTTTTTTAAGTAAATACTGAATTCTAAAATTTTGTATATTCAATTGAAATTTGGCAGGCAAGCAGGCATCTTCTCTTCATCTTCAGAGTCTTTGTAATTGATACTAAGTAGCAGGTCAGGTGCATGTACTTCGATATGAGTTGCCCATTGTGAATATAATTCGTACAGTGTAGAGAAATAAATGGGAGGAAATTGATTGATGTTGATCTAACAGTTGGCAATTAATCCTTGTGCCTCTTTCTTCTTCTTCTGATATTTGACCTCAAACTTGGCAATAAGCCTAATTTGCTCAAAAGGCAATTGCATAAATTTTTGGAAACTTTGTTGTGTCCAAACTATAATGTTTTTTATTTCTACCTGGTCCTTGGCAACAAGATCTTCTGTGGGTTGTTTTAATTCTCCTGGAACTGCTTCCTTTAATGACTTGCTACCTGATAGGTCAAATTATTCTATAAAGTCTATTCCTTTTTCCCAAATTGATAAACATTTCTCATATGTCATTTGTATGCATGCTCTAATTTCTTTTTGCTCTTTCTCCTTGCAACTTAGCGAAGCAAACATCAATCTTTTATCTCTCTTGGAAACTCTTGGAATTTCAATAGATTGAAATTCGTTTTCCCAATCAAGTATAGATAGAAACTTGCTTTTAATTGATTTGTCTTCTTCTAGCAATGAATCAATTCGTTCACCTAAATCTTTAATTTCGTGATAAACCATTGAGATTTTTTATCCATTTTTTTATAGAAGTTTGATTGGTATTCCTTAAAATTAGAGAAATTTGTAAATCTTGATCTTTGAAAATGTCAAGACTCTGTGTTGCATGTTGATCCTCATTCACTTAATACTTGAGAGATTCAATTTTCCGTTGCAAATCTGTGTCAATAATGACAAAATTGTTTTATGCTTCTTCCTTCGAGATACGGGTTTGATCTTCATGTAATTTTCTCAACTCCTAAATCTCTTGTTCATGTTTCGCATTCACTTCTTCCAATTGTTTCTGAAAATATTTTAGCAGGTTTTATCTTTCTACAACAAAATCTCTGAATTAAATTAGCAAGATTCCGCTACCAGTTCTCTTCACTAAACATTTCATTTCTCTTCAAATTTTCCTCCAAAACTTTATTTTTTTGTAATTTGTCATCATATGAAGTTTCAAGCTCATTCAAATGATATTGATTGTAATTGAAAAAAGCTTTTAAAGCTTGGGAATATTCCTGAGCTTTTTCTTTTACGTCTCCGTGAGCCTGCAAGCTGAATTCAGATACATTTTCCAGAGTATCATGTTTTTGTTCTTCAGACAACTGATTTTGTTTGAGTATTAAAATAATAATCTGTCAAAGATGGAATAGTATCTGCAATTGGCTCTAATTCAAAAACTAGTTTAAACAAGAATGATTCCCAAGGAATCTTAGTAGAAATCAGTGTTATTGATGTCTAAGGAGATACAATAGATATAGTATCCAATATGTTATATGATTCCATTTTTTGCTCATTTTCCTTGGTATTCGTTTCAGTAGATACATGTTTTTCTTTCTCTTTAGGTACTTCCTTTTCTTTGACTTCTGCACTTGATGGTTTCTCTTGCTCTGTTTCCTCAGGAGAATTAATGACAATAATATCTTGTTCAATTGTTTCTTCTTTTTCTAGATTCTTTGCTCTTCCTGTAGGTTCTTGTTCCTCTTTCATATTTTGTATTGATGTGGATTCAACTTCTTTACATGTTACATCAAAACCTTCTAATTTTTCAATTTCTACTGCTTTTCCCTTCTGAGAAACGATAGGAGGCTCTGAAGTTCATTGAAATTAAATTGTAAAAATTTAATAGACTTTAACTCTTCAAATGAAATGTTGAGGTGTAGAGGCTTTTTCTTTAGAAACATTTCGCACAGTTCCTCTCTAAAATCTTGTAATTGTCGTCTTGATTCACTATATAGGAGCTTGCCTGTTTGGACAGTTTGTTTAAAATCATCAACGCATATAAAAACCACATCGAAAGGTGGTTCCTGATGAGTAATTTTTTTAATATAACTGACTATTATATAATGATTGCTGATGAAACCTTGAGGATCATAGTCATAATGGGCAAAGTAAATAACCAAATTTCCTCAAGATCTTCAACTTCTTTGATTTCATGCCCTTTGTCTCGAATATTAAAGTCACCAAACTTTATTGAGAAACTATACGAGAGTTGCTTTTGCAGCTTACTCTAATTTTTGGCATTCCCATACAAAAGAGTTGATTAGCCACTTCTCTCGAATTTTCGAAATATATCGAGGTAGAAGATGGGGACCAACTTCGCTGCCAATACTCTAATGTAGGAAAATAATTCTTCAACAAACCAGTGACCTATTAATTCTGGGAATTCTTTCAGATTATCACTTATTCTGCAAGGTATTGTTCCAAATAGGACTTGAAGCAAAGGAATCAAAACATAATGGCAAATATCATAAAAATGATATTTAAAATTAGGCTCCCATAGAATATGAGCATAATTTTGGTAGTTGTTGGTCAAATGGGTAATTCCATATCATGAGGAGCAATAGAACCAAGGAAATAACAACATCTAACAAATAGGCAGACATGCAAAAAAATATAATTAAATGTGTGGAGAGACGACACTGACAGTTTCACCGAATTTGTGATATTTTGTGACAACAGGTCAACCTAGTTTAGGTGTTTCTCCTCATCCAAAATGCTATGGATTATTGGGATCCATTTAATTTTACGATGCTCGAGATATTTTTCCCCATATAATATGCTTAGCATTTTAATAAGAAATCTAACAAGCTTTTTAAAAATAGCTATTAGATAGTCATTTTTTCCTTTGAGCTTGAAACCTTTTTGCTTCTTCTCTCAACCATTCTTCAATTATTATATCATAATTTTCTTGACATTTCTTCAAGATAGTACTTCGAAACTTATGAAGGAACTCAAAATTAAGTGGGATTTGCGGGGGGCTGAGTTTATACATGGTTGACAACACTTCAGATTTCCAAGAAGCTATCACAATTTCTTGATGGTCAGGTATTGTTTGGGTTTTAATATCAGCACGAGAGAGAATCCACAAAATCATGTCATAATAGGGAAACATTATGGCCCTAGTTGCTACTTTATGTAACTTTATTCCTCTCATTGCTTCGAATAGTTTGTTCTTTGTTTTAGTAGCTCTTGGGATTTTTAACCATTCTCTTTGCTCAAAGAATTCAAATATCTCACGCCAGTTCATCATACCTATTTTTTGCATCTTGTAGATTGAGTTTGACATGATTAATGCATCGAAGTTCACTTGTTGTGTTGATCCAACATCCATGCTCTTAATCTTTTCTTTAATCTGCTATATTTGTTGCTTTGTCGCTGCAAATTTTCCCTTTTTTCCCATTATATAACTTGTAAACAATAACAAAGGATATATGACTTTTTCTTATTTAAAATTAGAAATTGAATTCAAGGATTTGTAAAAAAAATAACATTATGCTTACATAGAATTTTTTGAAATTGGTACTATGTTTCCTTAATGCAGTGATTCTTGCAATAGGGCTTAAGAAACAATCATGCAACCAGAACACCCTAAAATCTTAAATTTGCAGTTGGAGATTTTGCGTTTTTTGGCATTTTAAGTGTTGTAAACACTAAGAAAGCATACATAAATTTTGATTATTCAAAATTTGGAATTGAATTCAACAATTTGTAAAAAAAAAATTAACATTATACTTACACAATTTTTTTTGAAACATGTATTGTGTTGCTTCAATTCAATATTCATTTTTTTGGCATTTTATTGCCTGTAAATGTCAATACAACATACATAACTTTTGTTAATTTAAAAGTTGAAATTGCACTCAGGAATCTCTAAAAAAATTGAGGTTATGCTTACAGAGAGTTTTTTGAAACTAGTACTCAGTTTACTTAATTCAAATTTTTTTCGAACAATATTTCAGAAAAGAGCATGCAGGCACAATAGCCTAAAATCTTAAAATCATGTTTAGAAAAACATGAAAGTCGCAAATGAATGTGTGCATTAATTCCCTGTAAACATACAAACTATTTTTGTTTTCAGGAATCAAGAAAGCATTAAAAAAATTATTATTGATTTAACAATTAATCAATTGAACGTGAAATGAGAATTTTTGAAAATCTTTATTAAAAAACGCACTACACACAAACCAATAAAAATAGTATTTTATTCGCATGATCAGACGGAATGGAGGTCTGGCAGTCGGCTAGTCGAGCGTTTTATGATTAATCAGTTATATCTCAATTCCGACTATACTATATTCAACTTTTCTCTTTATTGTGTCGATCGTACAGTCGTGAGGTTGGACAGTTGGGCATTTTTTTGTTTTGTGATTCACCTATTGTATCCCGACCCCAACTATACCTTAGTCGAGTGGTTTCATTCGGCTGGATAGTTTAAAGGTCGAGAAATGCTGGGGTCCAGAGGTCGCTCAGATTATTTATAATAAAATTTCTAGCCATCCTACCTTTCTAGTCACGTGGTCGAAAAGTCAGGTAGTCCAGAGGTTAATTTTTTTTACAAAATGTTCCTCAATCGATTATGCGACTTCAGTCCTCAAAAAAAATGATTGATGCTTTTGTTTATTTATTTATCTTGTGATGCACAAAAGGAAAAAGGGTTTCTTGTAAACCTGATAACAGGAATGCAAATTATTGCCTGAATTTTTAAATTATATCCTGCATATCAAAAAATTATAGAACATGTATTATGGAATGAGTAAGTATTACTTTTTTATTTCGAATCACAGAGAACATTAGCAGTAACACACATGCTTTTTATTCCTCTTGTGTTCAATTAATTTATGCTCATGTCTTAACTACAATTGAGAATGAAAAATGATTGACATATGCAATTCTACCTTTAGTTCTTGTGTGTTATTTACTTAATATTAACAATAAAGACTCGATTAGTAAATGTCTAAATAATTTTTTGGATTCTAGTTACTTGAAACTAGCGATCAAGGCTAGATTCGGTAATTTCTAAATAATTGTTTACGTGTGTCATAGTTTAAAGTTACTAATGTAAACTATGTTTGATAACTGCGAAGCAAATTGTTCATGCAACTGAAAGCATTATATATACTTGCTATACATAGAAAGAATCCTCCAACTAAATTACAAGGTTGTTTTGATTGTTTTTCCAAAGTAATTAAATATATTTTTGCAACAAAATTCTTTGAAGACACATGCATCATGTGTAGCAGTATGGTAGTGACAGCAATGAATAAGAAGCATATCAAAATAGCAAGGACAAATGAGTAACGAACTTTTTAGATTATGAATGTCTGAACAAAGGAGAGTATATCTAAGATCACCACAAATATCATAGCTATCATGTTTTTCATTGGTTTCCTCTCCGGTGGCATAGATTTCTGATTATCTTGCACAATGCATAACTACAAAATCAGCAAGTAGAAATCTATGAACATTGACCAAGTACATGAAAAGAAATATCACCGATAACATTTGTCTTTATTTTAATCAGAATCCTCGAAAAGGAGTAGGAAAATGGAATATTGCTCAATGATTGGAAGATATACTCTGTGTCCTTTGTTAACAAAAATATATTAGTTAGCAGTGATTTAGGGTTGCATAAAGACACCTTATATGTCCATGGATTCTTAGATTAACTTAATGTTAATCAATGTTTTTTTTTTATTCATAGCTCACTCATGAAATACCATCTCTATACCTCTAGTTAAAGTGGATGAGAAAATGCAACGAGAGATATGAAAAACAAAGCAAATTTGCAAATTTTGTTATGCTAACAATGACGACAATAGAAAAGTATGCAAAACACATGGTGGTTCTAGTGTTCGAGAATCATGGAATTTCCTGCAAAGTTGGAAACTTAGACAATATAAGCACAGATCAAACATAACCATGTATATATTGCTTAATATATGACAAAGAGCATTTTTCCCTTGTTCATGAAAGCACATTTTCTTTTTTTATTGTTGCATTACAATAACAATAGTTAGATTTCGCTAGATATCAATATCGATCCGAAGAACACAAGGAGACCTTATAGAGGCCTAGTACAAAAGTCAATATATCATAGTTCGTCTTGTGAAAAAAAAAAACCTTAGTATCAATGTAAAGAAAAAAAAGTTCAAAAAGTACAAGAATAAAACATGTTATTTATGACTTCCTGGTTTACCTAGAAATGAGTTTCGCATTATTGTTGTTTTTCTAGATTCTAGATTCAATGAGCTAGTATAGCAACTTGTACCATTCTACAAACAAAAGAACAATATAATACGGAAAGCATAAGAAAGGCAAGAAAATGAATTATTTGCAAAGGCACATGATAAAACAAATACTAAGATTGAAAATCACAAAATTATCATATTAACATTAAACTATTAAAATGTGAAATACATGGAGACAAGTTTTAGTTCCAGAAATGAGCGCATTATTAACTGTATCATGATTATGTGGAGGCATAATAACTTTATACTGAGTACATCAAATGGCATATAACTATACTCAAAGAGTATTTCATTAAACTTCACAACAATTTTAAATAATAGGTAATAAGTTCCTAAAAAACGCATACCTCTTTATCCATAAATTTAAGTTTTTTTGCTCCCTCATTCACTGCACTTTTTGAAGTGTGTTCCACATGTTTTGGATTGTTATTACCCTCACTTCATTGATTTATTGATAATATTAGTACAATAAAAACATGTGGCTTGAGAGAAATTGTAGACACATTTTTTGTTATACTCCGTAACTTTGTTTCAAAATGCTCATCTGACATATGTTTTTTATTACCGTATTGATGCAAATGACAAATTTTTCCTATAATTTAGGACTAAATGAAATTGAATTAACATTGAACATAGTTCTACTATGCTTAATTAATACAAGGATAAAAGAACTTGATTCAACGATTGAACAACTTTCAACATTTTGGAAGTAGGTGCATCCAAACACACAAGTTTAGTGACATTTTTATCAATCATAATGAGTTCCATATTGTTGCAGTGAAAGCACAGACTACATAATGACATAAGAGACCGAAAATAAGAAATCAAGTTACCAATGATTCAAAGATTATTTTACAATAAATCAGATTCAATATGTATTATCAAAATCCAACATTTTGTACATCAAACTAAAACTATTGTTACTTGAAGAAAAAAACTATTGGTAAATATACATGTGTTCTTAAGATTACAAAAGACAATAAATGCGCTCTTGCGAATTCATCATTTAATGTCTCAAGACAAATTGTTGGTCCAAAACATAACTGTTGACTCCCTTTCACATCATTTTTGACAATGTTTTTGAACAAATAGAGTGAAGTCATCTTTGATGCCAATTCATACTGTATTTTGAAAAAAATATCTCTATGACTATCATTCAATAGCAGTTGCAGTTAATTAGGAAACATATTTTTGGTTAAGCAGTTTATGCAAAAAATAATAAGGTAATTGCTACCTTGATAACAATGTAAACAAAGATACAATAACATAGTTTCAAAGAAACTATTAGTTTTTTGTTCAGAATGCAAGTATAGTTATTTTAGCAACAAACTTACAATTGCATTGTCCTTTGCAGCTTCACTATCTTTTATATTCAGTTCTAGTTGCTTGTTATTTTGGTGGCAACATATTAATATTTCTCCTATTGAACCAACTGCATATGCATCACTTGAGAAAACAAGACTATGTATTGTTGTATCTGGAGCCAGTATGTGTTTTTTGCAGACCTGTGCAATTGATCCAACCATGGTTTTTTCCTATAACACTATGCAACATTTTGAGTCTCCTCGTTCATAAATACCCTTGTTTCTTATCGCAAAATATGTAATTCGAACACTATTTCCAAAAGTAAACATGTTTTCGAAACGCTCTATAAGTTTAGGGTTTTTAGCTGGCGGAGCTTGTTAGCGAATGCATGGAATTGGATGGGAAATAGGGCCAGTACTTATCCATGGTGATATCGTCTACGAACCACAACATTGGTTACAAGTCAGTTGGCCATTGCTATCAACCAAATCAACGTGCAACAATCGTGCCTTTGCAGAAGAATTAGTACTTTTAGTTTGTATTGACCTATAAATAACCAATATATCGCCTTCAAAAGTTTTTTGCATATGCTCCTGAGCATATTTCAATGATTGATGAGGATGTTGGTTCCATTGTTTTTGCTCTTCTTATATGCAAAGTCAAAACAAAACAACATGCTTCAAAAAACACTGACATTGATTTAATGCAGACATGTCATTTCACTATACAAACATTCAGTGCAACGCAAAGCTAACCTTTTTGGATTATCATTTTCCACAATTTGTTCTTCCAATATTTGTTTGCTAGAGCTAGATGTTTCCATGATATTGTTCCAAATGACTGGACCAATCGTTGCTAGAAAATGAAAATGCAAGTCATCAAATAAGAGACAAGTGTATAAAGAACATTTAAAACAATGTATACTTTACAATGATAAATTATATATACATGAATTATGTTTTTATGGTACTATTAGCCATTGTTGGTGGTTACATAGTAAATGTGCATAAGTTACAATAAAGAAAACATTAAATGTGCATAAGTTACAATAAAGAAAACATTTTATAGATTTCATTGACAAATATACATATAGTTCACTTTTGCAAATGTGTCATTATGAATTACCATGGACACTTTTTTTTAATCAAAAGTAGTTGCACAAGAAACACTGAAATATGAACTACAAGCTAAAGCGAATAATACTATTCAGTGGATGGAGCAAAATGCAACAAAGTGAGAAAGAAAATGCGTAAATTGCATGCCAATCATGGCATAAAAATTTATAGTTATAAAAGACAAACAGAACAAATTTATGTTCATGGTTCAAAGACTTGCCTGAATTTGATATTTGCATGTTTTTGTTGTTTTTTTTTTGTGCATAATTTCTTTGTTTTTCAATGTTTGCAAATAAAGGCATATGCCAAAGGTGCACATTTGTAAATGTGATTGTGACAAGTCAACAATGAAATTGTAGAATACGAACATTGGAAAAAAGACTCAAGGTGAAAACAAATATATGGTAAGACCAAATTGTATGATGATCTCTCCAATAAGCATCAAAGGCATGGAAAGAAACAATACTAGCTAAAATATTTGTCCTAAAGTGATCTAACATTGAGCTATAGTCAATTGTTGGTTTTTATGTATGAAAATTGGAGCCTTTATTTTACATAAATGAAAGTAGTTTTTCTTGTTGATGGCTAGTTTGCACCATGTCCAAATTGAAATCACCAACAAGCACAATTGGATAGCTGTTACATGTGTGCTCTAAAATGAATTTGATGAAATTAATTATTTCTTAAATGTTTGCATTTGGTGCAATATATACAGTTGCAACTATATTGGTTTTTTTTTCAACATGGAATGTTGCAATTGTTGATTCAATTTGGTCTTTTGTATAACTGAAATGATTCTCAACCACAATATTTTTCTATAGTATATGAGCATTCCATGTAAATGGTATAAATGTATGTAGTCATATTTGTTATACAATAATGGATTCGATGGAGGTGATTTTGCTTTTGTTCCTTGGAAACAAAGAATGTCAGCACTCATTAGATCATAGTCAACAATGATATCTTTGAAATGCAAGGACAAACTACGAGTGTTCAATGAACATATTGTCAAATCATCAATTGTTTTATTTTGATATATGTTATATTCAAGCTCATAGGAGGCATTTTGTCTAAGTCTATTTAGCTCAATAACAACTTTGTCATTGAGAGAAAAGTTACTATGTTCCAATTTGTTTAATAAATACAAGGACTTAATATCTTTGACACGAGAAATTGCAATATAAACAAGTCCATATTGCCTAACTCCTTTTGGGTCAAAAGCCAATTTGTCCATTGTTAATCCTTGTGATTGATGTATAATTCGCGCTCATGTGAGTTGAATAGGAAAAAGTTATCATGTAAAACTAATTATGTTGTTTGATTCATTATTCCTACAAACTCTAGTAAGAGGTGTCCATGTAGACATTATTCCATCTTTGTACAAATGAGCCATTTTTCCTGTTGAATAGTGCCAACAACTGGATCAGCAAATACAATCCCAATTGCACCATTTTCAAATGATGTTATGTTCTAAAAATTCCTTCGGCACCATTCTCCAAGCTATCCTAAATATTGTAATTTCCGCCAATTAGTTCAACAAGCATATTTTCTTTCAACACAATAGAAGATGGCAGTTGTAGTTTGATCTATTCATTACAGTTTATATTTGTTGAGTCAATTGTTATATCATATGCATTTAATATAATTGCTTCTTTGTCAGTGAGAGACAATGTTCTTTCATTATATTCATGTATGTTCTTGTTTAAATAAAACAGATATGGAAAAGTTGTATCATTTGGTGCCGATCTATAACAATGTTTGTTCAAGAATGCAAGATCATCATCAATATGTAAATATGTCCTGATTATGTTTAAGATGGATACAAATTGTTTATTGTCTTGTCACATTACTTGTTTTAGTTCATAAGTTTTCACATTTTCTTTCCAAAAATTGTAAGGAGCACTAGTTCCTTTAAGATGTGGTTGTTCAAATATCCAACAATCACGTACAGGTTGTGCTTGACATAGGTCACCACAAAATATTATGTCAAGGTTCCCAAACGGGGAAGATGGAGTATGCATAATTTCGCGGAGTCACTTGTCAATTCTATAAAGCAATCGAGACCCAATTAATGAAGCCTCATCTATCAACATAAATTTAAGTTGTTCATATTTTTTGCTCAATACATCGAATGCATTAGAAGCCAATGGCACCATGTGACATGGTGCAAATGGCAAATGCAAAGCTAAATGGACTGTAACACCATGTGTAATATATGCAACTTTTCCAGTAAATGCAAGTATTAGACCTCTTTTTTTCGAAGGGTCACTTTGTAATTATTTGTTATAAAGTTGTATGAGTGCATGGTAAAGCGCTTGTGTAGTGAATGTTTTTCTTGTACCTGCACCTCTAGTGATAAACAAATAAAAATGCTTACTAGGATTTTTTTTATTTTTTTTTTCCATAGAACTATTTGTTTGATTATTGGATTTAATTGTCTCATAATTTCATCACATGTCAATGTGTCAAAAAGAAAGGGATGCTTAATGAATAAATTGTTTTTTGTATACTTAGTTTAAGTGTTTTTTAATTGCATTTTCTCTTGCAAATCTTGTTGAATGTCACATTTTTCATTAGAAAAAGCCCCATTTTTAGTTTCTAATGGCAAGTGAAGCATAAATATCTTGTCACTTTGGATGCAATTGGAGTGGAAGTAGTTTCAATATCACCCCATGGTGCAACTAAAGATGATAATTGTTTTTTCTGTGACATCGATAACGTGTTTATGCGAAAAGCATGCTTGAGCCCATGTTTCTTCATTTCCCTTTAATGTGCATTCAGACTCCCTGTATGGAATGTAAAGCATCATTTTTTCTCTATAATGGTTTTTTGGGTCCACGTGTTCATTGTATCGAATGAATCTTATGACACATGGATGTTTTTTTTTAATGTTGTTTTCATGATTGAAAAAGAGGAAGCATATTTTGCCAAGAAAACTTATTCAAGGGAAACAAGACGTGCAACATATCTAGCAACAATTGTCATGCAAACAATATCTTCTGAATTTTTGGGTTCTTATTCTAACAAAATAGGTCTTTTTATAATATATGTTTGTTTTTCAGCTGGAGCGGTGTTAATGAACGCTATTTTTTCTAGAAGATGAATACAAAGGAAATGATAGAGCAATATGGATTGCTTGTCGACTTGACATTTGTTGCATATTTAGAAATGTGTTTCCAAGCTTACTAATAGTTTCAAATTTTTTGTCTCTGCAGGATATGCAATTTTCTCGATTTTTTTTTTTTAATGCAATTGTCATGGAGCGATCCGTTTTTGTCATACAAGAGTTGCAACATGCTATTGTAGCATAGATGTAACACCCTCCTCCCACATATACCCAAGTAACCAGAAACCAAGGTAAACACGCAACAAGAGGCTACTATGATTAAATTCAACCTCCTATGTGACCTTAAGGAAATTGAATCGATGGAAACACAACATACAGACCTTCCACATGAGCTATAAGGCCCCTGAGAACTTCCCCAACACTTCGAGCAGCTAGCCCCTGGGTCCCACTAAATATTTTAACCACTTGACCTCTAGATGCTCTGATGTTATAGGCCTCTCAGCGTCTAGGAGGCTCTGGATGCTCTCATGCTATAGGCATGCCAATGTCTAGGGACTATTTTGTCCATTTACGTGCCAACGTCCCCGAGATTTAAGCCACTTTTTCAGTTCTAGAGCCCAAGTCACTGCCCATAATTGAATGGCATCTCCATAACAATAAAATAACAGGGAAACAATGATGCAAAAGAAAATAGTTGAACAAAACCTTAACCAAACCCCTACTAGCCATGACAACCATTTCGTCAAACATATCACAAATATGTAATCTACAAGTGTAAACAACATATTTAAGCATAGGGATCTCATACTTATCTGAGAATCGCTAATAACCATTGTTCCCTCATATCATTTGTTGCATTATCATCTATTAGGTCATAAAATCATTGTCCATTCATTTACAAGTAAAAACATGACGAGATCCATACATAGCCACAATCATAAAACACATATATAACCAGCATAATAGCAACAAAAATACCAATGAAATCACAACCATATGATCCACATATAAATCAATATAATACTCATAGAAATACAAGAAGAAATAACCTCTCACTGACGATGTAATATCCAAACCCGAAATGGGACTACCACATTCCACCTGACCATAGAATGGATGAGCCAAATCTCTCTTCAACCATTCACCCTTGTGACATATTCCAAGCATGAATGTGGGACTCAAACCAAAAGAACCAACCAGGGCATCCTAAGGCTAAACCACCTCACCCTCATCAATTGAAACCAAGATTATTGTAATCCATCCCAGATCACTAGGCCAACAAAATAAACATGTCATGACATGCTTTGCCATGATCTCCACCTGATCACTAGGCCAAAACAAGCATGGATGCCACTGGATTTTTCCACCTACACCGTGAGGAATTTTAATGTCTCCTAATCTCTCATGCTTTACCGCAATCCAAACTCGGATCACTATGCCTTAAACCAAGACCCACTCTCCAGTTTTTACCGCATATCCCAAACTCGGGATTACTAGGCCCAACGGAGAGCAATCCACCTCTTGGATTTACCGTATATCCTGCCATTCACCGACAAGACTAGGCCCACTGAGGAAACACAATCATGGCTTTACTGCAACCCACAGTCTTGCTAATGGATCACGAGGCCAGTGGCTTTACCATGATCCATAGTCCGGTTGAGGGACCACTAGGCCATGTGCTCTATCATTCAGAGATCCACCTCACTCAGCTTCGAATCCATCCAACAATCTAGATCAACCAAAACATGAGAACCCGATCACACCATGGTTATCTACAAATGGAAAGGCTAGGCTGAAAACACTATCATACTTGGAAAAATTCATGCCATAACAACAAAAGAATCACATGCAATACCATGCATGCCAAATCTAGCAAGGAAAATACACATGCAAATCGATACTTGCAAAGAATCTTGTTGTAGTTGCTTGATCCTGCCTTTCCCTACTTGACCTTTGCTTCCTCTTGCCTTCTTTGCCTTTCTTGATCCAATGCCAAAATGCTCCAAGAAAACTCAAAGTGTGTGTGTGTGTGTGTGTGTGTGAGAGAGAGAGAGAGAGAGAGAGAGAACTCCAAAACTAAACAAACAAAAAGGTTACAAATTGATCTTCAAAAGCCTTTTTATCAATGAGGCCTCTATTTCCTTCATTTTCCTCCTCACGTGTAAACTGTGACCCCTCACCTCCCTTTCCTCCTAATTTCCATTATTTTCATAAATAAATGTGCCAAAAATGCCATTTTTCCTTTCGAAAGCCTTAGTCATTGCCTTTGCCAATTTCCTTAGCCATAATAAACCAAATGAACACCCACTAGGATGTTCTGCCCAACATGCAACTTGGAATAAGTATCCCATCAACCTTGATATTATTTTTCCTTTATTAACTTTTATTACATGGAATTTTCACTAGGGCTGTTACATAACCCTTCCCCATGGGGGACATTGTCCTCGGTCTTCGGCCACACTTATACCTCAACAAAACCACTGAAAAGAAAACATACTACCCATGGAGCTTTATAACATAGCTCGATGCAAGATTTACAATGATCACCCTATTGAAAAACAAACCAACATGACAACATAATGACATGACACTCATACCACTTATTGGAGCTTTATAACATAGCTTGTGGTGGTCTTTACATCCATATACATATGTACATATACCAAAACATCACCAACAATATACCAAGACATATACCAAAACACCATACCAAAACTGATTTGCCTCAACTAACAAAAAATGAAGGATACATATCCTGCATCTGATCCGCCATCTCTCATGTAGCTTCATTGGGCCCAACGTGCTTCCACTGCACTTCAACTTGCCTGATTGCTCAATTCTGAAGCATGAGCACCTTTTTCTACAATATACACTGAGGCTTCGGTTGGAATTCTCCATCCAGTTCCACCTGCAATACAGACCATTCAATCACACGATCAACATCTTTAACATACTTCTTAAGTAATGGCACATGGAAAACATCATGGACTTTCATTGTTGGAGGTAGTGCAAGTCGATAGGTTACTGTCCCAAGCCTATCAATAGTACTAAAGGGTCCATAAAACCATGGTGTTAGATTGGCACATGGTCCAATATGTAAGGAGCTCTTCTTTAGTTTGATGCACAAATACACTCGTTCCCCAACCTAGAACTTCTTAAACAACCTATTGTGATCTGCATAGTTCTTTTTCCTATCATGTGCTACCTTTAGATTCTTCTTGATTACCTACATTTCCTCTTCCATGTCCACCAACATGTGTGGTCCAATCAACACCTTGTTAATTGGATCAATCCAACTGATAGGATTATTGCAACTTTGCCCATACAATGCCTCAAATAGACTCATCTTCAAATATTCTTGATACCCATTGTTGTAAGCGAACTCTACTAGTGGAAGCTACTCTTCCCACTTCCGTTGTTGATGCATCAGATACATCCACATGTCCTCCAATATCCTGTTGACACTCCATGTTTATCCATCTGTCTTCGGATGATAAGTTGTACTGAAGGTCAATTTTGTGCCTAAATCTACAATAACTCCTTCCAAAACTTGGAAGTGAACTTTGCATCCATGTATGACACAATCTTCTTTGGAACACCGTGCAATCTGACCACATCTTTAATGAATACCAGTGCTACATCACTAGCTGAGAATGTAGACTTCACTGGAATGAAGTGTGCAACCTTTGTTAACCCGTCCATAACAATCATGATGGAATCATGTTGTCTCACTATCCTTGGCAAACCTGTGTTGAAGTCCATGGAAATGACTTCCGATTTCCACTCTGTAATCGTAATCGGCTATAGCAGTCCACTTGGATGCTTACACTCTACCTTCACACGTTGACAATCATAAAACCTAGCCCCAAACATTAGTACATCCCTCTTCAGATTCAACCAATAATACATTTTCTTCACTGCAGTCAATGTCTTTTGATAACCTGGGTGACTTGAATATGGTTTCACATGAAACTCTCTCAAGATCACCTTCTTGATCTAACTATTTTCTGGCACATATATCCTGTCTTTGAATCTAACCAATCTGTCTGTCGTAAGGCAATAGTCCACATCCTGTGCACCTGCACCTGTACCACTATCTGTACCTATACGTATATCTATATTGTCACATGTATCTGTATTGTCACATGTACATGTACTATCACATGTACCTGTACTAGTACTTTGTTAAAACCTGTGTACAATATCCATATACCTCACATCCTGCTAACTTGCCTACAAGATCCTATCTTGTAAGTCTATCCTATAGGAGCTCATAGTTGTTAAGTGATTTACATGTACCCGCCTGCTAAGAACATCTGCAACCATGTTCTCCTTTCCTTTGATGTACCTGATCTCAATGTCAAACTCATTGATCGTGGCCAACCATCTATCTTGCCTAGCGTTCAGATTCGGTTGGTCAAACAAATACCTCAACCTAATGTGATCACTCATGAGTACAAACCTCCTGCCAAGAAGATAATGTCTCCACATCTTCAATGCATGTATGATCGTTGCTAACTCCAAATCATGTGTCAAGTAGTTTTTCTTATGCTCATTTAATTTCTACGACTCGTAGCATATCACCTGTCCATCCTACATAAGGACTCCACCAAGCCTCTCTTGCAAGCACTTGTAAACACTACAAACTATTTTTCCGGATCTGCAATCTATAGCACTAGTGCATGTGTCAATGACTGCTTAAGCTGCTCAAAACTAGCCTCACACTCCTCTGTCCATTCAAACTCCTTACCTTTCCTATGCAATGATGTAATAAATTCCTGATGAACCTCCTGTAATAGCCTACCAACCCCATGAAAGATCTCACCTTATCCACATTTCTAGGAGCTACCCACTCCATGATGGCTCTTATCTTTTATGGATCTACTGCAATTCCCTCCTTGGAGACAACATATCCCAAGCAATGTACCTCAGTCTGAAAGAAACTACACTTGTTGAGCTTAACATACAACTAATGCTCTTGTTGAGCCCTAGAATTGTTATGCTTCTTCCCTTTGTTTCTTTAGTTAATAATTAGTTTTTCAAGTTCTTTAAGTTCAGATTGTAATAATTTGGAAGTTAGAAGTTCTAGAAAGAAGCTAATGACATCTTGATATTCTACCTTGTCAATGAGTCAATTTGAATACTAAAGACATCATTAATTCACAATTTGGGTTAATTTATGTACAAGAAATATTTGATGGACGATTGTTGTTCCCTAAATCGCTGAAGAGAAACCAAGTCATGGAAGAACCATTGGGATAATCGTGACGTGTTGATCAAGGATTCGTGCTTATGTGCATGGAACAATCAAATAAATGATACAATTTGTTATCCCATAGATATGATGGAGATTTTATAGTTCAATTAAGTAATCCTGAGAATCTTCTGATTCTAAGGATAACTTTACTATTCCAACATTAGAGATATGTTGTAATATATAAACGATTTAAACTCTACTAAAACATATTATTATTATTATTCTCATTGATTGTAAAAGGTGACTAAAAGGTAGTATGTTTTAATGTTTTTACAAACCTTTTTGTAATTTTCTTTTGATATTAATGAAACCTCAGATGGTTCGGTTTTAATCCAGCATGTTGAATTTTCTCTAAGACGATTAAATTCCAGAGACCGTGGGCCGAGTCCTGGAATAATCATTGTCTTCTTTGTATCATTATTTCTTGTTACTTTAAGCTTTGAATGATTTGTTGTCCCTTGTGTGCATTTTCATAATTTCTTTTTAATTGAGTGAATTTCCTTTTGCCATGTTTAATGTCAACATTTGTGAGCAATTATAGTAGTTTTTTTTTTTTTTTTTTTTTCTCGTTAATACTATGCTATGCTATTATTTACATTAAAAGAAAAACGGTTACAGCCATGAAGTCATGTGCCAGAGGCCGGGGATGGCACTCTGGACTTATAGTGCTCAAAAATCCACCCATACAGGGTCCACACCACTAGATTGATTACCCACGCAGGGGCTTTAGACCTTAGAGTAGCAGTGAGGGCAGAAGTAGTCATTCCATTCAGGGGCGTGGAAGAGAAAAAGAAAATCTTCATCAAACTCCCTCGCAGGGGCGTGGAGACACACTGAACAGTAGAATTCGCATACAAAACAGAGACATTCAAAACATACCAGCTGCCATAGCAGCTTACCTGACGTTTCATAACAAAACCAGAGCATCGTATACAAGGAAGAGAGTGAGCGAGCGGACGACTAATCGTCCGGCTCCTCCTCATATATCCAGCACGAACCTTCCGGGGGGGGGGGGCCCAATCGACCTTGGCTTTCTCTGACGAAGGCGCTTGCTAAGTCGCTGGAGGGTCGATGTCTGGCCTCGGGCGGTCCTCTGGCATTCCCTCAACAGCCCTGGAGCTCTCAGCCTGATGAAGCTGTGGGCGGGGCTGCTCCCCGACCTCCTCCACCGGTTCTTCCAGAAAAAGGACAGAGACATGGGCATTAATGCGTGAATTGGCCTGGGAGCTGTTAAAGGAGAAAACCGCGGTTCCAAACGCAGGAAGAGGATTAGAGCCCGCTTCAGGATTGCCAGAATCCATGAACTGGCGCGATTGCAAGGGATTAGCTTCTGCAACTCGGTGACATAAACAGCGGCAATAGCGAGAAGAGGCATTATCGACGGAGGGGCGCGAAGTTCCGCCTCTGCCAGAGCCTCGACGGCTGATAAGGCGCTGTCGGGGCTTGACCATGATGGCGTTGGATACCGGAGAGCGAAACAGAGCAGGGTGAACAGAAACACACCCGTCGCCCACGCTAGCAGGCTTGCTCCCAATTTCAAATGCAACGGGGGCGCCTTGAGCCAAACCTCTGGGAACTGACAACCATATTCCCAATTCCACACACTGTAAATGATCCACTGCAAAATATTCCTTACCTTCATTGTATTTATGCTTCTCTGCAACGTCTCGGCCCTCGCCTGCCATAACTGCACACAGCAACCAAGGCTGTAATCCGGACCAGGCATTAAATTGTCGTCCCTTCCCTCAACAACACCCACGCTTGCAATCCCCGACCGCTGCTTGCAGTGAATGCCCATCTTAATCTTGGTACCGCCCATGGTGACCAGGTGGCGTTCCCATCTCCTCGCCCGTGGCACCCGCATCCTGGGAGCAATTATAGTAGTTAGTGATTAGAGATAATTTCCTTTAAAAAGTATTATACTTCATTCTTAATTTTCATAGAAGAGTACGATAAAATTTAATACCTTTTTGGTAAATGCATCTTAATATGTTTATCATAGTTATCATTTCACGAAAAGATAGTTGAGCTATTTTATGATTTATGCACAACGATTTATTCATGTCTCTAGTTTAATAAGATCGTGTATTTTTCTAGGAGAGCTTTTTGAATGTTCCTTCTTAGGTTTTGCTTCATGTTAGTCTCACATAGATCCAAGTAATTTAAGTAATATCCCTACACTGACTGTGTCGACAACCTTGCAATAAGAAGACGAACCCCAAGTTGATAATCTAATGTATAGAGGATTACGCTGATTCTTTATGAACAACTTAGTACCCAACATTTTGGTGTCGTTTCCGAGGAGGTTGTCAAAGAAGTGATAGATTGTATCTCTGAAGGTTAGGTATTGAAGATGGAAGGTAAGAACCTAGGCATGCACAAAGTAAAAGATTTGTGCCAGCGCCCACACTAATTTGATGCATTTAAATTATGTAGATGTGTATGACTAAGAAGAAGTATAGAAATCAGGTAGTTATAGAATAAAAATCCCTATCAAAAGCCACAAAAACCCAAGGTCAGGTTGGCCTTGAAAGATTGACCTTTATATACAAAATCATTCGAAAATTTGAATCTCAAGCGTTAGTATGTCCCCAAACAATATCTGGGAAGGGCTCTACCATTGCTCCTCGAGTAGCAGAATCATCAACTGCAGCTCACGCTGAGATTCATGATAAGGTTGAAGGATTTGAACAAAGTTTCATAGATAATCCTATTAAACACCTCAATCCTTCTAATAAATATGAGGATAATTCTTGTAATTTAAAAGAACGGGAGGGAGAAACAAGTGGAGTAGAGCCACGATTTGTTGAAACAGATTTGCAAACTCCCAGACCAGGACCCCTTGCAACCCCTGTTGTAGGAAAAGCACCTAAAAATCCTGATTTGAGTAGTGTTGTGAGGCCCCCCCAAGGGTTGAACATTAACCAAAATATCCCTACTCAAATAATACCTACAGATAAAAAAATCCCTGAAAGCTATTGGCGAATTTTCGACCAAATGGCGAACACGATGTCACAAATGCAGACCTCGACCATAGAATATCCTATCCTTGATCTAGCAGTTAATGCCCCAATGAAATCCATTCCATTCCAAAATATCTCATCTTTTCATAGTATGACTTCTAAAGATCCCGATGCATTCTTGTTTGAGCTCGATGTCCTATATAGAGGGTGCGATTACACTACTGATCCACAGAAACTGAAATTGTTTCCTTCTACCTTGAAGGGAGCAACTCTACATTGGTTTATGGGATTAGGAGGAGGTACTATAAATTATTGGTATGGAATGAAATTTTTTTTCTTACTAAATATCAGGATTATTTCCGATCTAGGGACTTAAAATATGAAACCTTTAAAATGACGGTAAAAGATGGTGAAACCTTAGAGGAGTAAGTTGAGAGATTTAAATATAACTTACAGAGATCACCTTACACCACTCTACCAAAGGAAGTGCTTAAAACTGATTTAATTAAGGGAATGAAAGATGAATGGATAGAAACACTCAACTTAATGGGGCAAGGTAATATTTTCCAAGAAGAATATGATGATATTACTAAACCATGTATCAGGTGCTCGCAAGGAAGTATGTGGACCAAATCTAGAATACGGGATTCTCTTACTAGAACCAGCAAAACTCTAGGCGGAGGCATAACTTGAGCATAGATTGGTAATCTTTTAGAAGATTTTAAAACTCATATCTTGAGCACATTAACTACATAGTTGGATTTCTTACAGGC
The DNA here is from genome assembly GCA_031772625.1 of Pinus tabuliformis. Taxonomy (NCBI): domain Eukaryota; kingdom Viridiplantae; phylum Streptophyta; class Pinopsida; order Pinales; family Pinaceae; genus Pinus; species Pinus tabuliformis. Next base: position 491,382,861 of record CM062813.1, read on the forward strand.
CAAGCAAAAACAAGTTGAGGCTGAACAGGCTCTGGCCATTTGTTGTCCTCGTTGTCAGAAGAAACACAACTGAAGGGAATGGCCACTGAATACGGTCGAAACATGCACTATTTGTACCAAAGATCACTTGACAGAATGATGTCCATCACTCCCAGGATTAAAAACCGTGTTCAAAGAAGATGAGGAAGACCCAAAACCAGCATATCTTATGACACAATGATGACTCCTTTAGGTATGATGCAAGATCCATCTTTGTTTTATTCTGGACAATATGTTCAACATCATATTCCTAGATCCACATGGCAAGGACAACCATATTTTAATTCCACTTGGAAATCCCAGCCTTACACTGCATCGCCCTGGCCAAATCAACCATTTACTAGGCATGTATTGGCAAATAACCAGTATTCTACCCCTTCATGGAAAAATCCAATCAGTAACCCATATCCTTCACAGTGGACCAACGCACCTGCACAAAACTCAATGTGGCCGCAAAACCGGCAGTGCCTTGCAGGACCAATTAATCCACCTGTCGAAACACTACCCCAGTCTCAACCATCGTTGCAAGCACCATTTCAAGTACCCCTAAACTCCCAACCCCCAATATGCCCACAATTATCTGCTCAGCCGAATCCTAATTCGAACAATAAACATGTTCAATATTTACAAATTGTTGAAAGTTCAGATCATGAAATAAACCCTCTTTAATGTAATGAATTACAGGTGAGATTTGGATGATTTATCTTCCCAGAAGGTGATAAAGTCAATCAAGAATAGGAAGATAATGAAAATCATATTGAGGAGCAACCCGTACTAGAACACACTCCTCCAACTATAATCATTTCTAAAACAGAACCAACTAACGAAGCAACCAAGCAACAATGTTCTAATAAAATTACAGTTGATATTCCACCATTCCCCAAGAGACTCACAATGATTAAACCGACCATTCATCTTGATTTTGATCTTGTAGGGGAATTAAATAATTTATGTATAAAAATTCCACTCCTCCAGGCTATACGAGACATTCCAATTTATGCTAAAACAATTAAAGACTTGTGCGGTAAAAATCCTGGGAGGAAACCTAAAGATCCACCAACAGTCCACGTTGTAGGGACATTATTCGACCTCACCTTAGGAAAAAATATACCTCTCAAGTATGGTGACCTCAGTAATCTAGTAGTAACTGTCCAAATTCTGGGTCGCAACTTCCCAAATACCTTGTTGGACTTAGGAGCAGCTATAAATATTTTAACTCAGGAAACCTACGATATTCTGGGTATCACAGTTTTGAAACAAACTTCAACTTTATTGGAATTGGCCAACATATCAGTAGTCAAGCCAAAAGGTACTCTCGAAGACATTATCGACTATTTGGACTCCTGTGAATACCCGATATACTTTTTGGTTATTAGTCCAAGGAATAGACTGGATGGGCACCCTCTGATATGAGGAAGGTCATGGTTGGCAATAGCATAAGCATATATAGGATGTCAGACATGAAATATAACAATTACCAAAGGAAATTCCATCAAAAACCTTATCCTATATCCGCCCGCTAAACCCAACCCACCTATTGGAAATTATCAACCATGCCCACACAAATACCAGGAGAAAAATCTGCGTTCTCCTCTTACCTTAGATGAAGCCCTTGAGTTTAAAAATCAGACCAAAGATGATATAATTAATGGCTTCATTAACAAACCTTCTACTGTGGGGAATCTAACATGTAAAATGCTGAAAGCTATACTTGATAATGAAGCCTAGGAGGATCCGTTAGAAATTCCAAATAATGATCATATACCTACGACTATTGTCCATAATAGCATTCCAATTAAAATTGAACCTGGTAAAACCCTCAATATTAATGCCAATATGGATGATCAACAATGAGAAAAACTAATCCAAATTCTTCGGAAATATAAATAGGCTTTTGCTTAGGAATATTCTTATATGAATGGCATTGATCCGCAATTATGTACTCACCATATTTATATAGAAAAATATGGTCGTGCTATTCAGTAACCCCATAGAAGATTAAATCCACATCTCAGAGATATAGTAAAAAAAGAACTGCAAAAGCTCCTAGATGTCAATTTTATATATCCTATTTCGAACAACCAATGAATTTCTCCATTAGTTGTCATCCCTAAGAAAAACGGGAAGTGGAGAATTTGTGTAGACTACAGAGAACTGAATAAGGCTACTCAGAAAGACCATTTTCCCCTTCCATTTGTAGACCAAGTCCTTGACACTCTTGCTGGGAAGAAATTTTTTTCCTTCCTGGATGGTTTTAGTGGTTATAACCAAATTCAGATCGCTCTTGAAGATCAAGACAAGACCACATTTACCTACCTATGGGGAACATTTGCATATAAAGTTTTGCCAATTGCGTTGTGTAATGCTCCAACCACTTTCCATAGGGCGGTCTTGAGTATCTTTTATGATTTGATTAATGAAGGACTTGAGCTGTATATGGACGAATTTACCCCATATGGTGATGAATTTGATCAGGCCTTAAAGAATTTGGAAAAATTACTTGAACGGTGCATTGCTACCAGATTATGCCTTAGCCATGAAAAATTCCATATGATGATGACTGAAGGCGTAGTTCTAGGACATTACATTTATGCTCCAGGGATTCAAGTAGATCCATCAAATATTGAGGTAATTCTTATGTTACCTACTCCCCATACACCAACTGAGGTACGTAGGTAGTTTCCTTGGCTATGTTGGGTACTACCACAGATTTATAACACATTTTTCAAAGATAGTTGCACCATTGTATGTTTTAACAGGAAATGTTGAATTTGAATGGACTGACAAATGTGACGTCGCTTTTGCAGAACTTAAAAAGTTGGTTTCAACAACCCCTGTGTTAAGAGGACCAAATTGGAATTTTCCTTTCCATATTTCATCAAATGCATCAGACATAGCAATAGGAGTCGTTGTCGGGCAGGAAGAAGACAAGAAACCTTACGCCATATACTATATCAACAAAAATCTTACACAAACAGAATTAAATTATATAGTGACAGAGAAAGAATTTTTAGCTGTTGTATATTCTATTAATAAATTTTGTCATTACATAACAGGATATCTAGTTTTTCTATACACTGATCATTCTACTATTAGATATTTAGCTAACAAACCTATTACTAATGGTTGATTTTGTTAAAGGAGTTTGATATTACTATAAATGATCGCCCATGAAAATAAAATCTTGTTGCAGATTTCTTGTCCAAAGTACCTAAAATAATTCATCCATCACTAGTGGACAATCAATTCCCAGATGAACACATGGTTGTCGTAACGCTTAAGACACCCTGCTATGTTGATGCGGCCAACTACCTTGCAGCAGGGAAGTTGTTGGTGCATTTGTCACCCCGGGATAGGAAACTTATCGTTCGACACAGTGCGCGATTTTCCTGGATAGATGGATATCTCTTCCACACAAGACCTGACTTTCAAATTCGCAGATGCATGAGAGAGGACGAGATTTATGACATTCTAAAGGCTTGTCATGATGAACCCTACGGTGAGCATTTCACTAATCACAGCACTGGACACAAAGTACTTCATATGGGTTATTATTGGCCCACAATATTTAGAGATGCCAAAAAGTATGTCCAGAGCTGCGATAGCTACTAGAGAATGGGTCGTCCCATTCAAGCTGGCGAGATGCCTCTGTAGTCGCAACTTGTAATAGAGCCTTTTGAAAAATGGGAATTGGATTTCGTAGGTCCCTTCAATCCACCATTGAATCAAAAGGCTTACATCCTAGTTTGCATAGATTACATGACTTAGTGGGTGGAAGCAATAGCCCTTCCGAAAGCCACACAAGAAGCAATCATTAGTTTCTTATTTGAACTTTTCGTGCAATACAGACTGTCGAGAGAAGTAATAACAAATGGGGGGTCACAAATTATTGCTCATAAGATCTCTGCCACCTTGCATAACTACCATATTAACCACAAAGTTTCTTCTCCTTACCACCCTCAAGAAAACAGGCAGGTAGAAAGTACCAACAAGGTTCTGGAGGCAATTCTAACCAAAACGATATCTATGAAATGTCGAAACTAGGCAACTAAACTCCCGGAGGCCTTCTGGGCTTATCAGACAACATGTCGTAACCCCATTCACCATTCACCATACCACCTTGTTTTCGGTAAGGAGCTCATCTTTCCTATTGAATTCGAGATAAAGACTCTCAAATCTGCAAAAGAAGTTGAATTGGACTTCACAGAAGCGCAAAAACAACACTTACAACAAATTAATGAGTTGGAAGAGGTACGTCTATTGGCTTTGAAATGTACAACGGCTATTCAACAACAAAGGGCCAAGTGGCATGATCATCTCATTAAAAAGAAGACGTTTTAGAAAGGCGACTGGGCGCTACTATACAACTCTAGATTTTAATATTTTCTTGGAAAACTTCAAACGAGATGGTTAGAACCTTACGAAATTAATCAAGTCTACAACAAGTACAATGACCTTAACAACTATTGATGCTTCCGGTGTTTCTTTTCTCGCAAACGGACATTGACTACGCTTATATCGTTAGCCGCTCACAAGGGAGTCTTTTTTCCATCAGATAAGTAATAATTCCAATTTCCAGATCGTCACTGACTAGGGAGGCAACCCAACAACTACATCTACTTGAATTTTTGAAAAAAAAATTCATATTGTACATAATGTATATATTTTTGTGAAATTTACTAAGTTTTTTTACAATAATAAACTATGGGAAAAAGGGGTTGCTGATTTTAGAACAACTTATTGTTCCATCACTGTTGTTCCCTCGGCCACAGTTGTTGTTTCCTTTTTTAACAATTGTTGTTTGCTTTTATAACGGTCGATGTTCCTTTTTATCACAGTTTATGTTCCTTTTTATAACGGTTGTTGTTCCTTTTTATCATGGTTGTTGTTCCCTTTTATAATGGTTGTTGTTCCATTTTATCACAGTTGTTGTTCCCTTTTATAACGATTGTTGTTCATTTTTATCACATATATTGTTCCCTTTTATAATGGTCGTTGTTCCTTTTTATCATAGTTGTTGTTCCCTTTTATAACGATCGTTGTTCCTTTTTATCACAGTTGTTGTTTCCCTTTGTCACAGTCGTTGTTACCTTTTATAACAATTGTTGTTCCCTTTGGACACAACTATTGTTCCTTTATTTACAACTGTTGTTTCCTTATGTCTGCCACTTCCTTGATTCCTTTTGTGATTTCGAAGCATTTTTTTCCTATATCATGGTGACAAACATTATGTCATCCCAATCATTACCTTATGAGAATATTTTATTTGATTTCGCACTCTATCAAAACAAAATATTTAGCAATCCTGATATTGTAAGTAACATAAATTGTTCATGATACATCGCCTTGATTGCCACCAAGGGAGTTTTTTTTCTTTCCTTTTCTTTTTCTTTTCCCCATATAGTCTAGTGACCTCCTTAAAAAGTAAAGTTGTGGGAAGCAAATAACAACTTAAAGTGGTAATTGTTACAATATTTTTTATGTCATTTCTAACTCTTAAGGAGTTGATGAGTTACCCCATTCACTAATATTTCATTATGAAAAAAACCTATAAAAACAAGGAATTGAGAAAAGATTTTCGTCAGAAGAATAGGAGGTCTCATCATGAGCCAACCTACCATGATCATAGGACTTAATAAAGCGACATTGCTATTATGGTCACCAAGCCAGGGTAATGGCCTTTGATATTTTAATCAAAGGACAAAAGGTCTCATCACGAGCCGACTTGTTCACTTCGTTAAGATTTGGTGAATGGAATTGTTAGTAACTGGTTACCACGCTAGAACAATGGTCTTTTGAGAAATTTTTAGCAAAATAAAGTCATGAATTTTTAGTAGAATGGGATACTGGCATATCAAGGGGTTAAAAGGAAACCCTGTCGAGGCTATGGATGCCTGCTAGTAGCAGAGGCTATGCCTGTGGCATTGAAGTATATTTGAAATCATCATAAAAATATTATGCGATTTTGACTTCTCTTTTTACTAAATAAAGGAGGAATCACCAAACTTTTATAGAAATATGTCACAACACTAAGGTGGTATGTAATGTCCCATAATAATAATAAAAATAAGAAATAATATAATATAATATTAAAATATAAGAAAATAAATGATAAACAATAAATAAAAGTTAATAATAGTAATTAAGTAATAAATAATGAAGAAAATATAATAATAATAAATAAATAAAATAACAAATAACAACACCAGAGTTCTAAATAAATATAAATATAAATAAATTGCAAATATAAGTAAAGTTAACAAAAAGTAAAATAAAATAAGAAAAAGTTAAATTAAGAGAACTATAAAAATATTAAAAATAAGTAAAGTTATCAAAAAGTAAAAAGGAATAAAATAAGAAAAAAATTATATTAAGAGAATTATTAAATTAAGTTAAACTTAAAATAAAGAAATAAAAGTTGCATGTTGACACATGGAGTGTGTGCATGCGGTTCCTCTTCCAATGTTTGCTCTTTTTAATAGACGGTGAGGAATATGAGAGACCATTGCATGATTTCATCATCCATTTTCTTGGGAAAAAAGCATTGTGACACAAAGGATTCTCTGGCAGTAGTACGTTGATTGAGGGCTCGTGGGTGGCCAGTTGTAGCAAGATTTTGTGCAACTAAGCCTACATTTGGGTGGAGAGTCGTCCGCAAAACTTTGTTGCAGTTAGCAGGATTCAAATAGTGTTCAACTCCGAAACCACATGTAAAGAATATCATCGCCACAAGTAAGTTGTCTCTACTCATATTTCTGAAATTCGATGTTAAAAGGTTGATAAATTGCGTGTTGATTATAATTCGCATAATTAATCTAATTAATTGCATGTTTTAATTTCGAGGTTGTTACATATGGTATCAGAGGGGCTTTCGACTCTAAGTGACCTCTACATAAAAATTTGAAAAAAAAAGTACTTAATCAAATTTATTAATAATTTTATTTACAGAAATTTAGTCGAATAAATTAAAAATATATATATATATATATATATATTTTAATGAGTAATTTTAAATAAAATATTTATTATATAAAATATTAAATAAATAACATTTCTAGATAGATAAAAACTTTCTTTATTATTAAATATAAAATTCATGCACTTTTTATTTGGCACGTAAAAATCTACTAATATAACAAAAGAAAATTCCCATTAAAAAAAAAATTAAGTTTATAACATTGATGTTATATGCATCACATTGCATGCATAGTCTTAAAAAAAAAACACACTCGCATAGTTTAAATTTTAAATATATTATAAAAAAAAAAAAACATTCTCATCTTAACTACAATTTTCTAATAATATATTTAAGTTAATTAAAAAATAAATATATTATTATATAGAAAAAAGAATAAATATATTCTTATTATATATTAATGTAGTAATTAAAATAATATTGCATTGTTATTCAAACCCATCCGATCCCAGAATCCTCTACGTGGAACGACACATGTAATAAACATCACAACGCTGAGGTCATTAAGAGATATATGCCAAGCTATTAAAATTAGTGCTTATGTTTAACAGAAGTGATAATATATCTATACATTAATATTTTTTTTCTCTGTAAGACTAGGCTAATTTATATTACAAAAAACAAAAATTACAGCAAAATTACACCAGGGCCGTGGCCCTGCATCTCCAGCAAGATTGTCTCCATGAAAGACCCTTCTGAGTAGCATCATTACAAAATTGATTCGATAGAGTAAGCTTGTAAACCGCCACAGTGGACATGTGAATTGACACGGTGGATTGACAAACCGACACAATGGACACATTGACTGACACGGTGGACACATAATCCGACATGGATGACACATAGACAGATTGACAAAGAGAGCAGTAAATCGACAGAGAGTTTGAGAGGCAAACAGAGAGTTGCTTTCCTGGCAACGGTAGACAGATTGACATCGGAATTAGTCCTCATCGGTTGTATGGGGCTCCTCCTTCGCCGGTCCTTTGTGCTTCTGCGAGACCTCCATATCCTTCGCCTGCCCTTTGAGCTTTTGCGAGACCCCCATTTCCGTGCGCAGCGTCCGCTGAACCAGCTCACTAGGGCCAGCTTCCTCAGCTTGAGTTGCTGGGGGTGAGTCAGCTTTGGTAGGCCTCCGCATATCGACCGCGGGAACCTGCATATCAACCACTGGCACACCCAAATTGTCCAGAGGCCCTCTGTGATTATTACAGTGTTCCACCATGACTGAAACGATAAGAGTGTTATTCTCCAGCGTGCAAGGAATTCGATAACGAACAGCCGGGTGCTCCAAATGCCCGCATTCTGGAATTTCTCCCCACCCACGCACAGTGCCGCGTCCAACAGGTCTGTTTGAGCCTCTGATATGCTCATAAGCAATTTCCGCCGAGGAGGAGGGCGAATTGACTGGGCGCTGGGTAGCAGAGCGGCCCCTAGAACCTCCCCTGCGACTGCTCATCCTGAGCCTCTCCCTTTGCATTGTCAAATTAACCTTCGAACCAGAATCCCACTGAGAATTTGTGCTCTGAATCAGGGAATGTTTCTCCTCTGCCAACGTCTGCTCGGAATTCTTGCAGGAATGAATCCAGGCGACCGGGGGAGCGTAGATAACGAGCGCCATTTGCCTCGAACTCAGCTGCACAATGAATGCCCTCTGAACCAGCCATAAAACCAGCATTGAAGCCAAGTTTGCGGAGCCTCCCATCACATTTAATGCCTCTGCGATCTGGTGTGTCGTGGCTCGTCCGGGCTTACATCTGCCCACGTGACGAGCCCCTTCCGACACCTGCCTATCGCGCCATGTCAACACCCGCATCCGGGAATCTATACATTAATATTAAACAATATAATGGACACCATTTAATTCATGTAACCCATTAACATAAAGTATATAATGGGTTCAGGTTATAATTTTTTTGCTTAAGCAAGAGACGGTCCTTCTATTAACTTAGGTAAGAAAATATTTTACACGTGTTACAACAAATGCCCAGAGGCACAAACTTCCATAAAGGGGAGTGAAAATACCCTAAGTACCCAAAAAAATCCTCCAAAAATCAAACAGAGACACGACCTAAACTGCCCTGGAACCAAGAGCGGGCAAGTGGATTCGAAGTCTGTTCCCAAAAACCGATCGAAGATATATCATCTAACAATCCGATGGTCAAGATTCAACCCGTGCAAGGGCGAAGCCCCCAAAAAACCCTAAAGTTGCCCGATCAACGCTGACCGTTGATCTTCTTCTTCTGATCCAACGACTGGAGTCCATATCACGCGACTTAAAAAGGCCATTGAATACTACGCGATAAAGGCGGTTTGCTTTTTCAGTGCTCCACCATGTCTTGCTTCCTAAGTGGAATCGTTAGCTTTTCCTTAATACCATCTTTGGTTTGGAAGGCGCCCAATGAAGGTGGTAAACCATTAGTGGTTTTATCCTTTCGGCCCCATCAACATGCACACCAAAAGGTGGCCCTTGATCTTCTCTCTCCAGACCTGACGGCCACAGACCAAATATGACCACACACCTGCTCACGAAAAACCCTAAAGTTTCACGATCAATGCTGACCGTTGATCTTTTCCTTCTAATCCAACGGCTAGAATCCATATCGCGCGACTTAAAAAGCCCGCTAAATACCGCGTGATGAAGGCGGTTTGCTTTTTCGGTCCTCCACCACGTGTTTCTTCCTGAGTGGAATCGTTGGCTTTTCACTAATACCATCTTTGGTTTGGAAGGAGCCCGATGAAGGTGGTAAGCCATAAGTGGTTTTATGCTTTCGGCCCCACCAACTTGCACACCAAAAGGTGGCCATTAATCTTCCTTCTCCAGATCTGATGTCCACAGACCAAATCGGACCACACAACTACTCACGAAATACCCAGCGATGAAGGCGGTAATCACTGTCCATCCACCTCCAAGCGTCGCTTGTTGAATGGCATCACTTGTCTTCCAAGAAAACTTCTCCTGGTCAGAGGTCGCCCGAAGCAGGTGGTATGTCTCGGGCAGTTTTTGACCCCAAAAATCTCTTCCTTTGACGCATTCATCTTCCATGGAATCATTCCTCCTGTGAACAAATAGCTTTTGTCTTGATTACTACCTCTGTTTCTAGAAGCTTTCTTAGAAAACCAACAATGCATCTCCGCTGATAGGTCGTCTGAAGTGAAATTATCCATCATTTTCATGAAGTGACATTCTTTCTCTTGATTTTTCCTGATGTTGTTGTCTGTCGCTGAGGGCCCGGGATGAGCATTCCTCCTTCAACCTGTCATTCGTTACCTCCTCCAACTGGCAGCACAAGTCGATATGCTTGTTTTGTACCCCCTCATTGGCAAGCTAGCCCGCAACTTTGTTGGCTTCCCTGAGGACATGCACCAACCTGAGAGTTCTCAGCATTCTTAGGTGTGCTTGGATTCTTTGGTAGCCTTGCAGAAGCCACCAGTGTCCTGAGATCTTCTCTAGTGCAGCGCCAGCATTTATCCCCTTCACTAAGTTGATAACTAATTCTGAGTCAGCCTCAATGATGACATTGTGAATATTGTACTTGAGCAGTATATCCAGGCATAATTCCATCGCCATGAGCTTAGCCATATTGTTGGTTGCCTTTCCTAGATAACTGTGGAAGATGACTTGTATGTTTCCTTCCTCATCCCTCATGACCCCTCCATATCCTGCTTCTCCCGGATTCCATTTTGAGGCCCTGTCTATGTTAAATTTTAAAAAGCCATGTGAGGGGGGTTGTTTTGAAGCCTTTTCTGTTGAGGTATTCTTGTTGATCTGCATAGAACCCTGTGAGGGATGAACCTTGAGCTCTAACTTCTCCAATATTTTGGCCTCTCTTTGTTCGATAGGTTTTCCAGTAGCAACAACTCCCAGGATATGAACAATCTCTTTGAATTGTTTAAGGATTAGCTTAAGGATACTGCTCACCAGACTCGCTTTATCCTTGAAAATCCTGTTGTTGCGCTCCTTCCAAACATTCCAGATTTGAATCCTGGGGTCAACATCCAAGCGGAGTTAAAGATCTTATTATCTGAAAGATTTTTCCGCCATTTTTTGAAAGTAGCAATGATGTCATTTACATTTCTGTCTGTCTGCTCGAAGACTTCTCCAACCCAATTTCAAAGTATTGTAGTGAAAGTGCATCTATTCTGGAGATGATTTGTAGTTTCTTCTTGTTGTCTACATAAGTGACATCTTGAGGAGCCAACAAAGCCTCTTTTTCTAAGGTTATCCCATGTCTGAATCTTGCCCCGTTGAACTAGCCACTTGAATAGTTTGACTTTCATCCAATGAGGATTGTCCCAGAGTTCTTTCCACGTCTTATCAGTGTTTGGAAGGTTAAGCCCTGAATCTATCCTTTTGGCCTCCTTAAGGTTGAAGAGACCTGCCTTGTTCTTTCCCCATCTTAGTTATCGTCCAAGGTTGAGTTTAAGATTTGCCTCTTGTCTAAAAGACCTTTAAGGGCTATAGCTTGAGAATACAACATGCCCTTTCCACTGTAAACTGGAAGTTTCCATGTTCTCCATTTCCCATTGTTCCTTGATTGGTCCCAATAGTCACTTACCCACCTTAATCCTTTGTTGACGGTATCAGTGTGAATGTCTGTTAATTCTTCACTTCGGAGATTGTCCTCCTGTTGCCAATTATCCTCCTAGAACCAGGCCAGATTTCCATTTCTGATCTCCCAGAAACTGTGATTTTGGACTAGGACCCTGTTCTCCCATGCCCTGTTCCAAATTGCAGAACCTTTTACTTGTCCTGTCATTCTGATGAGGTTCTTCTCCTGCCACTCTTTTACATATTTTTGCTTCCATAGTTTTGCCCAGGGGGCTTGTATTTCCTTTAGCCATCTCCACCAGAGTTTGGCACCAAGAACTCTGTTAAGAATTCCTGGGTCATGAAGACCCAAGCCACCATGGGACTTAGGTTTGCATAACCTGTCCCATGCTACAAGGGCCCATTTCTTCTTTTCTTCACCTTTCCCCTAGAGAAAGTCTCTCCGAATGTTTCTTATATTAGTGATTACACCAGTTGGTGCCGGAATGGCTGATAGCATATTGATAAGGATACTTTGGAGGATAGCCTTAGTTAGAATCAATCTCCCTGCTAGATTTAGTGCTCTATTTGTCCATTTGCTAATCTTATCTCTTAGCTTATTTAGAACAGGCTCCCAGATATCCTTGTGTAGCGGTTTGTTAGTGAGGGGAACTCCCAGGTACTTCGCAAGCAGTGACTCCCTCTGAAAGCCCAAAATTCAAGAAATATTTCTTTGTATTGAAATATCTGTATTGAAAAAGAAAATCTTTGATTTAGTAAGAATTACCTCAATGCTTGTTGCCCTAGAAAACTCACTCAGAATCTGCTTGAATGCTTTGGATTCCTTGACAGTGGGTGTGCCTTGAAGCACAATATCATCCACAAATTGTTGATGTGTCACCGTGTCCCCACCTTGAGTGAGTCTCAGACCATGAATTCTCCCTTCCTCCTTAGCAGCTTTGATTTCTCTCCCTAACCCTTCCATCATTAGAATGAAAAGGAAAGGAGAAAGAGGATGACCTTGTCTAAGACCTCTAGAAGGCTTGAAGGTTTTGGAGGGAGAGCCATTGAGAAGAATTGAATAGCTGGCTGTGGTAACTAGCACCATAACCCATTTAATCCAATTGTAATCGAAGCCATAGGCTTTTAATATTGCTCTTATGTACAACCAGCTAAGTTTGTCATAGGAATTATCATTCCTGCTTGTTTATTGGTAATGAGTGAATGAACCATTTCATGTGCTTGAATTATGTTATCTAGAATTTGCCTTCCTTCCACATAGCCCGTTTGCTCCTCTGACACTAGGGTTGGGAGGAGTGGTTTGAGATGATTGGCAATTACTTTGGATATTATCTTGTATACCACATTGCATAATGCTATAGGCTAAATCTATTACTTTGGGGATTAAGGCTATGAAAGATTCATTGAGCGCCTTTAACACTGTCTTAAATCATCGAGAGTCTTCCACTACCTCCAGGATGTCTTGTTTTACTATTCTCTAACAAGCTTTGAAAAAGTCCACGTTGAAGCCATCCGGGCCTGGTGCTTTCCCATTGTGCATCTCTTTAACGACTTCCTCAATTTCTTCCTTTGTTACTGGTCTGTTGAGATTGTAATTATCTTCTCTAGTAACCAATTTAGGAATGTACTGAGTAAATATTTTCATAAAATGGTATCTGTCTTCCAAGGTTTCCTCAGCAATTTTCTGAAAATGTTGGACTAGAACCTTCTCCATCTCTTCATGGGTGCTTCTTTATATTCCATGTTGATCTGTAAGTTTCACAATTCTATTATTGTTTTTGTGAGCTATGGTGGATCTGTGGAAGAATTTGGTGTTTCTCTCCCCTTCTTTAATCCATTGTACTCTGGATTTCTGTCTCCAGAATATTTCCTCTTGAAGACATCTGTTTTCCCATTCCTGCTAGAGTGACTCTGCCATCTCTTTCCTTTCATTTGTATAGCCTTCTGTGATAAGAGTATGGTTTATTTCCTTTAGTTTCTTTTCCACATCTCCTTCAACTTTGAAGATATTACCAAATTCCTTTTTTTCCACTCTTTGAGTCTGCCTTTAATGTGTTTGAGCTTGCAGTGTAGAAGGAACATCTTTGTACCTTGAATGTGTAGCTCTTCCTTCCACTATTTTTCGATGTTTGTGAGGAAATTTGAATGTGTGAGCCAAGTGTTCTCAAACCTGAACGGGAGTTCCTTGGTTTTCCAAAAAGAGAAGCTTCCAATTGGATAGGCCAGTGATCTGAACCTCCAAAAGGTAGTATGAGCGTAGTAATGTTGCTTCCCATGAGAAGAAGTTCCTCTGAAACAATAAATCTGTCCAGTTTTGAGGCTACTTGGGTAGGGCCTCCTCTTTTGTTATTCCAAGTGAAGATTCCATTGCTTGTTTCCATATTGTTGACACCTAATCCGAAACGGATGGGTGAACTAGACAGTCATCTAGAAGATGAACTGATCCGTTTTATTTTTTGTATATAAACATGAGTTAGTTAATGAATAAGATCATCAGTTCTTTTCTCCCGCTCATCCTGGAGTTACCCTGGCCTGACATGGTATCAGAGAACAGGTCCCAGAAATAGTTGTAACTCCTGCTGTTCTGACATCTGCTCATACCTGAGCGCTGCTCTGCTCTGACATCCTGAGCGATTCCCTGAATGCACTATAAGCGTTGATGCGATATTGAATGCCCTGTGCTCTCTGACTACCAGAGACGTCGCCCTCTCAGATCATGAGTCATTGATAATGAATGCGCATAAGCGTTGATGCGTTTCACCTGGACTTGAATTCGAAGACTTTGAGCGTTTACCTATCCTGTAACCCTCGTAATCCTCTAGGGTTTGCTCCAACACCTGCTGTGCATCACGCAATTTCCTAGCAAAAACGCGCATTGCAGAATCCTTGGATACAATCTCTTGAAGCTCTGTCACGGCTTCCTCTAAGAGATTCTGGTGCGATTCCAATATGGATAATATTTCTTTCGTCGTTGTCGCCGCGGCTGCCTCCGGAGGAATGCGAGACCCTTGAAGAAATGTGGGAATCGAACCTCGATTTTGGTCCTGTGGTAATATAATTCGTGGAGCTACGTCCTATCCTGGAGAAATGCTCTGAAAGGGTTTTTTTTTATATAGCGAATCAAATTCAGTTTGATGCGCCTCCTCGAATGGTAAGACTGCAGTGTGCATTCTGTGTCGACTGTGTTCAAATACCGATGGCATTTTGTAAGTCCTTTTAAAGACCGAGATCCATTAACAAACTCATATATTGAAGAACTTTGATGGTGAATAGCATATATGGTGAATGCATAACGTTTTTTTGGTATTCAATTGAATGGTGATTCGGTTCTGTGGAGAAGTCCTTTCGGACTTGTAGAAAAACAAGTGCTGCCGCATAAAATTTCTGAAGTTTTGCAGTGACCTATGTACGCTATGGGGAGATCCGCATAAGATTGTATGTGGCTCGGTAATTGAAGCGGAAATAATCAAAACGTTTTTGTTTACCATGCATTCATTTGGACACAAAGCTGCGGGGATTGTTGGCTTCGAATTACAGTGATAGATATTTCTTTCAAATGTTTTGTGCTTTATTTTGTGATCTGTGCGTGGCCTTTGAGATTGCGGGAATTGGAATATTAATACAGTGAAGTGAAGTGATATAGTGAAGTGATCCTTGCGCATCTTTTCAATTGCATTATATATTGATATATTGAAGTGATATATTAATAGGATGAAGTGATATATTCCATTGCGCTTTTTTTAAAACATAGTAGTATTGCAGTGACGTGTACAATGAAATGCTGATGTTTTTAAATATTAAAGGGATTTGAAGGTTGTAACATAACGATTTTTTTTTAGCAGAAGTAATTTTTTACAGAATGCAATCAATCATCTCTATGGTCGGAAAAGTTCTCACTGGCAAGGAGAACTATTTTGAATGGTCTCGGATGGTAAAACACACCCTCATATACAATGAGCTGTGGAAAGGAGTGTGTGTCGGAGAAGAAGACAAAGACCCGGTGCAGCCTACATCAGATAAAGAACTTGTCATTTGGGAAAACAAGAACAACAAAGCCTATGCATTGATCGCAGCATCTGTAAATGAAGAAGTAAGTCGTCATATTTCATCCTACTCAACTGCCTTCGAAGCTTTACAAAAGCTGAAAGAACTCTATGATACACATTCTGCACTTGAAGTTGTTCAGCTCATGATTAAACTCTTCACTCTTGAACTGAAAAATAATGATCCTCTTGCTCTTGCATCTGAAATAAAGTCTATAATGCATGATATTAAATCCACTAAGGTTGAGCTGGATATCTCTCTTATTGCCTTTCTCAAAGCACTCTATCCTACCTACTCTAATTATCTTGAGTCTTTACAAGCAAATGGAAATCTTAAAGATATAACCTTTGACTCTCTTGTGAAAAAGTTTGCTGAAAGAGAGAAAGAATTTGGAAAGAAAACAGTCCCTGAATCTTCTGAAGAGACTGTTTGCCTTGCTCATAAAGAAAAGAATCCTGCTCAAGATTCTACAAGAGGAAGAGGTGGACGAAGAGGAAGAGGAAGATACTTCAGAGGCAGGGGGGGCAGACATCCTCAAGCAAAAAAGGCAGATCTGCATTGCATTCGTTGCAAACGAAATGGATCACATGATGCTTCTACATGCAAGCTACCATGGGACAAAGTTGAGCAGAGAAGAAATCAGCAGAAAGGTAAAACTGATGACACAGACAAAGGTAAAGCACCTGAATCCGCTCACTATATTGAGGCACAATGTAACATTGGAGTAAATGAAGATTTGTTTAATGCTTCACTTGCTTCTTCGAAAAATGACTGGTTGCTTGATTCAGGAGCAACCTGTCATATGACTCATAGGAAAGATTTCTTTGAAGATTTCACTGACAATGTTGATGGAGCAGTATACTTTGCAGATCAGTCAAAAATCAAGCCATCAGGGCTTGGCACAATCAGGCTTAAACTGCCTGGTCTTCCAGACTTTCTTCTGGATCATGTTCTATATCTCCCATAGCTCAAGAGAAACTTGTTGTCCCTGGTCCACATCCGCCAGCAAGGTCACTCCATTCACATGTTTGATGGCAAGCTTGAGGTAAGAAAGGCATCTGACCAGTCACTTGTCATGAGGGGTATAGAAGAAGAAAGACTTCTTAAGCTGCAAGGAACCTCTGCTCATGCACAACATTTCTCATATATTTCTCATCATGAAGAAGGTGCACTTCCATCAAGTTTATTATGGCATGCTAGATTTGGACATTTAAACTATGATAGTCTCCGCTTGTTGAAGAAAAATGGTGTTGCTGGTTTGCCTACAATTCCTAGAAAACATAATGCTTGCATTCTAGGAAAGCATAGCAAACAGTCTTTTCATGATTCACATTCAAGAGCACATAGGAAGCTTGAACTCATTCATTCAGATTTATGTGGTCCAATGCATGTTTCTTCTGCAAATGGAAATAAATATATCATGACATTTATTGATGATTACACCAGAATGTGTTGGGTTTATTTTTTGAAGAACAAATCTGATGCTTTTCAAACATTCAAGAATTTTCATAAATGGATTGAAAATGATGCACAATCTCATATTGGTCTATTCGCACTGATAATGGAAAAGAATATACATCAAATGAATTTGAACACTATCTTCGCCAACATGGGATTAAACATCAAACAACTGTGCCTTATAATCCTCAACAGAATGGTGTAGCTGAAAGAATGAACAGAACAATTTTGAATATGGTACGATCCATGCTTTTCTTCAAAAATGTAAAGACAATGTTTTGGGCTGATGCTGTTCTATGTGCTGCATATATAAAGAATAGATGTCCATCTAGTGCTATAAGAAACAAGACTCCTTATGAATTGTGGTATGGACATGTTCCTTCGGTAAAACATCTCAGGATTTTTGGTTCCACCTATTATGCTTTAATACCAAAGGTACATAGAAACAAACTTGGTGCTAGAAGTCGTAAGTGTATCTTCCGGGGGTATTCAAACACATCTAAAGCATACTGCCTCTATGATGAAGTAAATAAAAAGTTTGTTTTATCTAGAGATGTCATTTTTCTTGAATCATCCAAATCTGACAGTGTTGTTGAGCGGCAACTTGATCGCTTGGATAGATTCACAAAACCGAAATCATTCCAAGAGTTTGATAATCAGATTCCACATCTTGAAGGGGGGATTCCTATACTAGATCAACATGTGGAATCTCCTTCTGAAGAACAATCTCCCCTGCATAACACTCCAACAACGGATGATGCTTTAAGTGATGTAATTGATAGAATTGGGAGACTTAATCTTGATTCAGTCCCAACTCAATCAACAGAACAGCTTGGACCATCTCAGAAAGGTCCCCCAAAGTGGTTGACAAAGACACTTGAAAGTGTTCATCCTGATGAAATTGGAAAAACAGGAACCAGAAATACAAACCGACAAGATGGAGGTGATGTAGATAACTTTAATTCACCTGTTGATATGGATGTTACTTATGATTGTGAATTGAACTTGTCTACAGATTTTGAACCAACTTCCTTCAAAGAAGCTGCTTCTCATGATGAATGGAAAGAAGCGATGCAGAAGGAGTATGATGCCCTCATAAAGAATGGCACTTGGAAGCTGGTTGATCCTCCATTTGGAACCAAACCAATTGGCTGCAAGTGGGTCTACAAGAACAAGTACAAAGCTGATGGCTCACTTGACAAGCACAAAGCTAGGCTTGTGGCAAAAGGTTTTGCACAGAAGGAAGGGGTCGATTATGAGGAAACTTTTGCTCCCACAGCAAAATGGGGCACCATCCGGACACTCTTTGCACTAGCTGCTCAGAACGGTTGGAAAGTCCATCAAATGGATGTAAAAACTGCATTCTTGAATGGAGACCTAAAAGAGAATGTTTTTATGTCCCAGCCTGAAGGATTTGCTATGAAAGGACTTGAACACAAAGTATGCAAACTTGTGAAGTCCTTGTATGGCCTCAAACAAGCACCACGAGCCTGGTATGAAAAACTAACTGAGCATCTTCTGAAACTCAACTTCAAACATTTTGATCTTGATGATGCAACTTTATTTGTCAAGAAAGTTGGCAAAATAGTTGTATATCTTGTGGTATATGTAGATGATCTTTTAATGACAGGGAACAATGAAAGCTATATTGCATCCATAAAGAAAGAATTAGGAAATTTTTTTGAAATGACTGATTTGGGCTATGTTCATTACTATCTTGGCATTGAAGTAACCCAACATCCAAAGTCCATATTTCTTTCTCAAAAGAAATACATTGGAGATTTGTTAAACAGATTTGGCATGACAGAGTTCAATCCCCTTTGTACTCCAATGGAACAAAACTTGAAGCTCACATCTATTGAAGGAAAGGAATTTGAGGATGCAACAAAGTATAGACAGCTTGTAGGAAGTCTCATCTACCTCACTACTACCAGACCAGACATTTCATTTGATGTTGGAATCCTCTCGAGGTTCATGCAAAAACCTTGTGAGGGACATTGGTCTGCTGCAAAAAGAGTTCTAAGGTACTTGAAGGGAACTCAAGACCTTGGAATCAAGTATACACAGGTGGACGACTTCAACTTGATTGGATACTTTGATTCAGACTTCGATGGAGACAAAGAAACTGGGGTATCTACTTCAGGATATGCTATGAGTCTTGGATTAGGAGCTGTCTCCTGGAGATCACGCAAACAATCAGTACCAGCAGATTCCACAACAGAAGCAGAATATGTGGCAGCAGCTGAAGCAACGAAAGAAATTGTGTGGCTCAGGAAAATTCTTGAAGATTTGCAAGTAAAACAAATACAATCAACTCCACTCATGATTGATAACACATCTGCAATAAAGTTGGCCAAGAATCCAAAGTTCCATGATCGTACTAAACACATCAATACTAAATATCATCTGATCCGACATCATGTTGAGGCCAAAACAATCCATCTCCATCATTGTTCCACAAACGAGCAAATTGCAAACATCTTCACCAAAGCGCTTGGAAGAGAAAAGCTTGAAAGATTTAGAACGATGCTTGGACTCACCAACATCCCTTCAGATTAAGGGGGGGAATGTTGACACCTAATCCGAAACGGATGGGTGAACTGGACAGTCATCTAGAAGATGAACTGATCCGTTTTATTTTTTGTATATAAACATGAGTTAGTTAATGAATAAGATCATCAGTTCTTTTCTCCCGCTCATCCTGGAGTTACCCTGGCCTGACACATATCAACCAATTTCATATTGGTGATGAAGTTTTGGAAGGCAACTGAATCTCTACCAAGTGTTCTAGTTCCTCCTTTCTTCTCCATGAGTGATTTTGTCATGTTAAAATCACCTCCAAGAATCTAGGGTAGAGCTGCGTATCTCTTCTTCATATCCTCTAGTGTTGTGAGGAGTTGAAGCTTGTCCTCCATTAGTTGCGGACCATAGACATTGGTGATCATGTAACATTGTCTGTCACCCACCAGTTGGAAAATCAGAGAAAGGTGATGTCTGGATGCCTCCGCATTAATCACACCAATTTTTTGTGGATCCCATAGAGTGAGAATGCCACCACCAGATTTGTTTGCCTTAACTTCAAGGTATTCATATCTATTTAACCATTTGCTATGTTTTTTGTGGATTTTATCCACTGAACATTTTGTTTCCTATATGAATACTATGTCAAGTTTTTCCTCTCTGATCTTGTTACCTAGATTCCTCAGTTTTCTTGTGCTCCCTAGTCCTCTAATGTTCCAGGCTGTGATTTTCATTGAGGTGGGGTTTTAAAGGAGTATCTGGAAAGGTATTTCATCCTTCCTAAGTCAATCATGAGTTTGTCACACTCCAACAGTAGTTCTTTCTATCTTTTTCTTCCCCTCCTCTTGCCTAGTTTTTTTGTTAGTTTTCCTATTATTTTTTTGTGTAAATCAGAAGTTTATATTATAGCACAAAATATGGTACAAAAAATCTGCAAAGGCAGATCGAAGAGCACTGACAGACTAGAAACCAAAACGCATCAACTGCTCAGAAAGTTCAAAAAAGAAAAGGCACAGCGCACACCGCGCAGGGTGGCCCGAACTAGGAGCTGATGCCTGTTTACCCGACACTATCAAAACTTGACAGTACATAACAACAACATTGAAAAACAAAGGCCGAAGCATGGAAAGAGAAGAGGAGAACAGAAAAGGGGACGACACTAGATGAACTTGCCCATGCGACTGATTGTATCCAGACCAACCTCCCGAACATGTTTATCCACTTTGGCTTGCAGGGCTTCGATTGGCTCGTTCTCCTGCACTTCTGTCGTGGTCTGCTGCTGATTCATGGGGTCTGGGTTCACGGTATTCCTCAGGATCCTGATGAGCAAAGTGAGCTTTTTGTTGACTGTTTCAACAACCTCGTGCACAGTTGTAATTCTGCGGTCCAACGAACTGTTGTAATCGATGATTTTGGCCATTTGGGCCTCCGTCAGGTTCACCTCATTCACCACTTGCTGTTTTTCTTTCTCGATAGACTCCAGGGCTTTAGCAATGAGAGTCTTGATGCGCCAACTCTCTGCTTTCGTTCTGACAAATTGCGTGGCTCTCTTCGAAGGAGTGCCAGGGTCCTGCAGCCAGTCAACCTCTTCCGCTATATCCTCCTCAGTTCGCCCAGCTTCCTCCTGTTTAACCTTGTCCTCCAGCTCGGCAACTTTGCGTTTGTTCTTGCTTGCCGTTCTGGTCTCATACCTTCTCTTCGCAGCTTGCAGATCCTGATTTGCAGCTGAGCAGCGACAACTCCCCGCGTCCATAGCTAGCGCTCTGTGCTCGTCCCAGCTGATGCAGTTGCCGATGAAGGAGACGTGCTCAGCTCTATTTTGAACAACTATGGAAAAAACAGGGTATCTGCTCTCTGATATATAGTGCATTCCCTTGTAGTTTCTCATGAAGCCAGTCTCAATCCAGCGAGTGGTGTACTGTTGTAATAAATTCGGTTGAAGTTCGCACAGGCCGAGCCGCTCCAAGCCGATTGAACATGATTGTAGCTGATCTTAATCCAAACTAAGTTGTGCCAGGTGTCCCGTACTTCTGACCAGCTAAGCTGGCCTCCTTGTGCCATGACTCAGGCCAATCCGCTCCTCTCGAAATCATCATAAATGTTGCTGATGCTTTCCCATACGGAACCGTTCCAGGTGTCTCATCTCCTATACTGCTGATGCGGTAGACTCTGTGGCGTGATCTGTTATGATTATTCTTTTGGCTGGCCTGCCGCCGCCGAGAATTCCACCGCCAATTTTGTCCTCTCATCCATCCTCCGTGGATATTACTGCTGTCGTAGCCGGTTTCTCCAAACCTCCGGTGCCGTGACCCGAAACCGTTATCGGCTAGGCTCGATCGGCTTCGGTTAAGTCCTTCTTTGCCAGCTGTGCGCATGTCGCTTTGAGAATTGGGCAGTCCACCTCCTGCCAACACCTGTCCCAGACTTTGTCCTGGTTGTCCACGCCGTAGTTTGCCAAGTGGTCTGCCAGCCCATTCGCTTTCCTTCTGACTGTTTGGAACACTAAACCTCTCATTCCTGCCATCAGCTCCGCGATGTTCTCAGTGACCTTAGCCAACCTCCAGTGTTTAGTGGCTTTGCTGGCCCTGGTACCTGCTTGAATGCGTTTAGCCGTCGTGATGACCAGTGAAGAATCCCCTTCTACAATTACATTACCTCTTCGAATTGTCCTTAGGATTCTCAGACCTTGTTCGAGCGCAGCAAACTCCATTTCATTGTTTGTGCTTTCACCAAGCGCCCTACAGTAGATATGTAAAATTTCTCCGGCCTGATTACGAATTACGCCTCCGATGCCTGCTGTGCCGGGGTTGCCCCTCGAGGCCCCGTCAAAATTCAGTTTTAGGCCTCCCTCCGGCGGACATTGCCATCTGATAATTTGCGAGGAAGGTTGTGACCTGTTTCCCGAATTCGGTTGATTGCTGGATGCCTCCAAATGAAAGCTCTTCAGGATACGTAAGTCCTGAGCCGACGGTTTTTCATTCGGTTCTTCTTTGCATTTTGTCTGAATGAGCTGTTGGATGTTAATTAAAATTGATTCTTTGGCAAATTCTATATTTCTGAGTTCCTCTTGAAATATCCTGCGGTTACGCTCCTTCCATATTGTCCATAATATGAACCCTGGGACACATTTCCATATGCTGTCGACTCTTCGAATGTGAGAAAAGTTTTTCCTCCAATTAATGATAGTTTCATGAATGGATTCTCTGTCACGGTCAGAGGCGCCTAGCAGTCCTTCCATCCAGTTCCATAGCTGGTTAGCCCACTCACATGAATTGAAAAGGTGATTCATGGTTTCCGCTGCCTCCGTGCACATTGGGCACCTTGAGGGTCCCCTGAAACCTTTTTTAAGCAGGTTTTCCCAGGTTAGTGTTTTCTTTCGCATAAGAAGCCATAAGAAGGTTCTGATCTTCGGCCAGGAGAGGCTATCCCATACCTTGTCGGACCAGGGCACAACTTCAGGCTGCTCTTCCTTTTCTATAATACTCCTGGCCTCTTTCAGGGAGAAATCTCCGTTGCCATTCGGACCCCATCTCAGCTTGTCATTCTCTTCGGCTCTCCGAATTTTCCTTTTGAGAATTTTATGATTTAGAATCTGAATATTTTCCTGAATATTTTCGTTATTGCTTGAATTGAAAACCAACCACTCCCTCCATTCCGGATCTTTGCTGATTGGGTTCCAGTATTGATTGACTCTGTATTTGCCCTCATTTTGATTCATTTGCTTCAGGGGTAAAAGCTCTGGGGATTCCAATCTAGGGGATTGCTGCCATGCATCCTCCCAGAAAAGAGCTTGAGTTCCATTTCGTATCTCCCAGAAACTGTGTTCCTGAACTATGCTTCTGTTGTTTTTGGCATGATTCCATATTGGCGAGCCATCAGGAGCGTCCTGTATTCTTATAAGGTCTAGATTATTACAATTCGGCATATACTTTTCCTTCCAATGATTGGCCCAAGGTAGGCTTGTATCAGTGATCCATTTCCACCAGATTTTGGCTCCGCATATTCTATTGATCACTGAGGGATCAACCAGATTTAATCCCCCCCTATCCTTCGGTTTGCATAATTTCTGCCAAGCAACCAGAGACCATTTTTTCTTGTCGCCGTTTCCACTCCATAAAAAGGATCGTTGGATAGTTCTCATTTGATTCATGATTCCTTTTGGAACTGGAAGAATTGATAAGAGATATTGCGGAATGGCCTGCAGGACAGCTTTGGTTAATATGAGTCTGCCAGCGAAATTTAGAGCTCTGTTTGTCCAGTGCTTGCATTTCCTCTCCATACTGGCCAGAACTTTCTCCCAATGAACCTTTTGCCATGGTTTGAGTGTGAGAGGGGCTCCAAGATATTTCGATGGCAGGGATCCAATTTTAAATCCCAGAAGCCGAGACAGGTGTGACTGGATAGCCTGATGCGTGTTGAAAAAGAAAATTGTAGACTTGGAGAAATTGATCTCCATACCCGAGGCTCTGCTGAACAAGTTGAGAATGTCCCTGTAAGCTAATGCTTCTTTCACTGTGGGAACACCATGTAACATGGTATCATCCACAAACTGTTGATGAGTTGTGGCTGGAATTGACCTTATAGGTTGTAGACCTTTAATTTGACCCTCTGCTTTTTTCTTGGCTATGATTCTGCTTAGGCCTTCCATGAGAATAACAAATAAGAAAGGGGAAAGGGGGTCACCCTGTCTAATGCCTCTTGAGGGACTAAAGGGGGCTGAGGGGGCGCCATTCACAAGGATAGAGAGTCTAGGAGATTTAATGAGGGCTAATACCCATTTTATCCATTGCCTACTGAATCCAAATGCTTCTAAAACTGCTTCCAGGTAGGTCCAGCTTACTTTGTCATAAGCTTTAGATAGATCTAATTGCATAAGCATTCCTGCTTCTTTCCTCGATTGAAGTGAATGAATCATCTCCTGTGCCAGCAGAATGTTATCTAAAATTTTCCTGCCTTCAACGTAACCAGATTGCTCCTGCGATATTATGCCCGGTAGGATCGACTTCAGCCTGTTGGCAATGACCTTGGAGATGATTTTGTAGATGACATTACATAAAGCTATGGGCCTGAATTTTTCCGGTTTATTTGCTTCTTCAACCTTGGGTATGAGAGCAATGAAAGTTGAATTCAAAGATTTCAGGATGGTTTTGGAGCGTCTTGAATCTTCCACTACTTCCCATATTTCTTGCTTGACAATATGCCAGCAGGCCTTGTAGAAGTTGATGGTGAATCCATCCGGTCCTGGTGCTTTGTCGCTGGGCATGCTCCTTACTGCCTCCTCCACTTCTTCCAGAGCAATTTCTCTCCTTAGGGCCCAATTCTGATCCTCAGTAATAGATTTAGGGATGGCATTAGTGATTTCCTTGATGGCTTCCTCTCTGTTGATCCCCGGTTCTTGTGCTATAAAGCTAAAGTGATCCGATAATAAAGCAGATATTTCGTTATGATTCTTAAGGATTTCTCCTTCACTGTTTTTTAATTCTAAGATCTTGTTGGCACTTCTATAATCCATGGCTGACCTATGGAAGAACTTAGTATTTTGCTCCCCTTCCTTCAACCATTGAATTCTCGACTTCTGCCTCCATAAGGACTCTTCCTGCTTGCATCTGTTATGCCATTGTTGAGTGAGCTCTTTTTCTTGCTCAGAGGTCTCCTCACTTCTACTTCCTGCCGCACCATCCTTTTGAATTTGTTCCAGCTTGTTTTCTAGGAGGATTTTCTCCTGAAAGATGTTTCCAAACACTGTTTTATTCCACTCTTTTATCCTTTTTTTGATGTTTTTTAATTTCTTTTGAAGATTGAACATTTTGGAGCCCGTTTCATCCAAAGGTTCCGACCACCACTTTTCAACCATCGAGAGAAAGTTAGGGTGTTCTAACCAAAACTTTTCGAATCTAAAGGGTTTGTTCCTGGGGGTGCCCTGAAGCTCAACAATGAGTGAAATCGGCCAGTGATCCGACCCGCCACTTGGGAGGATGTCCGATTCAACTGTTGTTCCATCCATAATTATGCTTTCCGAGATTAAAAATCGATCCAGTCTGGAGGCTATTAATCTCTCGCCCCCCCTTCTGTTGTTCCAGGTAAATTTACCACTCTTTGGGAATACATCTACCATTCTGGCACTTTCAATGAAACTTATGAATGCCTCCGCATCCCTATTTAGTTTTCTAAGGCCTCCTTTCTTTTCCAGGAGGGAGGTGATCATGTTGAAATCCCCCCCCAATATATAATTAGAGTCTGGGTGCCTTTCTATGAGTTTTGATAGCGAAGCTAGGAAACTTATTTTATCTTCTAACTTCTGAGGGCTGTATATATTAATGCATAAGAAAGATCTGGAGTTACCTGTAGGTTGAGCTTCCAATGCTATGAAGTGTTTGCTTGCCTCAGCTGATAGAATCTGGATTTCCCTTGTGTCCCAAAACGTAGCTAGGCCTCCTTCTCGCCCTTGGCTCTCGATCTCCAGGACTTCAAAGTTTCTCCCCAACTTGTTGCGTAGGCGATCAATGCTGACTTTGTTACATTTGGTCTCTTGTAGGAACAATATTTCCGGGTTGTATTTCTGCATCTGCCGCTTCAGAACTCTCTGCTTAGCCTGGCTGTTAAGCCCCCTTGCGTTCCATGAGACAATCTTCATAATTAAACAATTGATTGGAAGGACGGGAAAGCACTTAGCAGCTTTATCTTTCCTGAGTTGCGCAGCATCTCACCTAGCTCCTGCAGAACTTCTCCGCTTGTTCTGCGTCCTCTGCGTCGTTTTTGCTTCGAGCCGGAAGTTTTTCCCAGAAGTTCTTTATAATGTAGGCTGCTGCCTTTGACTATACCTAACTTCCTGTTTTGTTTTTCTAGTTCGGCTTTCTGCCGTGCTATGAATAACTCATTAACCTTCTTGATTTCTTCCTCCGGTGCTGCCTCGATTCCTCTGGTTCTCCAGCTTTCAACAATTGCTGGTAGGTCTATTCCTTCCATAGCTAGGGTCTCTTCCAGCTCCAGATCCTCACTCCCCCCTTCACTGGTTAGCATTTCTGTTTCTTCTTCCGTCTCTACTGTTCTTTCCTGCATTTGGACTTCATTATTAAAGTCTCCTTCCTCAGTCCCTTTTCTGGTTGGTTCTTCCTGTCCTTCTTGCCCTGCATCCACAGTTGGTATATTCTGCTTATCCTCCGAGTCAGTCTCAAGGTCTAGGATCTCGAAGGGGTTGCTGAAGTAGTTTCTTTCTGTATTGCCTTTGTTAGCTCTTCTTCTGTTGGCTCTCTGCCTGTTCTTTGGTTTTATGAAAGTATTCTTGTCTTTGTTGTTCTGCATTGTTTCAGCTTCAACCTCCTTTCTATTCAATGGACAGTCCCTTATCAGATGCCCATGCTCGTGGCATTTACGACACCGAAAGGGTATTTGCTCATAGTCTAAGGCCTGAAAGTATTCCTCATCCCTGTACTCGAGCCATAAGCCTTCGTGCAATGCGCCAGAGACATCCAGTTCCACACAAATTCTAGCGTATGATGTGTATCTTTTCTGCATAGTAGCCTCCGAAGCTTTAACGAAGGTGCCCAGCTTATCACCAATTTGTTTTAAAGCGTTCAAGCCCCAATAGTCTATTGGGAGAGAGAACAGTCTGATCCATACTGGGACTTGAGTGAAAGATTCCTTTTCTGGGGCAAAGTTTGGCTTCCAAGGTCTCATGTACAAGCCCGCTGATGCTAGAAAGTAAGGACCACCTTCGAATACTCTGTCTTTATCTTCTAGATTAGAAAAGACTACCGTGAAAAATCCTTTAGCACCCAGATGAAGCTGAACATCCCCTTTCGGCTTCCACTGCTGTCTTATCCATTGGCACAGAGTCCTTTCAGATGGCCAGACTCCCATGAATTTACAAATGATGGCATGTTCCGCCATATGCTCTCTGTAAGCCTGGATTTCAGGGTCATTGATTATTACCCTAAGGTTGTCTGTTTTTTTGGGCTTGCAGGCATTATTATTTGTTGAGGTCTTGTTGGGGTTCGCGCTGGTCTCCCCCTCCTTCTCCGGTTGACCCTCGTCATTGCTTTTTGGCTCTTTGTCTTCTGCTGGTTGTTCTTCCTCGTTCCCTGAGGGTTTCAACTTTGCGGCTATTTTGTCTTTAGTATTTGCTCTGTTCTGCTCCTTTTTATTTCTGACTTCTGAGGTGTTGTCTGTCTTGTCCGGTACCATTGGTTCTTTCTCCTTGTTTTTTCTGCTATTCTGCATCTTGCTGTCCATTCCACCTATTCTGACTCCCTCTTTCAGGTTCTGTCGCTGCTTCTGCATGATAATCTGCTTGAAAGTTGGGGTCCCACTGGACCCCTCTGCTCCCATCCAGTCCGACAACGCTTGCCCCTTTCGAAACAGTGCAGTCAATCTGGATCTGTGTTGTTCCAGCTCTGAATCAAACGCTGTTCGGCATGAACCCTAACCCTCCACCGTAAGGAAGAAAACCGAACCAGCACAGTGTTTCATTCTTGTTAGTTTTCCTGCTATTAATCCTATTGAGGAAGTCCCTTTATTTTCCTGGTTGTCATGTCCTCTTTTGACTCCTGTAGCTGTTTGATGTGACTTGTTAAGGAATATCTGTTGTACTTTGTCCACATACTCCTGAGGGATGGAGTTTATTCCCAAAGTTCCTCCTTGTTCTAAAAATTTTTCCAGCACTAGGTTCTCCCTTTCCAGGATCTCTTGTAAGTCTTGGTCCTTTGTACCACTTTCACTTTGAGTCATTTCCTGGTCTTTTTCTATTTCCATGGTACTCAAAGGGTCCGTCGTGTGTTCATTCTGTTTCTGAGTGAACTCCATGCCGGTCTCTTTTCCTTTCCCCCTTGCTGACTGATTCTCTGTACTCTCTCGATCACCTCCATCTACTTCTTTTTCTCCTAAGATCGCAAAACTATTGTAACTTTTTGTTTTGTTATCATTCGCAATAGGGTTATTTTGTGTCTTTCTTCCCCCTCCTTTTCCTTTTCCTCCTGCTTTGGTGAAACCTGTATGATCTTTCCCTTTGCTAGTGTTTAAGTTTTCCTCCCTTCTATTAAGAGGACAATCTCTAGATAGGTGCCCATGCTCGTGACATCTGAATGGGATATGTTCCTAGTCAACTGTTTGAACCCATTCCTCGTCATAGACTTCTAGAATGACCTCATCTGGAAGGGCTCCTGATAGGTCCATCTCCACACATATACGGGCATAGGAGGTATATTTTCCCCGTAGAGTTGCCTCTAAAATTTTTAAGAAATGACCTAATTCATTGCCTATAGCTTTTAAAGGCTCTGACATCCAGTAATCTAAAGGTAAGGAGTAGAGTCTAATCCATACTGGTACCGAAGTGAAGATTTCTCGTTTTGGCACAAAGTTCATCGTCCATGGCCGCATATAGAGACTAGCAGCTGCGAAGAAGTATGGTCCTCCTTCAAAAATCGTGTCTCTGTCTTCTATGTTCATGAATACGACTATAAAAAAACCTTTGGATCTAAGATGTATATTTAAATCCCCCTTTGGTTTCGAGTTTTATTTTATCCAGGTGTACAACGCCTTCTTTGACGGCCAGATTCAATAAATTTGCATATGATGGCATAGTTTGCCATGTGATCTCTATGTGCTTGCAGAGCTGGATCATTCAGAATAACCTGAGGTTTAGTTATGGTTTTGGGTTTACAGGGCCCCATCTTAGCTCTATTCTCTGTTCCCTGACCTCTGCCTTCTGCTTTCTCCCCCTATCGGTCTTCTTTGTGGGCCCCTTGATCTGCATGGGTTTTGTTGCCTTCTGCCTTCTGAGTTTCAGTGTTTTTTGTCTTGACCTCGAAGGGTTGTGGAGGTTTTTTCTTATACCGTCCTCTTCCTCTGTTTGAAACCACATTACTGTAGGAGGGAGTGGAGCTCCCTCCTCCCTGTGCCTCCATGGGTACCTGTTGCCCTCTGTCACTCTCTTAGTTAAACCCTAGAAACCTCTGCGGACATTTTTTTTGCCTACCTGACCACTCGGGTTCAGGTTATAATTAATATTTATGGATGACTATAATTTTTATTAGAAAAAATAGGATTTATAGGATGTGGTATCATTAAAATATATTTAAATTTAAATTTAAAATTATAAGTAAATGTTAGTATATATATAAAACAGAAATGATAATAAATATATATAATAAGTAGATAAAAATTAGTTTAAATATTAATGACAATAACGAGTGTTATTTTATATTATATAAAACATGTATTAAGTATAGTATAAAAATGACTTGCCAATGAGAAGGAATTTATATGATGTGGATTTATCTATTTATTAAGTTAGATAATAGTTATAATTAAGATTATTTATATTTGAATGGTTACCTAAAGTATAGTTGGCATTTTAAAATAAAGGAAATGCATGGATATATGTAGTAATGATTTCTTGATTTTTTCTGAATGCTTATGCAATTTTGTATTGCTAAATGTAACATTTAAACTTGATTCGCTACAGGGGAGACCATGGCTCCTAAGCGTCAAAGACAAACCCAAAGCACCCTTGAGGTGGAAACCCCACCTCTCGTCACTACAAAGATTGGAACCCCAACCGAGCAAGCTATATTACGTTCCCTTGGGGAAATGACAAATATCTTTAAGGATTGGGTCACGAGCCAACGACAAGGCTGAAGAAATGATTAGGGTAAAGGAGGAGAGTTGGAACGAAAACAAAGGCAAGACCTAAATTCTCAGTTCAATGTTGAATATGGACAAACAAACCTCGATATTATGAAAGAAGTAAAAAATCCAAATTACCAGAGTTCACAAGTCAAGAGGGGGGTTCAAAGGCAGAAGCGTGGGTAATTGGTGCCAAAAGAGCACTTAGCTTTAAGGCATACACTTCAGGGGAAAAGGCCCAAATATCAATGAGTCTACTAAAAGGAGATGCTCTATTATGGTGGGTAAATGAAGAAACGAAGATGCAAGTCACCCCATTGCAAGTTACTTGGGAAATGTTTGAGGAAGCCTTCCGAACCAGGTACCTATCAGAGGAGTACAAACACCAACAAGTAGGGGCTTTCCATGCAGTGCGACAGAATGGTAGATCTATCGAGGACTATGAAGCTGAATTCTATGCGTTGGTCCATCACGTGGACTATATGGCTGATGATAAACGTCAAGCTGAAAGATTCTTGCATGGACTCGATCCCTTGGTCCGAGCGGAAGTCGCCATGTGGAAACCCACCACTATGGCAACAACCACTAGTTTAGCCAAACAAGTCCTGAGGACTATAAATATGAAAAAGTGAATGGTGGTTGATGGAAATACAGGGAAGGAACACCCCACAACGAGGGTAAATAGACCAGGGGAGCACCCATATGGATTCCAGGGAAGACAAAACAATGTTTCCCGGATCGCTAGTGCAACTTCTGGGTTGCCTCCAGGAGGACGTAGGGGTCAGCCCTACTTGAGAAGAACTAATGGTGGGGTAGAGGATTTGGTGGCTAAGGACAGGTACAAAGTGAGAATCAAGATCAAGTAGAATGTTGGCAATGTGGAGGTCCACATTATAGAAGGGATTGTCCAAGGTATCAAACTGGGATTAAACAACAGGGACACAAAGCAAAAGGAGGAAGACCACAAAACCCACATTGAATTCATGCAGCCACAAACCATCGCCAGGTCGAGCACCAAGCCACAGTGGTGGAGTCCATAGGTATGATCAATAACATACCTCTATCTGTGTTAATTGATCCAAGTGCCACTGATAGTTTCATTTCTCTTTCAACACTACTTAGATGTGGATTGACAACTCATGAGAAAAGCAACTTTAGAATGGTAGAAATGGCATTAGGTTCTCAGCAATCAGCTGGATCAATCGTAAGAGATTGCAGTGTTAACATTGGGGGGTGTGATACCAAGATGAACCTATATAGCACGACTCTAGGGACTTATGACTTAATTGAAGGAATGGATTGGCTTGAATCTCATCCAGCTATAGTGCATTGCTATAATAAGACAATTCTCCTAAAAAATGACCAGGGAGAAACCACAGTAATAGAAGGCATTAAACGTGATGTTACGTTGTGCCTCATATCGGCCAAGAAGGTTAATAAGTGTATGAGGAAAGGATGCAAGATTTATGCAGTAGAGATGGTTCATGCCGACGAGAAATCCTCGGATAAGTAGCACCCACTACTTTCTAAATTTGCAGATGTATTCCCTCCAGAGCTACCAGGTTTGCCTCTAGTTCGAGAAATAGATTTCTCCATTTCTTTGAAACCAGGAACAAAACCCATATCCAAAACACCGTATCAAATGACTGTCCCAAAGCTTAACGAGTTAAGTATACAACTTAAAGAACTTCTTTATCAAGGATTCATTTGACCCAATGTGTCAACTTGGGTTGCACCAGTGATCTTTGTGAAGAAGAAGGATGGAACTCTTAGGTTATGTATTGATTACCGAGATCTAAACAAGGCCACCATTCAGAACAGGTACCCCATGCCTCGAATAGATGACTTCTTTGACCAACTAAAAGGAGCTTCAATATTTTCCAAGATAGACTTACGGTTAGGTTACCATCAACTAAGAATCAAGGAGGAAGACATACCTAAGACAACATTCGCGATATGGACACTATGATTTTATTGTTCTGCCAATTGGTTTGACTAATGCCCCAACAACCTTCATGAACTTGATGAATAGTGTCTTCCGAAGATATTTGGACTGCTTTGTCCAAGTGTTCTTGGATGACATCCTCATTCATTCCCGCAATGAGAAGGAGCATCAAGAACACTTGAGATTGGTACTTCAATGCCTTAGAGAACATAAGCTATATGGGAAACTTACTAAGTGTTCCTTCTCTGAGAAAGAAATTCAATATATAGGGTGTACCATTAGTGGGAAAGGCATTGCAATGGATCACAACAAGATTGAAACTATAATGGATTGGCCTACTCCTCATAATGTCAAGGAAGTATGCAGCTTTGTGGGGTTGGCAGGCTATTACATTTGTAGAAGGGTTCTCATAAATATCTAGTCCCATCACCCACCTCCAAAGGAAAGGGGTTATGTTTGAATGGACAAGTGAGTGTGAGAAAGCATTTAATGAGCTAAAACAACGATTAACATCTGCTCCAATATTAAAGGTACCCGACATGGACAAGGACTTTCGTGTATGCACGGATGCATCAGGAGAAGGATTAGGTGCAGCCTTGATGCAAGGTGAAGGGTTATCGCTTATGCTTCATGTAAACTCAAGACCCATGAAATCAATTATGCTACACATGATCTGGAATTAGCAGCAGTTGTAATGGCATTGAGACTATGGAGACATTATCTAATGGGGTGTCAATTTTAATTAAGAACAGATCATAAAAGTCTTGAGTATATCTTCACCCAAAAGGACCTTAATG
Organism: Pinus tabuliformis; assembly: GCA_031772625.1. Lineage (NCBI taxonomy): Eukaryota > Viridiplantae > Streptophyta > Pinopsida > Pinales > Pinaceae > Pinus > Pinus tabuliformis. The sequence goes on from CM062813.1 coordinate 491,415,812, forward strand.
CTCGACAACGACGCTGGAATGAGCTATTTAGTGAATATGATTTCAAGATATCCTACATCAAGGGGAAAGAAAATAAAGTTGCAGATGCTTTAAGCAGGAGACCTAGAGTTCATTCAATATTGTCATTGAAGATAGACTTGAGAAGCCGGATTCTAAACCACCTAGTAGGGGACCCGCAATACCAACAAATAAAATTTGCCTTATAAGAAGAAGTACCAGTGGAAACCAGGTGGGAAGGATACACCTTAGATAATGATGGATTGCTATGATATAAGGGTAATTTGTACATCCCGAGTGATGATGAAATTTGGAAATTAATAATGAAGGAAGCCCACCAAGCTCCATATGTTGCACATCCAGGAGTCCAGAAAATATATGTGGATTTAAAACAACTATTTTTCTGGACATGAATGAAAAAGGATATAACACAGTTTGTGGCCCGATGTTTAGAATGTCAACATGTTAAAGCTGAACATCGACACCCGACAGGTCTTTTACAACCCCATGATATACCAGAAAGTAAGTGGGAAGTTGTTTCGTTGGATTTTGTTGGAGGCTTACCTATGAAATCCCAAAGACATGATTGCATTATGGTTGTTGTTGATAAATTAACTAAGAGTGCTCACTTCATTCCAGTTAAGACCACCTTTGAAGCACCAGTTATTGCTCAAATTTTCCTAAAAGAAATAATTCACCTTCATGGAGTGCCTCGAAAAATAATATCTGACAAAGACGCATGTTTTACTTCTAGATTTTGGAAAATCCTCTTACAATCTATGGGAACACAACTAAACTTCAGTACTGCGTATCACCCAGAGACAGATGGGCAAATAGAAAGAGTAAACCGATTATTAGAGGACATGCTAAAAATGTATTTCATGGATCACCAAAACCAATGGGAGAAATGCCTTCCCTTAATGGAATTTGCATATAACAATAGTTATCACAGTTCAATTCAGGCATCTCCCTTCGAAGTCTTGTATGGAAGACCATGTCATACTCGATTAAGTTGGGATTGATTAGAGGATTGAGTCATGTTGGGACCTTAAATGCTCCAAGAAATGGAAGAACAAATGGCCACAATTAAGTAGAGGCTAAAAGAAGCCTGGGATCGCTAGAAAAGTTATGTTGATGCAAAGAGAGTTGATAGAAACTTTGAGGAAGGAAGCCAAGTTTTTAATAGAGTCAAACCCTCTAAAAGTCACTTTAGGATTGTTAAGGGAATAAAGTTATCCCCTAGATTTGTTGGGCCATTCACGATCCTAGAGAGGATCGGACCAGTTGCTTATAAACTCGAGTTGCCTTTCCATCTAAGAAGGATGCATAATGTCCCGGATGCGGGTGTTGACATGGCGCGATAGGCAGGTGTCGGAAGGGGCTCGTCACGTGGGCAGATGTAAGCCCGGACGAGCCACGACACACCAGATCGCAGAGGCATTAAATGTGATGGGAGGCTCCGCAAACTTGGCTTCAATGCTGGTTTTATGGCTGGTTCAGAGGGCATTCATTGTGCAGCTGAGTTCGAGGCAAACGACGCTCGTTATCTACGCTCCCCCGGTCGCCTGGATTCATTCCTGCAAGAATTCCGAGCAGACGTTGGCAGAGGAGGAACATTCCCTGGTTCAGAGCACAAATTCTCAGTGGGATTCTGGTTCGAAGGTTAATTTGACAATGCAAAGGGAGAGGCTCAGGATGAGCAGTCGCAGGGGAGGTTCTAGGGGCCGCTCTGCTACCCAACGCCCAGTCAATTCGCCCTCCTCCTCGGCGGAAATTGCTTATGAGCATATCAGAGGCTCAAACAGACCTGTTGGACGCGGCACTGTGCGTGGGTGGGGAAAAATTCCAGAATGCGGGCATTTTGAGCACCCGACTGTTCGTTATCGAATTCCTTGCACGCTGGAGAATAACACTCTTATCGTTTCAGTCATGGTGGAACACTGTAATAATCACAGAGGGCCTCTGGACAATTTGGGCGTGCCAGTGGTTGATATGCAGGTTCCCGCGGTCGATATGCGGAGGCCTACCAAAGCTAACTCACCCCCAGCAACTCAAGCTGAGGAAGCTGGCCCTAGTGAGCCGGTTCAGCGGACGCTGCGCATGGAAATGGGGGTCTCGCAAAAGCTCAAAGGGCAGGCGAAGGATATGGAGGTCTCGCAGAAGCACAAAGGACCGGCGAAGGAGGAGCCCCATACAACCGATGAGGACTAATTCCGATGTCAATCTGTCTACCATTGCCAGGAAAGCAACTCTATGTTTGCCTCTCAAGCTCTCTGTCGATTTACAGCTCTCTTTGTCAATCTGTCTATGTGTCATCCATGTCGGATTATGTGTCCACCGTGTCAGTCAATGTGTCCATTGTGTCGGTTTGTCAATCCACCGTGTCAGTTCACATGTCCACTGTGGCGGTTTACAAGCTTACTGTGTCGATTCAATTTTGTAATGATGCTACTCAGAAGGGTCTTTCATGGAGACAATCTTGCTGGAGATGCAGGGCCACGGCCCTGGTGTAATTTTGCTGTAATTTTTGTTTTTTGTAATATAAATTAGCCTAGTCTTACAGAGAGAAAAAAAAAGAAGGATGAATAATGTGTTTCATGTTTCTATGCTTAGAAAATATGTACTCGACACATCGCATGTGTTGAAATTTGAAAAATTGCAGGTTTCCGTGGAGGGAGTCCTTCAGGTCGAACCATTCTGTATACTAGACCGCCAGGTTCGTTGGCTCAGGAACCATGAGTTTGAGAAAGTCAAGGTCTAGTGGGACCAATATAGCCCAGGGTCAGCTACCTGGGAAGATGCAGATGTTGTTTTTAATGACTTTCCTTATCAATTTGATTAAAAATGTGTGGTGAACTAATTAGGAGTGCTTAATTAGCTTAGGCAGATACTTTTATGGAGCATCTAAATCATGTTTTATTGTTTAAATTTTATGATACATCTAATTCGTACTCTATGATTTCAGTTATCGTTTAATTAACTGTTATGATGTTGAGTGTAATGTTGGATGAGGTTTCGTGATATGATGGTATGAGGATAATGATGCACATGTGGTTCTTATAATTGTTACAATAGTGATGATGTATGCTTATGATGATGATGATATGCATAGGCATTATGATGTTATGTTGAGGTATATTGACATGTTCATTTACTACGTGATGATATGTATTTAATGTTGAATGTTGATGCTATAAATTTGGATGGATATTATGATGTGACGCATGTGGTAATTGTATGTAGAGTTATGACCTGCAAAATTTTGTGATAACAATGATGTTATGTTCTCTTAATGACATGTAAGACTTGACATGTGGATTATTTTCTATGATACTATGATTATAACTAATGCAGTGGTTGCATGTTGAGATGTGGTGACTGACAGGAACTCCACAAATGGGCCGAGAGGGCCGGTTTATTTGATGATCTCGTGGGAGCCCATACTTGCAAGGGAGAATATGTAACACCATATGGGCTGGGGACAAACTCAATCAGAACAACATATGTTAGTGGTTACTTTTATCTTGTATAGCTCTTGAGGGGCTATGGGACCATCTTGAGGAGGCCAAGTGCATGATATTGTAGGCTAGGTGATTAGTATTGGATTGGGATGCCGAAGTTTGGTGGGGGTGTAAGGACTTCGATGCCTGGGGCTGTGCGCCTTAATAGTTGTGGAGGGAGTGGGCCAACCTTGCAAGATGCCCAGAGTCATTGAGTACTGTAGCGGATGCCTACCGTGGGGCAGATGAGGTTCGAGTCAGACGCGAGCCTTGGACTAGGATACAGACTGGGGAGGCTTATGCCTAGTTCCGAAAGTGGGAAAAAAGGGCAAAGATTCCTTGAGATTTCCCGGGTGTTGTGAAAACTTTTGATGCCTGCTGGTTATACTAGTTCAGCAGAGGGTGTAGGGCAAATATGCAGTAATAAATAACTAAATAAATAAAATGTTAAATAGTTCAATTTAACTTCGGGATGAAGTTCCTTAAAGAGGGGGAATATGTAATGTCCCCTAATAATAATAAAAATAAGAAATAATATAATATAATATTAAAATATAAGAAAATAAATGATAAACAATAAATAAAAGATAATAATAGTAAATAAATAGTACATAATGAAGAAAATACAATAATAATAAATAAATAAAATAACAAATAACAAATAACAATACTAGAGTTCTAAATAAATATAAATATAAATACGCTGTAAAAATAGTAAAAATAATTAAAATTAATAAAAAGTAAACTAAAATAAGAAATAGTTAATTAAGAGAACTATAAAAATAGTAAAAAATAAGTAAAGTTATCAAAAAGTAAAAAGGAATAAAATAAGAAATAATTAGATGATAACACATATAAGGTTGCCGTAGGAGCTCCGTGGCTGCTAGGGTTTATTCGGCTCTGGTCTGCTGCTTTGGCGCCTGCGGCGGCAGGGCTGCCTCTGGTGCGGCTTCCGAACCGCCCTCCTAACACCTTAGCATTGGCGCTTCATCTTTTCGTTGTGCGGCAAAGTTCTGTGCCGGGGGTTGTTGCGTCTGGAGGAGTTTGCTGTTACGGTTCTGGTAGTCGGTGGAGCGGATTTGACCGGCCTCTTCCCTTCTCTCCGGCGGTCTTCTCCCCTTGCGACGTGCTTTCCTCTGCGCGGCTCTGATACATCTCGTCTGCCGTCCCCGGGTTGGTGTGCCTGCTCTGCTTATTACATAGGCAGAGTTCCGTCGCATTGTGCTCTGTTTTGGGAGGCGGCGGAGTGCGTCCATTCTCTTCTGGTTTTTGGCGGACTTCGGCTCAACTCCATTCTCTGTTTTGGCGGTCCTTCCTAGCTGAGTGCTGAGCCGTGGTGCGCGGGCGGGGGCTTTGTTAGGCCTCATGGGGGCGAGGTGGCTGCCCTAGCCGCCTCTGCCCCCGGACCCGAAACGCCTCTGCTTTGTTAAGCCCTGATGGTTTCCATTGCAGAGGTGTGGTTTTATTTTTTTGGTTCTTTACTGGCTTACCTCGGCAGTTATTGGATGCGTTGAGGGATCTGTGGTGTGGAGTCTGTCTCTGCACCGATTCGTGCCGTCTCTTCAATGGTTGTTCCTGGTTGGTTTTCTATGGCTTCTCTGGATATATGGGCGGTATCTTCCTCTGGCTTCTTCGTTTCACTGTAGGAGAGTTGAGGGGGTGAGGGGTGTGGCTACCTTGGCTGATCCCTTCCATTTCGTGCCTCTCCTCCTTGTTTTGGCGGACATTTCGAACTTTCTGCACTTTCCCCAGGAGCTATTATTATTTTTCTGTTTTTTTAGCTTGTGATGGGTAGGGGTATCCTCCTGTTTGGGGTTTACAGATCCATTCATTGCTGCCCTGTTTGAGGGCTTTTCTGCATACTTCTCTTGAAGTATTGCTTTGTAAGTGGTTTATCCACACAACAGCATATGCGTTTCAGCATCTACAACATGTAATTTTCTGAAATTAATGGAAATTACGAATTCTCTTCTTCGGAAAAAAAAAAAAAAAAGAAATAATTATATTAAGAGAATTACTAAATTAAGTTAAACTTAAAATAAAGAATAAAAATTGCATATTGACACATGGAGTGTGTGCATGCGGTTCCCTATCCAATATTTGTTTTATTTACTAGACGACGAGTAAAATGAGAGACCATTCCATGATTCCATCATCCATTCTCTTGGGAGAAAAGTGTTGTGAGGCAAAGGATTCACTGGCAGTATTACGTTGATTGAGGGATCGGGGGTGGCCATTTGTAGCAAGATTTTGTGCAACTAAGCCTACGGTTGGGTGGAGAGTCATCCCCAAAACTTTGTTGCAGTTAGTAGGATTCAAATAACGTTCAACTCCGAAATCACAAGTAAGGGATTTCATCGCCACAGGTAAGTTGTCTCTGCTCATATTTCCGAAATTCGATGTTAACAATGTAAACTTTGAAACGGGAACTGATACAGTTACCCGTTTCGTAGAGTTAGCGAAAAAGTGACCCGATTTTGAAAATGGGTGATGCAAAACACACATATTTTTTTTTAAAGCATAGCTTTGGGCACTTTAATTTTTTTATGTACAATACGTTTTAGAATGTTAGTGATTTGCATATTGATTTAAAAAAGTGATGATTCTGCATCATGTCATTTTTTTAAAAGACCTTTTTTTTACTTTAAATTTATTCTAGTGTCACCCATTATGATTTTCAACCATAGAACAACAAACTTTATTTATTAATTCAAAAAAATATTATTTTCCAACTAGAATCAACTAATCTCAATCCCTAATGTTTTATGTTAAATCAAAACCCTCAATGTCCAAACTATTATCATTATATTTTAAGTGATACCAAAGTTGCTAATCCACTATATTAATTCCTCATTTAAAAATCCAAGAGTTAAAATGATAAAATAGTAACTTCAGTGACATTAACACAGAATCAAATAACATGATACTTATTTAACATTAATAGGGAATAAAATAAATCTACATGCATCATTTTGGAGTGGTTACAGTTATACTAATTACAACATAACAAGATCAAAGATTTTCTCGTTTACGTTGGGCGATTCCCAGAATCGCTCGACAACCAATATATTTCAAATTTAGGAATTTTAATTTGAATCTAATTCCTCTAAATTCTGGCAAAGTATCATTTATTCTGGTGTCACTCATTATGATTTTCAACCATTGAACAACAAACTTTATTTATTAATACTTATTTATTAATTCAAAAAAATATTATTTTCCAACCAGAATCAATTAATCTCAATTCCTAATGTTTGAGGTTAAATCAAAACCCTTAATGTCCAACCTATTATCATTATATTTTAAGTGATGCCAAAGTTGTTAATCCACTTCATTAATTCCTCATTTCAAAATCCAAGAGTTAAAATGATAAAATAGTAACTTCAGTAACATTAATAGGGAATCAAATAACATGATACTTTTTTAAACATTAATAGGGAATCAAATAAATCTACATGCATCATTTTGGAGTGGTTACAGTTATAATAAGTGCAATATAACAAGATCAAAGATTTTCTCATATACGTTGGGTGATTTCCGAAATTGCCCTGCTACCAATATATTTTAAATTTAGGAATTTAAATCTGAATCTAATTCCTCTAAATTCTGGCAAAATATCATTTATTGTAGTGTCACCCATTATGATTTTCAACCATAGAACAACAAACTTTATTTATTAATTCCAAAATATATATATTTTTTTTCTCCATAAAACTACTCTAGGGTATTATATTATATACATGAATAAATTACAAGCAGAGAAACAAGTTTTCCATGGCCAACTATGGCTCTGTGGTAAGCAGCTGAGAATTTCATACTCTAAGCATTGGCTGCCCCAAAACTACCTCAAAAAACAGAGTTTAACTTTGACAGTGCCCACGCAGGGGCCGAGACTGAAGCAGAACAACCCACGCAGGGGTGACATTGAGGATTAGCGAACTCCCAGACACAACTGAAAAACTTAGTAACAAACAGAGCATGACCTGTATAAAGATTACTAGACCCACGCTCAAGACTCGAACCAGACAGAGAATTATAGGACATGACCATATGACCGAGACCCAAAATCATCAAAATGAACCTGGCATGGGAATGACTAGAGAAATTAGTCTGCTGGTTCCGTTTCTTCCGGCTCCATCTCCACAATCGGGTATCCCCAGCCCACCAGCTCCTCTTCCGAGTCCTCTCCAGCTTTAGACGTCGACGCATCCTGTGCTTTTGCTTGAATTGGCTCCTTTCCCTTTGCTTCCCCCAGTTGTTCCCCTGCCTTATTCTCCAGATTTGCAGAAGTAGGAACTCTGCTGTCACCGTGTTCCTCTTCTGCATCTCTAATAAAGAGAATTGAAATGTGGACATTGAGATTGCCCAGCCTGAAGATGGTTGAGCCATAAGCCGGAAGCACCAGCGGCCTTGGCAATTGCTCAGGCGGGGCATCAGAGTCCAGGAACGAGAATGCCTGCAGATGGGGAATTCCGGCCCTGCGGAAACAATATTGACAACAACAATGGTGATGCGCCTCTGCAGCTGCAGGAGGGCGACCTGGTGCTCCACGACCCATTCCTCTTCGGCATGGTTGCCTCTCTCTGGTTCTGGCCATGAGGATGTAGAAAACCGGAGTTTCCGCGTCCCCAAGCCAATTCCTAAACTCCAAAATCGCCAGAGGCCAGAGAGTGTTCCCACACTTAGCTTGCTGAGAATGTCGCTCCCCATACCAGTCCGCCTCCTTAAGTTCCATGGCATTAATGCGAATGAACTCAGGCGCGAAGGCTTCAACATTAAATTCTCCAACCTGCCAGACCTCCTCCCGCGTTCGGTTGACTCGTGGCAGCTAGCGTTGGCCATGTGGCCTCCTCGTGCTAGCTGTACCCTCCTTCTTTTCGGATTAGACACCCGCATCCGGGGTTAATTCCAAAATATATTATTTTCCAAGAAGAATCAACTAATCTCAATCCCTAATGTTTTAGGTTAAATCAAAACCCTAAATGTCCAAACTATTATCATTATATTTTAAGTGATACCAAAGTTGTTAATCCACTTTATTAATTCCTTATTTAAAAATCCAGGAGTTAAAATGATAAAATAGTAACTTCAGTAACATTAACAGGGAATCAAATAACATGATACATTTTTAACATTAATAGGGAATCAAATAAATCTACATGCATCATTTTGGGGTGATTAAAGTAATAATTGCAACATAGCAAGATCAAAGATTTTCTCGTTTACATTGGGTGATTCCCAGAACAGCCCGGCTGCCAATATATTTTATATTTAGGAATTTTAATTTGAATTTAATTCCTCTAAATTCCGGCAAAGTATCATTTATTCTAGTGTCATCCATTATGATTTTCAACCATAGAACAACAAACTTTATTTATTAATACTTATTTATTAATTCAAAAAAATATTATTTTCCAACCGGAATCAACTAATTTCGATCCCTAATGTTTTATATTAAATCAAAACCCTTAATGTCCAAATTATGATACCAACGTTGTTAATCCACTTTATTAATTCATCGTTTAAAAATCCAAGAGTTAAAATGATAAAATAGTAAGTTCAGTAACATTAACATGGAATCAAATAACATGATACTTTTTTAACATTAATAGGGAATCAAATAAATCTACATGCATCATTTTGGAGTGGTTACACTTATAATAATTGCAACATAACAAGATCAAAGTTTTTCTTGTTTAAGTTGGGCGATTCCCGGAATTGCCCGGCTGCCAATATATTTTAAATTTAGGAAATTTTAATTTGAATCTAATTTCTCTAAATTTCGGCAAAGTATCATTTATTCTAGTGTCACCCATTATGATTTTCAACCATATAACAACAAACTTTATTTATTAATACTTATTTATTAATTCAAAAAATATTATCTTCCAACGAGAATCAACTAATCTCAATTCCTAATGTTTTAGTTTAAGTCAAAACCCTTAATGTCCAAACTATTATCATTATATTTTAAGTGATACCAAAGTTGTTAATCCACTTTATTAATTCCTCATTTAAAAATCCAAGAGTTAAAATGATAAAATAGTAACTTTAGTAGCATTAACAGGGAATCAAATAACATGGTAATTTTTTAACATTAGTAGGGAATCAAATAAATCTACATGCATCATTTTAAGTGGTTACAGTGATAATAATTGCAACATAACAAAATCAAAGCTTTTCTCGTTTACGTTAAGTGACTCTTGGAATCGCCTGGCTGCCAATATATTTTAAATTTAGGAATTTTAATTTGAATCTAATTCCTCTAAATTCCGGCAAAGTATCATTTATTCTAGTGTCACCCATTATGATTTTCAACCATAGAACAACAAACTTTATTTATTAATACTTATTTATTAATTCAAGAAAAATTATTTTCCAACCATAATCAACTAATCTCAATCCCTAATGTTTTAGGTTAAATCAAAACCTTTAATGTCCAAACTATTATCATTATATTTTAAGTGATACCAAAGTTGTTAATTCACTTTATTAATTCTTCATTTAAAAATCCAAAAGTTAAAATGATAAAATAGTAACTTCAATAATATTAAGAGGGAATCAAATAACATGATACTTTTTTAACATTAATAGGGAATCAAATAAATCTACATGTATCATTTTGGAGTGGTTACAGTTATAATAATTGCAATACAACAAGATCAAAGATTTTCTTGTTTATCTTGGGCGATTCCCGGAATTGCCCAACTGCTAATATATTTTAAATTTAGGAATTTTAATTTGAATCTAATTCCTCTAAATTTCGGCAAAGTATCATTTATTCTAGTGTCACCCATTATGATTTTCAACCATAGAACAACAAACTTTATTTATTAATACTTATTTATTAATTCAAACAAATATTATTTTCCAACCAGAATCAACTAATTTCAATCCCTAATGTATTATGTTAAATCAAAACCCTTAATGTCCAAACTATTATCATTATATTTTAAGTGATGCCAAAGTTGTTAATCCACTTTATTAATTCCTCATTTAAAAATCCAAGAGTTCAAATGATAAAATAATAACTTTAGTGGCATTAACAGGTAATTAAATAACATGATACTTTTTAAACATTAATAGGGAATCAAATAAATCTACATGCATAATTTTGGAGTGGTTACAGTGATAATAATTGCAACATAACAAGATCAAAGCTTTTCTCATTTATGTTGGCCGATTCCTAGAATCTCCCGGCTACCAATATATTCTAAATTTAGGAATTTTAATTTGAATCTAATTCCTCTAAACTCTGACAAAGTATCATTTATTCTAATGTCACCCATTAATATTTTCAACCATAGAACAAGAAACTTTATTTATTAAATCAAACAAATATTATTTTCCAAACATAATCAACTAATCTCAATCCCTATGTTTTAGGTTAAATCAAAACCCTTAATGTCCAAACTATTATCATTATATTTTAAGTGATACCAAAGTTGTTAATCCACTTTATTAATTTCTCATTTAAAAGTCCAAGAGTTAAAATGATAAAATAGTAACTTTAGTAACAATTTTTTTTCTAAGTTATACTAATTCTATTAATGAAAAAAGATATCATACACTGAGGTCGAAGCCTGTACTTAACCATGCCAAAGGAATGGCATCAACCAGCAAAAGTCTGGATTTGAACTGCCCAGAAGGGAAACCAGTCCGTAACCGAAAAAGTTCAGAAAATTAGCTTGCTTCCCACACAGGGGAAATCAACAAAGCATCCAGTTTTGTATCATTGTATCTAGTGATACCAAAAAAAGAAAACCCAATTGAAGAGCCGAAAATTTTATATTGTTTTCCCCAAAATCCCATTGGAAACAGAAAGCTAAAAAACAGATTCCCAAAGAAACTGAGACACGTGGCATGCTGAGTGGCAGACTGTGTGGTGGAAGCATGGCACGCTGAGTGGCAACAAGGTGGCAGACAAAGAGGCTGACACACGACATCGAGGTGGCAGGCTAGGGACGTGGCGGCGACGAAGGGTGCTCCTCCACAATGAAGCATCTGTACTCCTCCATGTCGCCACTTGCCAGCAGCGATGTCTCCGTGTCGCCAGCCTACAATGCTGGGTGTTCTTCCTTAACGAGACAACAATATTCATCCATTACCCAGTTTGTTTGCGGAGCCTCATTCACTTCCTTCCCTGCACGTCTGGTCTGCTGCTCCTAGCTCTGCTCCCCTGCTCCTTGAATGCTCGTCTGAGCCAGTTCTGGTTTGGCTTTGGTGTGGCTGCACCCTGCTATGGTGCGCCCACCACCAGCAATGTTCGATATCCCAATTGCCCTGGTGCTGCCACCTCCCATCGTTCCTTGCTCCTTAGTTGCAGTGATGCGTCCACTAGCCTCAGTGGCTTGTTCCTCAGAGCTCTGCTCTTCCTCGTGAAAGCGTATGGTTATGGTGGCCATGATGAGGGGCTTGTTCATGACGGAGTGGAAGGTGAATTGGGCATTCTGGAAATGCAATTGAGGAGTGGGTGGAGTGCCTTTAGGAGACGGGCCAGAAATGGAGGGGAAGCTATTGGGAGGCAAGGTAGAGGCCATTGAGTGGAGGCGACCTCTTCCACTGCGCGTATTTGGGTAACGACCTGGGATTGTCTTAGCCAGAGAGGAAGTGGTATACGAAGCAGGAGAGCATTGGGGGTGACTCAGGCTCCCTCGGTTCCCACCCCTACGGCTGCGCATCCTTTGTCGCACCATGTTGTCCGCAGGTGGACGCGAATTTCGTCCAGAATTGGGCACAATGGGATACAGTGTCACAGTGGAGCTTGTAGACAGTTCAACAGAGGGATGAGCAACCGGGGCCGAAGGGAAGATAAAATGACAATCCAATCTATGGGTGAAGTGGATACTCAAGCCAAAATCAATACAGCAAAGGAGGTTGCAGCGTCTCCCTGTGGTTGTGCGGGAGCTGGGTGCAGTCACTGCATGAGGGCAGAGGCATTGCAGAGGCCGAGGTTGTAGGGGTGGATAGGCAAGAGCAGAGGTGAAATTCTCCCGAGAATTCATGTTTGCGTTGAGCTGAGGTTGATGCGGTTATAAGAATGGAGGCATCGCTCACATAAGGTGCATTTATGGCGATTATAAATGCCATTTTTGGACCACTGTGCCAACCTGCGGAAGGCCATGTGGTCTCGCCATGCGCCAACCCAGTTGGCGGCCACCTCACTGTCCTTAATTGTCACCCGCATCCAGGAGAAACTTTAGTAACATTAACAGGGAATCAAATAACATGATACTTTTTTAACATTAATAGGAAATCAAATAAATCTACATGCATCATTTTGGAGTGGTTATAGTTATAATAATTACAACATAAGAAGATCAAAGCTTTTCTTGTTTACCTTGGGTGATTCCCAGAATCGCTCGGCTACCAATATATTTTAAATTTAGGAATTTTAATTTGAATCTAATTCCTCTAAATTCTGGCAACATATCATTTATTCTTGTGTCACCCATTATGATTTTCAACCGTAGAACAACAATTTTTAATTATTAATACTTATTTAGTAATTCAAAAAATTATTATTTTCCAACCATAATCAACTAATCTCACTCCCTAATGTTTTAGGTTAAATCAAAACCCTTAATGTAAGGACCTGCGGTCTGTGCGACGGGCACAACGAACATCCCGTGCGAAGTTGGCGAGCTGCGGTCATAACGACGAGCGTGTGAAGGTAAAATGCGCATGAGGAGATGTTTGGCTGCGAGTTTATATGATGGGGACAAGCTGCGCGAGTCACCCACAAGCCCACCGAACGATGGAGAAGTGTTAGGTGAGATGAGGAGGCAGTCCCATGAGATGGGAAAGCTAACCGAACGATGGAGAAGTGTTGGGTGAGATGAGGAGGCGGTCCCACGAGATGGGAAAGCCGACCCACCTCACAGGCCAACCAAACACATAGTTCGAAGGTCGGCTGCACGATGGAAGGAAGGTCATCCAGTTGGCACGACCACACCTCATAGCCGTATACATAGGCGGATGAGAGGTGGATCAAAGGCATCAACGAAGCATTCGATCATCAATGAGCTCGAGCATCCACGAAGAGGTGCGAAGGAGGTGCAGGTCAAAGTGTGGAGGAGCAGGCGTAGGAGGCGCAAAAACCGCAGGTTTAGATGCGCTCGCCCGCCGGGCAGACCTACATGGAGGTGGCACGAAGTTTGGTGAACGGGTGAGTTGAGTGGTGGGTCGCACGAAGGCACCCGCTCGACAGTCGAAATGAGTTCGGTAGGCAGGTCGCACGAAGGCGCGCCCACCGGGTGAAAGAGTTGGAGCCGGGTCGCATGAAGGAGCCTGCAGTTGGTATCACGGGTGGAGGGCCGCACGAAGGCGCGCCCGCTTGCATTTGGTGATACAGGTGGAGGGTTGCAAGAAGGCGCGCCTGCCTGTCGGTTGAACGGGCTACTCGGGTGGAGGGTGCACGAAGGCGCCTGCCCGACGTTGAAACGAACTCGGGTGGAGGGTGCATGAAGGTGCCCGCCCGACGATGCACAAACTCAAGTGGAGGGTGAAACGAAGGTGTCCGCCCGCAGTGAACGAGTTCGGGTGGCTGCATGAAGGTGTTGCCCGACGGTTGGATGAGTTGAAATTTGGCTAAGTGTGGATTGTGAGAGTGTCCACCGCGTAAGGTGTCCATGAGGTGGGCAGCTCGTGGGCAAGACACGAAGTCTGAAATTTATCTAAGTATAAAAATCTGGGTTGCCAAGGTATACTCATAAATTTATAAATGTTGAAAATATATTGAAATAGGGCAAACTCATATTCAGGGAGTTGCCCCTCCCTTTATACTGTTGCAATTGTGTTGTTTATGTATAATTGCTGTGGATAATGAATGTGTATGGGTGTTCATTAGTATAAAGACTAATTTAAATACTTGGTGAAGAAAAATAATCTAAGTATCGAATGTTAAGACGTAGTCCATGAACATAAGTATTAGTGAAAAGAAAGTGTTCGGTGGTGCCGCACCTCGCTATAAGCAGTTGAAAGACTATCGCAGGTGTAGGGGTGTGACACTTAATGTCCAAACTATTATCATTATATTTTAAGTAATACCAAAGTTGTTAATCCACTTTATTAATTCCTCATTTAAAAATCCAAGAGTTAAAATGATAAAATAGTAACTTCAGTAACATTAACATGGAATCAAATAACGTAATACTTTTTTAACATTAATAGGGAATCAAATAAATCTACATGCATCATTTTGGAGTGGTTATAGTTATAATAATTGCAACATAACAAGATCAAAGCTTTTCTTGTTTACATTGGGCGATTCTCAGAATCGCTTGGCTGCCAATATATTAAATTTAGGAATTTTAATTTGAATCTAATTCCTCTAAATTCCGGTAAAGTGTCATTTATTCTAGTGTCACCCAGTATGATTTTCAACCATAGAACAACAAACTTTATTTATTAATACTTATTTATTAATTCAAAAAAATATTATTTTCCTTCGAGAGTCAACTAATCTCAATCCCTAATGTTTAGGTTAAATCAAAACCCTTAATGTCCAAACTATTATCAATATATTTTAAGTGATACCAAAGAAAAAGATTTGGATAGGTTATTCTAAGATTCCCCCCCCCCCCCTTCAGGATCGGATGTGAAAGTTTCCTCTCATTCGGGTCAAGTGACTAAAATAAAAGATGCAAAATACTCCTTTTCGCTCTAAAGAGAGATCGCTACTCTCTGCTCAAGTTCCAAGTGAAATTGAGTATTCATTTATTTTATGAAAAGTTGTTAATCCACTTTATTAATTCCTCATTTAAAAATTCAAGAATTAAAATAATAAAATAGTAACTTCAGTAACATTAACGAGGAATCAAATAACATGATACTTTTTTAACATTAATAGGGAATCAAATAAATCTACATGCATCATTTTGGAGTGGTTACAGTTATAATAATTGCAACATAACAAGATCAAAGTTTTTTCTCATTTATATTGAGCGATTCCCAGAATCGCCCGGCTGCCAATATATTTTAAATTTAGGAATTTTAATTTGAATCTAATTCCTCTAAATTTGGCAAAGTATCATTTATTCTAGTGTCAACCATTATGATTTTCAACCATAGAACAACAAACTTTATTTATTAATACTTATTTATTAATTCAAAAAAATAGTATTTTCCAACGAGAGTCAACTACTCTCAATCCCTAATGTTTTAGGTTAAATCAAAACCCTTAATGTCCAAACTATTATCATTATATTTTAAGTGATACCAAAGTTGTTAATCCACTTTATTAATTCCTCATTTAAAAATCAAAATCCAAGAGTTAAAATGATAAAATAGTAACTTCAGTAACATTAACAGGAATCGAATAACATGATATTTTTTTAACATTAATAGGGAATCAAATAAATCTACATGCATCATTTTGGAGCGGTTACAGTGATAATAATTGCAATATAACAAGATCAAAGCTTTTCTTGTTTACATTGGGTGATACCCGGAATCGCCCGGCTGCCAATATATTTTAAATTTAGGAATTTTAATTTGAATCTAATTCCTCTAAATTCCGGCAAAGTAACATTTATTCTAATGTCCCCCATTATGATTTTCAACCATGAAACAACAAACATATATATATATATATATATATATATATATATATATATATATATATATATATATATATATATATAAGCGTTATATAATATTAATAATAATAATAATTTTATTTTTTTAAGTGGAATCAAAATTATATTTATATTTTTATAGGGTAGTGTGAGTCTTTTTTTTTTGTTTTTAAAACAATTTTTTTTTTTTTAACAATCTTAAAAAAAAATTAAATCAAAATTTTAAATTTTAAATTCGGTTTTACTGGCATTTTTTAAAAATGTTGAAAATTGACACTAAAAAAAAAAACCATCATTCCACTATCAATACTTTTCATTTTCAGGGTGTTTTTTGCACAATTTTTCCACAAAAAAAATCGTTTTCACTACCATTTTTAAAACATGTTCGAAATTGACCCTAAAAGAAAAAACCATCGTTCTAGTATACACACTTTTCGTTTTTAGCATTGTTTTTCAAGTTTTTTCTGGTTTTTTGGGCCAGAGTTCCCCATTTGAGTTTATAGTTCCCGTTTAAAGTTTACATTGTTTGTTAAATAGTTGATAAATTGTGTGTTGATTATAATTTGCATAATTAATCTAATTAGTTGCATGTTTTAATTTCGAGGTTGTTACATGGTAATTCAAGCTTGTATGAACAATTATCTATCCGTAGATATCAAGATTTCACTTTTAAAAGATTCTGCTAGATCTATTTTACTTTCTTCTTAACGATAATCCTGTGATGCGAATTACTTTTGCCCATGATTAAAGTCTTTTCCATGCTTCGAACTCCGAATAGATCTTGTTTTGTTAGCATATCTCAGCATTTAATACGCCTTATCATTACATCTTGTGACCTCGCCCTATTTGATCATTTCCCATAATGGTAATTAATGTATTGACATGTCGTCGATTCACCATATCACTAAAGGTCACGATCGACCTTCATTTTTATTGGGGGGGTGAAAAGTCACACGTATGATAAGATATCTGTACATTTGATCATTGTAGTAATTCCGCCTACATTTGTTGTATTGAGGTAATAGTTGTTTGTTGCTATTTTTCTTACATATTTTGGCTAAAACTTTGTATGTAGCTCCAGGTTACTCTTTGAGAGATAGTAAAAATGGGTGGTCGATCAATCTGTAGTGAACCAACCCAATTACGAACTTGTGAACAAGCATGAAGAATTCTAGAGCGGATGGGTTGGATCAAGTATTTCTCCCGGTTACAAGGATTCGATAATTCAATCGCTTTGGAACTTTTACAAAACTTGAACAATGGAATAACTATGATAAAAGGCAATCAAGTACCAGTTAACAAAGCAGTCTTAGCAGAGGTTACAAGCATCTCCATGGAAGGTGAAAAATGGATTGATAAACACACCAGGTTGTAGAGTGCAACATTGTTGTTCATGTATCTCGGCGAAGTGTTGGTTAGAAAAAGCAAGGAATATTAACCTGTTTCCTTTCCAGAACCATGGAAGGAATTAGCAGTACAAAGGTACATTACCTGCGACGATCGATACAACGTAGTTAGAACTCGACATCTGAAGATGCTGACAGTACTTAAGCAGAAGTAGATAACGAAGAAGCTAATATGGTAAGGGAAGAGATCATGCAAGAACAAGCCCATACTTCAATACCACAAAAGCTGACCAGGGCTAAGAAGAGAATAACATCCCTTCTAGTCTCTCTACTCACCAAACGTAGAAGGTCGGCCAGACTTATTAAAACAAGAAATCCCACAAATTCTAGTGAACAACCAGTAGAAGAAAATGTATCTTAGAAGTCTCCTGATGTTCAGGAAACTCATTAAGAAAATTAACCTCGAATTCATGAGGAAGAAATAGCTCAAGTACTGGAGAGTATGGGAACCCTTTTCAATCCTGAGGAAAATGATGGTTTTTCGAAAATTTTGCCCGAACGAACCCCGACACCCGATTTTCCTATTTCCCCTTCCAATTTGAATGCTACTGTTATGTTGCAATCTTCAAAATAACCTGGGAACCCTTATCCCCAAGAACATTCAAGAGAGTCTATTGCGACTATTATGGACCCTGGTTCCCCTTTTGAAGGAACAATTTTACAATATCCTAAGTGTCAAAAGACTAGTGATGATCTTACTAGCATGTTTCAGTCTGATAAGGACCCTACAAAACTTGTAATCATTTATATAGCCAAAAAAGTCGTAATCGAGGGACCCGAGACTATTGTTGCTATCCCTTCTACTTCAATTGTTCAAACCAAAAAACTTGTTGGAAATAGAAGAAGAAAAATCAGCCATGAAATGGAGTTGCTTAAGAAAGAAAATCAGAAATTACAAAGGAGAGTGGGGCATCTCAGAAGCTGGTTAAGGAACAACAAGAGAAATTATAAAAGAAGGCAAGGAACTCAAACGTCTAAAGCTCAAACGGAGAGTTTTGTTGCCTTTGTAGAAACCCAGTCAAAGAAAACCCTTATTGTTGCTATAGGGACATAGATTGATTTGGGTATCAATGTGATGACCATCGTGGCAACTATTCAAACATAATTGTTGGTTTTCATTGACATGACTACTTAGACAGAGCTTGTACCTCCTTACACCCCCTTGATTATGGATGCTACCATTTAGGTGTTGAATAAAACATTTGAGGAACAACAGGAGACCCTGAGACAATACCAAGGAGAAGTGGTGCCCCAAAAGGAGCATCAGGATTTTTTACAAAATTTTAAAGCATTGTCCATCACTAAGGATGAGACTTATGCCAAACTGGGGGAAAAAAGATAAAAACGGTACATGGCCAACTTGAGAAAGCCCTGGAATAGATGAACGAGGTTTACTCCATCTATTATGATGCTTTGTCATGTAGGTCCCCAGCTAAGAACTATGCTTTGTTTTTACTTGAACGATATCTACTGCTCAAGGTCAAAGTCAATCGGTCCAATCAACCTTCTGAATTCAATATTGTTTTTGATTTTATCAAGTCCTTTCAACAACAGGATGATCATGTAAAATACTTTTTATGTGAACTGTATATGCATAATTTCTTCTTAAAGGACCAGAGGGATGAAAACCCCAGTCCCTTCATTGGCGATGTACAATTCCAGGCATTCATTTCTTTCACCAAGAATTAGATAAGATGGTCAAAATCTCATGATACATTTCAATGAAGGGAGAATGGTCTTGACCTTTGGGTCAGGGGTGAACCAACGAGCCCTCTGTGTACAGTCATCAAGCATAAAAAAATAAAAATAAATAAATAAATAAATAAATAAAATAAAATAAAATAATAATAATAATAATAATAATAATAATAAATAATTATGGAACAACCTGGTGTTGTCTCTGCCCTCACACTTGTTCATAATGATGTTCTCCAAGTTGGATTGGAGTATTTTGAATAAATCAAAGTAGAAGTTCTCCATGCTGCTAAACAGAGGTGGAAGATGTCCACCAATGAGGTGAAAAATAGGGAACCTTTTAACTACAAAAATTTTCAAGCAACAACAAGCAGAATGCGAGAATACACTCACTTGGTCCTAGCAGAAGGGCCTAAGTGGATCGGATGTAGGTATAAATTTCCCATAATTTGGTACCCTCCAAATGAATACAAACTCGAGTATGAACTCTTAGAGGAAGATAAGACTATAACATTCAAGGAAATAAAAAATAAGAACAGTTTTTGGCACTATGGCAAACAACCTTACCCAACCTACTCTTTAACACTCCTACATGTCAATCATCTCTTTGCCTGAGGACATGTAAAAAAGTAAGCTGGGGAGTGATGTTGGGTCATGGAATTGGTATGATTCTCCCCTTTGTTTCTTAAGTTAATAATTAGTTTTTCAAGTTCTTTAGGTTTAGATTGTAATAATTTGGAAGTTCGAAGTTCTAGAAAGAATTTAATGACATCTTGATATTCTACCTTGTCAATGAGTCAATTTGATACTAAAGACATCATTAACTCACAATCTGGGTTAATTTATGTACAAGAAATATTTGATGGAAGATTGATGCTCCCTAAATCGTTGAAGAGAAACCAAGTTGTATAAGAACCGTTGGGCTAATCATGACATGTTGATCAAGGATTCGTGCTTATGTGCATGGAACAATTAAAGAAATGATACAATCTGTTATCCCATAAATATGATGGAGATTTTATAGTTCAACTAAGAAATCCTGAGAATCTTCTGATTCTCAGGATTCTCAGGATATATTTACTATTCCAGCATTAGATATATGTTGTAATATATAAATGAAGTTAAACTCTAGCAAAACAAATTATTATTATGATTCTCACTGATTGTAAAAGGTGACTAAAAAGTAGATCGTCGTAAGGTTTTTACAGACCTTTTTGTAATTCTCCTTTGATATCAATGAAAGCTCAGATGGTTCGGTTTTAATCCAGTGTATTGAATTTTCTCTAAGATGGTTAAATTCCAAAGACCTTGGACCCAGTCCTGGAATGATCATTGTCTTCTTTGTATCATTATTTTTTGTTACTTTCAGCTTTGAATAAATTGTTTTCCCCTGTGTGCATTTTCATATTTACTTTTTAATTGAGCGAATTTCCATTTGCCAAGTTTTACTGTCAACATTTACGAGCAATTATAGCAGTTAACAATTAGATAGAATTTCCTTTAAAAAGCATTATACTTCATTCTTAATTTTCACAGTAGATTAAGGATTGTTGGTTTCGTAGAAGTTAATACTTTTTTGGTAAATGCATCTTAATCTATTTATCATAGTTATCATTTCCCAAAAAGATAGTTGAGCTAGTTTATGATTTATGCACAACGTTTTATTCCTGTCTCTAGTTTGATAAGATCATTCATTTTTATGGGAGAGCTTTTTCAATGTTCCTTCTTAGCTTTTGCTTCATGTTAGTATTACATAGATCCAAGTAATTTAAGTACTATCCCTGCACCGACTGTGCTGACAACCTTGTAATAAGAAGATGAATCCGAGGTTGATAATCTAATGTATAGAGGATTAAGGTGATTCTTTAGGAACAACTTAGTACCCAACAACTCTCTCAACACTACTGTTAAATGTTGGGCATGCTCTTCCTTGTTTTTAAAATATACCAATATATCATCAATGAACACAATAACTAACTTACTCAAATACGGATGCAACACATTGTTCATCAACCACATAAATGTAGCCAATGCATAATCTGAGAGTTCCATCTTTCTTCTTCACGAGCAATACCAATGTGCCCCAAGGTGATACACTTAGTATAATGTATCCTTTGTCCAACATTTCCTTTAACCACAACTTCAATTGGACCAACTTTGGAGTGCTCATCCTGTAAGGTGCCTTTGATGCTAGAGTTGCCCCTGGCACTAACTCAATAGAAAAGTCAACCTCCCTGTGAGGTGTAAACTATGAAATGTCCTCAGGAAATACATCATGAAACTGTTGTAGAATTGGCTACCTACTCAAAACATCGGTATCTTCAACTTCCTTACCATTGTCACTAGAAATGTGCACTACAAATAACATACACCCTTTCCTGTGACTACGCTTTGCTTGCATAGTTGTCACCATCCTAACTAATGTGGCTTTATTCTATCCCTGTAAGTCTCTTGGTTCCCCGTTGTCATCGACACAATCAATGGCTTTATCATAACAATCTACCTTGGTTCTATGAAGATACAACTAATCCATGCCCAACAACATATTGTATGATCCCAACGGTAATACATTCAAATGTGATGTGGTAGGCATACCATTCAAATCAAATGCACAAGCTCTTACCCAATGATGAACTCACTTCTTTGTACCTGTAGCAAACTACATTAACCAAGATTCTACACGCAATTCCTTACTCAAACTACACTTATCCACCAAGTCAGGACTAACATAACTATAATTAGATCCAGGTTCAATCAAAATAGAAATAACTTAATCACAAAGCTTACCGTCTATCTCAATGATAGATACCTGATGATCTGCATGTTTGTTATCCAATGCTACATAAATACGAGGAACACTCTGACCAACATCCCCAATAGTCTGTGCCTCCTGCGCATTATATATCTGAGCCCTACCACCCTGATTTTGTGGAAATATCTCTTAAGGTGCTCCTTACAGCATGTCCAACACTCCAACAGACCAATACGCTCACCTTTATGTTGTTGATGTTGTTGTGACCCATGTCCCTATCTAGCTACATTAAACCTTTTTTGTGGTGGCACATTTTCTTTTTCATCTTCCATTTACCTTTACCTTTGTCTTTCCCTTTCCATCCTTGATGAGATTCATTCTTATGCTTTGATTGTTCATAGCAATGCATCAATTTCCCAATAACTTCCTCAAGTGACCGAGGCTCGTCATACTCAATCTGATCTCTAAATGCTAATGGAAATCCACTAGCAGATCATAGAACTTTAGCCTTCTCATCTTTAAGATACAATACATACCTCAATAGGTCCAAAAATTTGGTCGTGTACTCTTCATCTGTCATTGATCCCATATTTAGCTAATAGAATTCTTTGGCCTTACTGTCATAGTACCTTTTTGAAAAGTATTTATTCTTGAAAAAGCCTCTTCATCTCATGCCAACCCAATTCATCTGTCCTGATGTCTTTGTCCCACTTCACATCTTCCCACCAAATGTCCGTTTTAACTTTCAAGCGGAAGATCACTACTTTGGCCTTCATGTTATCTGTGTAATTATGCAACTCAAAGAATTTGTTCATCCCAAGTATCCAAGCCTCTGCATCTTTTAGCTTCTTCAAGTCTCCATCAAAATTAGGTGGCTTTGCTTTCTTAAACTCATCTAGAAAGTATCCCCTACCACTCCTCCTGTAAGGATGATAACGATGTCGATCATGTTGTCTATCCGAACCAGAACTATAATAGTACCTGTATCCATTACCTCTCCTATCCAGAGTATCCAACAATCTTCCATCTCTAATAGTGTCATCTCTACTTGAAATGTGACCACCATGAAACCTACTGCCATATGCCCCATTCGTTATGTCCTCATGTCCATGGATGATCCGAAGTGGCCATTGTCACTGTAATTATGACAATCTCTGAAGAAGTATAGCATTAATCCCTGTCTGTTTCTCTTGTGCATGTATGATCCGGTCATTATCTTCCTTACAACTCCTTTTTTCTTCCTTCAAGCTTCTCAAATTGTCTTCCAAATCAGAAGAGTGCCCAACACCATGTTTCTCATTTGATTCATAGGGAGAGACTTTGTAGTCTACCATCTTGCTACCCATTTGATCTTTCTGATGCAAGGCATACTATGTCAGCTAAACCAAATCACAATAAACCAATGTACCTTGGCATAGCTCAGGGAGGATGTCTTATCTGCAAGATCATCAAATCACGTGATACATGTATAACATAATCATAACAACATATAGACATATACAAATAAGTGCATCAACACATAAGCATCATTCTAGCTAGAGTCCAATCATCAATGCATGATCATATCAATTACACATACCATGACCTCATGCATGAAAACAACCATTACGTCATTGTACACATGGCCACATGCAAACATCAACATGCATAAGCAACGCGTAATCAACCACACACATGCATGAATGCATATAATCAAGCATAAGCGAACAATACTTGAAACCAAGCTTACAAGAATGATACATGCAAACAAGCATACAATAATGTAACCATGCATACAAGAATATAACCAAGCGTACAAAATGACACATGTAAGCAACATATAACAACATGTAACCAGTCATACACTCATGACGATGCATCCCACAACAACAATCTCAACTTCCACATGGCGACATCACTACAACCATGATCAACACCATGCGATGCAACAAGCACATGGAAAGCAAGCATAAGAGACACACATACAGTCGACATGCATGCATGACGAACACACACAGCCCATCCAGTCCAAGGGGTGAACCATGCTCTGATACCATTCTGTAACACCCTCCTCCCACATCTACCCAAGTAACCAGACAACAGGGGTAAACATGTGACGAGAGGCTACTATGATTAGATTAAACCTCCTATGTGACCTTCAGGAAATGGAATCGATAGAAACACAACATACATACCTTCCACATCAGCTATATGACCCCTGAGAACCATCCCAACAAATTCAGGCAGCTAACCCTTACATCCCATTGAAGTTTTTGACCACTTGAACTCTAGACACTCTCATGTTATAGACCTGCTAGCGTCCAAAAGGCTTTAGACGCTCTCATGCTATGGGCATGCTAGCGTCCAGGGACTATTTTGTCTAGTTTTGAGCTAGCGTGCCTAGGATTTAAGCCACCTTTTCAGGCCCAGAGCCCAGGTAATTGCCCATAATTGAATGACATCTCCATAACAGTAAAATAACGGGGAAACAATGACGCAAAAGTAGATAGTTGAACAAGCCCCTAACCAGACCCCTACTAGCTATGAAAGGAATTTCATCAAACATATCAAAAATATGTAATCTACAGGTGTAAACAACATATTTAAGCATAGGAATCTCCTACTTATTTGAGAATTGCTAAGAACTATTGTTCCCTCATATCATTTGTTGCATTATCATATATTAGGTCATAGATACATTGCCCATTCTTTTACAAGTAAAAACATGATGAGAGCCATACGTAGGCATTGTCATAAAACACCTATATAACCATCATAATAGCAACAGATATACCAATGAAATCACAACCATATGATCCACATATAAATCAATATAATATTCATAGATATACAAGAATAAATAACCTCTCATTAATGATGCAAAATCCAAACTCGGGATGGGACTATCACGTTCCACCTGACCATAGAATGGCTAAGCCAAATCTCTCTTTATCCATTCACTGCCATGCCATATTCTAAGCATGAAAGTGGGGCTCAAACCAAAAGAACCAACCAAGGCATCCCAAGGCTAAACCACCTCACCCTCATTAATGGAAACCAGGCTTTATCATAATCCATCTCGGATCACTAGGCCAACACAATAAACATGTCATGATAGGCTTTACCATGATCTCCACCTAATCACTAGGAAAAAACAAGCATGGATGCCACCAAATTTCTCCACCTACACTGTGAGGAATTTTCCTGTCTCCTGATCACTAAGACAATCCAAAATTGGATCACTAGGCCCTAAACCGAGACCCACTCTCCAAGCTTTACCACATATCTCGAACCTGAGATTACTAGGCCCAATGGAGAGCAATCCACCTCTTGGATTTACCTTATATCTTGCCATTCATCAACAAGGATTCCTAGGCCCACCGAGCAACACAATCATGGCTTTACCGCAACCCACAATCTGGCTCAGGGGTCACTATTCCAGTGGCTTTACCATGATCCATAGTCTGGCTGAGGGACCACTAGGCCATGTGCTCTATAATTTGGAGATCCACCTCACTCAACTTTGAATCCTTCCTGCAATCCTGCTCAACCAAAACATGAGAACTCCATCACACCATAGCCATCCAGAAGGCTAGGATGAAAACACTTTCACACTTGGCAAAACCCATGTCACAACAGCAAAAGAACCACATGCAATACCATGCATGCCAAATCTAGCAAGGAAAATACACATGAAAATCGATACCTACAAAGAATCCTTTCGTAGCTGCTTGATCCTGCCTTTCTCTACTTGATCTTTTCTTCCTCCTACCTTCTTTTCCTTTCTTGATCCAATGCCAAAATGCTCCAAGAAATAAGTGTCCAAAAGTGTGTGAGAGAGAGAAAAATGAGAGAGATCCAAAACTGAAATGACAAAAAGGTTACAAACTTATCCTTAGAAGCCTTTTTATCAATGAGGCCTCTATTTTCTTCATTTTCCATTATTTTCCTTCTTTTTCCTCCTCACATGCAACCTGTGACCTTTCACCTCCCTTTTCTCCTAATTTCCATTATTTTCTTAAATAAATGTGCCAAAAATGTCATTTTTCCTTTCTAGAACCTTAGTCATTGCCTTGTACTAATTTCCTTAGCCATAATAAACCGAATGAACACCCACTAAGATGTTATGCCCAACATTCAACTTGGAATAAGTGTCCCATCAACTGTGGTTATTATTTTGCCTTTATTAACTTTTATTACATAGAATTTTCACCAGGGTTGTTACAATAGGCATCTAAAATAAGTTAAGCATCAGTGTTTGCTTGCCATAATGAAGGGATGTTTTTTGCAAATGCATTTATCCACACATCGCAAGGATTTATTTTGAGCAGTATAATTGGCTGAGTAATAAAAAATCGTAAGAGCACAATATATTCTTGTTTTGTAACTCCAAGATCAACTAAAAACATGGAAAATGTTATGTTCTTTGAATAGGATTTGTCATGTAGAAAGAACAAAAGTTTCTTTTGCGTTGTTTGCATATCATTGTTTTAATTGCACAATGGATACAAGATACAAGTTTCATCAATTAGTGGGATAGGGAAACCAAATCTACAACTATAATTTTTAGGTTTTTTGCAAGTTTTTGTGTGGTGATCAGTCTGAAATTGAATCATTTGATTTGAAAAAATTGTTGAATCACAAGTCAAATACTGATCAGTGAAACCTATGACATTGACATCAGGGGATTATTGTTATAGTTGTGCATTTTGAATCCAAAGCAATCCATGGTCATGCTCTGTTCCTCTACTTTGGAATTCTGTAATAAAAAATAATCTTGCACTTGACCAAATAATTCATTGTTTTTTGTTATCAAGGAACGTAGTGACGAGATTCTATGCCTATAATATCGACTACATATGAATAGTTGACGTTTGATCAATGTGTCAATGCATTCATCATCGAAGTTATTTGCCTAATTTGTTATGGAGTTTGTACTTTATATTTTTAAGGCATTTGTCAATGGTTCCCAAAGATGCTCAGCAATAGTGAATGCCACAAAGAAAGTAAGTGGATCAAGTTGTCATATCATTGCACATGTATATTTTTTGTAAATGTTCAAAATAGTCAGGCGATGTGTGAATGCTTATTAAACATTGATATGCAATTGGTGACTTTAATAATTTCTGAACATTGCTTTTATTTTTAACGTCTTTAGCAATTAGTTTTTGTCCTTTTAGCTCTCCTTTGTGAATAGAAATCCAAGTTGAGTTATAAACATGGTTAATCAAAATACGAATTGCTTTAAAAAATATGTTTGTAATATGTGTTGAAAAGTCACCGGACTTGTGTAACAGTTCCCACAGTGCAATTTTTTGATACGAAAAGCGATTGATAACATCAGTAGGGTGACTTGATCCAAATAACGGTGTCAGAAAGTTTAGTTCTTCAGAAAAATTGCCTTGAAAAATACCTAGGGGGCGAAACCCTTCAGAAGGTGCAATATGTATTATTCTTGTACCAAGATCATGGATAAGGTGGGCCTCTAAATAACCATGTACAAGTGTTTCAATTCCTTTCTCTATACCATTATCTGTATTTGGTGAGTCGAGTTCCTTCATTTTTGGACTATCATTTTGATTATCTTGTCTACTTTGATCAAAATGTTTTTTCTATTCATAGTTGATTACTATTTGTTTACTTTTGTATAGAGATGTGTTGCACAAGTAATGCAATGCACACATCACTTTCTTTGGTCGAATATTTTTAGACAAATAGGCATTCTTGTATTCTAATTTTATTTTTAGCATAATTCCCACTGCCATATTGTCATCAATATCCCCAGGCAATGCTCTTTGAATTCTATCTAGAGTAGAAGGAACATTTATGATTGTTCTTGTTAATCCAATTTGTGATCTTTTGTAGCCAAGTTGTCTTATTTGTGAAAAATCCATGCTTGGTGCCACTAACCTCTCTTCCAAATATGTCAATTGTGCGACAAACATCAATTTTTCATTTCGTCTAATATAAAGAGGTGATGCAAATGTAGGTACTTTTTCATAGAGTTTTGCATTGTTACAAGATTTGCATATTTGTTCATTGATTTTAATGGTTTTGAACTTGGAAGTAGTCATTACATAGAAAATAGTAGATAATATGTCTTTGTTAATATATTGCATGTCCTTTCCAAAGGGAAATCCATCACAAATGCAACATGCATATGTAGGTGTTTCTTATATTGATTGCAAATATGCCTCAATTTATTTTTTTGACTTTACATGTTGATTTTTATGCTTCTTGTATTATAGCATCTTGTGCTCGTATTGCAGATTTCAATTGATGTAAGTGAATGTACCGCTTACTATAGGCATTTGAAAAAGAAGTAGAGACTTTTTTGTTCTTTTGTGTCTCCATTCAAAAAGGATTATTGTCCTCATTTGATGATGTGGAATCCTCTGATACTACAACAATTTTTCTTTTGAATCATTGACCGGAGAATCCACAGTTTTAACATTTTTGTACCAACGTTTCAAATCCCAAATGGGATCCATCTTCAGGATAAGAGAATGATGATGACAGAAGAGCAACGGAGAAATAATAATAAATAGTGATGAGGATAAAACATTTGGAATAACAATAAACTGTCGGCTGAAATAATAATTTTTATTTTTATATAATTTAATATTAATTTGTATTTTTAAATTTTTTTTATAAATATATTAATTTGTTTTATTAATATTATATATATAATCTTAATTATTATTATTTTTTATTTTTATTTTTTTTGATATTATGTTGTCAATTGACAAATGCTTTAATTGAGTAGAACATCTAGTAAACATAGATTCTTTTCTAACAAGACATCTGCAAGGAACACTCGAGGTCGGCTTGGAGTTATCTCTTTCCAAGATTCCTTGGAGCATTTGTGGTGAACTAATATTCTCAACATTTTGAATTTCCATAATTTCATGGAAATGTGCATGCTTTGTATATATTGGTACATGCATAAGGTACATGACTTTAGAGCAAATTTTTGATGAATAGAATCTCAAGGAAATATCTTTTGTTTCTATATATATATATATCAAAGAGTTCACATATCCATTGTATTGCAAAATATTTTCTCTCTATATGTCCATATGCATATGAAATTGATAAAATTATAATATAAGCTTGTCAATCATTGATACATTGCTCTTGTTCAATGTTTTTATCACTGAGGTGTTGTTGCAAGAAATTGATAGCTCTATCATCATTGCAAATGAAACAACTGTAAAAAGTTTTGCAATTGTTTTTCTTATATTAGACATACCAAACCATGGTGCAAGTGTGAAAATAGACTCAAACAAAGAGTCATGACAGTCATTGAATTTTTTTTCTTCGATAGATCATAAAACATTGTTCAAAATAAGATTTGCTCAATTGACAATATGTCAAATTGTCCATGTGAGAATCAGTATGGGCAAATGCATGGACCGATCGTTCTATTTTATTGAAGCTACACTATCTACTGTGTTATGTAGCAACAATGGTTCAAAATGTCCACATGCAAGATTTTGATTATGAGGCAAAATATTATATTGATAGTCATGAATATCCGAATTGAACTGTAGATATGCTTGGCCATTTGTAAATAGCCAAACATTGACTGGAACTGACAACCACTTGGAGAACCATTTGATACAAAATGCATTCCCCCATAAGCTAATTGTAGTTCGAGCATAAATAAAAGAAGGTGTAGACAATCCTTTCAAGTACATTTCAAGATCATAAACATGATGATAAATTGTGGCAGTTATAAGAAGTTGAACAACAATCCCATGGCCAAAATTCACATTCCAAGGAACATTTTATGAACAGACATCTGGTGTAGCAATGGGATCACCCCTATCGCCAATTGTGGCCAACCTATACATGGAATATTTTGAGAAGAAGGCCTTGGAATCTTATCCTTTAAAACCAGCTTGGTGGAAGCGTTTTGTCGATGACACCAATATAAAATGGACCCATGGTAAAACAGAACTCGACAAGTTTTTTAATCACCTTAACTCCATCTCCCCTGATATAAAATTCACTATGGAGCTTGAAGAAAATATGAGCATCCCTTTCTTGGACATTCTTATCATCAGAAAAGAGGATGGCTCTTTGGGCCATAAGGTTTTCAGGAAGTCAACTCACACGGAGAGCTACCTTCATGCGGATTCCCACCATCACCCAGCCCAAAAGCTTGGCGTTCTGAACACTCTTGCCATTAGAGCCCTCCGAATTTCTGACTCAGAACATATAAATGAAGAGAAGAGGCATTTAGTTTCAACTTTCAAAAAAAAAGGCTACAAGGATCATGAGATTAAGAAAGCCATAAAGAGAGCTGAAATGAGGTTGTCATCTCCCAAACCTAAAGAGGAGGATCAACCTCAAGGTGGTAAGGTTTTTCTACCTTATATCCATGGGGTCACAGATAAAATGGCAAAGATCCTAAGAAAGAAAAACATTATAACTCAATTCTCAGCTCCCGGTACCATCATACAAAGTTTAAAATCTGTTAAGGATGATATTGACAAGCAGCAGCTTAAAGGAGTCTATAAAATAGACTGTTCGTGTGGAAAAAGCTACATAGGTGAAACTGGTCGCTCCCTCCAGACAAGACTGAAAGAACATGGCGCTGACATCAGGAATGGAAGATCCCGTACCTCAGCCTTGGCAGAGCACTCCTCGAAGACTAAACACCACATCTGCTTAGAAAACGCATCAATTATCGCGAGAAAAGAGCAGCATCAGAGACGGAAAATCAGAGAAGCCCTCGAGATCCTGAAGCATCCTTGTAATCTGAACAGAGACAACGATTTGGAGATTAGCGGAAGCTGGCTTCCCCTGATCAGTGAAATCAAGAAACGTCTGCCCGGCCCCAGGTAAGTTGTCGAATAGGTAAGATTGTTATTAATTTAGATATTAATATTAGTTTACATATGGATATAAATATTATTATAGATATTAGCATAGTTTCGATTTTAATATTAATTTTGTTATTAGGTCATTTAGATTCTATTAAAGCTCTACTTTTTAATATAATTTCAAGCATAGATTTTAATATAATTTAGACATTAATGTAGGTTTTAATGTAGTTTAGATTTTAATATAGAATTTAGGTTATTTTAATATTAATTTATTTAGTTATTTTAATAGTAATTTATTTAGATATTGATATATATTAGGTTTTATTGGTATTAATATATTAAGTTATATAGATTTTAGGTTATTTAAACATTTAAGTTATATAGCGTTCTAGTTTTTTATAAAAATTTTAAGTTTTATAGTCATTAGGTTATTTAAATATTAATGTTATATAGTTTTTAGGTTTTATGATATTAATATTTATATTAGTTTTTAGATAATAATATTAATTTAGATTTTAGGTTATATAAAGATTTATGATATTAAGATTAATATATATATTAGTTTTTTAGATATTAATATAGATATTAGGTTTTATTGATATTAATACTTTTTTATATATATTTAGTTATATATATTTCAGGTTATATAAATATTAAGTTATATAGTGATTAAGTTCCATAAATATTAAGTTAGATAGTCATTAGGTTATATAAGTATTAATGTTATATAGATATTAACATTTATGATTTTAATATTAATATATATTTTAGTTTTTATAGATTTTTAATATTAATATAGATTTTAGGTTACACATAGATTTATGATTTTAATATTAATATATTTTTTAGTTTTTAGTTTTTAGATATTAATATTAATAGTGTTTTTAGTTTAAAGTTTTTGTTTTATAGATATTAAATATATGATATTAATTTATAAAAATTAAATAAATGATATTAATTTATAAAAATATAAAAATTAAAAATTAAAAATTAAAATTAATTTTAGGTTTCATTATAAATCTTTCTTGCCGACCTGTGTTGTTCCTTTAAATATTCCTTCCCTCATGAGTATTTATTTCTTCCATCTCGCTCTTCTTTTATCATCTTTCTCTTACCCTGATGATGGATCCCATTTGGGATTCGAAACGTTGGTGTAAAAATTCTATTACTGTGGATTCTCCGGACAAAAATTCAAAAAGCTCAAACCACAGATCTCTGAAATCCAATATCTTATCCCTGTACGGAGGGGATACTTGGAGTGAAATCCTTGCACTCGAAAGTGTTAGAGTAAGGATAAAAAGAAGAGCTTCAGATCTACATTTCCTCAAAAATTGTCGGGACAGCAATCTCATTCCTCCATTTGCACAGGTTAAACATAAGTTACATAATAAATACAACAGTAAAGCGTTTCTCCATCTTAGTTTCTCTCTAATCCGGTCTGAAATCAGAAGAGTTAGAGCTTCCCTGGAGCATCTTGGTCGTTTGGCCCTCTCTTCCCACCTTAAACTTGCCAGCAGCATCGACAAAGACCTGTGGGCCATTATAGATGGCAGGACTGCTCTAAAAGCAGAAAAGGAGTGGCAGACTGCGCAGACTAGACAACACAATAAGCTAACCAAACTTCTAAATTCAAACGAACACACAAGAGTTCGGACAGCGCTGGCTCGAAATCCTGGTAACTGCGCAGTTGGCCCCAATATCTGCTCATACAATCCCAATAAACATAGATGTTCAGATAAAAGCAGCAGATGTGAATTCGATAATTCGGACAAAAGCAACAGAATGAAAAACGATAACACAGAAATAAGAACGGTGCCCAATAGCAGAGGTTATCCAAACCGGCTTAATAATTCGAGTAACAGTTACGAGGATAACGCATAAATGATAACTGTTAATTCTCGGATTCACCACGCTGATTCAAACAATAACTTTTAAAATAGGACGGTCAGCACTGGCTCAAACACAGATGCTCCAAATAATTCAGATAAAAATAACGGAAGCGAAATCGATAATAACAGAAAGCAGATTGTTAGCGCAGAAATGATGGTGGGAAACATAGAAATCGACCGGTTTAATAATAATTCGATCAGCAATTTAGGTGTGGATATTGAAAACGCAGAAGAAATAGGTGTTAGCGGTTCGAACAATGAAAATTTCGGTGAAAACGCAGAGGTTATAGCTCCAGAAAATTTAAATGAAAGCTCTAATAAAAATAAAAATAATGAGTGTGACAATAATAGCGCAGAAGTTTTTATAGGTGATGAGTCTAAACCAAAAACAATGAATAGGATCAGCATAGATAATGATAATCCCCTGGGCAGGGCGGGAAATGAAAAGAATAATGACAAAGTGAGCCTTGTTGACATGGATAGTATTGAGAGGGTGCAGGTCTCCAGAGAAGATGCGCATGGAAAAGATGTGAAAAGGCCAGAATTAAACACTAATGATGTCAGTTTTATCCAAAAAGATGTGGCAAAATGCAATGTGCTGAGCAAGGGTGACAAGGATGCTGGCGGAAACTCATATGGATCAACATCAACATCAAAAAGAAAAGTAGTTAACCTGTCTTCCGAGGTTCTTGACCAGGTAGCCGTTAATGTTCTCAGCAAGGGGATGGGGTTTGCAATGGCCCCTAAAAGCCTCCCCATTGAAAAGATGATTTGTAGCATTGAAGATGGGATTAGCAACCTCCCTCTTGAAGACAAAGAAGCATTAAGGCAAGAGTTTTCTCTCATCATGAGAAAAGCCAAGGCTCCCAGAAGCAACTTGAGTAAGGAAGAGCAAGAGGCTTTCAGATCCTTACGAAATAATGACAAGTTAGTTGTTCTTAAAGCAGATAAAGGAGGAGCAGTCGTTATCCTTGATAAAGAAGACTATGTTAAGAAAATGAATGATCACCTAAATTGTGGCAGTTATAAGAAGCTGAACAGCAATCCCATGGCCAAAATTATGAAGGATGTAAAAAAGATTATCTCAGATTCCAGCCTTGACGAAAAATTGAAGAAGAAATTAACCCCCTCTTGTGAAACCATCCCTAGAATCTATGGATTACCCAAGATCCATAAGGAGGGGGTCCCCCTTAGACCGATAGTTAATACTATTGGCTCCCCAACCTATGAGCTTGCTAAATATGTTGCCAAGATTCTAAAACCCCTGGTTGGAAATACTGACTCCTTCATTAAAGACTCGCGCGACTTTGTGAATCTTATTAGAAATGAAAGAATGGAAAAGGATGACATCCTTGTGAGCTTTGACGTGGTTTCCTTATTCACGAAGATTCCTCTTGATGAAGCCATTCAGGTTATAAGAGGTGTCACTGATCCAGAGACCGCAAAGCTGGCTGAAGTCTGCTTAAGGTCAACTGTATTCACATTCCAAGGAACATTTTATGAACAGACATCTGGTGTAGCAATGGGATCACCCCTATCGCCAATTGTGGCCAACCTATACATGGAATATTTTGAGAAGAAGGCCTTGGAATCTTATCCTTTAAAACCAGCTTGGTGGAAGCATTTTGTCGATGACACCAATATAAAATGGACCCATGGTAAAACAGAACTCGACAAGTTTTTTAATCACCTTAACTCCATCTCCCCTGATATAAAATTCACTATGGAGCTTGAAGAAAATATGAGCATCCCTTTCTTGGACATTCTTATCATCAGAAAAGAGGATGGCTCTTTGGGCCATAAGGTTTTCAGGAAGTCAACTCACACGGAGAGCTACCTTCATGCGGATTCCCACCATCACCCAGCCCAAAAGCTTGGCGTTCTGAACACTCTTGCCATTAGAGCCCTCCGAATTTCTGACTCAGAACATATAAATGAAGAGAAGAGGCATTTAGTTTCAACTTTCAAAAATATAGGCTACAAGGATCATGAGATTAAGAAAGCCATAAAGAGAGCTGAAATGAGGTTGTCATCTCCCAAACCTAAAGAGGAGGATCAACCTCAAGGTGGTAAGGTTTTTCTACCTTATATCCATGGGGTCACAGATAAAATGGCAAAGATCCTAAGAAAGAAAAACATTATAACTCAATTCTCAGCTCCCGGTACCATCAGACAAAGTTTAAAATCTGTTAAGGATGATATTGACAAGCAGCAGCTTAAAGGAGTCTATAAAATAGACTGTTCGTGTGGAAAAAGCTACATAGGTGAAATTGGTCGCTCCCTCCAGACAAGACTGAAAGAACATGGCGCTGACATCAGGAATGGAAGATCCCGTACCTCATCCTTGGCAGAGCACTCCTCGAAGACTAAACACCACATCTGCTTAGAAAACGCATCAATTATCGCGAGAGAAGAGCAGCATCAGAGACGGAAAATCAGAGAAGCCCTCGAGATCCTGAAGCATCCTTGTAATCTGAACAGAGACAACGGTTTGGAGATTAGCGGAAGCTGGCTTCCCCTGATCAGTGAAATCAAGAAACGTCTGCCCGGCCCCAGGTAAGTTGTCGAATAGGTAAGATTGTTATTAATTTAGATATTAATATTAGTTTACATATGGATATAAATATTATTATAGATATTAGCATAGTTTCGATTTTAATATTAATTTTGTTATTAGGTCATTTAGATTCTATTAAAGCTCTACTTTTTAATATAATTTCAAGCATAGATTTTAATATAATTTAGACATTAATGTAGGTTTTAATGTAGTTTAGATTTTAATATAGAATTTAATATAGAATTTAGGTTATTTTAATATTAATTTATTTAGTTATTTTAATAGTAATTTATTTAGATATTGATATATATTAGGTTTTATTGGTATTAATATATTAAGTTATATAGATTTTAGGTTATTTAAACATTTAAGTTATATAGTGTTCTAGTTTTTTATAAAAATTTTAAGTTTTATAGTCATTAGGTTATTTAAATATTAATGTTATATAGTTTTTAGGTTTTATGATATTAATATTTATATTAGTTTTTAGATATTAATATTAATTTAGATTTTAGGTTATATAAAGATTTATGATATTAAGATTAATATATATATTAGTTTTTTAGATATTAATATAGATATTAGGTTTTATTGATATTAATACTTTTTTATATATATTAAGTTATATATATTTCAGGTTATATAAATATTAAGTTATATAGTGATTAAGTTCCATAAATATTAAGTTAGATAGTCATTAGGTTATATAAGTATTAATGTTATATAGATATTAACATTTATGATTTTAATATTAATATATATTTTAGTTTTTATAGATTTTTAATATTAATATAGATTTTAGGTTACACATAGATTTATGATTTTAATATTAATATATTTTTTAGTTTTTAGTTTTTAGATATTAATATTAATATTGTTTTTAGTTTAAAGTTTTTGTTTTATAGATATTAAATATATGATATTAATTTATAAAAATTAAATAAATGATATTAATTTATAAAAATTAAAAATTAAAAAATTAAAATTAATTTTAGGTTTCATTATAAATCTTTCTTGCCGACCTGTATTGTTCCTTCAAATATTCCTTCCCTCATGAGTATTTATTTCTTCCATCTCGCTCTTCTTTTATCATCTTTCTCTTACCTTGATGATGGATCCCATTTGGGATTCGAAACGTTGGTGTAAAAATTCTATTACTGTGGATTCTCCGGACAAAAATTCAAAAATGATGAAGATCCTCAAGGTATTCAAGTGTCAATTCTGTATGCAATGAATGCAAAGCAACATCATGTCCATGAGATAGCAATGTCGAAAGTGGTTTACAATTCCATGCCATATTTCAACTGAACTATAGTGAAAGTGAAGAAAAACAACAAATGAGTCTAATAAACAGTCACCAAGATAATAGAAGAAATTCTCTAATCTATGTAGATTGAATCTAGATAATTTGTGATCAATTTCTTGCAATTTTGATCCTTTCAACGCGTAACTAATTTTCATTGCCATAAAGTATATTGAGACAAACTCACAAATTGTCCAAATGTGACAATGATTTATAACATTAAGAGCATGGATTGCACTGAATGTCCAATCAACACATATGATATTAAGAAATGTTTAGACCTCATATATTTTCTAGTCTATATTGTCCTTGTGATTATCCTCTTCCTATTTTTTTATTTCACAATACTCTGAAAATGAGTACCTAGCTCTGTGACAAAATAATAAATGAAATTGCCATAAGGAACCTTGAAGATTGTATTTTTTTTGCAATTGAAACATAATTTAAAACTAAAGACATATATGCAATTTAAAATAATATCAACCACAACATTATTATCATTTTAACAAATTTCAAAACACAATATTTAATTTCCAAATTTTCGTAAAAAATATTTAACAATTACTCTAAATTCATTTCAAAAATATATAAATAAAAAAGAATCCAATTATTAACTTCAAAAACAAATTACAATATAGCTTTCTATAATAAACAACTCCAATTTAAGATAACAAGCATAAAACTACTTAAACAA
Organism: Pinus tabuliformis; assembly: GCA_031772625.1. NCBI lineage: Eukaryota > Viridiplantae > Streptophyta > Pinopsida > Pinales > Pinaceae > Pinus > Pinus tabuliformis. The sequence goes on from CM062813.1 coordinate 491,452,996, forward strand.
TTAAATATTCATAAGCTTATTGAAATAATAAACATATTCAAATGCTTATTACTATAAAACTATCAATTGCACCATGTCTAAGTTACTAACCTATTGTTGCATTATAAAGACATTATGATATGAAATAAAATGTAAAGTATTTAGCTTCATAGCATAATGTAATATTTGTTTTTTAAGACCCGGTGCAAATGGATATAGCTCCAATTGTTTGAGCATACCTATGGCCAACACATGAACATCGCAGTTTTTTTACATATCCACATCATAACATCTAGACAAAGTCCCATAGCTAGTGTGTGCATATGCAAGAACAAAACCCAGGCATAATTGGTAGACGAAAAAACAATGTGTGGCGTTAATGGAAAATCTGAAAAGTAGAAAAACTAATAATTGATATTTCTATGTAGCAAGAAGCACCAAAGAAAATTTGTAAGCGTTTTAATTAAAAAAACACACTGCACATTGTTGTTTTTCGACAAATACCTATGCAATTTTATTTATTTATTTATTTTTATGCGATAAGAAATCTAGTCTTTTTATTACACATATGATTTGAGAATTCTTTTATCTTAATTGTCTCTCTATGATTTATGAGTCAATAAAATTAATTACATTATTTCTATATACTTTGTGTTCATGCATAGTGATCCATGAGGATTCTTAAAATGCTCATAATTTTATAGTCTAAGATGCTTAGGAAACCATGACCAAATTGAAGAGATTGTCGTGTTGATTCCTGAAGTATATTCGGTTTCGAAAATGGCCTTTGTGTGAGTGAGAAAATACATTCTGAAGTTCATGTCAAACAAGAAAAAAAATTGACAAGTGGCAGTGTCTTAGAGTGACACATGGCAGTCAACTCAAGTCAAATTCGGTAGTGTCTTAAAGTGACACATGGCAGTCAACTTAAAGTGACACAGTCAACTCAAGTCAAATTCGGTAGTGTCTTAAAGTGACACATGGCAGCCAACTCAAGTCAAATTCAACGTAGGCAGTCGTAGGCAGTCAAAGTCAACTCAAGTCAAATTCGGTAGTGTCTTAAAGTGACACATGGCAACCAACTCAAGTCAAATTCAACGTAGGCAGTCAAAGTCAACAAAGGTCGAATTGGCATGGGTCGGAGTTGAACCCATGACCTCCATTGTGTTAATGCAAAACCTTACCAATACACCATGTGTTTGATTTATTAAACCAAGAGCACAATTCTATATTTATGTTTTTGAAATATGGCAAGTGGGGGGTAGGATTGGCAGAGCCCGCCACATCCAACAACCCCGCCAACCCAAAGCTATGGTGGATATCGGTGATAACAACGGTTCAAACAACGGATCACAAATGGTGCAGAGCATAAATGTTATGTGGCAACAAATTTGTTATTGATATGGCATGTCACCACCAAGGGTTTCAACATGGCTCCGCTACCGCTTATGGTTACAATTTATGCCATATTTAAAATATGCCAAAAACTATAACTTAATTTGAATGTGCCATATTAAAATGTTGTTACAAATTAATGTATCAAAACCATATGAAATGTGCCATGTAATTAAACCCATTGTTAAATATGTCATTCAAGTTCGGGAGGTCCGCAGGTTTGACCACGGAACCTGCCTGTGGCCTTATAAAATATGTTACCAATACGCCCATGTTGAGGGGAGCTGTAATGTGAGTTTTTGAACTGCGTTTTATTTGTACCTATAAATTCCCTTTTTGGGTATATCTTGGCCATCTTGGGGCCTTTTTGAGAACGAAAAATTGCATTGGACAGTAGTCATTGGTCCATGTGTGCATTATCCAAAATGGGTAAATTTTATGTAAAGAGACTTTTTTAGCATTCCTAATACAACATACATCCACTTGGAAGTGGGCCTAAAGATATAGTCCAGGAGGGATGAACTCCGTCATCAAATATCTTGAGTTTGCTTCTTATTTTCTTTGTTGTTTATATTTATGTTAAGATTTAAAGCTTATGTTTAAAGGCACTTAAAAAACCAGTTTCTCTCATTCATTCACATAAAAGAACCCTTAGTCAATATTTGGTGAAATTGAGCAAATAGTCAATCTTGTGTTTTCAAATCATATTTTGGTATCAGAGCAAGGTTGATCATGTATAAGCAGGATATGTGCCAATGTGAATGTTTACTAGATCCACGTTGCGACGTGGAGAAGGGAAACTTGCATAGATAAATTTAGAGATTGGAAAGAGGAAAGCCTCACAAAAGATGGCAGGTTAAAATGAAGGAGAAGCTCCTGAGACAAAGAGCGAGGAGAAATTTCAACAGATGTTCCTTAATATGAAAAGGATGATTGCAGAACTTTATGAAGACTAGAGATACAAATTCGTCTTCTAAAGGCACGAAAGTGAAAAAGGACAAGGAAAAATCTGATGGTAATGAACCTCCTTCTCTTCCATCTTTGTCTTCTTCTTCTTCCTCATTCTCTTATCATTCCAGTTTAGATTCAGACACACAAAAGAAGAAAAATAAATCTCCTTTTTTGAAGCTTGATGTTAATTTTGAGTTGTCAGTATATGATGTGAAATGAATCCTGAAAAGTTAGATAACTAGATAAAGAAACTTGAGGTGTATTGTAGACTTCAAAATATTGTTGATGACTCTGCAAAAATTCAGTTAGTTATGCTTAGAATGGGAGGAACAACTTTGATTTGGTGGGAAAGTAAAACTCAATCAGATTTGAAGCATGAAGGTAAAATTATCTCTTCATGCTCTAATTTTGTTAAAGCTCTTAGAAAGAAATTATATCCTTTAGGATATATGCAACAGGTTTTAATTGATTGGAAACATATAAGGCAAGGTAAAGGATAGAGTGTGCAAGAGTTTACACAGGAATTCAGGAAAAAGGCATTAGCACTTAATGTCCCATTAAACACACAGGATAATTTGTTAAAGTATATTAGAAGTTTGAATTCTTATTTGCGACATACATTGCTTATGTTTAATCCAACTAACTTTGATGAAGTGTGTTTACCAGCCATTCATATTGAATCAGGTGGCATAACTTTTCAGTCAAACTTTTCAAAGAAACCATTCAAGCATTCAGAGAACAAAGATTCTGAAGAAGGCGAACTTGGGAAGAGTAAGTTGAAAGGGAAGAAATCAACAACAACTAAGAAAGAAGGAGAAATGCCTACTTGTAATCATTGTCAGATGGTTGCAGTCCAACAAGCTTTGGGATCCGACTCTGGTGATGAAAAGAAGATAACCACTATGGGTCTGACAAGTAATCCTTCTGAATCTAGCTCTAGTTCGACTTGTTCAACATCTTCTCCAAAATATAATGATGGGGTTGAAGAAAAGAAGAGAGTTGAATTGTTTCATATTAGTATTATCTCCAAGCACACTAAGATAGAAGCATTATTCGATAGTGGATGACATGCAAATCTAATATTTGAGGAACTAGTAAGGAAATTGGGATTGGAAACTAAAAATCATCCAAAACCATACCTTTTAGGATGGTTGAAAGAAAACACTCAGATGCAAGTCACAAAATAGTGTTGTTTAAGGTTTGCAATTACAACTAATTTTGTTGATGGAGTTGATTTAGATGTGATTCCTTTGGATATATGTGGATTTGTGTTGGGTATTCCTTATCTTTATGATCGAGATGCCATATTTCATGAAAAGGAGAATAAGTATCATTTCTTTAAATATGGAATTGAATACATTGTAAGGGCACACAGAATGAAGACAAGCTTGGATTTAATCAATGTAAATCAAATTAGAAGACTCATAAATTCAAGTAAAAAGTATGTCTTCACGTTTATTAAAGAACAACCTAAACAGAAGTATGGTGCTTTCTAAGGATGTGATTCTCAGTTTAAGGAAAAATTGGTTGAAATAGTATATTCTTGTAAAGAATTGTTTAAAGGACCAAAAAATCTACCTCCAAAACGAGAAATACAACATGAGATTCAATTACAATCTGATGCCCCCTCTTCCAAATATTGGCATGTATCGTATGTCGGTCAGAGAAAATGAAGAAATTAAGAAATGAATTCAGGGATTAATTAATAAAGGCTTCATTCGACCAAGTTCTTTTCCATGTGGATCACCGATCATATTAGTCCCTAAGAAAGACGGAACTTGGAGAATGTGTGTTGATTTTAAAGTCTTAAATAAAATCACCATTAAGAACATGTATCATGTTCCGAGAATAGATGATTTGCTTGATCAGTAAAAGAATGTTTTTTACTTTACGAAACTAGATTTAAGACGTGGTTATCATCGGATTTGTATCATAGAGAATGATATATGGAAAATTTCGTTTAAGACTAGACAAGGGCTTTATGAATGGTTGGTTATGCCATTTGGTTTATGAAACGTTGCATCAAATTTTATGAGAGTGATGAATGATGTGTTTTGTCCTTTTCTTGATAAGTTTGTCATAGTTTATATGGATGATATTCTTATTTTCAGTTCAAGTTTGGAAGAATATGTAAAGCATGTTAAACAAGTTTTTGATGTGTTGCAAAGAGAGAAACTATATCTCAAACTTTCTAGGAGTGAATTTGGGAAAACTTCCTCAGTTTATCTTGGTTACATAGTTGGAGGAGGTCATCTTAAAATAGATCTAGCTAAAATTGATGTAATCATTAAGTGGCCAAGATCTCAAAATGTGACGGAAGTTAGAAGTTTCTCAGGTGAAGTTCAGTATTGGAGGAAGTTTATTTCTCATTTATCTTTTATCGCATCACCATTCCATGCTTTAACAAGTTCTAAAGTCATTTTCCAGTGGGGAGGAAAACAACAAAAAACATTTGATACTTTAAAGTAGAAAATTGTGACAACTCTAATCTTGGCATTACTAGACCTTCAACAACCATTTGAAAGAAAAATTGATGCTATTGGGTATGCAATGGGTGCAACGTTATTGCAAATATGAAAGCCTATTTGTTTTCATTCAGAGGCATTTTCTAAAGCAATTACTAACTATCCAACATCTGATAAAGAATTATATGCATTAGTGGAAGTGTTAAAAAATGGAAACATTATTCAATGGTAAATAAACAATGATTCATACAGATCATCAGCCACTTCAGTACCTTCAATCTCAAACTAAGTTGCAGCAGTCTCGACATAATAGATGGGTGGGGTTTTTGCAGCAATTTCACTTAGTAATCAAATATAAGAAAGGTACCACCAATAAAGTAGTTGGTATGTCATCAATACCTTCTTTGAGTGCTTCATTTATTCTACAAAATAGTTCTTTAACACATGAAAGTTACATTGAACAATATGCTGAAGATATTGATTTTGAAGATGTTTATGAATCACTAACTCATGATGCTCACGTGGAATAACTGAATTATCATGTTCATGACTGGTTATTGTACCATCTTGGCAAGTTGTGCATAACACAGGGAGAAAGAGTGCATGTCATCTGGGAAGCACATTATTCTTGTGTTTCAGGGCATTTTGGTGTAGGTAAGACAAGGCATAGTTACAAAGGTATTGTTATTGGCATCTAATGAATGAAACCGTTGTTAAGTTCATCAAAGGTTGTGTCATGTGTTCAACAAGCAAACCAATCAACAAAAAGTTAGGTTTGCATATGCCACTTCCAGTTCCTTCTAGACCATGGGACATTACATCTATTTATTTTGTAGGACTTCCTATGTCTAGAAAAGGGCATGATTATTGTATGTTGTGGTTGATAGATTTAGAAAAATGTGTATTCATGTTCCAGGTAGAAAGCAAGTTACTACTGAACAGACTGCACAATTGTTCTTTCAAAATGTATGGGTTCATTTTGGGTTGCCTACTTCTATCATTTCAGATCGGGACTCTCGTTTCATGGGAGAGTTTTGGTCAACTTTGTGGGGACACACCGACACTATGTTGAAAGAGAGCACAACTTTTCATCCACAAATAGATGGGCAAACAGAGGTGGTGATCAAAATAGTGGTACATCTTCTCAGAGGCTATTGCAACAAGCATCCTAAATTGTGGGATGAATTCTTACGTTATGTCCAACATGCTTACAATCAGGCCTTATGTTCTTCTATAGGTATATCTCCTTTTGAGACATGTTTTGGTAACCTTCCAAAATCACCAATGGACTTCATGTTTGGTGAATAAGCTAAGGAGGATGGACATGGAGATTCTGACAAAGAAATCAAGTTAATTCAAAGAATCCAAACGATTCATGAAGCGGTGCAAGATCAATTGGAGAAAAGTTAGGCCAAGTACAAAATGCGCCATGACAAGCATCGGGTGGATCATCACTTCCAAGTTGGTGATAAAGTATGGCTACACATCAACAAAGAAAGGATGAAAGGTGAAGGTAAAAATATGAAACCTATCAAGTATGGTCAATTTAAGATTGTTGAAAATATTGGGCACAGTGCATTCCGGTTAAATTTACCTCCATATATGCACATATGTTCAGTTGTCAATGTTGAAAATTTGAAGTTGTATGAAGCTCTTATGATCATCGATCTAGAGGAAAATTCTCAAATTCCAACTGTAGATGATTTGCACTTGAATATATGATTGCGTTACATGAAGATACCATTTTAGATAGGAAGGTTCTCACTTCTAGGCATGGAGATGTTGAGTATTTCTGAGTGGGACTCAAAGGCATGAATCCAAGCAAGGCAAGGTGGATGGAGATCTGAAGGGTGAGGGACTTGTACGCTTACCTCATGTCTGTTTAAAACCAAACTTTTGGTGGTCTAAAAGCTTCTAGTGGAGAGGAATGATCCAGGAGGATCCTCAAAATGCTCAGAATTTTACAGTCTCAACTGCTCTTGAAACTAGTGCCAAGTTGAAGAGCTCATCACGCTGATTCTGGTAGTATATTCAGTTTTGAAAATGGCCTCAGTATGAGTGAGAAAACACATTCTGAAGTTATTGTTAAACAAACAAAAATTTGGACCTTTGCAAGCCAAGTGGCAGTCTCTCAGAGCGACACATGGTAGTCAACTCAAGTCAAAGTCAACAAAGGTTGAATTGGCATGTGTCAGAGTCGAACCCCTGACCTCCATTGTGTTATTGCAAAACCTTACCAATACACCATGTGTTTGATTTATTAAACCAAGGGTGCAATTCTGTATTTATGGTTTTGAAATATGGCAAGTGGGGGTAGGGTTGGCAGAGCTTGCCACATCCGACGACCTCGCTAACCCAAAGCCATGGTGGATATCGACGCTAACAAAAGTTCAAACGACGGATCACATATGGCGGGGAGCATAATTTTTATGTGGAAACGAAGTTGTTATTTATATGGCATGTCACTACCACAAGTTTCAACATGGTTCCACCACCACTTATGGTTATGATTTATGCCCTATTTAAAATATGCTAAAAACTATAACTTAATTTGAATGTGCCATATTAAAATGTTGCTACAACATAATGTAATGAAACCATATGAAATGAGCCATGTAATTAAACCCATTGCTAAATATGTCATTCAAGTCTGGGAGGTTCGCAGGTTTGATCCCTGGACCTGCCCGTGGCCTTATAAAAGATATTAACAATATGCCCATGCTGAGGGGAGTTGTAATGCAAGTTTATGAACTGCGTTTTATTTGTGCCTGTAAATGCCTTTTTGGGCATATCTTGGCCATCCTTAGGCCTTTTTGAGAATGAAAAGTTGCATTGGAGAGCAGAGGTCAAGGCTTTCTTTCTAACAGTAGCCATTGGTGCCTGCGTGCATAGTCCAGAATGGCTAAATTTTATGTAAATAGACTTTTTGAGCATTCCTAATACAACAGACGCCCACTTGGAATTGTACCCCGGAGATGTAGTCCACGAGGGACGAACTCCGTCATCAAATATCTTGATTTGCTTCTTATTTTCTCTGTTGTTTATGTGTATATTCAAATTTCAAGTTTATGTTTAAAGGCACTTAAAAAATCAATTTCTCTCATTCATTCACATAAAAACAAAACTTAGTTACTATTTGGTGAAATTGAGCAAATAGTCAATCGTGTGTTTTCGGATCACATAGCCTATACATAGTTCAAATGTATTTGTGATCACCCACTGATCATTAAGAGATTGCCATACTTATAATGAGACTACACGAGAATCGCCAACAATGTATGTAAGGCACAACAATATTAAAAGCACCGTGGCCATGAATTTATGCAAGGTATTTACAAAGACAAATTAATAGCGCATTCAATGCTACAAGAGCTATATGTATATGTATATGTATATGTATATGTATATGTATATATATGTATATATGTATGTATCTATATATATGTATATATGTATGTATATATATATACATACATATATATATATATAGATACATACATACATACATATATATATATATGTATGTATATATATATACATACATATATATATATATATATAGATACATACATATATACATATATATACATATACATATACATATACATATACATATACATATACATATACATATACATATACATATATATTTGCAACTAACAATCAATTTCTCTCATTCATTCACATAAAAACAAACCTTAGTTACTATTTGGTGAAATTGAGCAAATATCAATCGTGTGTTTTTGGATCACATAGCCTATACATAGTTCAAATGTATTTGTGATCACCCATTGAGCATTAAGAGATTGACATACCTACAATGAGACTACACGAGAATCGCCAACAATGTATGTAAGGCACAACAATATTAAAAGGACCGTAGCCATGAATTTATGCAAGCTACTTACAAAGACAAACTAATAGTGCATTCAATGCTACAAGAGCTATATATATATATATATATATATATATATATATATATATATATATATATATATTTGCAACTAACAATGACCAAAAATGGGTAATGTGATTATGTATCATATTGTTTACTAGTGATTGAAAGCTTTGCCTATTATGTCATAAGCAATAAACAACATTTTATTGACGCGTGACTAAAGAAAGCACAAATAAAAAATCATTGACTAATGTAATCTTAGCACTATAACTACAATAAATTGCAAACCAAGGTGGGTAGGCTAACTTTGTATCATATTATTTGATAGACATTGAAAGCATTATCTACTATGCCATAAATAACAAATAACATTAGAGTAATTGCAAATAAAAATCATCACTCGATATTAATCATAATTCTATAACTACATTAAATTGCACATGTACTTTAGTAAATGTGTTAATTTGAGCAAAACATATTGCACCAAAATTGTCTTGAAATGCAATAATTTAAGCTCCCATAGCCACTCATCTTGGAATACAAATTCCAAGTAGACATACACAAAAAAAAATGGTTATGAGATTTAAGGGTGCATTTAATATCTCCTGATTTTAGCATTACAATCTGTAAAAATCCGTTCTCACTTGAGACACAGTGAATCAACAAATTTTAAATCTAAATTGCAAAAAAAAAATGTTGCATGTTGGCGTTTGACAAACATTCATTGTTCTCTAAAATCGAACAAACATATTGCTTGCAAGAACACAAACATTTGCACCAATTAAAACTGCAACTAATCCACCTGCCACGGAAATTGCATTGAAACCACTAATTGTTTTTCCTCTTATCTAATTTTTTTGCAGAATGCAATTTCTAATTATCAATCTCCTCCTCTTTTATAAGTTGTTGCAACGAATTTGACAATTCCACAACTACACATTCCATGACTCAAAATCATTTACAATTGCATAACACTATTCTATAATAGATTCTACCCAAACTAGCAGACATCACCTGAATCTAGCATCTCATCAAGTCAAATAATGATTTTACAATGTAAATAATACTACGCTTTAAAGGCATGTTATTATCAACTACAATAAATAATACCAAGGAAAAGTGTTCTAAAAACTAATTTCATTAGTCAAAGATGTTCAATTGTAAGCAAATTAGACATTATACTTCAAATCATACCAAATGTCAATTGGCCAATAAAGTAAAATCCAAGTATCTTAAAGTATTTGAAAACCCTTATAATTGATTTTTAAGTGTTTAAACATTAAATATTGTTAAACACCACAATTGCAAATAACAAAGGATGTAACATTCTTTAATGCTTTCTAGTTCCCATTTGTCTTTTTATTGATTTCCACGTGTTTTGGGAAAAAAACACATAATTGCTACATAAAACATTAATATTATTCCATGATTCAAAAATTCTTCAAAAGTTTAACTTGTAATCTAGTCATAAATAACATGTAATTTAATCCCAAATTAATTCACAGCAATAAATTTCATTTAAAATTTATAAAAACGTTGTCAAGTTTTGAATATTGCCCTGTCTAGATAAAAGTATTCAACATTTTAAAACTTAGAGCAAATTCAAAATTGCACAAATGTCTAGAACATCCTAATCACTACAATCCCGTACCTATAAAATAAAAAGCACATGCAGAGTCAATTATTTCTCAGCTAATATGGCAATTGCGTTATCGAATCCTAAAAATATATATTTCAAAGGTCCATCATAAACATTATGAAGGCATTAAACCAATGTATGATCTATCTACATAAAACAACTAAGTAGAATAATTTATATTAACAATTTGTATCCGTGACTCTATTTTTTATTTTGTTCAAATCAATCTTTATTTTTATTTTTTCCAATAACATATTTTCATTGAATACCAAACCACGCATCATTATTCACAAAAACCACTAATAAAAATAATAACATGTTTCTAAATATACATCACTAAATAATAATAATAACAATACAAGATAATGCATCTATTAACTATAAAATTATTGCAATTTTCATGTTTATTTACATTTCTTTAAATCCAATATAAATGATACAACATCACAATGATGTCCAATAATACTAGCTAAATAATCAATTTTAACATCCATGGAATATAAAATAAGCAAATATAAAACAACTTAATATAATAACTTTAACACTCTATTTATTTATATATAAAAACAATAAAATTTGATAATAAAACATTTTAGCATTATGTAAACAAATAAAATAATACAACATTATTGAAATTTCAATATATGTTTTTTTTATATGAAAAAATCTTTATATATATATTAATGAAAATTATCATAAATATAATTAATTACTTCATTTACAAAACACATGAATAAAATTAAATTGAAATTGAAATAAAATTTAAATTCATATTCACATCACTTTAAACAAAGTCCCTTTTACTTTTATAAAGGTTAGTTAAAATAATCAAAACACTCATTGAAACTATAATTCATTTTGCAACCATCAACAATTTTAAGTAAAACCAATAAAATTTAACAATTTAGTCACTTGCCACCAAAAAAAAAAAAAACATGTTGAACAAAGAGAGTAAAAAAGATCTTCATTTAAAATGTACTATAAACCAAACGTTAAATATCTTGCAAAGTTGTAATTTAAATATAGATAAAACACACACACACATACATATATCCATTGTCTAAAATTGTAATTTAAATATATAATTTTCAAAATTACAACAAAATTGATTTAGGATGTTTCCATGCAGCATAGTAAATGGAGTCGATTTGGTCGGGGACTACCAATAGTCGAGTGTCTAGAGAGACCATTCAAATGACAAATCTGACCACACCCGTCTTTCAACTTGCTTTCAGTAGGGACCACAAACACCATCAAGAAGACAATGTTTACAAGGAGGCCAATTGGTCGCGGAATGTCATAATACTATCCAAAAGACAATGTCAACCTCCAATCTCATAGCCAATCCGACCATCGACTTTCTTCTGGAAAGGCCCACAAAAGAAACACATATGTATAATTGACCTCTTTATAATTTTTTTTCATATTACATATTATTTGATAAAATTAATTCAAATTAATTTTTTCTTTTTTTATCAATAAAAAATAAATTGAATAAATTATACTTATAAGATAGAATGTTTAAAATATGGAAACCCGTTATCCTATTCTTTAAAGAAAAAAATGAAATATTGAAGCGGGAGTTGAATAGGCCTAGGAGTGTCAATAGTCGGGATTGTCTAGAGAGACCATTCAAACCACAATGTCGAACAAGGATTTCATAGTCGGGACATACCTCCGACTTGCTTTCAGAGGAGCTATAAAAGAAATATGTGTGCATAGTTATGCATAACCTCATAGTTAGCTTGACCTCCTACTTACTTCTGCGAAGGCCCACAAAACAAACATGTGTCTATAATATATTATTTTTTCTTTTCACATAACATAATATTCAATAAATGTAATTTAAAATACTTTATTCTTTTATCAATAAAGAAATAAATTCAACAAACTATCTTTATAAGACATTTAAGATTTAATTTATAACATATTAATTCATGATAAACTTCATCATAGAACTCATTTAAGTTGTTTATAAGAAATAATAATAACAACAATAGTGAACCTAGATTCTGAGCCGAATTGGTCGGGGAGTGTCAATAGTCGGGACTGTCTAGAGAGGCCATTCAAATAAAAATGTCGACATCCAATCTAATAGTGGGGGTCAACCTCTGGCTTGCCTTCAGTAGGCGCCACAAAAGAAATATATATGCCTATAGTTACATGTGTTTACAACAACCACCTCCGACCTCATAGTAAGCCTAACCTCTGTCTTGCTTCTACGAAGACCCAAAAAACAAACATAGGTGTCTATAATTTATTATTTTGTTTTTTCACATAACATATTATTTAATAAATGTAATTTAAAATACCTTATTCTTTTATCAACAAACAAATAATTTCAAAAGAAAATATTTTTATAAGACATTTAAGATTTAATTTATAACATATCAATTCATGAAAAACTTTACCATATACCTCATTTAAGTCGTTTATAAGAAATAATAATAATAACAACAATGAACCTAGATTCTGAGCCAAATTGGTCGGGGAGTGTCAATAATGAGGGGTGTCTAGAGAGACCATTCAAACAACAATGTCAACCTCTGATCTCATAATTGGGGCCAACCTCCAACTTGCTTCCAATAGGAGGCACAAAATAAAAACCTGTATAGTTATGCGTAACCTCATAGTTAGCCCAACCTCTGCCTTGCTTCTACGAAGGCCCACAAAACAAACATACATGTCTAAAATTTATTATTTTGTTTTTTTCGCAAAACATATTATTTAATAAATATAATTTAAAATACTTTATTCTTTTATCAATAAACAAATAAATTCAACAAATTATTTTTACATGACATTTCAGATTTAATTTATAAGATATCAATTCATGATAAACTTTATCATAAACCTCATTTAAGTCTTTTATAAGAAATAATAATAATAACAACAATGAACCTAGATTTTCAGCCGAATTGGTTGGGGAGTGTCACTAGTCAGGAGTGTCTAGAGAGACCATTCAAACGACAATGTTGAACTCCAATTTCATAGTTGGAGCCGACCTCCGACTTGCTTTTAGTAGGAGCCACAAAATTCTTATAGTTACGCGTGTTTCCAACAACCACCTCCGACCTCATATTTAGCTCGGCCTCCGATTTGCTTCTACGAGGGCACACAAAACAAACATATGTGTCTATAATTTATTATTTTGTCTTTCACATAGTATTTTATTTAATAAATGTAATTTAAAATACCTTTTTCTTTTATCAACAAAAAAATAAATTCGAAAAATTATTTTTATAAGACATTTAGTTAAAGCAATTTTACAGATTTATTATTATCCTTTTTATATGATATTTGAAGATAACAATTCCAAAAACTACATATAAATTAATACAAAATTAGGATTAAGATGCTTAAAAGATACAAACCCGTCATGCCTCGTCTAAAGAATAAAACAATCTGAATATGGTTCATAAATTACAAAAGGCAAAAACAACTGAATTAAATGTCAATTGCAACTTCAAGGCCACTTGAACCTTAGCCTTTTCCAATATGGCGTGAAGCTTGGGTTTTTCCTTATGATTCTTCTCCAAAGAGATGCCAATTTCCTGACCACGAAGTCGGTCCCGACCTCAACTATGATTTTCCTCCGACTCCAAAGAAATTGGGAAAATAATAATAATAATAATAATGAAAATGAAAATGAAATAGAGACCGATGCCCCTATTCTAAATTTGTTTTTTTTTTTTTTTTTTTAAACATGCTCTCACAGCGATGGCTCAAACATGTTCCTCTAAGCATAAAATTTAGGAAGAACGTACATTACAACATCCCACCCCTGGAAACTCAAAATACTGGTAACATTGGTTTCAAAAGTTCTCCAATGTCGTTGAAACTTGAATTTTGTCATCAATTCTTTTATGTTTTTGTTTCTCTAGTTGGCTATCTGACACTGTAATCTCTCGTCGCTTAAAGTATAACTTTTATTCCAATAAATTTAGTGTTTTGAAAAACAAATTAATAAAAGCTATGTGCCTTATGAAAATCGACTAAATGTAAAAGGTATATAAAAATTTGCTTACACAAGTCTGTTAAAACACAAACATGCGTCAACTTCCAACATCACAATGCGCCACGCCCGACTGAGGTTTGACTTATCTTCTTCTTGATCTAGATGTCTATGTCAATAGAAATTCAACCTCCCGACTATCTAAAACAACAGGATGTGCAGTCAGAGCTGTCACCTTGCTCACAAGCCTTCTGAAAATGTAAAGATCCCTATACTCCCGATTTCACAAGTTTCAGAGTAAATTCCAAGAAATCTTCGCCATAACCGCTACAAAAAATCATGGAATTAGGGTCGACAGACAATTTAAAACCAGAACATATGGAATCACAGTTGGCACCTTTCCCATAGGACTTCTGCAAATGCAAAGATGGACTGACCTCCGACCTAGCTTTAGTCAGTCAATACCGGTTATTCCTACAACGTTGCATCCAAACCATCAAAACTTGAATGGTAATGTATTCAACACTTATGACCCATTAAACCAGTGTTTGCTTAAAAAAAAAAAAAGACTTAACTTACCAGGTTTCAGCCGCTAGAATCCAACAATCTGCTTACCCGAACAACTCTATGCTCTGCATTGTAAAGCCTCACCTGTGAATTTTGCAAAATAACGAACCAAAAGAAATCCAAATTAAACTTAATTTACCAAGTTTCAGCCGCTAGAATCCAGAAATCCGCTTACCCGAACAACTCTATGCTCTACATTCTAAAGCCTTACTTGTGAATTTTGCAAAATAACGAACCAATAGAAATCCAAATTATGCACCATGACCATTTAACCATAAAATAATGTTCATATATTTACCGATCAAATTTTCGTCCAGGAGGTTGGCAAACCTGCGTCCTGCCACATAGTTGAACAACTTCAACATTTTGCACAAAAAGCTTACTGCTCGCACCCACTGAAGTTATAAAAAAAAACTCATGGTAACAAGGAAAACTTGAAAATGAGAAGTAATGTTGCACAGAAAACACAACCACAAAAACAAGAAATCTAGCCTCAATGAATGCCACAACACCAAGAAAAAAGTAAAACAACCATTTTGAATGGCATGAATAGCGAAATCCACTTCTCGAGGATCCATCAACCATAATAATAAATTCTCCACCAACGCTCTTAAAATGAAACTAACACCACGAGAGCTCAAACAGCGGATCACAGATGGTGCATAACATACATGTTATGTGGCAACGAATTTGTTATTGATATGGCATGTCACCACCAAGGGTTTTAACATGGCTCTGCTACCGCTTATGGTTACGATTTATGCCATATTTAAAATACGCCAAAAACTATAACTTAATTTGAATGCACCATATTAAATGTTGTTACAACGTAATGTAACGAAACCATATGAAATGCGCCATGTAATTAAACCCATTGGTAAATATGTCATTCAAGTCCGGGAGGTCAGCAAGTTTGACCCCAGAACCTGCCTGCGGCCTTATAAAAGATATTACCAATACGCCCATGTTGAGGGGAGCTGTAATGTGAGTTTATGAACTGTGTTTTATTTGTGCCTGTAAATGCCTTTTTGGGTATATGTTGGCCATCCTTGGGGCTTTTTGAGAACGAAAAATTGCGTTGGACAACAGAGGTCGAGGCCTTCATTATGACAGTAGCCATTGGTGCATGTGTGCATAATCCAAAATGGTTGAATTTTATGTAAAGAGACTTTTTTGGCATTCCTAATACAACAGACACCCACTTGGAAGCGGACCTGGAGATGTAGTCCAGGAGGGATGAACTCCCTCATCAAATATCTTGAGTTTACTTCTTATTTCCTTTGTTGTTTATGTTTATGTTAAGATTTAAAGTTTATGTTTAAAGGCACTTAAAAAACCAGTTTCTCTAATTCATTCGCATAAAAGAAACCTTAGTCAATATTTGGTGAAATTGAGCAAATAGTCAATCTCGTATTTTTAGATCATATTTTGGTATCATAGCAAGGTTGATCATGTATAAGCAGGATATTTTCCAATGTGAATTTTGACTAGATCCAAGTTGCAACGTGGAGAAGGGAAACTTGAAGAGATAAATTCAGAGATTGGAAAGAGGAAAGTCTCACAAAAGATGGCAGGTTAAAATGAAGGAGAAGCTCCTGAGACAAATATTGAGGAGCAATTTTAGCAGATTTTCCTTAATATAAAAAGGATGATTGCAGACAAGAAGACTAGAGATACAAATTTGTCTTCTAAAGGCACGAAAGTGAAAAAGGACAAGGAAAACGTTGATGGAAATGAACCTCCTTCTCTTCCATATTTCTCTTCTTATTCTTCCTCATTCTCTTATCATTCCAGTTCAGATTCATACACACAAAAGAAGAAAAATAAATCTCCTTTTTTGAATATTGATGTTAAGTTTGAGTTGCCAGTATATGATGTGAAATGAATCCTGAAAAGTTAGATAACTAGATAAAGCAACTTGAGGTGTATTGTAGAATTCAAAATATTGTTGATGAATCTGCAAAAATTCAGTTAGTTATGCTTAGAATGGGAGGAACAACTTTGATATGGTGGGAAAGTAAAACTCAATCAAATTTGAAGCATGAAGGGAAAATTATCTCTTCATGCTTTAAGTTTGTTAAAGCTCTTGGAAAGAAATTCTATCCTTTAGGATATATGCAACATGTTGTAATTGATTGGAAACATATAAGGCAAGGTAAAGGATAGAGTGTGCAAGAGTTTACACAGGAATTCAGGAAAAGGCATTAGCACTTAATGTCCCATCAAACACACGGGATAATTTGTTAAAGTATATTGGAAGTTTGCATTCTTATTTGCGACATACATTGCTTATGTTTAATCCAACTGACTTTGATGAAGTGTGTTTACGAGCCATTCATATTAAATCAGGTGGCAGACCTTTTCAGTCAAACTTTTCAAAGAAACCAATCAAGCATTCAGAGAACAAAGATTCTGAAGAAGGCGAACTTGGGAAGAGCAAGTTGAAAGGTAATAAATCGGCAACAAGTAAGAAAGAAGGAGAAATGCCTACTTGTAATCATTGTCAGAGGGTTGGACATGATGACTCCAAGTGTTGGAAGCTTCATTCATAACTTAAGCCAAAGAAGTTCCTTAAGAAGAAAGGTGATATGAAAGTTAATGTTGCAGTCCAACAAGATTTGGGATCCGACTCTGGTGATGAAAAGAAGATAACCGCTATGGGTCTGACAAGTAATCCTTCTGAATCTAGCTCTAGTTCTACTTGTTCAACATCTTCTTCAAAATCTAATGATGGGGTTGAAGAAAATAAGAGAGTTGAATTGTTTCATATCAGGATTATCTCCAAGCACACTAAGATATGTGCATTATTCGATAGTGGATGACATGCAAATCTAATATCTGAGGAACTAGCAAGGAAATTGATATTGGAAACTAAAAATCATCCAAAACCATACCCTTTAGGATGGTTGAAAGAAAACACTCAGTTGCAAGTCACACAATAGTGTCGTTTAAGGTTTGCAATTACAACTAATTTTGTAGATGAATTTGATTTAGATGTGATTCCTTTGGATATATGTGGAGTTGTGTTGGGTATTCCTTATCTTTATGATCGAGATGTCATATTTCATGAAAAGGAGAATAAGTATCATCTCTTTAAATATGGAATTGAATACATTGCAAGGGCACACAAAATGAAGACAAACTTGGATTTAATCAATGTAAATCAAATTAAAAGGCTCATCAATTTAAGTAAAAAGTATGTTCTCATGTTTATTAAAGAACAATCTAAAGAGAAGTATGGTGCTTTCTAAGGGTGGGATTCTCAGTTTAAGGACAAATTGGTTACAATAGTAGATTCTTATAAAGAATTGTTTAAAGAACCAAAAAATCTACCTCCAAAATGAGAAATACAACATGAGATTCAATTACAATCTGATGCCCCCTCTTCCGAATATTGGCATGTATCGTATGTCGGTCACAGAAAATGAAAAATTAAGAAATGAATTCAGGAATTAATTGATAAATGCTTCACTCGACCTAGTTCTTCTCCATGTGGATCACCGATCATATTAGTCCCTAAGAAAGTTGGAACTTGGAGCATGTGTGTTGATTTTAAAGCCTTAAATAAAATCATCATTAAGAACAAGTATCCTCTTCCGAGAATAGATGATTTGTTTGATCAGTTAAAGAATGTTGCTTACTTTACAAAACTGGATTTAAGAAGTCGTTATCATCAGATTTATATCATAGAGAATGATATATGGAAAATTGCATTTAAGACTAGACAAGGGCTTTATGAATGGTTGGTTATGCCATTTCGTTTATGCAACGCTCCATCAACTTTTATGAGAGTGATGAATGAAGTGTTTCGTCCTTTTCTTGATAAGTTTGTCATAGTTTATATGGATGATATTCTTATTTTCAGTTTAAGTTTGGAAGAACATGTAAAGCATGTTAAACAAGTTTTTGATGTGTTGCAAAGAGAGAAACTATATCTCAAACTTTCTAGGTGTGAATTTGGGAAAACTTCCTTAGTTTATCATGGTTACATAGTTGGAGGAGGTCATCTTAAAATAGATCCATCTAAAATTGATGTAATCATTAAGTGGCCAAGACCTCAAAATGTGACGAAAGTTAGAAGCTTCTTGGGTGAAGTTCAGTATTGGAGGAAGTTTATTTCTCATTTATCTTTTATTGCATCACCACTCCATGCTTTAACAAATCTAAAGTCTTTTTCCAGTGGGGAGGAAAACAACAAAAAAATTTGATACTTTAAAGCATAAAATTGTGACAGCTCTAATCTTAGCATTACCAGACCTTCAACAAGCATTTGAAATAGAAATTGATGCTAGTGGGTATGCAATGGGTTCAGCATTATTGCAAAAATGAAAGTCTATTTGTTTTCATTCAGAGACATTTTCTAAAGCAGTTGCTAACTATCCAACATATGATAAGGAATTATATGCATTAGTGGAAAGTGTTAAAAAATGGAAACATTATTTAATGGCAAAGAAACAATGATTCATATAGATCATCAACCACTTCAGTACCTTCAATCTCAAACTAAGTTGCAGCAGGCTCAACATAATAGATGGGTGGGGTTTTTACAACAATTTCACTTAGTAATCAAATATAAGAAAGGTACCACCAATAAAGTAGTTGATATGTTATCAATACCTTCTTTGAATGCTTCATTTATTCTACAAAATAATTCTTTAACACATGAAAGTTACATTGAACAATATGCTGAAGATACTAATTTTGAAGATGTTTATGAATCACTAACTCATGGTGTTCAGGTGGAATAACTGAATTATCATGTTCGTGACTGGTTATTGTACCACCTTGGCAAGTTTTGCATAACACAGGGAGAAAGAGTGCATGTCATTAGGGAAGCACATTCTTCTTGTGTTTCAGGGCATTTTGGTGTAGCTAAGATAGTGGCATAGTTACAAAGGTATTGCTATTGGCATCGAATGAATGAAACCATTGCTAAGTACATCAAAGGTTGTGTCATGTGTTCAACAAGCAAACCAAGCAACAAAAAGTTAGGTTTGTATATGCCACTTCGAGTTCCTTCTAAACCATGGGACATTATATCTATTTATTTTGTAGGAGGACTTCTTATGTCTAGAAAAGGGCATGATTATTGCATGTTGTGGTTGATAGATTTAGAAAAATGTGTATTCATGTTCCATGTAGAAATCAGGTTACTACTGAACAAACTGCACAATTGTTCTTTCAAAATGTATGGGTTCATTTTGGGTTGCCTACTTCTATCATTTCATATCGGGACTCTTGTTTCATGGGAGAGTTTTGGTCAACTTTGTGGGGACTCATGGACACTAAGTTGAAAGAGAGCACAACTTTTCATCCACAAACAGATGGGCAAATAGAGGTGGTGAATAGAACAATGGTACTACTTCTCAGAGGCTATTGCAACAAGCATCCTATATTGTGGGATGATTCCTTACATTATGTCCAACATGATTACAATCGGGCCTTACATTCTTCTGTAGGTATATCTCCTTTTGATACGTGTTTTGGTTACTTGCCAAAATCACCAATGGACTTCATGTTTGGTGAATAAGCTAAGGAGGGTGGACATGGAGATTTTGACAAAGCAATCAAGTTAATTCAAAGAATCCAAACGATTCATGAAGCAGTGCAAGATCAATTGGAGAAAAGTTAGGCCAAGTGAAAAATGTGCCATGACAACATCGGGTGGATCATCACTTCCAGGTTGGTGATAACGTATGGCTACACATCAACAAAGAAAGGATGAAAGGTGAAGGTAAAAATATGAAACCTATCAAGCATGGTCCATTTAAGATTATTGAAAAGATTGAGCACAATGCATTTCGATTAAATTTGCCTCCATATATGCACATATATTCAGTTGTCAATATTGAAAATTTGAAGTTGTATGAAGCTCGTATGGTCATGGATCTAGAGGAAAATTCTCAAGTTCAACCTGTAGATGATTTTGCACTTGAATGTATGACTGAGTTACAAGAAGATACCATTTTAGACAGGAAGGTTCGCGCTTCTAGGCATGGAGATGTTGAGTATTTCCGAGTGGGACTCAAAGGCATGAATCCAAGCAAGGCAAGATGGATGGAGATCTGAAGGGCGAAGGAGTTAGGAGTTGTACCATTACCTCATGTTTGTTTAAAACCAAACTTTTGGTGGTCCAAAAGCTTCCAGTGGAGAGGAATGATCCAGGAGGATCCTCAAAATGCTCATAATTTTACAGTCCTAACTGCTCTTGAAACTAGTGCCAAGTTGAAGAGCTCATCGCGTTGATTCAGGCAGTATTTTCAGTTTTGAAAATGGCCTCAGTATGAGTGAGAAAACGCATTCTGAAGTTATTGTTAAAGAAACAAAAAATTGGACCTTTGCAGGCCAAGTGGTAGTCTCTCAGAGCGACACATGGCAGTCAACTCAGATCAAAGTCAACACAGGCAATCAAAGTCAATAAGGGTCGAATTGGCACGTGTCAGAGTCGAACCCCTGACCTCCATTGTGTTATTGCAAAACCTTACCAATACACCATGTGTTTTATTATTAAACCAAGAGCGCAATTCTGTGTTTATGTTTTTGAAATATGGTAAGTGGGGGTAGGGTTGGCAGAGCCCGCCACATCCGGTGACCTCGCTAACCCAAAGCTATGGTGGATATTAGCGCTAACAACAGTTCAAACGGCAGATCACATATGGCGTGGAGCATAAATTTTATGTGGAAACGAAGTTGTTATTTATATGGCATGTCACCGCCACGAGTTTCAACATGGTTCCACCACCACTTATGGTTATGATTTATGCCATATTTAAAATACGCTAAAAACTATAGCTTAATTTGAATGTGCCATATTAAAACGTTGCTACAACATAATGTAATGAAACCATATGAAATGAGCCATGTAATTAAACCCATTGCTAAATATGTCATTCAAGTCTGGAAGGTCCACGGGTTTGACCCCTGGACCTGCCTTTGGCCTTATAAAAGATATTAACAATACGCCCATGCTAAGGGGAGTTGTAATGTGAGTTTATGAACTGCGTTTTATTTGTGCTTGTAAATGCCTTTTTGGGCATATATCCTTGAGCCTTTTTTAGAACGAAAAGTTGCATTGGAGAGTAGAGTTCAAGGCCTTCTTTCTAACAGTAGCCATTGGTGCCTGCGTGCACAATCCAAAATGGCTAAATTTTATGTAAATATCCTTTTTGAGCATTCCTAATACAACGGACGCCCACTTGGAATTGTACCCTGGAGATGTCGTCCAGAAGGGACGAACTCCGTCATCAAATATCTTGAGGTTGCTTCTTATTTTCTCTGTTGTTTATGTGTATATTCAAATTTCAAGTTTATGTTTAAAGGCACTTAAAAAAACAATTTCTCTCATTCATTCACATAAAAACAAACCTTAGTTACTATTTGGTGAAATTGAGCAAATAGTCAATCGTGTGTTTTCGGATCACTTAGCCTATACATAGTTCAAATGTATTTGTGATCATCCACTGATCATTAAGAGATTGGCATACTTATAATGACACTACATGAGAATCGCCAACAATGTATGTAAGGCACAACAATATTAAAAGCACCGTAGCCATGAATTTATGCAAGGTACTTACAAAGACAAATTAATAGTGCATTCAATGCTACAAGAGCTATATATATATATATATATATATATATATATTAGCAACTAACAATCAAATTCTCTCATTCATTCACATAGAAACAAACCTTAGTTACTATTTGGTGAAATTGAGCAAATAGTCAATTGTGTGTTTTCGGATCACATAGCCTATACATAGTTCAAATGTATTTGTAATCACCCACTGATCATTAAGAGATTGACATACCTATAATGAGACTACACGAAAATCGCCAACAATGTATGTAAGGCACAACAATATTGAAAGCACCGTAGCCATGAATTTATGCAAGCTACTTACAAAGACAAATTAATAGCACATTCAATGCTAGAAGAGCTATATATATATATATATATATATATATATTAGCAACTAACAATCAAATTCTCTCATTCATTCACATAGAAACAAACCTTAGTTACTATTTGGTGAAATTGAGCAAATAGTCAATTGTGTGTTTTCGGATCACATAGCCTATACATAGTTCAAATGTATTTGTAATCACCCACTGATCATTAAGAGATTGACATACCTATAATGAGACTACACGAAAATCGCCAACAATGTATGTAAGGCACAACAATATTGAAAGCACCGTAGCCATGAATTTATGCAAGCTACTTACAAAGACAAATTAATAGCACATTCAATGCTAGAAGAGCTATATATATATATATATATATATATATATATATATATATATATATATATATATATTTGCAACTAACAATGACCAAAAATGGGTAATGTGATTATGTATCATATTGTTTGCTAGCGATTGAATGCATTGCCTATTATGTCATAAGCAATAAACAACATTTTATTGACACGTGACTAAAGAAATCACAAATAAAAAATCATTGCCCAATTGTAATCGTAGCACTATAACTACAATAAATTGCAAACCAAGGTGGGTAGGCTAACTTTGTATCATATTGTTTGATAAACATTGAAAGCATTATCTACTATGCAATAAATAACAAATAACATTATAGCCACTCATGATTAGAATAACTGCAAATAAAAATCATCACTCAATATTAATCATAATTCTATAACTACATTAAATTGCACATGTACTTTAGTAGATGTGTTAATTTGAGCAAAACATATTGCACCAAAATTGTCTTGAAATGCAATAATTTAAGCTCCCATAGCCACTCATCTTGGAATACAAATTCCAAGTAGACATACACAACAAAAATGGTTATGAGATTTAAGGGTGCTTTTAATATCTCCCGATTTTAGCATTACAATCTGTGAAAATCCGTTCTTACTTGAGACACAATGAATCAACAAATTTAACATCTAAATCACACAAAAAAATTGTTGCATGTTGGCGTTTGACAAACATTCATTGTTCTCTAAAATTGAATAAAGATATTGCATGCAAGAACACAAACATTTGCACCAATTAAAACTGCAACTAATCCACCTGCCACAGAAATTGCATTGAAACCGCTAATTGTTTTTCCTCTTATTTGATTTATTTGCAGAATGCAATTTCTAATTATCAATCTCCTCCTCTTTTATAAGTTTTTGCAATGACTTTGACAATTCCACAACTACACATTCCTTGACTCAAAATCATTT
The DNA here is from genome assembly GCA_031772625.1 of Pinus tabuliformis. Lineage (NCBI taxonomy): Eukaryota > Viridiplantae > Streptophyta > Pinopsida > Pinales > Pinaceae > Pinus > Pinus tabuliformis. The sequence goes on from CM062813.1 coordinate 491,477,042, forward strand.
ACAATTGCATAGCACTATTCTATAATAGATTCTACCCAAACTAGCAGACATCACCTGAATCTAGTATATCATCAAGTCAGATAATGATTCTACAATGCAAATAATACTATGCTTTAAAGGCATGTTATTATCAATTACAATAAATAATACGAGGGAAAAGTGTTCTAAAAACTAATTTCATTAGTCAAAGATGTTCAATTGTAAGCAGATTAAACATTATACTTGAAATCATACCAAATGTCAATTGGCCAAAAAGGTAAAATCTAAGTATCTAAAAGTATTTGAAAACCCTTATAATGTATTTTTAAGTGTTTAGACATTAAATATTGTTGAACACCACAATTGCAAATAACAAAGGCTGTAACGTTCTTTAATGCTTTCTAGTTCCCATTTGTCTTTTTATTGCTTTCCACTTATTTTGGGAAAAAAAAAAAAATTGCTACATAAAACATTAATATTATTCCATGATTCAAAATTCTTCAAAAGTTTAATTTGTAATCTAAACATAAATAACATGTAATTTAATCCCAAATTAATGCACAACAATAAAGTTCATTTAAAATTTATAAAAACTTTGTCAAGTTTTGGATATCGCCCTCTCTGGATAAAAGTATTCAACATTTTAAAACTTAGAGCAAATTCAAAATTGCACAAATGTCTAGAACATCCTAATCATTACAATCCCGTACCTATAGAATAAAAATCACATGCAAAGTCAATTATTTCTTAACTAATATGGCAATTGTGTTATCGAATCCTAAAATATATATATTTCAAAGGTTCATCATAAACATTATGAAGGCATTAAACCAATGCATGATCTATCTACATAAAACACCTAAGTAGAATAATTTATATTAGCAATTTGCATCTGTGACTCTATTTTTTATTTTGTTCAAATTAATCTTTATTTTTATTTTTTCCAATAACATATTTTCATTGAATACCAAACCATGCATCATTATTCACAAAAACCACTAATAAAAGTGATAACATATTTCTAAATATACATCACTAAATAATAATAATAACAATAATATATATATATATATATATATATATAAACTACTATAATATAATACACGATAATGTACCTATTAACTATAAAATTATTGCAATTTTCATGTTTATTTACATTTCTTTAAATCCAATCTAAATGATACAACATCACAATGATGTCCAATGATACTAGCCAAATAGTCAATTTTAACATCCATGGAATTTAAAATACGCAAATATAAAACAACTTACTATAATAACTTAACCCTCTATTATTTATATATAGAAACAATAAAATTTGATAATAAAACATTTTAGCATTATGTAAACAATTAAAATAATACAACATTATTGAAATTTCAATATATATTTTTTTAAACAAAGTCCCTTTTACTTTTATAAAGGTTAGTTAAAATAATCAAACACTCATTGAAACTATAATTCATTTTGCAACCATCAACAATTTTAAGTAAAACCAATAAAACTTAACAATTTAGTCACTTGCAAAACAAAAAAAACACACACACATAGAACAAAGAGAGTAAAAAAGATCTTCATTTAAAATGTAATATAAACCAAACATTAAATATGTTGCAAAGTTGTATTATATATATATATATATATATATATATATATATATATATATATATATATATATATATATATCCATTGTCTAAAATTGTAATTTAAATAAATAATTTTCAAAATTACAACAAAATTGATTTAGGATGCTTCCATGCAGCATAGTAAATGGAGTCGATTTGGTCGGGGACTACCAATAGTCGGGAATGTCTAGAGAGACCATTGAAACGACAAATCTGACCAGAACCGTCTTTCAACTTGCTTTCAGTAGGGACCACAAAAAAAAAGTACCTGTAGCACCATCCAGAAGACAATATTTACAAGGAAGCCAATTGGTCACGGAATGTCATAGTACCGTCTAAAAGACAATGTCAACCTTTGATCTCATAGCCAGCCCAACCACCGACTTTCTTCTGGAAAGACCCACAAAAGAAACACATATGTATAATTGAATTCTTTATAAAAAAAAAATCATATTACATATTATTTGATAAAATTAATACAAATTAATTTATATTTTTATCAATAAAAAATAAATTGAATAAATTATACTTATAAGATAGAATGTTTAAAATATGGAAACATGTTATCCAATTCTTTAAAGAAAAAATGAAATATTGAAGCCGGAGTTGAATAGGCCTGGGAGTGTCAAAGTTGGGAATGTCTAGAGAGACCATTCAAATCACAATGTCGACCAACGATTTCATAGTCGAGACATACCTCCAACTTGCTTTCAGTAGGAGCTATAAAATAAATATGTGTGCATAATTATGCATAACCTCATAGTTAGCTTGACCTCCTACTTCTACAAAGGCCCACAAAACAAACATGTGTCTATAATTTATTATTTTGACTTTTCACATAACATATTATTCAATAAATGTAATTTAAAATAATTTATTCTTTTATCAATAAAGAAATAAATTCAACAAATTATTTTTATAAGACATTTAAGATTTACTTTATAACATATTAATTCATGATAAACTTCTTCATAGAACTCATTTAAGTTGTTTATAAGAAATAATAATAACAACAACAGTGAACCTAGATTTTGAGTTGAATTGGTCGGGGAGTGTTAGTAGTCAGGACTGTCTAGAGAGACCATTCAAATAACAATGTCGACCTCCAATCGAATAGTGGGGGTCAACCTCCGGCTTGATTTCAATAGGCGCCACAAAATAAATATATATGTGTATAGTTACATGTGTTTACAACAACCACCTCCGACCTCATAGTAAGCCTGACCTCTGACTTGCTTCTACGAAGGCCCAAAAAATAAACATAGGTGTCTATAATTTATTATTTTGTTTTTCACATTTGATAAATGTAATTTAAAATACCTTATTCTTTTATCAACAAACAAATAAATTCAAAAAAAAAAATTATAAGACATTTAAGATTTAATTTATAACATATCAATTTAGGATAAACTTTATCATACACCTCATTTAAGTTGTTTATAAGAAATAATAATAATAACAACAACGAACCTAGATTCTGAGCCGAATTGGTCAGGGAGTGTCAATAGTGAGGGGTGTCTAGAGAGACCATTCAAACCACAATGTCAACCTTCGATCTCATAATTGGGGCCAACCTACAACTTGCTTCCAGTAGGAGTCACAAAATAAATATGTGTGTATAGTTATGCATAACTTCACAGTCAGCCCGACCTCTACCTTGCTTCTACGAAGGCCCACAAAACAAACATACGTGTCTAGAATTTATTATTTTGTTTTTTCACAAAACATATTATTTAAAAAATATAATTTAAACTACTTTATTCTTTTATCAATAAACAAATAAATTCAACAAAATATTTTTATAATACATTTTAGATTTAATTATAACATATCAATTCATGATAAACTTTATCTGGGGCGGAGGGGGCTACCTGGGGGCAGAGATCTATTCGAGGGACTTGGAGGAAAACCTCATGGTTATAAATGTTTATGGCCCCTGTATTAACAGAGAGCAATTCTGGCAGAAGCTCTTTGGCTCCCCTATTCTACAAGCGGAGAATATCATCCTGGGTGGAGATTTAAATTTCTCATTAGGTTTCTCTGAATCCTGGGGACACCTTGCTCAAATAGACCCACTTTCTGATTTTTTTGGGCGGATCCTGGAAGATTACCACTGGACTGATCTCCCAACAGCAAAGCTTCAATTCACATGGAAGAACAACAGATCAGGGGATCACAGCCTAGCGAGAAGGCTGGATCGTTTCATCATGAAAGAAGGACTCTGCCCCCATTACCCTCGAGCCCGTCAATGGGTGGGCAGTGGAGGGATCTCGGACCATAGGCCCATCTTCCTGGAAATTGAAGCAAGACAACGAGCACAAAATGCCCCTTTTAAATTTAATGCTACTTGGCTCCGGGATCCATCATATTTAAAGCTGATATCGGATTACTAGAATGCACATCCTATTTCGGTGAATATGGACCCGGCATTTGGTTTGGTGAGAAATCTCCAAGAAAACAAAGGCATATCTAGAGAATGGGCAAAATCGAAGAGGAAACAGGATGATCAGATTCTATCCCAGGCGGAGCAAGCAATTGAAGCTCTTGAAGAAAATTCAGATGGAACCTACTTATCTCCCGAACAAAAATCATTGTATGAAGAATTAATAAAAAGGAGAACTCAGATTCTTAGAGATAGGGAGGATTCCTGGAGACTAAGGAGCAGAGCCATCTGGCTCAAGGAAGGGGATGAGAATTCAAAATTTTTCCATCGGTTTGCAAACGGGCGAAAAGCAATCAACTCTATTTGGGAGCTGGAAGATGAACATGGTCATCTGGTCAGCAGTCAAGGGGGTCTGGCTCATCTTGCAACCTCTCACTTTAAGAATATTTATAAAGCCCCATCTCAAGCAAACCTCTTAGAAATAATGAGGGTAGCAGAACAATTCCCTAGATTTGTGGACGAGGAGGAGGCAGAGGAGCTGACAAGGGATATCTCCCTGGCGGAATTGGAAGCCACCATCAAAGGTTTCCAAAAGGACAAAAGCCCCGGTCCGGACGGTTGGACCATCGAATTCTTCATAGCTTTCTTTGAGCTCATTGGGAATGACATCCTTACAGCTATCAACCACTGTTGCCAAACAGGATCTATTCCCTCTAGCATCAAGGCCACTTTCATCGCCCTCATCCCAAAATCGGATAAGCCAGTATCCTTTAATGAATTCAGGTCTATTTCGCTCTGCAATTGCCTCTACAAGATCCTTGCCAAAATTCTAGCTAACAGGCTTAAGCCCATCCTTTCGGCCAACATATCCCCCGAACAATTTGCTTTCCTCCACAAGCGCCAGATCCATGAAGCTATCGGCACTGCACAGGAACTTCTCCATTCTATGAAAAGCAAAAACCTCAAGGGAATGATCCTCAAGGTGGACCTCTCCAAGGCCTTTGATAGGGTAAATCATCTTTACATCAGAATGCTCCTCACTCACCTGGGGTTCCCTTTCCTTTTCATTAAAAGAATCATGAGCTGCATCTCAGATGTACCTTATAGTGTCCTCCTGAATGGTTCCCCCTCCCCTTTCTTCTCTGCTGAAAGAGGACTCCGACAGGGTTGCCCCCTATCCCCCCTCCTTTTTCTTCTCATCATGGAAGGCCTCAGTAGATTGATTGCAGCAGAACACCGAAGAGGACGTATTAAAGGGATCAAAATCACTGACAACTGCTTCCTCACACATCTTCTTTTTGTGGACGACGTGCTAATTTACTTAAATGGAGGCATGGCTGACTCATCGGCTTTACAACAGGTTTTTGACCTCTTTCAGAAAGCTACAGGGATGGTTATAAATGTTGAAAAATCCACTCTCTCAGAACTTGGTTGTACTCCACATGAAGTTATCTACACCAGGAATCGCTTCCCCTTCCATATTCACCCATTGGAGGAAGGTCTCAAATACCTGGGATTCCGAATTAAACATGGAGGTTACAGAATAGCTGATTGGACTTGGTTAATCTCTAAGGTGGAGAAAAGAATCAATGTCTGGTATAACCGATACCTCACGAGGGCAGGCAGACTCATTCTTATTAAAGCTGTGCTAGAGGCAACGCCAGTATACTGGATGTCTCTTGCTTGGATACCAAGGGGGATACTCTCAAGACTCCAACAAATCTGTTGCAGATTCTTATGGAAGGGATCAAATCAAGGAAACCTATTCGCCTGGGTAAAATGGGATACAATTGCATTACCAAAGAAATGGGGAGGATGGGGAATCAAGAGACTAGATTTTTTTGCAAAGGCCCTTGCTGCAAAAATGGGTTGGCAGCTCCTTACATCAAATAGTCTCTGGCAGAAAGTTGTCTGGGAAAAATATATAGCTCCTGAAAGTGTCTTCAGCTGGATCCGCAGGGAACATAGGGGAAGTGGCAACCACTCCATTATCTGGAAAGCGGTCCTAAATTCTCTTCCCTTAATCAGGGAGGGCCTGACTTGGAGAATAAAGCAGGGAACCTCTGTTCGCCTTGGTGAAGACCCCTGGATTGGCTGTGGAAACATGCAAAGATTATCTGAGAGACTCCTCACTCATCTCAGGGATCAAGGAGTCACGCACATCGCCCATATAGCAGACCAAGAAAACTCTGGCTTCCTCCATCAAGCTTGGCGGTCTTCACGAGATCTCCACATCCCTGACCAATGGAGACAAGAATGGATCTCTTACACGGAGGCTCTAACACAAGCTCACATCAGAATCTCGGAGGGTGAAGACGAGATTGTCTGGGCTCATGCAAAGTCCGGATCATACTCCCCAAAAGATGGTTATATGCAGCTGATGCAGGTCTATCAGCCAGAAATAGCTCAGCCATGGTGGAATTCCATCTGGCGTCTAAAAGCCGCCCCCAGAACTCGGCTGCTCATGTGGGCTATACTATCCAACAAGATCCCTACGGGGGAAAATCTGATCAAAAGGTCTTTCAATGGCCCTTTTTGGTGCCATCTCTGCAGAAGTAACGTGGAAGATACGAAACATCTTTTTCTCACCTGTCCGAAGACACTTGAACTATGGTCACTCCTCCCATCTCTTTCCCCTTCCCCTCACCGGTGGCAAGGCCAATCTATCACAGAGGCTTGGGCTACCTGGCAGGCTCAGCACTCAGGAAAAGACAGGAACATCCCCCTCCTCATGTGCTGGTCCATTTGGATTGCACGAAATAGGGCAATCTTTGACCAAAAAACCCCCCTTTGGCCGATCACCATTGCCCTCATTGCAGCAGACCTAGCACTCATCTCTGATGACCCCCCACAGGCCCCCCCAGAACCATCACCCCTGAACAAATTGACAAATCTTTCCCCTGGGCATATTTTGATGGCTCAGCTCAAGAGAATGGATGTGGGGGAGGAGGCATTCTATACTTGCGGGAGAACCATTCCTTCTCGCTACAAATCCCACTGGGCAGAGGCACAAACAACTTCGCGGAACTCTCCACTGCAAAATTTCTTATATCTTTTGCATTAGAGAAAGGATGTTCAAAATTACAACTGTTTGGTGACTCCATGATTGTTTGCAACTGGCTAAAAAGAAAATCTATTTGCTCTGCTTACACTTTGAGACACATTCTGGATGAGGCACTCAGACTAACAGATGCTTTTGAACACTTTGACTGTCATCACATATACAGGGAGCGCAACTCACGGGCGGATTACCTATCCAAAGAAGCAGCGCAGAGGCAAGAAGAGACCTAGTTAATTCAAGAAGACCAGGATGGTACCTACTTTCAGCACTATCATAGACCCTTTGTCGACCAGGCACAAAGGGAAGCTCACATATGAAAGGGGTTCCAACATGCACTTTTATTTACTGTTACTTGTATATATGCTTTCATATATTTCTGTCTAGTTTCAAGACTGATATGGACTTTTGGTGACAAACTACCTATATTTTTTTGGTAACTATTTTGGGCAGCAACTACAGCTGCAAAAGAATGATTTTGAAAATGAACTCTATGGCTGGTTTATTTTTGGTTTATACCTCTCCAAACTCCCTGCGTGGACAACAGTTTGATGAGAGATGAAAATACATCACAGAATATCTGTTTTTTTTCTTTCTTGTGGCTTGGCGACAAGCCTATTTCTGGTCTATTACAGAGAGGCAACTTGGCCTCGATATGCATATGCACTGCATCTACAAAATGTAATCTCTATGAATAATAGAAATTACGACTTTTTTCTACGGGAAAAAAAAAATAAAAAAAATAAACCTCATTTAAGTCTTTTATAAGAAATAATAATAATAACAACAATGAACCTAGATTCTGAGCCGAATTGGTTGGGGAGTGTCACTAGTCAGGAGTGTCTAGAGAGACTAGTTACGCGTGTTTACAACAACCATCTCCGACCTCATATTTAGCTCGACCTCCAATTTTCTTCTACGAATGCCCACAAAACAAACATATGTGTCTATATTTTATTATTTTGTTTTTCACATAATATTTTATTTAATAAATGTAATTTAAAATACCTTATTCTTTTATCAACAAAGAAATAAATTCGAAAAATAAAAATAAAAATTATATATATATATATAATAATAATAATAAAATAAAATAAAAAATAAAAATAAATAAATTATAAGACATTTAGTTAAAGCAATTTTACAGAAAGATTATTATCCTTTTTATATAATATTTTAAGATAACAATTCCAAAACTACATATAAATTAATACAAAATTAGGATTAATATGCTTAAAAGATACAAACCCGTCAGGCCTCGTCTAAAGAATAAAACAAGCTGAATATGGTTCATAAATTACAAAAGGCAAAAACAACTAACTTAAACGTCAATTGCAACTTCAAGGCCACTTGAACCTTAGCCTTTGCGAATATGGCGCGAAGCTCGAGCTTTTCCTTATGATTCTTCTCCAAAGAGACGTCTATTTCCTGACCATGAAGGCGGTCCCGACCTCAACTATGAGTTTCCTCCGACTCCAGAGAAACTGGGAAAATAATAATAATAATAATAATAATGAAAATGAAAATGAAATAGAGATCGATGCCCCTATTCTAAATTTGTTTTTTTTAAACTTGCTCTCACAACCATGGCTCAAACATGTTCCTCTAAGCATAAAATTTAGGAAGAACGTACATTACAACATCTCGCCCCTGGAAACTCAGAATATTGGTAACATTGGTCTCAAAAGTTCTCCAATGCCGTTGAAACTTGGATTTTGTCATAAATTCTTTTATGTTTTTGTTTCTCTAGTTGGCAACTATCTGACACTATAATCTCCCGTCGCTTAAAGTATAACTTTTATTCCAATACATTTAGTGTTTTGAAAAACAAATTAATAAAAGCTATATGCCTTATGAAAATCGATTGAACTTAAAAGGTATATAAAAATTCGCATACACGAGTTTGTTAAAACACAAACATGCGTCAACTTCCAACATCGCAATGCATCATGCCCGACTGAGGTCGGACTTATCTTTTCTCAATCTAGATGTCTATGTCAATAGAACTTCAATCTCTCAACTATCTAAAACAACAAGATGTGCAATCAGAGTCGTCACTTTGCTCACAAGCCTTCTAAAAATGTAAAGATCCCTATACTCCTGACTTCACAAGTTTCAGAGTAAATTCCGAGAAATATTCGTCATAACCGCTACAAAAAATCATGGAATCAGGGTCGACAGACAATTTAAAACCAGAACATATGGAATCAGGGTTGGCACCTTTCCCATAGGACTTTCGAAAATGTAAAGATGGATTAACCTCTGACCTAGCTTTAGTCAATCAATACTAGTTTATTCCTACAATGTTGCATCCAAACCATCGAAACTTGAGCTAGTAATGTATTCAACACTTATGACCCATTAAACCGGAGTTTGCTTAAAAAAAAAAAAAACACTTACCAGGTTTCTGCCACTAGAATCCAGCAATCCGCTTACCTGAACAACTCTATGCTCTAAACCAACGATCCGCTTACTCGAACAACTCTATGCTCTAAACCAGCAATCCGCTTACCCAAACAACTCTATGCTCTAAACCAGCAATCTGCTTACCCGAGCAACTCTATGAGCTAAATTTTAAAGCCTCACCTGCGAATTCTGAAAATAACGAACCAATAGAACTCCAAATTATGCACCATGACCATTAAACCATAAAATAATGTTCATACATTTACCTGTCAAATTGTCATCGAGGAGATTGGCAAACTTGCATCCTGCCACATAGTTGAACAACTTCAACATTCCACACAAAAATATTACTGCTCGCAGCCACTGAAGCTATAAAAAAAACTCACCTGGTAACAAGGAAAACTCGAAAATGAGAAGTAATGTCGCACAGAAAACACAACCACAAAAACAGGAAATCTAGCCTCAATGAACGCCACAACACCAAGAAAAAAGTAAAACAACCATTTTGAACAGCATGAATAGCTAAATCCGCTTCTCAATGATCCATCAACCATAATAATAAATTCTCCACCAACACTCTTAAAATGAAATTAACACCACGAGAGCTAAAAGCAGCTCAACTACTAGTTGTACGAAGGATTGCCCTTCCCTATACCTACATTGTTAAATCTGATCTTGTGCATGGCAGGATGACGTTGACGCTTGAAATCCAGAGCCGCGAATGTGGATGTGCTTTGACGTCACACAAATTTTTTAGCCAAAAGCCTAATGTTAACTATGGAAATTTGAAAATATGCGTTAGTACGGACAAACTAATCGCTTAGAATAGGTCATAGATGTCATTGCATGAGCAGTGACATAATAAATGTACGGTTATAATAATTCATGGGAGGCTGTAATGGAGATGAGAACGTGGAAGGAGGCCCACGTGGGAGTGGGACCTCCTTCCCAACCTTATTGAACTTAATAAAATCGTCGTACTAGTTTTATGTTCATCAATTTAAATAAAAGTCTCCTTTATGTGACGCATTACGAAAGTCCCTCTTACTCACACCTTTCAGCTCCTCCCACTTTGACATCAACCTGGGGCTTAGTCAGCTCGGGTGTTATTAAATGTTCAAAGAAACTTGAAACCCAGGGAAAAGTCATATATATATATATATATATATATATATATATATATATATATATATATATATAAACTTTTAATATATAGTTTTATTATATATGTTTTCGAATCAAGTGGTCTTTAATTAGTTAAATAAATATTAGATTAATTATAAAATTAATTAAATAATTTTATTTACAAATTATAAAGGAATAATGAAATACGTATTTACATATTTTATGCCGAGAGAACAAAATTTGACCAAACTTTAATTGAGGATATTTTCCAAATAATAAGTCAAAATGATGCAAAATTTGAATCGTTGGAAAGCTAGCGACAAGATGCACATAGTGGAACAATCAAAATGAAAATCCAAAAAAAATGTGATTTGACCAAAAGTTACATGGAGGGTCCACACAATAAGTTTGAAAAATTATAGAGTGTGATGTGGCCACAAAAATTGGCGACACGTGGGGACGAAGCAGTTATCTCTAGTTTAGATAATATGTTTAAATTTATCAAAGATCAAAATAAAATCTTTCAATTTTTTCTTGCACACTACACCATTTCGAAGGGTCCCACATAAGATGAATCCAAGTAGATAAGCTCATAAAAATGAAAGTACTTGAATGCCCAATCTAAAACAATGAATCCAAATATAAGGAATAATTATTATTTTAAAACTTTCTCTCTACTATTGGATAGCAAAGATAACTATGAGGCTTTTAAATATTACTATGCATCTATTAGAAATGAAATTACCTATTTTTCTCGACATCACTTTGTTGCCAGTAAGCTTGTTCAATACCTCGATGAAGTTCCCTTGATACCATGTATGCACTAACCCGCTACCAGCGAGCCTGTTCATTACCCCGACGTGTTTGTATACACTTCCCACACATGTTTGCTTTCAACCCTCTTATGTCACCCTTTTGATTAGCATGTTTAGAGAATTAAGTTTAGCAATTGGGTGAAGAAAGTGAGGTGGTACAAGAGGATTTCTACTTAAAGGAATATGTGCTATACTAGATTAAGTTAGATTAAGTTTGACCCACTTGAATCAAATCTCAATGTTCCCCACAAATTATTCTGGATGTATGAAAAAGTGAAAACTTAATAAAAATGACCTTTAGATAAATGAAATCCTATTGAAATGATAGAGTAAATATTTCCCCATGTAGACCAATTGATATTGAGTGAGAAAAATTCCCCCATATAGATTTTGGGAATATCACAATAGTCAATCATAAGTAAAACTAAATCAAAACATTTCAAAGATTGCAAATGAAGAACGAAAATGCAAATCCAAATAAAAATATAAAGGAAAAGCCAAATTTGAAATTAAACTTCAACAAGACAACTTATGAAAGTATGTCTCAACTATAGAGTGAATATGAGGAAAAGCATGTGTGACTTACTTAAGTTGGGATCTTGCTAAATTGTCTTGCAAAGTTGTGCTTGATTAGGATTTTTATTCAAACAAATATTTTAGATCTAGATAGCAGTTATGACAAAAGATGAAGTTAAATAAGATGTTCTTCGCCTTGCGAATTTTCTTGTTTCAAACTTAAGCCTCCATGGAAAAATCCTAATGACTATCTAATAAAGATGAGGGTTATAATGATATTGAATGAAAGCAAAATAGAGGTTCAATGACTCCTTGATTTAGCTAATTCACAATTTGATCAACATCATCATTGCTTTGCCTGACTCAAAAGCAAGTGAAACAAGGGGAATGAATTTCAAATCTAGATTTTCAAGGAAATTATCGAAGTCTTGTAAAAATAGAGCTTAGATCAACAAATACTAAAAACAAGGTTGAAACTACAAAAGCATAAAGAAAACAGGAAAAGATGAAAACAAGCACATTAGACTTACCTTGAAGAATCTCCTTATGATTTACCTTAGAGACATTGTTTTTCTCCAAAATAAAGAAGTAACATCTTCTTATCATTAAAATCAAATAGCATAAAGAAGTTGCAACTCTATCAAAGTTCATATGTCTGTGATCATTCAATTTATTGAAGCTAAATTAGAGCAAGCATTAAGCCAAAAAAAATAGCTCATGTTCAAGGAATCATAAACAAATAAAAATCATTTGAAGTAAGAATGAAAATAATAGAAATATGCCAAAATTTACTTCGCTTTGTGTTGCAACTAAGATTATTCTCTTTGCCTCTTTTAATTTTATGTCAACCCCAAAGTTTTCTCAAAATATCATAGAATCAAGCCAAAGTCCCAACCTATGTAGTTTTTTATGTATATATATAGAGAGGACTTGGACCTCCTCCCAACGTTATTGAACTTAATAAAACTTTCATACTAGTTTTATGTGTGTCATTTTAAATGAAATCTCCCCTTATGTAACACATTATGAAAGCTCCTCTTACTCACACCTTTAAACTCCTCCCATTATGACATCAACTCAAAGCTTAGTCGGCTCACGTGTTATGAATGTGCAAAATATTTGAACCCGGGAAAAAGGAATATATATATATATATATATATATATATATATATATATATATATGGGGTCTTGGATAAATGGTGATCGAGTGCTCTATTAAGACACTCCTTGATGTGAAGTCATCATTTTAATTCCTCGCCCTGATCGGGGTGAGATATTGGACATGATGAATATATAGTCATGTCAAGCTTTATATATATATATGTAAAAAAAAATTGAATCAGGTGGTTTTAATTTTTTTTTTTTTTTAACATTAATAAAAGTCAATTAAATAATAATATTTATAAATTATTTAATTATAATATAATTAACTTAATTAAATAAAGTTAAATTTTATTTTATTTACAAATTATAACGAAATAGTAATATACATATTAGATATTTTATGCTGAGGCAATGAAATTTGACCAAACTTTCACTAAGGTTATTTTCCAAAAGTTAGAATGATGCAAAACATGAACCGTTGGAAAGCTCGCGACAAGATTCATATAATGGAGCAATCAAAATGAAAATCCGAGAAAATTAAAAATCCCACAAAATTAACAAATTTAAACCATTAAATAAGTGATTTGACCAAAATTACATGAAGTGTCCCCATAATAAGATTGAAAAATTATGGGGAGTGTTGTGGCCATAACACAAGGAGAGTATTGAAGAAGATGATATTGAAATTTTGTGAATTTATGTCCATGCCTGAGGTAGTTGCGAAATCATCAAAGACTTTCCAAAAGGCTAATACTTCTCAGATAGTTGGAACATGCACGAACATTATATCATCCACAAAATATTGGTGCAAGAAGTTCTCATTAGAGTTGGAGAAGGATAGACCCATGATGGCACCTGTTAGCGTTTGAAATTTCACCTCAGGTTGAAAAGGCAAATCTCAAAGCTACATCAAACCATTTCACCTCGTAGCTAGCCCTACGGGGTATGAGAAGGCTCTCTCCGGTCTATCTCGGCAAATTTTCAATGAGAAGAGATGACCAATCAAGATAACACTGATATTAGGCTAGTAAACTGATTAAAAGGTTGATTTTGAGGTTTTTGGGGTTTTTGGTGGCAATTTGAGGATCTGCAATTTAGGGTGCGGGGATTGGACACAGTTTCTGCAGGGGGATCTTTGGGGCAAGGTAGGAGTTTGTGTAGATGTCTTTAGATGAAATAGATGATCTGGAAGAAAGATAAGAAGGCTAAAGAGAGCAAACAATGGATTTGAATTCTCTTTAGACAGTAGAAAACATAGAAATTAAACAAATTTGAAAGCAGAGCATGCAAGCATGAATTCTAACTTTATCACTTCATTTGTTTAATATGCAGCAGTATAGAAAGGAAATGAATCACATAACAAAGCTTACAATAACATGAAGAGACACACCATCAACACAATGAGTCCACAAGAATCCCAATGATGACTGCAAAACCCTGGTCTTCCTTAGCCAAAAATTGCAGAGATACAAGCAAAATATACAATGATAGTTCCTCCCTCAAGAGTCCAACCTTCCAACCCCTCAAAATGATTGAGAAAATACATAATATAGGCAAGCCAACCTCTTCCATTGCCTCTAGGGGTCGAGCTCATCCTTCTAGGAGCTGTTTGAACCACTTCTAAACTAAGCACTACAAAATAGGCAGTCAAAACCACTTGCCTCTAAAAACTTGGAAACCAGTTCATACAGTCAATTTTACTCTTTTACATGAGGAAAACTTCTAGAAGAGTAAAACAATAGTAAAAGTATCTAAAAAGTGCCACAAGTATAGTCAAAAAGATCATCATCGACCTCAGCAAGTCAAACTGGTGTTAATCTGCAAATTCCGGGCTGAACTGGTCAAATCTGGCCAAAATTCCCCAAGGGGTCGCGCACATCCAGCCGAAGGGGTCACGCACTTTGGAGGCCTGTTTGGAGGCCTTCCCGATATCAGAATCAGGTTTAGGATAGCTCGTTGGAAAGGTCTCTGAGTCTACTTTCCAACCCAACCGGAATTTTTGGATTTGGAGGTCATTTGCCCAGTCAAAAGTCAATTCTCCCAAGACTACTTCTGCAGCTCAAAAAAGGGGCAGAAAGTCAAAATTTGGCTGTATTTTGACTTTTTGGAGACCGAAAACTCCATGAAAACTCAAGCTAATCCATAGGCATGTGTAACTTTGCATGAAAAATCCATCAATGCTGAGTTTTCGCAAAACGGAGCTACGAGGACAAAGGGTCTCACCGGGGGTGAGACCCCTTGAGAAGCCAAAACCTGTAAATTTCCCAAAAATGCCAAAAATGAGCCAAAACTTCCAAAAAATTTTGTGTTTGGTGCTGTGATGAGGCTAATGAGTGTCATGATGGGTGAGAGAAGCCTCAGCCAAGATGCGGAGTGGATTGGCCTTCTCCTTCCTCCCAAGGGCCTCGGTCAACCTTCTTTGGACTATTTTCAACTTTGCTTTACAAACATGCATCCTAGCCCAATAGTGGTTTTTCATGTTCCTCAGCAGCCTCTTGTCTTGGTTGGCCTTAGCCAATAGCCTCTCCAAATGTGCATTGACCTGGATGAGCATGGATTCTCTCTCAGCAGGCCATAGGTCACCGGGCCTCCTACGGTTTAGGACTCGATCATTTCGAATCCTCCAAATCTCATCAAGGGCCTTCTCCTCCTCCAGGAAAGTAGACTCAGAGACCTTTCCAACGAGCTATCCTGCACCTGATTCTGATACCGGGAAGGCCTCCAAACAGGCCTCCAAAGTGTGCGACCCCTTCGGCTGGATGTGCGCGACCCCTTGGGGAATTTTGGCCAGATTTGACCAGTTCAGCCCGGAATTTGCAGATTAACACCAGTTTGACTTGCTGAGGTCGATGATGATCTTTTTGACTGTACTTGTGGCACTTTTTAGATACTTTTACTATTGTTTTACTCTTCTAGAAGTTTTCCTCATGTAAAAGAGTAAAATTGACTGTATGAACTGGTTTCCAAGTTTTTAGAGGCAAGTGGTTTTGACTGCCTATTTTGTAGTGCTTAGTTTAGAAGTGGTTCAAACAGCTCCTAGAAGGATGAGCTCGACCCCTAGAGGCAAGGGAAGAGGTTGGCTTGCCTATATTATGTATTTTCTCAATCTTTTTGAGGGGTTGGAAGGTTGGACTCTTGAGGGAGGAACTATCATTGTATATTTTTCTTGTATCTCTGCAATTTTTGGCTAAGGAAGACCAGGGTTTTGCAGTCATCATTGGGATTCTTGTGGACTCATTGTGTTGATGGTGTGTCTCTTCATGTTATTGTAAGCTTTGTTATGTGATTCATTTCCTTTCTATACTGCTGCATATTAAACAAATGAAGTGATAAAGTTAGAATTCATGCTTGCATGCTCTGCTTTCAAATTTGTTTAATTTCTATGTTTTCTACTGTCTAAAGAGAATTCAAATCCATTGTTTGCTCTCTTTAGCCTTCTTATCTTTCTTCCAGATCATCTATTTCAGCTAAAGACATCTACACAAACTCCTACCTTGGCCCAAAGATCCCCCTGCAGAAACTGTGTCCAATCCCCGCACCCTAAATTGCAGATCCTCAAATTGCCACCAAAAACCTCAAAATCAACCTTTTAATCAGTTTACTAGCCTAATATCAGTGTTATCTTGATTGGTCATCTCTTCCCATTGAAAATTTGCCGAGATAGACCGGAGAGAGCCTTCTCATACCCCGTAGGGCTAGCTACGAGGTGAAATGGTTTGATGTAGCTTTGAGATTTGCCTTTTCAGCCTGAGGTGAAATTTCAAACGCTAACATACTGGCGACCATATTGGGGAGAACAACTGATCGTTTGCTCATTGATGTGTTTGTTTCATAAATCTTAGACGGAGCCTGAAGTTATGCCAGGTAGCCTTCGAAAACGCTCTTGTTTTACATCAGCGTTAGTAGATAAACGCTGCTTCAGTCAATCTCCGTGAGCTTGTGAATACGACCACTTCATTTGCATTTTACCCCAGTACATGTATCAAGTTCAGATCTGATTGTTGATAGTGGACAACGATCAGACACTGACAAGGATGAAATCATTCACTTGGCGACTCCTTTCACTGAAGAATCCAGCAACCTATGCTTCATGGTGACTTCACTGCAGAGAGATCAGTAGCTTTGAGCTTTTCAAGATGGATCGGATTGCAAGAAGATACGCTCCCTTGAGCCGAGATCACATCCCTGGCTTTCCAAATAAAATTCCAAAGGTAGATTGGTCAAGGAATCTGCCTATATTTAATGATGATGGTAAGAAGGATGCTGCTTTACATTTGGTTAGATTTCACATGCATATTCGCAAATTGGAGGTCGATTTTCCTGAAGATTGCTTGATGAAGATATTCTTGGCCACTCTGGAAGGTAAAGCTCAATCATGGTGTTAGCGCTTGGAATTCACCTAGGCTGAGATAGACAAACTCTCAAGGCTACATCAAACCATTTCACCTCGTAGCTAGCCCTACGAGGTATGAGAAGGCTCTCTTGGGTCAGATTTGATAGATCTTTCAATATGATTAGGCTGACCAATTAAGAATAAAGATTTTAGGCTAGTAAACTGATAAGGGGATTTGATTTAAAAATTTTGGGTTTTTTGGTGGCAATTTGGAGGGAGTGCAATTCAGGGTGCGGGGATTGAGCTCAATTTTTGCAGGTGGGTCTTTGGGGCAAGGTAGGAGTTTATGCTGATGCCTTTAGCTGAAAGAGATGATCAAGGAAGAAAGAAGAGAAGCTAAAGAGGGCGAACAATGAATTCGAATCCTCTCTAGACAGTGGAAAACATAAATTTTAAACAAAATTGAAAGTTGAGCATGGCATGCATGAATTCAAACTTTATCACTTCTTTTGTTTAAATAGCAGCAAGAGATTAAGAAATGGAACACATAAACACACTTACAATAACAGTAGGATACACACCATCGACATAATAATCCACAAGAATCCACAATGAAGTCTGCAAAATCCTGGCCTTCCTTTTCCTCAAATTGCAGAAATACAAGTCAAAAATACAATAGAGCTTCTCCCTCTAGAGTCCAACCATGAAAATGAGAAAGAGAAGGCATAATATAGGAGATCCAACTCCTTTCCCCACCTCTAGGGGTCGAGCTCAGCTTCCTAGGAGCTGTTGCAACTAATTCTAAATCAGTCACTAGATAATAGGCCAGCTCAACAACTTACCTCTAAAACTTAGCTAACTCATCCATGCATTAAATATTCACTATTTACATCAAAGAAGTTTCTAGAAGTGGTAAAGAAGAGTAAAAGTATCTAATGCCATGACATTTACACAAGAATCCATCATTTACATGCCCAAATAGTCAACCAAAGTGAAAACAGTGCTTTGCTGGCCGAACTAGTCAAAAACTGGCAAATTTTGCTTGACTAGTCGCACCTTTGGCTTGACTAGTTGCACCTTTTGGCAGCTCTGTTTGAGGGCCTTCCCGGAGTCCAAATCAGGTGCAGGATAGCTCGTTGGAAAGGTCTGGAAGTCTACTTTCCAACCCAACCGGAATTTCTGAATTTGGAGTTGATTTGACCCCTAAAAAATCATTTCTCCCAAGGAAGCTTTCTGCAACTCAAAAAAGGGGCAGAAAGTCAAAATTTGCATGTATTTTGAGCTTTTGGGAGCCCAAAACTCCATAAAATTTGAAACGCTTCCATAGGAAAGTGTAATTTTACAAGACAAATCCAACCATGTAGAGTTTTCCTCGTTCTTAGCTGTATCGATGACTCGTCTCGTACGGGGTGAGACGAGTCGAGTGGCCAAAACCTGTAAATTGCACAAAAAATTCACAAATGACAAAATTTTCTCCAAATTTCTTGAAATTTGGGCTGAGAGTCCCCAATCAAGTACCATGCTCAGTCAAAGAGGCTTTGGCCAAAATTTGGAGTGGATCGGGCGTTTTCCTTCGTTTTTGTGCTTTGGCCAACCGTCCTTGGAGCACCTTCGTTCTCGCCGGTATTTTTGACATTTCTCTCAAACCATGACACCTATGTAAAAAGTGAAAGAGGTTTTTCTTCCTTGGCATGTTGTGGACAAAAACCTCTCTCAGTTTTGCAAAATTTATCTTTGATTGCTCAGAAACAGCTTTTGAGTGAAACTTGTCCCGACGTGTGAAACAAGGGATTTTGGATTGCAAATTTCTGTGGAGTGGTTTTTGAGAGATTGAATTCGGATAATCCACAGTGTTCATCTTTTTTGTCGACGTTTCGAGTCTAGAGCAAGACTCATCATCAGGACTTGATATGCTGAGAAGAGAAAGGAAAAGGGGGTTTTGAGATAAATATGGTGAATGCTGCCAGTTTGGGATGCTGAGCCGACTGCTTGATTGATACCTGCCTAACTGATATTTTATTATTTAATTATTATGATTTTATTTAATGATGTGAATGCTTTAACCTAGTTTAATGCTGCACCATACTAATAAAATCATAATAATTAAATAATAAAATATCAGTTAGGCAGGTATCAATCAAGCAGTCGGCTCAGCATCCCAAACTGGCAGCATTCACCATATTTATCTCAAAACCCCCTTTTCCTTTCTCTTCTCAGCATATCAAGTCCTGATGATGAGTCTTGCTCTAGACTCGAAACGTCGACAAAAAAGATGAACACAAGGGATTTTGTCGAAATGGAGCGAAATGAAGGGGATAGGGGGCTTCTAAATTCTTGGGGAAATTTTTGGGAGTAGGGAGGGATGTTAGGAAGCAGGGGAAAGTGGAATCTCAGAGATTGAGTGAGGAGAAGGGGTCGAAAAGGGAAAAACACAGGCCAAACCTAGAAAATTGCCAAGTTGTAGCTAGAAACTAGGGTTTGTTCAAAAATGAGGAATTTGGCGGATCTAAGGGATGGGAAGTGTTTGATAAGGTACTTTAAGGATAGGGGAAGGTGTATGAACATCAGGAAACAAGTTTTGCCGGTGATTTGACCATCCAAGAGAAATTGGCTTTCAAAACCCTAGGAGAGGGAAATGACCTTGCCTAGGTGCAACTGAAGCATGAACAAGATGTAAAATGACTCATTAGACACTGAGATGATAATGACAACCCTCTGAATGATGATAAACTCAGCTGAATGGTGACATGGACTGACATTTGGGCAAACCCTAGACCTAATGCCTAGTGACCAAATTTTGCTTGAAGACTCACTGAAATGACAAAATTTGACCTTGACACTTCAAAATCACTTTGTAAGAGCATATTTGATCACTGTAGGAAGGCTGAAAAGACTGACACTAACACATGGTATGAAAGTTTGCCGCCTGCTTGTATTTATTGTTTAAAGGATTTTCATGCCTTGTTCATTGAAAGATATCAAGCATCTTATCCATCATTAAATTTGGTTCAAGACTGTTGCAAGCATGCCTATAGTTTTATTGAAAGCCTTGAGAAGTTTTATGAAGATGATAATTTCATGGATGAAGAGATCATGGAAGCCCTGTATGAAAATCCATTTCAGCATACTTGTCAAGATGATCAGGAAATTTTGCAGCAGAATCAAGATCAGCAGGCTGAAGATGGTCATATGGCTGTAATTGATGAAAGAGAAGAGCTTGTTTCAGATCTGCCCACAGAAGAAGACAGCGTGCAGGGTATCCAAGTTTCAATCTTAGAATGTGATAAAGTCAAGTCAGTCATTTCAGATCTAAATTCAGATCGTGATGATCAAGACTACCTTGTTTTGAATCCCATGAAGGAGAGCTCTGTTGTTGAGATTAGCTGGCATGAAGAAAACGAAGTTACAAATCTACGTGCTCCCACCTCACCGGAACTAGATCTTCATGAGGAGGTCATTCATTCAGCTCATGAACAACAAGGTGAGATCTTTGTGCAAGTAAGTGATGAATCTCCTTTCAATAGCTCGGTAATAAATGATAGTTTGAGTGCCCTATCATATGGACATAATTACTGTTTAATCAGAAGAAAACAAAAGGCATTGTCTCCTTTGTCTGAAGATGAGATAGATCAGCTCTTGAAAGGTCCTGTTACAGCCCAAGCTACAACAGATTTGCAATGCACACCTAGTCAGGAAAGTGTTGGAGAAACTTCTTCCTCTTTTGAAAAAGATGACTGTCTTATAATCAGTTTTGTAGACCAGCAAAAAGATATTTTTTTCTTTCACAAAGATGATAAGGATTTCATGTTTGATCATCTCGAAGATTGTTTTTTGTTTAAGAATGACCTACAACACATTCACACCATAGAAGATCAGAGCATACAAGATTACCTTTCAGATTCTTCATATGTTTCATGTGCTGAAATGTTTTTCCAAGAAGAGATCTGCTCATCCATTTGTTCGGAGTTTTTTGAAGCCCATGAGCATACTTTCACCGTAGCACATGAGGAAAGCATATCAGAATTTGAAGCAAAGGATACTTTGTTCTTTCAGCAGGAGGTGGCAATGTCAAGTCTTCATGTTTTCCAGGATCCAATGGCAGATTTGTTGCAGCCAGCAGTGAAAGTGATTATTGCTGTATTCAGTGATGAAGGAGAATATGGTCAACTATGTTTTTGGATGCTCAGTGATAGGTTTGTATTGTTGACCAGAAGATCTGATCAGGAGAACCAATCAAGAAGGCATCTGCTTGATTGGTTGCATTGGCATTTTCATATAGTTTGATGTATATTGTCTTGTAAGAAATACAGGTGGTTGTCATCATGGTTTCAAATCTTGATGGACTGCTGCCCTTCAACAAGCTTTGTAAGTTCTTGTTTTAGTTAAGTCAGTCATGAGTCATTTGTGTTTGGTCTATTGAGTGAGTTTTTTCAATTTATTTAAGTTTGCCATCGAGTCGGTTTGAGTCAAGTTCCAGTTAAGTTTCAGTCAGTTTTCAGTCAATAAATGAGTCAAAGTCTTGTGTTGTTTGCCGAAATAATGACTCCATTGCCCAATGACTATAAGGCACTGGTCTGCTCTCCCAGAGGTCTGCGGTTCTTGGTACCTCCAAGGAGCTACCATCCCCATTGGAGCCAATGTTAGTGTCGGTCTTGAAAGCCCTCCATCAGTGATCAAAGCTCTTTGCATTTGCATTAGTAGGTGTCCCATCAGTGTAAAAATTTGCATCCCGTTAGGCATGCCATAACCCTGATGGAGGAGCTGGTCTATTCATATCCCTTTTGGCTTTGCTGGATCAGGTCATATCAGGTCATTGAGTTTGTCAAAATGCTCTTGTTTGGTCTTAATGTCAAAATTTTAGGTCTAGGGTTTTGGTCAGTTGTCTTAGCAAGGTTAGCAAGGTCGTGTTTCTGAGAGTCCTTGAGTGACCAGCAAGCCAAGGGGAAGATGGTAAACATGTTCCTTTCAGATTTTCATCATGTATAGCTCATTTTTAACCTTGGATTTAAAAACCCTGTTTTTAAAGCCAAGGTCATGATAATTTTTGTAAAAATATTAAGTGTCCAAGAAATCTTCAGAAAGGCAGCAACAACCCTGGTCCCCTTGCCACAGTTCTTCGGATGATCTCCCTGCAAAAAGAATCAGATGAAAGCACTCAAAAAGTCAACTTCAGGATAAAGGAAACCAAGAAAATCAGTGTTTTTAAAAAGTGACAAAATAGACTTTATAAAGTGGGTTTTGGATGAAATTTTTTCAAAAGTGAGATTATAAAAGGTAATTCTCCCTCCTTTAACTTTCATTGTGCATTTCGAGCTTCTAAGAGTGATTGTGAGAGAGTGCAAGTCAAAGAAGGCGAAGATACAGTGTTTTGGGCAGTTTCCAGGTGCGCGACCCTTCCAAGCTCGTGCGCGACCTCTTGGGTGGTGCGCGACCCCTCCAGCAGCTTCCGGCAGTGCAAAATTACAATGGGCGCGACCCCTTGAACTGTGCGCGACCCCTCCAGGGCTGTGCGCTACCCCTTCAGCTGTTTGTCACCAAACTGCAAACAAATTCTCTCATTCCTCTTCGAACTTGCTAAATCGGTCGAGGTAGGCACTCAATTCATGAATAATGATATGGATGGTGAAAATAATGATGTGTGTCGTGGTTTTATCATTTGAATTTGCAAGTGAATGGATTAATATGGCTGTTGCTAATGTTTGTGAAATGCTAGGGTTTATGATTGTTTTCAAGTGTTTATTGTCCCATTGATCCCTTCCTTTTTCCCCTCTTTCATAATAATCATGCTTGCATCTCTGTCCTATGTCATTTGCACATAAATGTTGCCCTGCCCCCATCCCTAAGTTATAAACCCTACCCCTCTCACAAGCACTCAAACCCTAAATTCCTCTACCATACACATGCAAAACTAAAAAAAAAAAAAAGATACATTGTAAAGACAAAAGAGAGTCATGTAAATTTAATGTGCTGTGTATTTTAAAGCATGTACAAACCCCTATATATCCTTGACATCCCCTTGTACATGAAATACTTTCCCTTGATGTAAAAATGTTGAGTATGTACTCCTTAATGTGCACGTAACCCTTAAAGAACAAAAAGAGCAGAATCTGCCTTATAACACACATGAACTCCTAAGTGAATTTGGTGTATGGTGTCCTTATGCCCCTATTGATATCTGTATCCCCTTACATGTTCATTATTATACATGTTTTTCCCCATATGAGATGTTTTTGCAAATGATTTCCCATGTTTTATGCACATGATTTCCCGATGTTAAAACTGCTCCTATATGCATGATAATGTGTAAAGTTTCCCTTGAAAATTCCCTGTTATTATCATATATTTCCATTCCTTGTTTAGAAATTCCCTCCCCTAACATTCCCCTCATGTTTCTCCCCTTGAAACAGCATAGAGTTCAGTATTTTTGCAGGCAGAGGCAGCAGTTCAATTTGTCCTTCAGTTTGCCCACCTTGCTCCAAAACCATGTCAGATACCGAGACTTATGAGCAAGGTGTTGACCATTCATCATCAGCAGAGAGTGAGGAACAGAGGAGGCCTCGGAGAGGGGGTAAGGGAGGTCATCATAAGAGGGAAGAGCCTATTTCTTTGGCAGCATTGCAGGCTTGTCCATTGGCACTGAATTGTTTCCGGTACATGTCATGCTATCAGTTTTGTGAGAGGCTTTCACAGATTCAGCACCATAGAGAGTTAGCTCGTTTGTTTGTCCTACACCTCCATGATGGACATGTCACTCTTGCAGGGGTGAATTTCATATTGACACCCGAGGTGATCTCAGAGGCTACAGGTATACCGAATGTGGGTGAGGTGTGGTCGAAGCGCAGACTTCTTGATTTTGTTCACTTTGAGCCCTATGTCCGGTCATCATATGTGGAACAGTTGGCGGGTATTTTCCCATTCAGATTTCTTCGAAGTGAGTATGCCCCTCTCATGAGACTTATCATGCAGTATTTCACCTGTGAGGGCAGATTTTCATGAGTGTATTCATATCACGTTCGCCTATTGATGCATTTCACCCGTGTGAGGATGATGAACCTCCCAACCTTCCTCTTTCAGAACATTCAGAGGATGGTACCCATGTTGCAGAGGAAGACCCCGACCCAGTAGTAACTATGGTTTGATTCAGCTCATTGTTTTGCATCAATTGACACAGCAGGGCATCTCGTGGGAGGAGTTCATCTCCCGTGAGTTTTTTACAGTGCCACCTCAGCCACATCAGGAGGTTATTCATGAGGAGGGAGGATCATCTCAGCAGCCTGATGCTCCCATCACTCGACATGCCAGCTCCACTCCCATGGTCACTTACCAGAAAGGCCCAAGGGCCTTATTTGCAGCAGCTAGGCGAGTACTATCTCCACAGCAGGTGGAAGGGGTCTCGCTTTCATCTTCAGAGCAGCAAGTGCTTTCTCCACATCGGGTGGAAGGGGCCTTGTTATCTTCATCAGCACAGGTACAGCAGAGGGGCAAAGAGCCCATGGTTCATGAGGATCCAGTGATCAATCTTGAGGTCAGTTCCTCTAGCCAGGAGGCAAAGGGAATCATTCAGCAGCTCAGGGCCGAGAATGAGACTTTGCAGCGGAGACTTGAGGGTGCTCAGTGGACCATCACATATTTAGAGCAGCGGAACACTCAGCTGGAGGAGGAGAAGGCCCTTGATGAGATTTGGAGGATTCGAAATGATCGAGTCCTAAACCGTAGGAGGCCCGGTGACCTATGGCCTGCTGAGAGAGAATCCATGCTCATCCGGGTCAATGCACATTTGGAGAGGCTGTTGGCGAAGGCCAACCAAGACAAGAGGCTGCTGAGGAACATGAAAAACCACTATTGGGCTAGGATGCATGTTTGTAAAGCAAAGTTGAAAATAGTCCAAAGAAGGTTGACCGAGGCCCTTGGGAGGAAGAAGAAGGCCAATCCACTCCGCATCTTGGCTGAGGCTTCTCTCACCCATCATGACACTCATTAGCCTCATCACAGCACCAAACACAAAAAAATTTGGAAGTTTTGGCTCATTTTTGGCATTTTTGGGAAATTTACAGGTTTTGGCTTCTCAAGGGGTCTCACCCCCGGTGAGACCCTTTGTCCTCGTAGCTCCGTTTTGCGAAAACTCAGCATTGATGGATTTTTCATGCAAAGTTACACATGCCTATGGATTAGCTTGAGTTTTCATGGAGTTTTGGGTCTCCAAAAAGTCAAAATACAGCCAAATTTTGACTTTCTGCCCCTTTTTTGAGCTGCAGAAGTAGTCTTGGGAGAATTGACTTTTGACTAGGCAAATGACCTCCAAATCCAAAAATTCTGGTTGGGTTGGAAATTAGACTCAGAGACCTTTCCAACGAGCTATCCTGCACCTGATTCTGATACCGGGAAGGCCTCCAAACAGGCCTCCAAAGTGCGCGACCCCTTCGGCTGGATGTGCGCGACCCCTTGGGGAATTTTGGCCAGATTTGACCAGTTCAGCCCGGAATTTGCAGATTAACACCAGTTTGACTTGCTGAGGTCGATGATGATCTTTTTGACTGTACTTGTGGCACTTTTTAGATACTTTTACTATTGTTTTAATCTTCTAGAAGTTTTCCTCATGTAAAAGAGTAAAATTGACTGTATGAACTGGTTTCCAAGTTTTTAGAGGCAAGTGGTTTTGACTGCCTATTTTGTAGTGCTTAGTTTAGAAGTGGTTCAAACAGCTCCTAGAAGGATGAGCTCGACCCCTAGAGGCAAGGGAAGAGGTTGGCTTGCCTATATTATGTATTTTCTCAATCATTTTGAGGGGTTGGAAGGTTGGACTCTTGAGGGAGGAACTATCATTGTATATTTTGCTTGTATCTCTGCAATTTTTGGCTAAGGAAGACTAGGGTTTTGCAGTCATCATTGGGATTCTTGTGGACTCATTGTGTTGATGGTGTGTCTCTTCATGTTATTGTAAGCTTTGTTATGTGATTCATTTCCTTTCTATATTGCTGCATATTAAACAAATGAAGTGATAAAGTTAGAATTCATGCTTGCATGCTCTGCTTTCAAATTTGTTTAATTTCTATGTTTTCTACTGTCTAAAGAGAATTCAAATCCATTGTTTGCTCTCTTTAGCCTTCTTATCTTTCTTCCAGATCATCCATTTCAGCTAAAGACATCTACACAAACTCCTACCTTGCCCCAAAGATCCCCCTGCAGAAACTGTGTCCAATCCCCGCACCCTAAATTGCAGATCCTCAAATTGCCGCCAAAAACCCCAAAAACCTCAAAATCAACCTTTTAATCAGTTTACTAGCCTAATATCAGTGTTATCTTGATTGGTCATCTCTTCCCATTGAAAATTTGCCGAGATAGACCGGAGAGAGCCTTCTCATACCCCGTAGGGCTAGCTACGACGTGAAATGGTTTGATGTAGCTTTGAGATTTGCCTTTTCAGCCTGAGGTGAAATTTCAAACATTAACAGCACCCATAGTAACAACTTGTTTTAAGGCTCGTCCCAACCCTTTGGCTATGAGGATGAAAGGGTAAAGAGGATTGACAAGTTCTTCTAGAGGGGTTTAAGGCCTTAGAGGGAGAGACATTAACTAAAAGAAGAAGGCAAAGATGATAGGGGAAGAATCTAGGTTATCCAGGATACCGGGAAACCAAACACTATGAGAATTTACGAATTGTAAGACCAACTTAATTTATCAAACGCCTTAGATAAATTGAGGTTAATGAACATACCTACTTTTTTTGAAAGATGAAGGGAATGAACCAGCTCTTGGGCCACTATTATCCCATCCAAAATTGTCTTCCTTTGTTAGGATATTCCGACACATAGGAAATAGTTAAGTATAACTTGGTCTAGTGTAGAGTTAGGTAAAGTGTGTTTCTTTACTATGTACTTTTGTAACTTACAATCCGACGGTCACGATATGTAGTGATCCAACAATTCATTCTCTGTTGAAAAGTGTGCAACAAGAAATGCTAAATTCAGAATGTGCTAAAAATAGACTTGCTAAAAATAGCCTGTCTAAAAATAGCAGTTTGGGCAGTGAGGTCATTGGCCACATTGGGTGAGAGGTGAAACTGCTAAAAATAGAATCTTCTAAAAATAGCATTTATGGGTCCCTTCCTATTTTTAGCAGTCCCTAGTCTAACTATAGAAAGTAAAAAAGAATTTGGCCTTAACAACAGTTTAAAATATTAATTAATTAATCTCCATGAGTTAATTAGTTAAGGAAAAACAAACTTGAAGTCTATGTGAAGACATGCAACAGTTTATCTATTAATTGATGAATTTATCCATCAGTTAAATAGATAAGGATGCGTTGTAATTATGAGTTGTAATTAGTTGGCTAAGTTAACTGAGTCAAGTCCAGTTAGATTAATTTAACAAGCTGTTAAATTAATGAGATTCAATTTGTTAATGCTTGAATGCATGTAACAACTGGTATTTTCATATAACTGAATATTATAGCTTAAATAACTCATGCATGTCAGTTCAGACAAAGACCAGTTGAGATCAGAGAAGGGACAATGTACTATCAGTTGGAGGAATATTTTTCCTATAAAGGAAGCTCATCCATGATGAGGATTTATCTCCTTCAAGTTTGTGTATTTAGATCAAAGGTTAGTGAGTGTGTGAAGAGGCCAATTCACACGGGTGGCATCACTGGACCCCAAGGAAACTGCATAAGGAAATAGGAGGCTTGGAGGCTAGAGGAGAAGTTTTGTGAGAAGCCTTTGACTATCTATGAGCAGTAGAGGGATTGTACTAAGAGCTGGATAGCTTCCGAGCTAAGGCTTTGTATAATCCAAACTATATTTCCACTTGTATGGTAATACAGAGATGGGGTTTTAGGCTGGTGCTTTCCCCAGGTAAATTCGTCTGTGTTATGTTCGATTGATTCCTTCTTATCAGTTATATGTGTTCTTATTGATGTTGCTCATGGTTGATTAAGCTTCCGCTAAATTGTTTGTAGAAGTAGATCAAGTGTTTTGCTTTAGTACATTGCATTACCAGGTTGATCTACAAGTGGGAAATTTCTACATGGTATCGGAGCTAGCTGATTTGTAGAAAAATTTCTACATGGTATCAAAGCTAGCTAATTTGTAGGAAAAATTCTACATTATCTCCTCGGTATTACCGACACTTGATCTGTGGCTTAACACCCAATTGGTCCATGATCTCTATTTAAAGAGCATGGAGGGTCATTTGTGGGGTAACCGTTCATGAGAGAAGATTATGTGTGCCTGAAGTGGCCGTGTTGGCTCAGGTCGTGGATTATTTCCCTCTTTGAGGGTTTTAACCACGTCAACAATGCTGGTGTATTGATCTGTGATCTGTTTGTGAGCAGTGTCCTTTGTTGGTCTATCTGAGGAACATACCCTATAAATTCCTACATGGTATTTGAGCTATTTGAGGGCCGCATCCGTTGGTGATCCAAATCTGAAGCCGGTAGAACTGCATTCGACTGTCGTTTCCTAGATCTAATGTTACTGACTGCTTTCAGGCTGAGAGGACTGTTCTATTGTGTTAGGAGAATCTGTTCCAGTGAGGAACCCCTTACATTTGATGCAAAAAGGTTTCGGCGACCCTAACTACGTCATTTTTAAGATCTGGAGGTATACAGTGTTTATTTGCAGTTTATAGTTAATTTCTTTCTGTTTATTTAGATCTCTGTTTTTTATTACCGGATCTATACCTTTCATTTCTGTATATGCTCTTTGCCCCGCAACTCTGTGCGACCTAGGCAAATCAAAAACAAAAATGAAGGATTTTTCTCATGCGTATGCTCTTTTCCGCCGCGCCTTAGTGTGATGTCGGAAAATAAAAAAACATTGAGGAAAATTGTTAGTTTCTGGGTAAAGCTAACTTCAAACCATAAGACTTGTTTTTTTTTTGTATGTCCATTTTTGGTTTTGTGGTTTTTGTTTTGCAGGCAAAAAAAGAGCTTTCTCAAGTAAGCACACACCCCAAAGCTTTGTGACTAAAAAAAAAAACCTTCATCTTTTCCAAAAATTACTAATCTTTTAAACTAGCTCACTTGGTCCAAAGTTACTTTATAAGAATAGAGGTCTTGAGTTCAAGTCTTTCTTTTTGTTGAGCTAATTAAATTGAGTTGGAAAAGGGGGTGGATTTTTTTTTTAAATATAACATCATCATTCATTCTTCACATTCTCACACTTCTTCGGCATCTTCAACAACTTTTCTTCAAAAAGCCATAACTTTATCCAGAAGCCGTTTTTTTTAATCAGCCTAATTTTTCAAGATCTTGCCTAATTTTTTTGATCTTTCCATTGGAACACTTAGTTTCGACATCTATAGATTCAGTTTATGTTGAAATGGAAAGTCCCTGCCAAGTTATTCTTGATAGCACCAACTACTTCCAACGGTGGTCCTACATTGTGGATTTACTTTGAAGTAAAGGTCTTTACAGAATAGTCTCAGGCCAAGAAACCAAACTGAAAGATGAAGATAAGGCAGCCAAATGGGAAAATAGGCAAGATCAAGCACGTGGGTTGATAGGGATGTCTATTTCTCCAAACCTTAGCTTTCATATCGCAGAACTTGATACTCCTAATGAAGTAATGAAACAGATCACTAAAGTTTTTGGAATTAAAAATGAACTTAGAGCCCATCAACTCGAAAATGAGTTGCTTACATTGGGCCCCAATAATTTTTCTTCCATTGAAGTTATTTGTCCAAGTTCAAGACCCTTAGACTTCTCTTGGAAGGTGTTAAGGTTAAGAAAGAAGATGGTAACCTTATCTATTGCATTCTTACTAAGTTGGGACAAGTCTACTCTGTGTTGGTTTCCACTTTCCATTCTACAAGAGAAACCTTCATTTCTCAAGGACAAGACTACAAGTCCCCTTCCTTTGATGCCTTTTGTGATTATTTAATAAGAGAACAAGAAAAACTCTTACACCTTGGTCTTTTTAATCTTTGAAACTCTTCTAAGAAAGCCTTAGCCGCCCAACAACAACCAAATTCAAAGAATCCTAAGAAGCTATATCCTAAAAAGAATGGTCCTAAACCAAACAAGAGTCCTAAGAAATTTCAGTCTTAAAATGAAAAATCATTTCAACAAAATGATAAGGCAAATAAAAACAAAGGGAAGAAGACTGATAGACATTTCCACTTTTGTAATCGATATGGGCACTTAGAATCCAAATTCTTTAAGAAGATGGAAGCCTTGAAAGCAACAATGGAGAAGCATAACATCCATTTGGAGCACTCTTCAACTTCAACTTCATCTCCAGGAATAACACTTTATGCATGTGGTTGTCAAACATCTCGGTCTGGATATGCACTAAATGTATCTTCTTCTTCTAATTCTCATGAGTGGCTCATTGATTCTAGAGCTTCTTATCACATGGCCAAAAACAAAGCCATGTTTTCTTCTTTAAATGATTGTAACACCAAAAATATATATGTTGTTGATGATAGATCTCTCAGTGTTGTAGAGACTGGAACTGTTCATATAGACAATGGTCATTTTAATGATGTATTATGTGTTCCAACCTTATCCTGCAACCTTCTATATGTATATCAGATAACTCATTCAGGTGAAGGTAAAATCGTTGAATTTTCACCTCACGATGTTGTAATTAAGGACCTAACAGATCCTAGACAAATTTTAGCTACTAGCATTGTTGATGATTCTACAAGGTTGTATAAGTTTAACAACTTTGGGTCATCAAATCTTCCCTCGGTATTTGTTGCTCATAATGATGAAGTGAGCAAACTTTGGCATGAGCGATTTGGTCACTTAAACTATTGCTCCCTTCAGAATCTATGTAAAGAAAATATGGTGACAGGTCTTCCAATGGTATCTTGCAGAGATGGTGTTTGTTCCGGATGTGTACTTGGAAAAAATCATCGAGATAGTTTTGAAAAACGTGCCTCTTGGCACGCCTCAGCGCCTTTATAGCTTGTGCATAGTGATTTATGTGGTCCACTTCCAATTGCTTCATTCTCTGGCTATAAGTATTTCTTAACTTTCATTGATGATTTCTCCAGATGCACTTGGGTGTACTTCTTAAAACTCAAGAGTGAAGTATTTAACATGTTCTTGGCCTTTAAGGCCTTTGTTGAAAAACAATCTGGACATCAAAATCTTAAGCTAAGATCTGATAATGGCAGAGAATATGTTAACAACAAATTCATCAACTTTTGCACTTAGAATGGAATTCAAATGCAACATATTGTTCCATATACTCCACAACAAAATAGTGTAGCTGAAAGGAAGAATCACACCTTAAAGGAAATGGCTAATTGTATGCTTCAATCTAAAGGACTTAGTCTTAATTTTTGGGCAGAAGCAATTAACTGTGAAAATTACATAATAAATCGCACTCCTACTAAGGTTTTAAAGAATATCACTCGAGAAGAAGCATGGAGCTCAATTAAACCAGATGTAAGTCACTTTTGTGTTTTTGGAAGTGAAGCATGGGCCCATATTCCATATGAGAAACATAAAGCTTTAGAACCTAAGAGTGAAAAATGTATTTTTGTTGGATATTATGAAGATGTTAAAGGATATAGACTTATTCCACTTAAGTCCAAAAATGTTATCATTAGAAGAGATGTAAAGTTTGCTGAAAATATATCGGCCTACGAGCCTAGTTCGGCGGATGTGCCACCTCTCTCTATCCCTTCTACTTCTGAAAATATTTCTTCTTCAGATGATGATAGTGAGGATGACAATCCCCCCCACCTTCTCAAGATCCTCCTTCAGCTCCTCAGCTTCCAAAATGGGTCTGTGCTACTCGGGATGCAGCAAGTGCTCTTGTGGGTGATCCTACAGATCAACGACGTACACGTTCTTAGTTCGATAGAACCTCTTCTTTACTGGCTCAAGCTTCAGCTAATTATGATCCTGACACCTTTGCAGAAGCTTCAGGCCATCCAGATTGGGACGCAATGACGAATGAAGAATATCATTCATTATTGGAAAATGATACATGGGATATTGTTCCCCTTCCAAAGGGACGAAAACTTGTTAGATGCAAATGGGTTTACAGAACCAAGTATGGACCAGATAAACATAAAGCTCGTCTTTTTGCTAAGGGTTTTGCACAAGTTGAAGGCATTGAATATACTAAAACCTTCTCCATTGTTGCCAAAATGAACTCTATTCACCTTGTTCTTTCCCTTGCTGCCTCTTTCAAATGGGAAGTCCATCAGATGGATGTTAAATCTGTCTTCTTGCATGGGGACTTGCATGAAGAAATCTATATGGAACAACCTACTGGCTCTATACAAACAGACTCTAGCCTTGTATGTCAGCTTAAGAAATCCCTTTATGGTCTCAAGCAAACCCCTCGGGCTTGGTATGCCAAAATGGATAGCTTTCTTTTAGAAACTGGATTTTTTAGGTGTCATTCTGACAATATTGTCTACACCAAGAAAGTGGGCAAGTCTCTTATCATTCTTGTTCTTTATGTTGATGATCTTATCCTTATTGGTAGTGATCCCAACCTTATAAAGAATGTGAAGTCCAACCTTAAAAAGAAGTTTGAAATGACAGACTTAGGACACTTGCATTATTTTCTTGGTCTTTAAGTCTTGCAATCCAGGGAAGGTATTTCCCTTTCCCAGTCCAAGTATGCATGTGATCTTCTATGCCATTTTCACATGGAAGACTGTAAGTCAGCCCCTTCTCCCTTTCATTCTAGAGCCAAACTTTCATTCACTTGTACTTCCCCTGAAGTTGATGCTACCTTATACTGTCAACTTGTAGGAAAAAAATTGTATCTAACCCATACTCGTCCTGACCTTTCCTTTGTTGTTGGCCTTATTGCTCGATTTATGAAAAACCCACTTGAAAGTCATTGGAAAGCAGCTAAAAGAATACTTCATTATGTTCGAGGTACAGTTCAGTTTGGGATTCATTACAGTGCAGAAGCATCTCCTCTATTGGTTGGTTTCATTGATTTTGATTGGGCTGGTGACCTTGATGATCAGAAGTCTAATACAGGTTATTTGTTCACTCTTGGTTCAGGACCTATTACATGGGCTTGCAAGAAACAAAGTGCCATTTCTCTTTCTTCAGCAGAAGCAGAGTATCGTGGTGCCGTAGAAGCTAGTAAGGAAGCCCTATGGCTTCGTCAGATCCTGTCAGAGTTTGGCTTTCAGCAGCAGCATCCGACTACACTTTAGTGTGATAATTAAAGTGTCATTCAACTATGCAAAGATCCAGTCCAACATTAGCGCAGCAAACACATTGAACTGCACATGCACTTCATCGGAAATCTCATTCACGACCATGTTCTTGAAGTGCAATATTGTTCAATAGATGATCAAGTTGCAGACATCTTTACAAAGGCTCTCATAGAGGCGAAGTTTACTAAACTTCGATTTATGGTTGGAGTTCAGGAAGTTGTCACTAAGGGGGATAGGCTCTAATGCCTCCTTCCTTCTCCTATTGTGTCATATTTATACATCCTTCAATCCTATCCCAAGTTGTTCTTAAGGGGGGGTGTTAGGATATTTCGACACATAGGAAATAGTTAAGTATAACTTGGTCTAGTGTAGAGTTAGGTAAAGTGTGTTTCTTTACTATGTACTTTTGTAACTTACAATCCGACAGTCACGATATGTAGTGATTCAACGGTTCATTCTCTCCTTGGTACTACTGACACTTGATCCGTGGCTTAAAACCCGATTGGTCCATGATCTCTATTTAAAGAGCATGGAGGGTCATTTGTAGGGTAACCGTTCATGAGAGAAGCTTATGTAAATTTTCATTATTTTATTAATAATTTGCCTGAAGTGGCCATGTTGGCTCGGGCCGTGGACTGTTTCCCTCTTTGAGGGTTTTAACCACGTCAACAATGTTGGTGTATTGATCTATGATATCTTTGTGAGTGGTGTCCTTTGGTGTTCTATCTAAGGAACTTACCTTGTAAATTCCTACATCCTTCAACATAGTTTGTCTGCTCTAAAGAGATGAGTGATGGAAGAAGGGGTTTAAAATTATTCACAATGACTTTAAAGATAATTTTCTAGATAATATTGCGAAGGGATATAAGATGGAAACCACTAGGTTCATGTCAATTGACCTTTTTTGGAACAAGGATTAGAAGAATAACATTGAGGGTTGGTAGGATAGCTTTTGTTAATCGAGATTTCTCCACAACTCTTTGACATCCTCTTTTATGAATAACTAACATGCTTGATAGAAACTAGAGGTAAAACCATAAGGCCTTGAATCCTTTTTTTGGGCATTCCTAAGATGGTTGCTTCTACTTCTTGTATGGTAGTAGGACGAAGTAGAGCCTCATTTTTCTTTGGACTGACTAAGGCAGGGATGGAACAAGTGATTTTGCTAATGTACTCAACTCTGGATGATCAAAATTTATGAACGAACGAAACAAAATACAAATATAAACAAAAACACATAGATAAAGTGAAAACATGACTTCAATTCGTTAATAACGAAGTAACGAAAACTATTTACATGTAGAATGGAAATAAACTAGCTTAGGCGATGGTAGCTTATCTATGAGAAGAGATGTGGTGGCTACATGCCCTATGAACTGTGTTACAATGAGGCTCAGATGCCTATTTATTATTGAGAAATAATGAAAAATCCTAAACATCCAAAAACTTAACCCTAGGAGATGAAGTGCCAAAAGTTTGTGGGCTTCGTTGAGGTTAATTTGTACATCAACTTCCCAGGGTTGTAACATTGGCATGCGATCTTTGTTTGACGTGTACTATACACTGTCAGAAAGATTTATCAGACAACTACAACATTCTACTACAAACCCCTATTGTAATTGTTGGGTTTTCCCATTAAAAAAAACATCGTTTAGGGCCTTAAAATGGCTCCAGAAGTTTAGGACTTAAAAAATTACCAAAAATAGTGATTGTGCTACAATTAAGGAAACTGAAAGAAACAATGGTGGGGATCCAAGTAGAATAGGTAGGTGGCCACCAATATCCATCTGGATCACTACTCTGATAAAAGATGTTGGTAATAGGAGATAAGGTTAACTTCAATACCAGTGTGCTTTAAGAGCTTAATACCAACCAATTTTTTTACTTATATTTTTGCTTCCGTGATTAAGCATGGAGTGATGGAAAAATTTAGAGTCTTTCTCACCTTCTCTGAGTCATTTGATGTGCGATTATGACGTTAGAGAATTTCCTTATGCTTTCTCTGATCTTCAAGATGAGTGACGAGGGTTGCTTCCTCTGCCACAAGGTCCTGTAATTTGTCATTTGCGATGATTTACTGTTTTATGTTTTGCATGCAATTTTCAAGAGCTCCCTTAGCTTTGAAGATGTTCCTAAATTCTTCTTGTTCCTGAACAATGTAAACTTCGAAACGGGAACTATAAACTCAAAACGGGAACTTTGGCCAAAAAACCCCAAAAAAACATCAAAAACAGTGCTAAAAACGAAAAGTGTGTATACTGGAACGATGTTTTTTTTTTAGGTGTCAATTTTGAACGTGTTTTAAAAATGGCAGTGACTACGAAATTTACTACGAAATTTTCGTGCAAAATATAGCTTCAAAACGAAAGTGATGATACTGGAATAATGATTTTTTTTTTAGGGTCAATTTTCAAACTTTTTAAAAAATGCTAATAAAACCAATCTTTTATGTCTCAAACAAAGTTAATTTTTAAGGAAAAAACACATTAATGTTTCTGGTAAAATATCATTTTTCTTTCCTAAGTATAAATTTAACATGTTTTCAACCACAACATGCTAGATACAAAAGAAATTGAAATTTTTTCAACTATAAAATTAAAAAACCATGACATTATGAACAAATTATATCACTGAATGAATTCAAAAGTCTTTATTTTTATACTGAATAAAACAGACATTATATCTCTAATTTGATATTGCATTGTAGATATTTAAACAATAAAATTTATCATACTTAAGACATAATCCAACAACATAAAAATGCTTCATAACTTCTCATTTAACAACATATGGAAAACATTAATTTTATTTGAAGATATGATGCATACATCAGTTATATAATCTCTCTTAAACAATTATTCAAAATCACTCATATTTTCTTGCACACCATCACAATTCACATCTTCAGATGAGTGACTGGATGCTGACGAAGATGTTCCATATTATTCTCTTGCATCAACTAGTGCCCCATCTGAGTCCACATGCATGCCCAACATTCCAGGTTTCAAAAGTCTTCTAGATCTACGACTGGTTTCAGCAGACTCCCATGTCAACACTGTTCCTTCTGGTAACAACCTTTTCAGAATCTATGTCGTCTTGAAGCGAAGAGTTCCTGTCTTTGTTAAATTGAAGTCATAAACAAGTATGTCAACATCCTCCAATTGTAATATGTCTGTGCGGCGGCGATTTATATTTGTACCCTTTCTTTTTCTTTTTCCACCATTTTTTTTGTCAACTACCATCTCTAGCTTATACACACCATTGAATGGGTGTGTATTTGCGGCATACCAATGTACTTCAACACTTGTAACATCCTCATTTTCTGTAAAGACCTTTATAACTTTAGCAACCCAAAATGGATAGCCTTTGAGATCTCCATCTGCTAGCACTGCAATCATGCAACCCTCCTTAATATCATGTACTGAACCCCTATAAAGGTCTTCCATGGCTTCACGTTGTGCACGAGATCTTCTGGAACCAATATACATCTCTCTTTCCATTGCCTGTGAAGAATTAATAATACCTTGAGTTTGTTGCTGTTCAACAATGTTTACTTCCTCTTGTTCATTCGACACATTTTGTGGCCAAATAAATGGATTTTTCAAAGGTATATCTTCATTGGTTGTTGTTGAAATGATATCACTTTGATTATTGAAAAATGACTCCCACCAAACTGAATCAGCAATGTCAAAGTACTCATATGTATATCTAATACATTTTTTAATTTCTTCTAGGCAATCAGAATAATTTATATGTCTATTTTGTCTGCGTGCATTCTGAACTTCACCAACTGATTGTAATAACAATATTTTTGATGCAAATATTGGACGATCTGGAATGAACTTCAAAAATTGCAAACCTGATGACGGTGCCCATTCTGTAGTAGTTGAAAACTTCTTGCCCCATATTAGTGTTTTCCCATCAATTTTTTTTATACAAAATTGGTGTTGGAAGCTAATATCATTAAGTTGTTCAATGCATTTCCCCTCACCATATGATCCTAGAATAAACCTTCGCATGTCAACAGTTTCTTCCAACACTTCAAAAGCAGGCTCTGGCATGTATGATTTCTTAATACATTCAATTAGTGATGGCAAGCTCCCAACTTCCTTCCTCCTCAATGTGACTGAAAAACGACTGAACATCTGATCAATATGGTCATGAGTGTGCCCAACAAGAAGGAAACCAACCTTTACCTTTTGAAAATTTCTCAATTCAACAAGCATGTTCAGATACCCAAAAACAACCTGATTTTTGTTTTCACGGCAAGTGTTGTCCAATTGTAGATACAAAACTTTAGGAAGATTACCAGACCAATGAGAAATCACATAATGAATTATGGTTATGGTCAGATTTGCATCATTATGAATATTTGGAGCTGTGAAGTACACCCTTGGCAACATTTTCCCATTGAAGACCATACAACCGACCAAGTGAAACTGAATAAAATTTTCCTCTTGTAGATTTTTGGGTGTGCGAACAAAATGTGGTAAAAGTTTTTTCTTCTGGTCCATACCATCAATTATCAAACCCAAATATTTATTTGGATTATCATAACACTTCTTTGGATGCTTGTACAACTTCTTCCTTTCATTTGTTTGTTGCTCGCGATGCTCCTGAAGTTCTTTGACAATTAAATCTACACAACATAAAAGAAATTCATTAAGAAATATGTTTTCATAGTTGATGACTATACAATTTTAAAAGTAAAATTTATGAACACTTACCTCTTTCTGAGCCTTCACATTTGTCCCTTTTTAATTTAAGAGAAGCACATGTACTGCAAATCCCCATCCTTGTCTTCTTAGGAATACGAACATTATTGAATTATTTCTTCCATATCTTCACAAAATATTGATATGTAATAAATTGGCCCTGTCCCTCAACACTTTCTGCATATTCTTTGTATAAGTTGTAGGTTTCTCGTCTTGAAAAATTATCTGGAATATGTATTGTCTCTCTATTTGGCATACACTCTCCATGCTTTGAAAAGAAATCTTTCATCCATGACATTGCAGTATTTGATAATGGCCCAAACTGTCTTTTATAACGTACTTCTGAATAAAATGTGGGATCCTTTTCCAAATTTTCTTAAATTCTCGAGAGACGAAAATTCCAAATTGAATGAAACATTTTGAAAGCTTTTCTACACAATAATAAATTCCTAATATGATAATCATAACCTGACAATGTAGATTGCATGCAGCCAACTAAATATGAGTTTTGCATGCTTTTATTCATTGACAAATATCTCTTCCTGCTTTCTAATGCAAATGTGAAATCCATACCTTTCAAGCAATTTTTTTTGGCAACATTCACTTGAAATGAGAGCGCTGATAGAACTTCTTCTCGTCAGATATTCTGCTCTACCCCTTGTATAACTAGAATAGTTTGCATTGATACGAAAAGGTCTGCTCCTACTCCTTGATACAATATTTCTTGGCAACATCTCCATCATTGGATCATCATTTTTATAAGGATTTTCATCATCATTAAGAGGAATGTTATCCACACTATGATCAGCTCTGATTTTCAAATTTTGACTGAGAGGATACCCTTCATCTTCCCCTTCTTCAGTGCTACTGTCATAGTCCTTAGAATTCAGACTAAATGGAAAATCTGACTCGATGTTTAATGGATATTCTTCCTCATGTACATTGTCAGTGCTACTCTCATAGTCCATAGAATTAGGACTACATTGAAAATGTGGCTGTTTACTTATTGAAGATGCTACATCCTGTCCTTTGTCACTGCTACCTTTATACTGATTAGAATTAGGACTAACTGCATCATCCTGTTCTTCATCACTGCTGCTCTCATAGTCCTTAGAATCAGGACTAAGAGGACATTGTGATACTCCAATCTTTTGAAAATCATCATCTCGTGCTTCATCACTGCTGCTCTCATAGTCCTTAGAATCAGGACTAAGAGGACATTGTGATACTCCAATCTTTTGAAAATCATCATCCCGCGCTTCATCACCGCTGCTCTCATAGTCCTTAGAATTAGGACTAAGTGGACACTTTGACACTCCATTCTTTTGAAATTCATTATCACACTCATCATCACTGCTGCTCTCATAGTCCTTAGAATTAGGACTAAGTGGACACTTTGACACTCCATTCTTCTGAAATTCATTATCACACTCATCATCACTGTTGCTCTCATAGTCCTTAGAATTAGGAATAAGTGGACACTTTGACACTCCATTTTTTTGAAATTCATTATCACACTTTTCATCACTACTGCTCTCATAGTCCTTAGAATTAGGACTAAGTGGAAACCGTGACACTCCATTATTTTGAAATTCGCCATCATGCACGTCAAAACTGTTGCTCTCATAGTCTTCAGAATTAGGACTAAGTGGACACCGTGACCCTCCATTCTTTTGAACTTCACCATCACACTCTTCAAAACTGCTACTCTCATAGTCCTCAGAATTAGGACTAAGTGGACATCGTGACACTCCATTCTTTTGAACTTCACCATCATGCTCTTCATCACCGTTGCTTTCATAGTCCTTAGAATTTGGACTAAGTGGAATCTGTGTCTCTTTATTAATTTGAAATTCTCCATCCCCTCTTTCATTAGTGCTGCTCTCGTAGTCTTTAGAATCGGGACTAAGTGGAAGAATTGACTTTCTATTCATAGTGGAAGAATTCCTGCTATATTCATCAATATGAATAGAGTTGTTACGCGATGAAGATGTTGATGGTGTATAAATCGAAACTTCACCATCAGAACAATCCATCCCTTTCAAATAGAAGATGTTGAATGATACAAATGGAGTCTCTTAAGAATATTATATAGCTTAAAGAATGAAATATTCCCTCCAAAATTATTCCCTCCAAAAATTTTCGCGAAAATATTTCCATCCAAAAATTTTCACGAAAATATTTCCGTCCAAAAGTTTGTTAGATTTATTTACCTTTATTATTTTATTCTACAATTGATTGAAAAACGTGTTATCACAAAATCAGATACTGAGGGCTGCCAATCAGCAAGATTTTATGTAACTATTCCAGACCAGGCTTTAGACTAAGGCTTAGCCTCCTTAGTCAGAGAGGGCTCTCTCACAGATTATTAATATAGACTACTGACAAGGAAAGATGGCTAACTCTTCAAAAAACACATGAAAATAAGCTGGTTGGACAAATATCAAATTAATCTCCATTGGGCTTATGGAGTCTCACACATCTCAGCAAACAAAAACACTATCTTTTCATGGAAATCAAGGCTCTTTACATCAGATGTTCAAACATACTTTACATAAAACACAGCTTGCAAAGCATACAGGAAGTCAGAGCATGAAACATGAATTCTGAGTGATTATGCTGTAACAAGACTGTAAAAGAACACTAAGAGAATAAACCACCATACATTTGAACAATAAGGTCTATTGAGAATCTTGAGAAGAAACAACAACTGTTTGTATTACTGAAATCTTCTTTTTTTACATAAACCAAAATAGACTTGTTCTTTATCAAAATCTCCAACCCCAATTACATCCAAGTCTGATCCATATATAGGAATACACTATTAACCACCTAGAGCGAGCTCGAAGGCTGCTATTAACTACTCCTATCTGCTGTTTAACTATTTCATTAATTACATAAGTGCTGAACTGTAATTACAAAAGATCCTAATTAATTCAAAACTCAAATCTGTCCTCCTCGTAGCATGATGACTTTCTGATCCTTGACACCTGTATATTTTCTGTTTTGGCCGAGATATGTTGGAGGAGAATACACTGAACGAGCTGGCTTTGGATACTGGCTGCGTAGATGGCTCGTAAGTGCTTGGAAGGTACACTAACTGACAACAACCGACCGGACACAATGACTCATCCCCGGACATGACATTTCGAAGATCTGCGCTGCAAAATCCCCGAATCCGCGATTTCGTAGCGCAGACAGTTATAACTTAGCGACATGTGCTGCGAAATGGCTGGCGCTACGAAAAGGCTAAAACATTATTGCGCTTCAAAATCAGCCAATCAAACTGCGCTACGAAACTGCGAAAAGGACAAATGACATATACGAGATAAGACATATCTTAATCAATCATGATGAAGGATGACTAACGGTTTTGAAAATGATTCTCATCGATATCATTGAAAAACATGACCCCTAAGTAGTAAATATAGGATAACAACCATTTGACATCCATTTTTAACAATGAAATTTTGGACTCAACTTATATACATGTGACTGCAGTTCTCAGTGATAACAAAACGTAAACTAATTTTTTTTATGAAATCAATCACTGAAATTCAAATTGTAAACTACAACTTCTATATTAATTATTCTAATAGTTAAAGTATATAATATTTACTAAACAACTAATATTTTTTTTTTTATAATATATTCTAAAACAAATTAATCCCACATTCTCCATCCATTGTAAAATAACTCTACAATATTCGCTCTCTAATAATTTAAAACAAATTATCCCACATTAATCGTACAGAAAAACATCTTCGTAATTTCACTTATATATTAAATTTCGTTATCACTATTACTTACCTCACATCCAGGTTTTCTGAAGTTCGTTGAAAGACTTGTGAATTTGTGGAGCAGCTATATTGCTATCAACAACATATTCAACGAAGAATTATCGCAATTGAAAGGTAAGTTCATTTTTTTTTCAAAATTTTCATATTAAATTAATTTAACGAAGAAGATTTTTTTTTTTAGATTAATAATTTTCCAAGCCAAAATAACAATTATGTCAATCGTGAGCATGGTGGGCCCAATCAAACTCAATCACCCAATAACCGTGGGTAGGCCGTCGTCGTGCCCCCTTCCCCCAACCCATTACCGATCTTTCCCATTCACCCATGCCCTCTTCCCCCTTCTACCCTACCCATGCGCCAGCCCTTGCCACCCCCAACTCACCCACCCATGCACTCTTTCCCCAACTCTTCCTTCCCTACCCCACAACTCTCCTCCCTATAAACCCACCCCCTAACTCCCATTCCCCTCCAATCTCAACTCCTCCCCCCCTTCCTTAACACCGGCCCCATGGGCCCCACCCCCTAACTCCTTCCCCCTCTGTTTCCTTCCCCGTGCCCCCTCTCCCTCCACCCCCTTCCCTCGCCACCCGCACCCCCACACCCTAACTCTGACGCCCCTGGCCGCCGCACCCCACGCTATCCCCCATCCCCCCCTTTCCGGCTGCCCCCTATACCCCCCTCTCGCTCCCCGCACCCCATCTCCCATACACCCACCCCCACCCTCCCTCGCCCCATCCCCCCTACCCGCGTCCGCCCCCGCCCCCCCTTCTGCTCCTGCCCCCACCCCACCCCCCCCAATCCCCCTACCCACCCCCCACCCTTTTGCCCCTACCCCCCATCCCCACACCCTACCCTAACCCATCCCAACCCCTACACCCTACCCGCGCCCTACCCTTACCCCCCCATCCCCTACCCTTACCCATCCCAATCCCCCTACCCACCCCCCCTTTTGCCCCTACCCCCCATCCCTACCCCCTACCCACCCCCCCTTTTGCCCCTACCCCCCATCCCTACCCCCTACCCTTACCCATCCCAACCCCTACACCCTACCTGCGCCCTACCCCCCCCCACCCTTACTCCCCCCATCCCCACCCCTACCCCCTACCCTTACCCGCTACCCACGCCCTACCCTTACCACTCCCCCCCCACCCCCTACCCTTACCCCCCCTACCCGCGCCCTACCCCCCCCCCATCCCCCCTACCCCCTACCCCTCCCCCTCCCATTCCCTCCCGCCCCCTCCCCACCTCGCCCACCCCTCCCCCTCCCCGGCCCCTCCGCCCACCCCGCCCACTCCTCCCCCTCCCTCGGCCCCGCCCCCTCCCCGGCCCCTCCGCCCACCCCTCCCCCTCCCTCGCCCCGCCCCCTCCCCGGCCCTCCGCCCACCCCGCCGGCCCCTCCCCCTTCCTGGCCCCTCCGCCCACCCCCCCACCCCCGGCCACCCTCCGCCCACCCCGCCCTCCCCCCGGCCCCCGACGCCCGCGCAGCGCCACCCCCGGGCCGCCCCGCCCCACCCCGCCCGATCGGCGGCGGGGTGGCCCGGGGGTGGCGCTGCGCGCGCGGAGGGGGTCGGGGGGATGGTGGGGTGGGCGGAGGGGGCCGGGGAGGGGGAGGGGAGGGGGCGGGGTGGGCGGAGGGGTGGGCGGGGTGGGGGGAGGGGGAGGGGTGGGTGGGGTGGGCGGAGGGGCCGGGAAGGGGGCGGGGTGGGAGGGGGAGGGGTGGGCGGGGTGGGAGGGGGAGGTGTGGCCGGGGAGGGGGCGGAGGGTGTGCGAGGTGGGGAGGGGGCGGGGGGGGGGAATGGGGGGGGGGGGGGTAGGGCGCGGGTAGGGTGTAGGGGGGGGTAGGGGCAGAAGGGGGTGGATAGGGGGATTGGGGGGGGTAGGGGTAGGGGTAGGGGCAAAAGGAGGGGGGGGGGGGGCGCGTAGGGGAAGGGGTAGGGCGCGGGGGGATGGGGTAGGGGTGGGCGCAGTGGGGAGGGGCGGCCGCGGGGAGGGGTTGGGGGGTGTAGGGGGTTTGGGGGGATGGGGGGGCGGGGGTTATGGGGGGTGGGGGATTAGGGCGCGGGGGGCGAGGGGGTTTTGAGGGCGGGGGGCGAGGGGGGATGGGGCGCGGGAGTGTGGGGGGACGGTAGGGGGTAGGGTGAGGGAAGGGGAGGAGGGCCCGGGGAGGGGGGGAAGCTTAGGGGGTTGTGGGGGGCGCGTGGGTAGGGGCTCGCCCATCGACCCGCTTGCCCGTTAGAGGTGGCTGGGCAATTCTGATTATACAAATAAAAAAAT
Source organism: Pinus tabuliformis (assembly GCA_031772625.1). Classification (NCBI taxonomy): domain Eukaryota; kingdom Viridiplantae; phylum Streptophyta; class Pinopsida; order Pinales; family Pinaceae; genus Pinus; species Pinus tabuliformis. The sequence goes on from CM062813.1 coordinate 491,521,320, forward strand.
TATGGTATATTTTTGTTATTAATTTAAGTTAATATGTTTTTTTATTTACTAATTTATGTGTTTTTTTTTAGGAAAATGGCATCAAGGAAAATTTCTGTGAATCTTTCTGGACCAAAGAGTCTTAAAGGTGTATCTTCAAAAAAAATTGGTGAACTAACTCCACTTGAGCTCATGCCTACAAATATTTCAAGTGCTTTAAGTGATAAGAATCTAATCTCAGATTGGAAAAGTTCAAAAGAGGTGAAATTTCCATCAAGAGTCTAGTATGTGAAAGAAAGAGAGAGCACAACTGTGAATATATATCTATACATTGATATACCCCATAATAATGAAAATTTGGAGGTGATGGGAAGAGTCATAGATATGTGTTCGGTACCAAACACTGAAGTTGTTTACGTACTTACAAAAGCTCTCAAGTCACATGAAAGGATTAAATACCGACTATCATATTCATTATATGACACGAGAGAGGTATCTACAAAGTTGTGTAAACAAATCGTAAATGAGATGACACAAAACATCGTAAGTATTGTTATTTGTATTTTTATTTTGCGTTTTGAAAGTGTCTCGCTATATTTTTTTAACTTTGCTTATATTAACATATGATATTTTGTTTGGCAGAATTTTGTTGCAAGTTGTTCAATTAGGTTGGGAGGCATTCATTTCATAGAGCATGATATCATGAAAGTTGTCAGCCATTTTTACTCAGTGTCAGAAGAAGATATGGAAAACATGGAAAATGTAGTAATTGATGATGCTACAAAACTACATCCAAAGAATCAGAAAAAAAGGCCTCTGGTGGATAAATCTAGCAAGGGTAAACAAGTTACTTTTGAGAACGATGAAGTTGAAATTGACAATGAAGCATATGTTGCCATTACTGAAGATGACATTGGAACTGAGGAAGGTCGTAAAAGACCAAAAGTAACAATGCCCAAGAATAGATCTCTTGAGAATGTTATGATGAAAAAAAGTAGAGTTGAAGATCTTGAAGTAGTCATTACCAACAGTCAAGAACCTAGTGAAACTTCAAAAGAAAGCAGAGAAATCATTACACCAGGAGCTGATTTAGATGATGGCATAATCAAAACAAAACAAAATGCCATTCGACAGAATTTGACAAAGAGAAACTTAATTGCTGGTGGTCGTACATTTCAGTTAAATGTCAGACAAACCTATAAGGAAAGTGAAGGACAATGCCAATATCAAGTCAGAAAGCCACATCATCTGCATGTTCACAACTTGAAGACATTGATGAGGTACAATCCATATGCTCATGTGGTTAGTTATGTGCTTCTTGTTGATCCACTTCAAGTTCCCAACAAAGAAGCATTTGATAAGTCAAAGTGTTTTGAATACAATTATTATGTGCATGGGGGGAACCATTTTGTTGAAGCTCAAAGACAATTGATGGAGGAATATCCTAATAACCCACGTTTTGAAACAATGAAATGTATCATTTATGCTGGTTTAAATGAAACAGAAGCAAAGTTAGTGGCATGGGATCATAATTCAGATAATGAATATAGGATGTCTATGACTTTGATCCAAAAGGTTAGATTTATTCATAGTGAATTCCTAGAAAAATGTGGTGGGGATAAGATGAATATTACTGCAGATTTCCGAAAGGAATGTTGTATGGAAATAGGCTATCAAATTGAAGAGAAAGCCAATTCAAAAGGTGGAAAAGACAGCAGATATAACGATTTATTCAGAGGTGTTGATAACATTTTCCAATTGGCATTTAGAACTGGAGATATTTGGAATTTGATTGATGACATTTTTAGCATGTGGGAAGACATTGGCATTAAAAACTAGAGGGTCAAAAAGTCTAAGCCATTGATATGTAGCAACAATAAATCAGCTCCTGAACTGAAGCAACTTCCAGACGATATGACCATCACGCCTTGGAGGGCGATGCAAGGAGTGAAAGATGAAAAAATTGTCAAAACAATATTATCTCGTGTGAGGTCAGGGGAATTATCATTGGAAGAAATGTCTGAAGAATTTCAAAAGTAAGTTTGTTGAATTATTTTTACTTATTTCCAGGATTATAGTTATCTTTTAAATAAAACATGTTGTTATTGGTAGTATTTGTTATACATATCATTATATTAACTTTTTCTTACTTTATCTATGCAGTCACAAAGTTTACATGAAAATTCAGGAACAAATGGTTAAATTGTTGAATGAAGATAGTTGGGATGATGTTGTACGCAACTATCCAGATTCAAGTTCTACATCAACATTAAAAGCTTTTTATCTTGCATTTAAAAAGGTAACTTGATTTATACATTCAGTTTTAATCATCTGTGTACTCTTTTTAATTTAAAACTTACACATACATTTGTTTGTTTGGTAAAAGATGAGGAAAGAAGATAATGGAGCACCAGACAGTTTCAAGACTTTTATTGAAAAAATAAAGATTGAAAGACTGAGAAAGCAACGTATTAAGAATGTTGAACTTGATCCAACTCTTAATCATTTCATTTGGAATGGGCTAGACACTATTCAATATCAAGTAATACAAGGCGACTGTGAAGACATTGCTAAACTCGTACCAAAAAGGGATTATGCCCTGGTTATTGAAGATATTCCCCATGGTTTCAATATTCCAAACATTTACTATGATAGTGACCCTTATACTTATCAAGCTTTTAATAAAGTGGTGGCGGGATTTATGGAAGTGACGTCATCACCATTATGGAGATTTGTGACATTTCATTCAGACACACAATTGGCAATGGTATTGTCAAGCTTCAAGGGGAAAACAAATTCAAGGATGCAACTTACATGGTAAGATGTTTAAAGGTATATTTGATTAATGTTGAAAAATTCATTTATGTACAAGTTAATTGAACTTTTACTATTTTATGTTACAGGCAAAAGTCAAATCTTCGTAACAATGAAGATCAACAATTTATAAATGATTGTGAGTTCATTCATATTGATAGTTGGGCAAAAGATGATAGCCATATGTCTATGATTTTTAATCGGGTGGACATAAAGAGTCATAGCCAAATACTGACTTATGATGCTGTTGTGAGAAAACTAACATATGAAGACAAAGAAACGAAAGGAGAGATAGTTAACATTTATCAGAAACCACAATTATTGATTAACTATCTTATAGACATATGTTCAAATGAAGGAGATTGGGTTCTGGATTTATTTTCTGGCTCAGGTAGGTTTCGCCACATGGAATTGAATTTCAATATGTTCTTTTTTTTTTAATTAATATGTCATTGTACTAATTTACTTCATTATTTTTTTGTGCTTGATAATTAGGTACAACACTAGCATGCTGCCTTTAAAAAGGAAGAAATTGCATTGCAATTGAGAAAGATCCATTACAATGCAATTTCATTTAGCAAAGAATTAATGCTCTTCAATTTCTTCCAGATGCAATGCAAGAAATTGGGTTGAAGAAAGGGGACTTTAGTGAATCACGTGTGGTAAAAAAGGCAAAGGAACCCCAACCACCATTACATGGAATGTTTAGAAAGACATATATTGGGAGATTTGCAGACATCAAAGACCCATTAGAAGAGGAAATTACGCAAAAGGAAGCAGAAAATATTGTGGAAGATGACAATGATGAAACTCTAGAGGACGAAGAGTTTGGATTACGTGACATTGTTGATTAAATTTAAGTTATACCTGGAAATCAAGCTTTGCAATGTTTTGACTCTGACATTTCATGAAAAGAATAATCAATGAATTAAAGTTGTTATGTGTTCAATATTTGTAATTTGTGATTTTCGCATTGATTTTTAAGTTAATTATTATTTTTTGAAAAAAAAATTGTTATTATTATTTTTTTGACATGAAATTCATAAAAAAAACTATTATTTGACCATTTTTAGTTAATATTTTTGTATAAAAATTGTGATTTTGACATGTTAATTCTAGCAAGAAATTATCAAAACGTTTAGTTTTTTTGTTATATTTATGTTAAAAATGGTTATTTTTATGTCCATTGTTAAAAAATGTTGTTTTTTAGAAACAATTATTTCATGTGGATTGAAAAATTAATTAAGGATGTATAAACATGTAGATTATCTAAAATTCAAACTATCGACTTTCTAATTTAAAAACGCAAAACAATAAAAACCCCACTAAAAAAAAAAATTAAGATAGAGAACAAGAAAATATGAATAAAATTACCACTTCAAAAACTATCAAATTTAGAAAATAATTTTTTACATTTCACACACTAGAAAATTTAAAGTCAAAAAATAGGTCTTTTAAAAAAAGGGTGTGATGCAGAATACTCACTTTTTAAAATCAGCATGAAAATCACTACCATTCTAAAACTTAATGCACATGAAAAAAATTAAAGTTCCAAAAACCATATTCTAAAAAAAACATGTGTATTCTACATCACCACTTTTGAAAATCGGGTCATTTTTTTGCTATCTCTACGAAACGGGTAACAGTATTAGTTCCCGTTTCAAAGTTTACATTGTTCCTGAATTTGATGCAACTTTTGAGATATTTGAGTTTTTTTCTTAAAAGACTTCATGGGAGAGTTTGGATCTAAAGGAGCTTCTATCCACCATGTTTTGGTCTTATGTAGGAAGGATGGGCATAAGAGCCAAAAAATATCAAAACGAAAAGGTCAATTCATAGGCCTATTTTTGACATCAATACTTAAACAGAAATACCAATGATCAAAGTCTCTGCAAGGAAGGATGGAGGCTCATAAAAATAGATATTTTACCATGGTATTTTCATAAATAAAGAAGCAATCTAGTATGGAGGAAACCTAGTGCTTTCCTTTACGTTGGTTGTTTTAGGTGAAAGTGCCATTAATGGTCTATATATCCATTAGTTTCAAGACATGCATGGCCTTTTTGAAGTGATATACCTCCTATTCAAGCCTTTGAATATGTCCTTTTTTCTTAGAGAGGGATTTTATCATATAAAGTCTCTCCCAATTATGCATAAAATATCTTTTAAAATCTAACGTAGCCTCTTTTAAGCGTGAAGGAAGTCTGATCTTTCGACAACAATGTGCGGTCCATAGACATTGGATATATATTTCTCTTGATATGAGTCTAAAATTGTGAATTTGGCTATTAAAATGTGTGGTTTGACCAACAATTTGTGAGAAAACCATCTTCAGGATCCCAACATGTAGCTAGATCTCTTGCTTGATCATTTGCACCAATGACAAAGCTTTGGAGTCCTTTCTAAGACTTAGAGATAATATAAGAGTGATCCGACTAGATCATTATATTATTTTTCATCCATCTCGATGCATTTGTAGTGGAAAAAGTGGAGGAATCAGCTCACGAGACCGTTTTTACTGTTGAGGCCCAGTTTGGCAAAATGGAGTCTGAAACCTTCCAGGAGCGTTTTTTGGGGGGGGGGGACTTTGCCACATCAGTGCCACACCATTTTATGCTATCCTACACACAAATATCTTTCCAATGACATAAGAAGCGTGTCAATCGGAGTTCGTATGTAAAATTTATGCTACTCAGAAATTGACCTTCTTGTTTTCACACCTATAGTTCGGGAGGATGTCGCGTCAACCCCTACTATTCATGGAAAAGGGGCTAGCCATGTGATTATGATGTAAAAGACTCTAGAAGAGTCTATATTGTAAATCTAGTTAAGAGTTGATGTAGTTAAAATTAACCACGAGTAGGCTATCAGGTTGTGTTATAATCGAGCCACTAGGAGGAAGAGATATTCCATTCTTTCGAGAGCATTTTGTTCCATAATTGAGCAAGGATAGCCACGAGAGATAGGAGGTAGAGAACACACAGAGGATATGTGCATTGTAGCAGCCCATGGGCCACAAATATTACTTCTTTGTACCTGCAACAATATTGCCAGGCAAAGAAAGAGAGCGAAGCAACCTCACCTTCCAGCTAGGTTTTCTCCCGAAAGGGTTTCCTAAAGAGAATATTTTGTGCCTTATGTGTGTGTGGGCTTATTTTCCGTTCTCTAATTTTTTGCATAATTTCTATTTGGATGCATGCACTAATTACAATTAAGTTCGCAAATCTTAAAGTTTAATAAAATAGTAATAGTGTAGACTCTCATACTTTTAATATAATATTATCAGATTTGTTGTGAAGAACTGTCCATTAGAATATCCATGGTAGTTTACAGATCAAAAACACTCTTTCTAGGGAGTATTTTGATTCGTGTATCATCATTGTATCAGGTTTATGTTAATAAAGATGTGTCTTAAGAAGCCTTTGCTTACCCAAGTAATTTTGGCCTCTTATATTCCATGAGATAGTTTTCATTGAGTAGAAGGGGAGTTGAGGAAAAAGCCTTAGTCATCAAAGCAATTCTACCTAAATTGCTTAAGAATTCACCTACTTCTTACAAGAGTTGCTTGTTGCTACACCTACCTCTGTGCCTATCCTCTTTGAAGGGTTTAGGTTGCTCTTTAGGGTTTTGAATATTGACCCCAAGATTATTGGGAGAATGGTTCGAATGTGACCATTCTGATTGCAACTTGGTCTTAGCTTTGAGAAGCACTCTCTTTAAGATATGGACCTAATGTTTAGGAAGGGCCTTAGGATCCTTGTTCTTCTAGTTGACTACCATTGCTTGCAAATCTAAATAATTCAATTCCATATCCTCGCCTCCATTTGGAATATCTTAAGAGAGCATCTCTATCATTTAGATATCAAGGTTGATAGGTGATGTTAATTGGTGGGGACTAGAAGGGATGAAGAAGATTATAGATATTGTTGAGTCCTCTTGGTGTGATTTACTACTAGTGACAACCAAATCTGGTTGAGAAGGCATTTGTGTCACTAAATATGTGTAAGAGGATGTGCCAATGAGGGCTTTGAAGTTGTTATAGATATGGAGTCCTGGATCAATTCTAGAAGCAGCTGAAGCCTTTGTATGTTTGTGATTGGAATTAATTAGTGTGAAGCCTTTTGGATATGTGGGTGGGTCCTTAAGTTGTTGCATTTTCGCAATGTGGAGCAACCATTCTTTGAAAAAATGACCATATTAATGGCAACACCGATAACGAAAGGGGATGTGTTCATGGTCTAACAGATGTTGCGAAAGCTTGTCCCAGAAATAGAGATTAATGGAGGTTGGGGGAGGTTGAGAGATATTGATGTAGACATAAATTCATGCATAAGATGTATATCTACCTCATTTGGTGACTTTTGAAGATTTGACAAAGTGACTAAAGGTGTTTTCTATACCCTTTATGGTTTCTTCCTTCTATAATTCCCTTAGTAGAGAGTATAGTTTGATCCAAACTAGGGTTGATGTAAAGCTTTCTTTATCAGGGAAAAAGTGTTTAGTCCAAAAACTGAGTTAAAGTCTTGCAGAAATGAAGAAATATTGACTGCCTTCAAGTACCCATGTTCGGTCCTCTAGGTTAGTAAAGATAATATTGAAGAAACCTTTGGTCCCTAGTTCTAGAGTTATTCGTCATTAGGCTTTCGTTTGTTTTGAACAAAATTGACGAGAGCACGATGTGTGGGATAAAAGCCCACAAATTTCCTAATTAGAGGATGTTATTGCATGACTTGGATGTAGTGCTTTATTCGGGAAGAATTTATTTTGAATTTAGTGTCTTTGGCTGCTTTTGGCAAATAATGACTTGAACTCCCAGGTTACCATATTGCACCTACTGGTAGATCTATGAAATTGTAAGCAGGAGCGTTGATGTTTGCAAAGTGATTATAGAAAGATTATTTGCCCCATCTCCATTTGCATTGCCTCTTGGCTTGACATTATTAGAAGCTACATTATGAAAGGAAAATGAAAAATCATTTCCCAAGCCTAACACATGAAAGAAGTTAAGACTAAAAATAACTTGACCACACAATTTCCAAATGCTAAACTAATAATTTATTTATTTTTAATAATTTTTATCATTAAATCAAATAATTATTACATATAAAAAAATACGTTATACTACATATAATAAAAAATAATAAAACATAACAAATAACTAATATATAAATTTAAATAAATAAATTTACAAATAAAATGAAAAAGCCTTACCATCTTCAATACACTTACCTTCATGGTCTTAGTTATTGTTATAATCATTATTACCACTTAAATCAGAAGTGCCTTATGAGCTTCAATAGAATTACATTTAATTTCTTCTTTAATTTTAAAAATTAAATGTTATTTTTTTTTTATATATGTAAAATTTATATTTATTTATAATAAATTATGATTATATTAATTATTTTATTAATGTTGAAAAGTTAAAAATATTTAATTAAAATTTAATAATTTAATAAATTTATTATTACTTGATTTTATTTATAGTTTTTAAAAATTATTTTTAATTTTATTTATTTATTATTAAATGTTCAATAGTTAATAATGAAATTATTTTAATCAATTCTCAATTTTTTTCATTATTTTTAATAATTATATTTTATTTTTAATGGTTATATTTTAGTTTTATTTATTTATAAAAAATTATTTTAATCAATTCTCAATTTTTTTCATTATTTTTAATAATTATATTTTATTTTTAATGGTTATATTTTAGTTTTATTTATTTATAAAAGTATTTTTTGCATTTTATTAAAATTTTTTGGCCTTTAAAACTATGTAAAGTGTTCACTTAAAAGTTTCAACATCTCAAATCTACATATTAAAATTTTTTATTTTTTAAAATATTAATTTAATAAATTTAAATCTAAATTATTATATATTTTTATATAAATTTAAAATATTCTTATTTTTTTAATTAAATTTAAAATATACTAGAATATATTATTATATTTTTAGTTAAATTTAAAATATACTAGAATATATTCTTATATTTTTTAATTAAATTTAAAATATACTTATTGAAATGAAAGTTATATATATAGGAATAACAAAATCAAGGAAGTAGTAAGAAAACAAAATGCTTAAAAAATTCAAGTGTTGTATTTATGGAGTTAAGATTTTATATATGAATCGAATATTGAATTTCATGCTGCTCCTTAGTTTGTTTTCTTGAACTTGTTCACTCATTGCCGTTTGTATTACAAACGATATTGTAGATTTGTAAAGGAAAGGGATTTTAACATTGACGTGATTTATTTTTTTGGACACCCAAAAGTAACCTTAACAAAAAACTATGGTATTTATGAAATTAGATTTTAGAAACACCCATAATGTGATATGATAATGAAAACTAATACTAATTATGAGATAATATAACTTATCATTAGTTTGATAAGCTATACATTAAACACTAAATTAGATTTTAGAAACACCCATAATGTGATATGATAATGAAAACTAATACTAATTATGAGATAATATAACTTATCATTAGTTTGATAAGCTATACATTAAACACTAAGAGTCCAAATAGATAATATTGCGGTTTCTTATGCATTATAATATTACGGTTTCTTATGCATTATATGGGGTGACATGTGTAAGTTTCACAAAATGGATTGGATTTTTTGGGTGGTTATTTTACTATGGGATTAGTTACTTTGCAATTATTTACTTTGTTTTAATACTTCATTTTTTTTATTACTCAATTTTTTTTTATAAATACAATATTATGAGAAATGTAATTTAATATATTTGAGTATAATTTCAATGTAATGAATTTTTCTTCTACTAAAATATTTTAAAATATTTAATGTTAAATATTTAACATTTATGAAGAAGTGGGATATTGTTGTAATGTAAAATGCAAAATGGAAGGAGTTCTAGAAATTTTTGTGGCGGCTAGAGTTTTGATCTAACTCTCTAATCTTTGCTTTGTTTGTGTGGATTTTTTTGCAAATCGTTCAATGGAAAATCCTTGTGATTCAGCAAAAAAGATAGTTTCTTTTGCAGGTACGATTGTTGGTCAAGCTAGCTCTTCTTCGGTTTCGTACAACTCTATGCTGAAATTTGGATTTGGTCTTCTGGTGGTTGAAGAAATTCCTTCCCCTTCCCTCAATGTTCCTATGGATTACAAAACTTTTTGTTATGAAAAATATTTTTTGAAGAATGGCTTGGTTTGTAGGTTTAATGGTTACTGGCTGTGATTTGTTGATTTACGTAAATGCATCTTTGAGACTTAGAAGCCCCTTTTGACAGACAAATTGAACATTCACCCTATGGCTCAGGGTTTTTTGCCGTGGTTTTTGATAATATAGAGGACAAGAAAGCCATTTGTGAAGCTGAGTGGTGGTTTTGGGGCAGTGTTGGTGTCTTCATGTAGCCCTGGACTCCCTCTTTTGATCTGGTAACGACATCAATCTCCACAAACCCAGTTTGGGTAAGGCTTCTAAACCTTCCCTTGTATTTTTGGAATCTTACATTGCTTTCCTCCATTGGGAATGCACTGGGAAGGTTTTATCATCATTGTTGTAAAACATAAAAATTTTACAAGACTACTTATGCCTGCATTTGTGTGGAGATGGAATTCAACAAAGGTTTTCCCGCAAAAAATATTTTGACAACTCGAAACTATGTTTGGGTCCAAAAGCTCAACAATGCGAATATTGCATTTTGGTGTAGACATGCTATGAAATAGAGCATGTAATTAAAAACTGCCCCAAACGCTCTCAAAGTAGAAAAGATCGAAAAAAACGGCCCAAATGGTGGGAAGGAGCGCAAGGTGATCATTATACGATATACAAAGATGAAGAGCTCCAGGACAAGAAAGAACCAAAAGACAAAAAGGAAGCAGATATGACCAAAGAAATAACATTTGCGACATCAAAATCTAAGTAGGAAAAATTGCAGGCCAATTTAGATCCTTTGGTCGCCAACAAGGATTCCCCGAATGCAACATTAGAGGACAAGGAACAATCCCTTGTGGAAAATAGATCTCCGCCTGAAACCACAAGGAATAATGTTGAAAATGCAACTTCTTGGGCATATCAGGTACATGAGGAAGATCTCAAGAATATTATCATACACTTGCTAAAGAATGATTCATCAAAATTTGCAAAAAATGCGGATTTGACTCAAGTTAGGAAGAAATGGAAAAGTTTTTCACCAAGAAAAACAAGAAGTTAGACTAGATCAAAATAAGATTTGTGAAAAAATGGAATGTAGATGTATTTGGATATTAAGGTTTTTTTGGAAAATATTTACTTGGAAAGGGACTGGAATTTTTGTGTCGTGGGAAAGTTACTTAAAGGTTTGGATTGAGCCCTCTGTTCTCAATCTCAAATTTGCAAGCCTTGGATATCTTTGAAACATGTAAATGGTTATGGCCATGTATTTAGTTGTTTTAATATAAATGCTATCCATTTGTTAAAAAAAGAAGAGATGTGAGATATTGTCTTATATTGTATGAAAAAGACTCTGTTATTAAAATAAAGAAGTATAATAATTACATTGATTCATGAAATTGAAATATACCATACTTTTGAGAGGAATTAAATTTTGATAGGGAATATTGCTATTGCTACTTGACCCATGGATAAAATGACTAGAAAACTTAATACGTGTTTCGTTTGTTTGTAAGTTTGACAACAACAATGGTGAGGTTATATCATGGTTATGTCTAAGAATAACACCCAAATAAAGTGGAAATTGAACTCATGACTTAACATTTAGGAGTGCCTTAACACCCATTCATTGCGTATCCAAAAACCATGGGCAAAAAACTTAATATGTTGCAATAGCATAATTTTTTTTTTTTTCAAAAATTTGTAAATAGATTTAAAAAAGAAGAAACTAAATTAAATTTCTAACTTCTAAAGATTATATGCCGAAAATGTTTATAAGTTATCAACATGTTTATTGCTTGTAATAACATTTGCAAAGTTATATACCACATAAGTTGAAAGCACCACTATATGAATCAAACTACATAAATACAATGTAAAACAATTAGGTGAATACAAATATATTATAACATAAAATTACCCTGTGATTATTCACATGTATAGAAAAATCACTTTAATTATATAAAAAAAATTAATATATATTAAGGTTAAAACATGGTAAAACAAATCTTAATACTAGATATATAACCACAATAAGTTAAATTATAGATGACGACAAAAACATGATACCAAAGCCTTAAAACTATTAGTAAAAAATGATATTAAATAAAATAAAAAATATAATTTACAAAACTATCAGTAAAAAATGATATTAAATAAAATAAAAAATATAATTTACAAAATTTGACATGAAAAAATACCATTACCTCAATTAAATTTGGGTAATCAAATTCAAAACATCTTACCTCTCACTTTAATTAAATTTGAATAACCACATTCAAGTATTTTAAAAAATATCCCATTATTAATATATTTTAATTTCATTACAACGCTGAATATAATAACTCAACACCTTTAATACTTAACCAAAATAACAAATTAAAATATTATATAAATAAAAAAATAAAATATTATTTCAATTTGATAAAATAATTTCAGAACATATGTTATAACTCAAAAACTTTAGTACTTAACGAAAATAACAAGTTAAAATATTACTTCAATCTAATGAAACGATTTAAAAATAAAATTGAAAAACCTAAATTGTATATTCTAAAATGATTTCAAAAGACACAAATGTTAGATATGTTTAATTTAATAATAAATATTTTTAAACACAAATATAAATATACATGAAATACTCCGCAAAATATCTACTTTAAATGTTTTTGTTGTTGTTTATAAAGTTGTCGCGATCTAAACAAAACCGCTCGTCACAATCAAATCAAAACCGCTTCTGGATGGAACTAAACTTTCAGTGTTTACTATGAATTTGTCCCAATAAAGACACGACCCATTCATGAAGGAAAATGAAGCCCGAAATATCTATGGCATTGCTTCCGTGAGCCAGCACTACATTTCCTATCACCTAATTAGTTTTATCAATCGCTACACATTCCATTTTGTGGATGCCCTTCTACAATCCCAACACTAGTATAAATTTGGGTTTGCCAGGTATGAATCTGCAAAGGCATCGAAACGAAGTCTTACCAGTTTCCACATCATCATTTCAAGCTGAAATTGTTGACATCTGAAAGTCCCGAAATGGGGAGAGGAAGAGGATAAAAATGGACTGAAGAAATTTGCAGCTAAATGGTAGGGAGGAGGAGGGGAAGGAACAGCAACTTTGGGGAGAAATGGCTATAGTTTCGGTCACGTCAATGTCGATGGCCCGGGATCCATTTCCGCAGAAGCACATTGCCAGGGTCGAAGCAGAAATTCAGAGCGTTCACGCAGAGAACGAGAAAATTAACGCCGAGATTAAGGCCGAAGAGGTCAAGATTGAAGCCTTGAGCAAAGAAATCAAAGCTTACGAGGAGCTATTGAAGGGGCTTGAACTCAGATTGAAGGATAGTAGCATTGAAAAAAACCTCGAAATCGAAAGGCAGAAGCACTTGGTGGAGCAGAGGCTGCATAATCTTATAAATTATGAGTCCGCTCTCATTCTGAGAACGGCCTCCAGGGCTGAGGTTTTGCGTGCTCTAGATAAAGATCTGGTTCAGCTTTATGTCCAGAGGAAGGAGCTCCGTCACGAAGGTTGGCAATTTTATAAAATTTTCCTTTTGTTTGGAGGAAAATTTTGTTTGTATTTGGGTTTCAAATTATCATATGGTCTCCTTGGTCACATAGAGAAGAGAGGATCACATAGAGAGGTGAGAGATTTTAAAGTGGCTAGAAATTAGACATTAAACATGTTGTATTTCATTGCTTATTATGCATACACATCCACTAAACACCTTGCATGTAGAAAGGGATGTCGAGCGAGTAGACATATTTATTCTGCAGCTAAACAATGATTATGTTAGGAGGGCCACCACCTCTGTGAATTATCCCCATTAACATACATAAGGATCATGGAATGTTGGTCTTATATGTTACTTCTATACGATGAAATTATTTGCATTGAACTGCCAAATTATTGCAAAATATGGTTGCTTCTCATATTTTTGATTATATGGGTATATGCCCAAAACCATTTAGCTTCATAGCGAATTACCTTGACACATGAAATTATTTTCATCGAACTGAGAATTTGTTGCAAAGTTTGGTCCCTTCTCATATTTTTGAATATATATGGGCATATGCCCAAAACTATATAAGTGTAGCTTTATAGGAGATTTAAGTGCCTGTGCTGCTCCATAAAGTGTGAAGCTGTACCGCACATGGGTCTGTGATTTAGCCTCCACAGCTTTATCAGGTGCTTTAGAAAGGCAAAGCGAAAGAAGAGCGACAACTTTATGCCCTAGAATATGACCATCATTGATATGTTCATTTATATTCATATAATTTAAATATATGTAAACATTCAATATTAACCAATTACATATTGAATGAAATCCAATTCAAGATTTTAGCAGTTAAATGGATTTCGATCTGAAATGTCTTATCATGGTGAGAAAAACATCATCAAATCATTATAAAGATAACGAGAAGTGGATTTTGTAAGCTGCCATATTGTCCTGGCATATTTCGTCGTTTTCTTCTTTTCCTTCGATTTTGGACCAGTAAAGCGCAGGGTTCAAATTCTAAAATTGCATATATAGTATATATGTGTTTATTCCATAGTTTTAAAATTCAGAACTGATCTTTGAACTGGCCACCTATCAAACACGGTTTTTAACTGTAACTGGATCGAATTGGATTCAATGAACTGGTCGAAAAAAACCAGTAAAATAGTGAATTTTTAATGATTTTTTTCAAGGTTCCAAACCATGATTCTAAACCATTAGAGACATAATATGCAAAGTTTGCTCATATATATACCATGTAAAGGTGAATATATACAAAATGGCACTGAGTGCAATGCATATCCGCAACAAAACACATAACTAAAGAGCCTCTAAATGGCCTCTAGAGTCCAAAAACCATTGTACAAGATTGGGCCACTGGCCTATTACAAGTCAATGATCAACATGATTACTCATCAGATTCATTTCCACTACTAGAAATGGGATTATCAATGGGAGGTTTAGTGGAAGCACAAGTTGGCTGAGGTGCACAACTAGTGCTTACATGTGCCATGCTTGGTGCTTTGCTTCCTTTAGCTCTTGGTTTGACTACTGGATCTGCATTGGGATCAACCTCCTCAAACTTCATGGCATCAATATCAAAATCAAGATTAAACTCTGGTGGTTGAGTCTCTTCTACCCATTTTGAAGTTGGATCAATATCATCGAACACAATGGGATTTGTATTAGGCCTTTCGTTATGCAATTAGTGATATCTTAGTCAGAGGTTCTATTGCATGAAGACAAGATCATTCAATCATTTTTGTTCCAAATTATTTCTCTTCTTTGTGTGAATGCGCTAAAAATTGACCAATTGTGCTCACATCTAGAAGCATTGCAAGTTCGATTGAGGACTCTAATTGCAAAGTTTGCAATGGAGGACATTGGCTGCCAAGTGACTCCCACATGAGAACAATAGCACAAGATGTCGTCTCTCTGTCAGGGCAAAACCTTTCTCTCTTAGAGAGGAAAACCCTTTTATAAGTTTCTCTTATTGAAGCTTCTTATTGATCAATGCCAAACCCTAGACCCTTGACAAGAATATCCTCTAAGCACAAGTCAAGTCCTTCCTCCTTTCTGCACTTCGTTCCCCGGCACTTCGTCCTCCTTCTTTCGGCACTTTGTTCCCCGACACTTTGTCCTCCTCCTTTAGACACTTCGTTCTTCTTACAACTGTTGATAGTCCTTGTTGCGCTTGCTTTAAACGAGATACTTATCCTTGATCTTTAGTGAGACCCTTTACTTGTGATGATCTCTTCCTTCCTCTTGACCAACCGAGCTCCTTCTTCAAGGTGTAGTTGTAGACTTGATATGACTGTCTTGCAGCCCTAAATTCTCGCACGTGTGGGAGGTTTCCTTGAGTATTTGGTTCTTTTCTTCTTCGATTGAGAGAGTCTCTTCTTTGCTCTAGTGGGAGGCCTTATAGGCCTAAGTTTTAAGCCCAAACAATGAGAAGTATGAGGCTGTTACGTTGCTGCTGTTATGACCGCAGAGATGCCTCCTTTTTCGCACGTGTGACTGTGTTTTACCCTAGAAACAATCCTCCAACCTTCGGTGATGACTTCTCCTCTGCTGCACTAGAGGTTCCTTATACTCGTCCTTTTTCATCCTTTTCTCGGTTTTCCTTGCTCGCTGATTTCAGAGGTGGATTGCTTGTCATTTTAGGGAGTGGACAACCTCTATATATAGAGGACTGTCCCTCCTTTAGGCCGACATGATGACTGTAGGCCAACTTGAGTTTCCTTCATCATTTTTGCTCCTTTGATGATGTCGTTGCATGGAGAGGACTTGTCTTTGCTTGGAGGGATATTCTTTGACTCTTATACAAATATGTACATGGTGTACATGCCCCTAAAGGTCTTCAAACTTTCTTTTGAATCTTTGACTTACCTATAACACTTTATCATGTGCTAGACCTACTTCAATGAGCAAGAAACTCATTGATAAATATAACAAAATAATATTTCTTTTATTGAATAAATACAAATATCAAAAGTACATTTATGAAGGTCGAACCTAGTTACACTTTCTTCAACACCACCAATGTGTTATGACAAAGACTAAAGTTAGTTCAGTATTCAACAAATATTTATAGTTTGACTTTTAGATAATTTAACTTTAAAGCCTCGAGGTTTAGCTCAATTGGTTGAGTTTTTATTGCCAAAGCACCTCGCTAATGGGAGGTCACATGGTCAATTCTCCTCGACACCCTCGGGGTTAGGCTCCCCTAATAAGTTGATAGGATGTGATCCCTTCAGATAGATATACCTAGATATTTCCGTGGAAAAAAACAATTTAACTTTAAAGGTACCTATGGGGCCAATGAAAGCATTGGTCTATTGATGTATTTCTAGTTGCTAGGACACATCAGGGACCATGTGCTCCAAGCACTCATACGACCCATCTTTGACCTCCTTAGTCCAGTCTTCTCCTAATTGAGCTTTGTAATGATACCTTGGTTTCAAGAAATATCCAACTGCATATATAGGGAAATGGTGTCGATTATTCCACGATTATTCCACTTGTTATCAATAATCTCCCAAATAGGCCCATACTTACCTACTTAATTCTTTTAGGCTGCTTGTATGTGCTCCTTTGCTTGATCCATAGCCTCGTAGATGTAACCCATGGGAAATGAGAGATTTCAACATGGGGAAGTGAGTGGCAAATCTTGTGATGGCAAACCTAACAAGCTCCTTGTCCTTGGTGTTTTTTATCATTAGGTTCAATACCTATGAGTGGTTGTAGATGTATTTTGTGATATACTTGGCATGCTCTACATCATTCTTTATCCAATTCACTCCACCTAGGTCCTTAAGTATGAGGTTTATACAATGTGCAACGCATGGGATCGAAAATATGGTCCTATATTAGGACTCTAGCATCTTTCTAGCATGAACAAGGTGTGAGGCATTATCTATGATGACCTGCACAACGTTTCCCCCCCTCACTATCCTAACCATCTCATCTAAAAGCTCAAATAACATGTTTACATCTTTTATTCTACCAGATGCATCAATTGATTTCAAAAACATGGTTTTTTGAGTGTAAGAGACAAGGAGATTTAGGATAGTATGGTTCTCTCCATCACTCCATCCATCTGACATGATGGAACAACTTGTGTTGGCTCATGACTCTTTAACTCCAAATAATCATCTCTCTTTTGCAAAAGAGATCCCCTCAAGTCATGCATACTGGGGCCTTTGAAGCCCTTTTTGCAGTAATAATAGAGTCCCACATAGCTTAGAAATAAGGGGAGTGTGCTAAAATATGAGAGTTCTATGCAGAAACTTAAAAATTCTTTGCAGATTCTTAAAAGTCTATGTAGAAAATTGATGTACGTGCAGAAAATTAAATGTACTTTGTAGAAAACTAAATGGAGTTGAATGTACTTTGCAGAAAGCTAAACGTACTTTGCAGAAAGTTGAATGTACGTTGCAGAAAATTGAATGTACTTTGCAAAACACTGAATGTACTTTGCAAAAAATTGAATGTTGTCCGCTGTTACAAGTACTTAGAATGCAAATTTCTTCTTCACAACTTTTCAGATCAACAATTGTAGATAGAACATAAACTTAAGGATCATATGAAGACAACTAAGCACAAGTATGAGATACTGAGAGTTAGGTCCAATGAAAGGGCAAAACCCACAAGGGGAAAACCCAAATTATTCTTCTTTATTTAGATTTATTCAATTGTTTAGTAAAGTACACAGAGAGAGAATGAGAATGAATAAAGTCACCAATGGCTGATCAACTTGCAGCTGAAGTGCTCTTGCTCTTTGCTTGAAGATCTCCTCCTTCTCTTGATCAGATCTTGTCTTTCACACTTGCTTTAGTTCTTACCTTGCTCTTATTCTTCACTTGCTCTCACACTTCTCTTGTACACACTCAACACTAGCTCTCCTTCTTCACAATGAACATGCTACTCTCAATTCTCACTTGCTCTTGCTTAAATAGATGAGAAAAGAGAGGAGTTACAAAATGAATTCATTCTTTGAGCCAATAATAGGAGAATTGAATTCCATGAGGGAGGAGTTACTTAAGGAGAAGTGTAACTCATCCCAAGAATAGAGAGGTACACTTGTCTTGAGGAGTTACAATTCGAATTAGGGAGAGAGAGAGTTACACTTAGACATGAGAGAATATTTGGTGAGAGTTACAAATTGAATTGAATGAGAGAGTTACAAGTGCATTTAATGAGGAGTTACACTTTTGCCATACATTGAATTAGTGAGGGAGTTACTATTTTATTGCAAGAAAGGTTTGATTTTCCAACTAGGAGATTATCAATTTAATTTACTTATTCCATGAGAGAATTCGTTTTTATTAATCCATTAAAGGTGAATAACTTTAGACTATTTTATAAATAATAATATAATAATAATAATAATAATACTAGTAAGGATAAAAATATTAATTTTTAACTTGTATAATCACGATTGATTTAATTTTAAAGTGGATTCCATATGTCGAGATCATCCTTGATCATTTAGACACAACTTTCTATTTTTGGAAAGTCACTCCCAAATTGTGATGTGACTTACTATTTTTGGAAAGTCATATTAAAATGGTTAGAAATAAAATTTTATCATAGGTGGTTCAAACAAAACTGAAAGATATGATTTATTCTTAGGAGAAATTCATCCCTGAGTTGCCAAATTTTAACACTCCCTCTCAGTTAGAGAGGAATTTCTTTCTGCATCAAAGATCCTTACTTCCTCTAATCTATTTCATTTATCTTAGTTCAACTTTGCTCCGTAACATTTGTAACAATGAAGTCACAATCTAAAGAAGAATCATCCACTTGACACAAATTTGGAAAGGAAAGAATCATCACATTTCACATAAACAAGGATTACAAAACCAATTTTCATCTCAAAAAATTAAGTGATAGAACATATGCCTCACATAAACAAGACTTAAACAAAGTCACACAGATAAGAATCAAACACAAAAATGTTTTGTGCAAGTGGTGGAACACTTGCATCCTAGACAAGTCACACAGATAAGTCTCACTACAGCCATTGGCCAAATAGGTGGCTCTTCCCACGTCTCAGACTGTGGGTTGGATGCATATTGAGGCCTACTCTTTTGGCACACATTACACAAGAGGTCCGTCATCCTTAGGAGCTTTCCAACATCATTCCCTAATCCCACGAGCTCTGACAGGGGGGGAAGGCAACTCAGTGTTCTCAATCAGATGTGATCGCTTCCTGGAAGGGTCATGTCCATAAGTCTACGCTGCTCTCTAAAAACCAAGAACTATCCTTTCGATAAAGGCTTGGTAAGAATGTTAGCTATCTGATCATCAGTGGAGATGTGATGGAGCCTCACTACTCCTCTTTGCACCATATCTCGGATATAGTGATACTTGATCTCAATATGCTTGGACTTGTCATGAAACACAAGATTTTCTGCAAGACAAATCTTACTCTTATTGTTACAATATATAATTGTTGTGTCTAGAACTTGCTCAAATAGCTCCCCAAAAAGCTTCCTCAGCCAAACTACCTCATAGCTAGCCATGCTAGCAACGATGTACTCAACTTTAGTTGTACTCAGTGCAACAAACTTCTGCTTTCTTCTCATCCAAGAGATCATGGCAAATCCCAAGCTAAAGTAGCATCTAGAAGTGTTCTTTCTATCAACAGAGTTACCGGCCCAATCAACATCAGTATCTCCATGAAGTCCTACATTTTTAGCAGTGTATTTCAATCCTAGATTGATAGTTCCATGTAAGTATTTGAGTACATGTTTTTCAACAATTCAGTGGGCATGAAAGAGATCAATCATATATTGACTTAAAGTGTTTACAACAAAGCATATGTCAGGCCTAGTGTTTACCAAAAACACCAAAGCACCAATGTGCTATCTATACTTTGTCGGATTTGCCACATTAGGTCCTGTAACCTTGCCACATAATTTATTAATTTCTTAAAGTTCATTTCCGTAGGAGTATGCATGGACTTACATTTTACCATAACAATCACGAGCAAAGTGACCATACTTTTGACAGTTAAAGCATCTAAATTTTGACATGTCTAAATTCCCTTTATTTGATTTGAAAGCATATTTCTTTTTATTACCTTTCTTTCTCTTTTCATAGGCTGAAAATGCAGTAGGTTCTCCTTCTCCATGATGTGAAATTCTCCCTCTAGAGATCATTCTGGCCTTCTCTTGGAAACACTTTCCCAGGAGCTCATAAAATGTGGGAATAGTGTTGATATTGCTAATGGTGGTGATAAAAGTCTCCCAAACAGAAGGAAAGTCTCCAAGTGTAATCAACACTATTTATTTGTCGGGTACAACTTTACCAACTGTTGATAGTTGATTCATGATTTTGGTCATTTTCAGAAAGTATGCTTGCACTTTCTCTCCTCTGTTCATCTTGATGTCCTTCAGCTGATTGTTCAAGGCAATAATCTAGTTCAAGTTACTAATTGCAAACATGCCAATTAGTTTGCCATACATTTCTTTAGCTTTCTTCAAACCAAAACCATAACTAATGAGATGATCACTAAGAGAATCAAGAATATTTTTTCTAGTTTTGATTTCACCCTTTTTATGTTTGGATTTGACAACATCACTTGAATTCTCTGGTGGATCAACTATTGTGTCTTCAACATACTCTAGAACTTCGTGTTCTTCAAGAGTGATATCTATCCTTGCTTTCCATGGACCAAAGTTTGAAGCATCATTCAACTTTTCCTCTATCTTGAAATAGGACAAAGTCATCTTAATTGGAAAACTTTGGTAGCAAGTGGGGTCTCTTTAGGTGATCTCTGGTCTCTTTGGATTTGTCTTCACCAAGACTATGATACCATATTAAAATCTGGAAGTTTTAGGCAGAGATTTGAATGTTTTATGCAAAAAACTGAATGTGCTTGCAGAAAATTGAATGTACTTTGCAAAAAACTGAATGAAACTAAATGTACTTTGCAGAAAACTGAATGTTCTATGCTGTTACAATTACTTAGAATGAAGATTTATTCTTCACAACTTTTTAGATCAACAATTATAGATAGAACATAAACTTAAGAATCATATGAAAATAGCCAAGCATAAATATGAGACACTGAGAGTTAGGTCCAATGACCAGGGCAAAACCCACAAGGGGAAAACATAAATGATTCTTTTTCTATTAGATTTCTTCAATTGTTCAACAAAGTACAGAGAGAGAGAATAAGAATGAATAAAGTCACCAATACCTGATCAACTTGCAGCTGAAGTGCTCTTGCTCTTTGCTTGAAGATCTTCTCCTTCTCTTGATCAGATCTTGTTCTTCACACGTGCTCCAACTCTTCCCTTGCTCTTACTCTTCACTGTAGAAATTTCTGTTTTCCCACCCCGGTTTTCAGTTTCACCTTATTTCTCCCATGTAGTTAAATGCCCTTTCCCATAACCATACATTTAACAAGCTGAAAAATAAATATTGCTGAAAACACAAATTCTGGAAATTTTACAGAATGCTGGAAATTGCAGAAATAAAAAAACAGCAGTACTAAACAACCATTAAAACACATTTAAACACTGAGATTTTTGGTCAACTTGACCCTGGAAAAACCCCCTACAACTCTTGGGGAAAACCAGTTTGAGAGCTCTTCTTTATTTCTGGAAAAATGCCTTTTACAGTGAGAAAATTTTCAGCAAATAAATTTCAGCAAAACAGAAAATCGCCTCCTCGATATTCGTGCCTGAAAATCAATTTTTCCCTGTTTGCTCACAAAAATCTACCTTTTTCTGCTTGTTCTTTGCGCTGTACGGATTTGCTGAAGTGCTGCCTTGGTATGTGTGCCAAACTGCTGCCTCTTTCTCCTCCTTGTCCAGAAATCTCCCTTGCTCTCTTGCTCTCCTTCTCCCAATCTGCTCATGAAAGAATGAATGATCTTTTCCTCCTTTTCCTCCCTTAACCCAACCCTAAATGACTTTTGGGTGATCCTAAATCCAATAGCTGAAATAGATTTAGATCAATGGCTGAGATTAAATGCTCATTTAAATCTCACTTTCTATTTTTTAATTCACCTCACTTTAATAAAGACCCACTTAGTCATTTATTTCCAAAGTCACTTTTCCTTTCTAATTTTTCATTGACTTTATAAAAGTCACTTTAAAATTAGACTTAGTAACTTTATCACTTAAAGTCACTTTTAAATTAGATTTAACTTTATAAAAATTATAAAATTACTTTAGGAGAAAAATTAAATTCTTTTGGACACTTTTCCCTAGGCCAAAGATCAAAGCCTAAGGGAACCACCTGTCCTCTGGTACCAAATTTCAACACTCCCTCTTACCGAGGAAGGTGTTCCTCACCACACCCATCTTGTCTCTGAAGTAGACATGCTTGCCCCGTGGTAAGGCTTTGGTAAAAATATCTGCAACCTGCTCATCAGTGGAAATATACTCAAGCTTCACAGCTCCCTTCTGAACATAGTCTCTGATGAAATGATATCTGATCCCGATATGCTTTGACCTGTCATGAAATACTGGATTCTCCGTGAGTTTAATGTAACTCTGATTATCACAGTAAATCACTGAAGGTCTCAACGGCTGACCAAATAAGCCAAACAACATCTTGCGAAGCCAGATGGCCTCACAACTAGCTAGACTGGCTGCCATATACTCTGCTTCTGCTGAACTCAGTGCTACTGACTGCTGCTTCCGGCTGAACCATGACACTACTGCTGAACCCAACCCAAAACAGCACCCTGAAGTGCTCTTCCTATCAGAAGCACAACCTGCCCAATCAGAATCAGTGTATCCTGCCAATCTCACTCCATCTCCCTGCCTGTAGTCCAGACCATAATCCACTGTCCCTTGCAAGTACCGCAAAATGTGTTTTGCAGCCGCCCAGTGAACCTTCATAGGCTCACACATAAACTGACTCATCGTGTTGACTGCAAAACAGATATCTGGTCTAGTGTTGACCAAATACATCAAGGAACCAATCAGCTGCCTGTACAATGTGGGATCCACCAACTCGGAATCTGAAGCATGAAGCTTCTTCCAGTTGGTGATCATCGGTGTCGACATGGGTCTACAATCCTCCATGTGGAATCTGCTAAGGATGTCCACAATATACTTCCCCTGCCCAGGAAGAAATGCCCCTCCTCCTGCCACACCTCCAAACCCAAAAAGTAATGCATCAAGCCGATGTCCTTCATCTCAAACTCCGCCGCAAGATCTCTCTTGCAGTGCTCTATGAGTCTCTCTGCACCTGTAATGACCAAGTCATCCACATACAGCACCAGAATGAGAGGCTCCTCACCAATCACAATAAAGTAAAGGTTCGGATCTGCCTCACTCTTTGTGAAACCCATCCCCTGCAAGTATGTATCTATCCTGGAGTACCAAGCTCTGGGAGCTTGCTTCAGGCCATAAAGGGCCTTCTTCAATCTGCACACATGGGACTCCTTCCCATGCACCTCAAAGCCCTGTGGCTGCTCAATGTACACCTCCTCTGTATGAAGCCATTGAGAAATGCGGTCTTCACATCCATCTGGTGGATCTTCCAACCCATCTCTGCTGCTATCGATATAATGGAGCGGATCGAAGTATATCGAGCCACGGGAGCGAAGGTCTCCTCATAATCAACTCCTTCTACCTGGGAGAACCCTCTAGCCACAAACCTCGCTTTGAATTTCTCAATGCTGCCATCTGCAGCATGCTTTACCTTGTAAAGCCATCTGGAAGTAACCACGGATTTGCCCTCAGGCCTCGGCACCACCTCCCAAACATCATTCTTCATGATAGAAGAATACTCCTCCTGCATGGCCTCTCTCCAGACCTGCTGGCTAGCTGCCTTCTCATAGCTAGAAGGCTCAGAGTCAAGGATGCTGGTAACCATCGCCATATAGCTACAAAACCTCTCAGGTGGTCTACTCTCTTTGACCGGCCTCTTCGGCTCAGCAACAGATGTGGCATCTCTCAAGGTGTCCTGAAGCCACTTGGGCTTCCTCTTCCCTGAGCATGCTTCTCCCATAGGAGAATGAAACTCCTCCTCCTCATCACCATCAGTAGCCTGAACTCCTGACTGTCTGTCTGCTATCCTCCTGCCTGCACCTGAACCTGTAGAAGCTGAGGTACCGTGTGAACTGTCCATCAGTGGACTCCCTAGTGAACTGATCTGTGAACTACTCTGCATGCTGCCCGGAGCACCACCCCTCTGGCTCGGCGAGCCACTGCTCACTGATGGACCTGACATCCTCATAGATGTACCTCCGGATCCTCCTGGTCCCTGCCCACTGGATCCCTGCGACTGACTCAACTGCTGCTGAGGGTCTGGCTGATCCAGATACTCTAACTCCCGTGACCTCCTAAAGGCCCTGTCCTCCTCGAACTTCACATCCCGTCTGACAACAACTCTCCTCTGTGCAGGAATGTAAATCCGAAAGGCCTTTGAGGTCTCACTGTAGCCCACAAAGATACCCTTCTCTGCGGTGGGCTCTAGTTTGGTCCTCTTCTCCTTGGGTATATAGGAGTATGCAATGCATCCAAAGATATGAAGATGACCAAGATCAGGCTTCTTCCCAGAGAAAGCCTCCTCCGGAGTCATGTGCCCCAAGGCACGATGCGGACTCCTGTTCTGCAAGTAAACAGCTGTGTTGTAGGCCTCTGCCCACAAGAACAATGGCAACCCCTGATCATGTAACATAGCTTTGGCAGCCCCTATGATGGATCTGTTCTTCCTCTCCGCAACCCCGTTCTGCTGGGGGTTGTAGGGAACAGTGAACTCCCTCCTAATGCCTGCCTCCGCACAATAATCAACAAACTCTCCAAGGGTGTACTCTCCTCCATTGTCCGACCTCAGGGACTTGATCTTCCGACCTGTTTGTGTCTCCACAAGAGCTCTAAACTCCTGAAACCGCTTGAAGACCTCACTCTTGGTCTTCAAGAAATAAATCCAGGTCCTCCTGGAGTGATCATCAATGAATAAAACATAGTACTCATATCCACTCAAGGAAACATGAGACATCCGACCGCTCACATCGGAATGAATCAAATCAAGTATCCCAGCTGCTCTGCTGTCACTGCTGGGAAAAGGGGATTTGGCAAACTTGCCCATCGCACAACCTCTGCATGTATCAAAGTGATCAGTACTGAAATCTGGCACACCTGTAGTGATCTCCCGCAATGTCCTCAAGGCTCCATGATACATGTGTCCCATCCTGCGGTGCCAAATCTCACACAGCTCAGAACTGCTAGCTCTGCTGTCGGTACTACTGCTCAATGCCAAAAGGGGCTGGAATGCAAACTTGTACACCTTTGCATGGCGTACACCTATCACTCTAGCTGAATCAGCTGGAGTGCCCCTGGGATACATCAACACCTGTCCTCCCCTGAACAGTACCTCATATCCTCTGTCCTCTAAAGCTGAGACGGATATGAGGTTCTTCCTCAACTCTGGCACATAAAGAACATCTGACACTTTCAAGGGAGGTTTGAACTCCCTCTGAAATGTCAATGTCCCCACCCCTACTGCTCTAACAACTCTGTCATCACTGAGTACTACCTCTATATCAGTGCCACTCTCTGAAAGCTCTGAGAAGTACTCACGGACTCCTGTCATGTGACGTGAAGCCCCACTGTCCACAAACCAGATACCTGAAGATGCTCCGCTAATCGAGGGAAAAGCCTGCTCCCTCTGAACCTGTGTGGCAGGTGATCCTGCACTAGAGGACTCACACGTAGTGAACGCAAACTCCCGGTCAAAACGACCTGCAAAGTCCTCAATCTCTGCTGAAGCTGCCACGTCCTGGTTCTTCCCCTTCTTCTTCTTCTTCTCCGGACACACAACTGCATAGTGTCCCATCTTCTGACAATTCCAACACTTCACCTTGGAATAGTCCTTCTGTGTGTTCCCCTGTTTACCTTTACCTTTGCCTTTGCCCCCACCACCGCTTGTGGAAGCCTGCTTCTTCCCTTTGCCTTTCTTGCCTCCTGCCACCAGTGCTACGTCCTCATCCTGCTCAACTGGCTTGGCTGCCCCAAGCTGTCCTTTCCTGATCTCTGTCTGAATGCAATCATCCCAAAACCTCTCCCATGTGGGAAGGGTCTCACGTGCACAAACCCCATCAGCAAAGTTCAACCATGAACGGGGGAGGCCATTCACTACAATCCGCACCAACTCAGTGGGTGGAATGGCCTCTCCAATCGCTGCCAACTCATCTCTCACATTGGTAATCTTAGTGAGATATCCAGCTGCACTATCATTACCCATCTTAATGTTCTTCAGCTTCTCCTTCAGGACCATCTTCCGGTTCTCATTGGTACTCTGGTAGAGATTGGACAATGCTGTCCACATCTCATGGGCATTGCTCTTTCCTCTCACATGAGGAATGCAATGGTCTTTGATTCCGTCTAGAATCAACCTCTTACCCTTGTTGTTCTTTTTATTATAAGCAGCCAACTGAGTAGCATCAGTAGGAACAACAACAGGGTTCTGTGCTGTATGCACCATGATATCCCAGACTTCTGCCTCCTCAAAGATACTCTGCATTCTCTCCTTCCAAACGCTGTAATTTGTATGCCCATCCAACCTATCCTCCACCCTCAATCCCAATGACATCCTGCTGTCCTAAAACTGAAAAATAGCACTGCTGTGGTAAAGATAAAACTGCTGTTTATAAAAAATCAGCTTGCTGGAATTTTCTGAGTGAAAAATCAGCAGCTGTAATTTTTTTCTTTTGCTGTCCCAAACTGCCCTTCAGCACTCAAGCTCTGATACCATGTAGAAATTTCTGTTTTCCCACCCCGGTTTTCAGTTTCACCTTATTTCTCCCATGTAGTTAAATGCCCTTTCCCATAACCATACATTTAACAAGCTGAAAAATAAATATTGCTGAAAACACAAATTCTGGAAATTTTACAGAATGCTGGAAATTGCAGAAATAAAAAAACAGCAGTAATAAACAGCCATTAAAACACATTTAAACACTGAGATTTTTGGTCAACTTGACCCTGGAAAAACCCCCTACAACTCTTGGGGAAAACCAGTTTGAGAGCTCTTCTTTATTTATGGAAAAATGCCTTTTACAGTGAGAAAATTTTCAGCAAATAAATTTCAGCAAAACAGAAATTTCCAACAAGCAAAACTTATCTGTTTTCAGCTTTACAGACAATCTGAAAAATGCTGTACGAGCTGTACGGACCGTACGGACGTACGGACTGTACGACGATCGTACGGACTTGTACGGACAGACCTCGAAAAATTGTGCAGAAAATCGCCTCCTCGATATTCGTGCCTAAAAATCAATTTTTCCCTGTTTGCTCACAAAAATATGCCTTTTTCTGCTTGTTCTTTGAGCTGTACGGATTTGCTGAAGTGCTGCCTTGGTATGTGTGCCAAACTGCTGCCTCTTTCTCCTCCTTGTCCAGAAATCTCCCTTGCTCTCTTGCTCTCCTTCTCCCAATCTGCTCATGAAAGAATGAATGATCTTTTCCTCCTTTTCCTCCCTTAACCCAACCCTAAATGACTTTTGGGTGATCCCTAAATCCAATGGCTGAAATAGATTTAGATCAATGGCTGAGATTAAATGCTCATTTAAATCTCACTTTCTATTTTTTAATTCACCCCACTTTAATAAAGACCCACTTAGTCATTTATTTCCAAAGTCACTTTTCCTTTCTAATTTTTCATTGACTTTATAAAAGTCACTTTAAAATTAGACTTAGTAACTTTATCACTTAAAGTCACTTTTAAATTAGATTTAACTTTATAAAAATTATAAAGTTACTTTAGGAGAAAAATTAAATTCTTTTGGACACTTTTCCTTAGGCCAAAGATCAAAGCCTAAGGGAACCACCTGTCCTCCGGTACCAAATTTCAACATTCACTTGCTCTCACATTTTTCTTGCACACACTCAACACTAGCTCTCCTTCTTCACAATGAACATGCTACTTTCAACTCTCACTTGCTCTTGCTTAAATAGATGAGAAATGAGAAGAGTTACAAAATGAATTCATTCCTTTAGCCAATAATAGGAGAAATGAATTCCATGAGGGAGGAGTTATTTGAGAAGTGTAACTCATCCTACTAATAGAGAGAGAGGTACACTTGTCTTGAGGAATTACAATTCAAATTAGGGAGAGAGAGTTGCACTTAAACATGAGAGAATATTTGGTGAGAGTTACAAATCGAATTGAATGAGGGAGTTACAAGTGCATTTAAGTAGGAGGAGTTACACTTTTTCCATACATTGAATTAGTGAGGGAGAGTTACATTCTCTTAAGTGTGGAGTTACTATTTTATTCCACAAGAATGGTTCGATTTACTAAGTAAGAGATTCTTAATTTAATTTACTTATTCCATGAAAGAATTCGTTTTTATAAATCCATTAAAGGTTAATGGCTTTAGACTATTTTATAAATAATAGTATAATAATAATAATAATAATAGTACAAGTAAGGATAAAAATATTAATTCTTAACTTGTATAATCATGATTGATTTGATTTTAAAGTGGATTGCATATGTCGAGATCATCCTTGATTATTTAGACATGACTTTTTATTTTTGGAAAATCACTTCCAAATTGAGATGTGATTTACTATTTTTGAAAATTCATATTAGAATTGTCAGAAATGAAATTTTATTATAGGTGGTTCAAACAGAACTGAAAGATATGATTTCTTCTTAGGAGATATTCATCCTTGAGTTGCCATATTTTAACATAGTGGGGGACATTGAAGGGGATAAATGCATCATACCACTATCTGACAATGTATTCAAAAGCAAGTTCTATGCATTGCTTCTTCCAAGAGCTAGTTAGACTTGGTTGAGAGAGAGGCACTAGCATAGAAGAACTATAGGAAGGTGTGAACTAGCTCTTAATGTTCCTCTTATTTTAGGTTGACTTCAAAACTCAAGAGGGGAAGGAACATAACAAAAGGGGTCATGGACGTTGGTGGAAGGGATGGAGGAATGGTTCCGAAGTTCAAAATCACCAGCAACACCAACACTTGCTCTTATAAGTGCAAGTTGCCTCTTCATTACAACTTATTTTATTGCCTTTTCCCTAACCTTCTTC
Source organism: Pinus tabuliformis (assembly GCA_031772625.1). Taxonomy (NCBI): domain Eukaryota; kingdom Viridiplantae; phylum Streptophyta; class Pinopsida; order Pinales; family Pinaceae; genus Pinus; species Pinus tabuliformis. Next base: position 491,550,773 of record CM062813.1, read on the forward strand.
TCTTTATATTTTTCAAACTTTTGAAGCATTTATTCTCTAATATGCCATATCACTTCCTTTGGTGCATTGCATGGGGTTACTTGTGTTGAAGGAAATGTAACTAGGTTCGGTCTTCATAAATGTACTTTTGATATTTGTATTTATTCAAGAAAAGAAATATTATTTTTATACTATATGTCAATGTGTTTCTTGCTCATTGAAATAGGTCTAGCACTATTTAAAGTGCTATAGGTGAGTCGAATAGTCAAAAGAATAAGTTGAAGACCTTACGGGTATGTTATACCTTGTCTGTATATGTATTATGTTCAAGAGAATACCTCCGAGCAAAGTCACAAGCATCCTCCAAGCTACGACATCCTAAAAAGTAGAAATCTGAAGCATAAGAATAGTCCTCAAGTCGGCCTACAAACTAGTTGACAAGTCGGCCTAAATGGAGGGACAATCCTCTATATATAGAGGTTGTCCACTCCTTTATAATGCATTCATTCAAGCTCTGAAATCAGTGAGGAAGATAAGCTGAGAAAGGAAGTTAAAGGGAAGTCTATAAGGTCTCCAAGGACAACGAGGAAGAAGGGTATACAACTGAAGTTAAGGAGACCGTTTCTAGGGCAACTACAGCCACACGTGCGAGGATAAGAAAGGCTGCCTGCGGTTATGACAACAGTCACTAAACAACTCACCATATCTCATTGTTTAGGGTTCAAACCAAGCCTACAAGACCACTCTCTCAAGCAAAGGATCAAGGAAGAAAAGCGAAGGTAAGAGGGTTGTTCTAAGGCCCATTATAGTCACACGTGTGAGGGAAAAGGAGGCTGCCTTTGCTGTCATAACAACCCTCCCATTACAGTCATACAAGTTAGTTGATTGGTGAAGAGAAGAAAGAAACCATCATAGGAAAAGAGTCTCAAAAAAGGTTTCTCCTCTAGAACAAGTGCAACAAGGTTTATTAAGAAGTTGAACAATGAAAGAAGAACGAAGTGCCAAGGAACAAAGTGCTGAAGAAGGAAGTGTCGGGGAACAAAGTGCAAAAAGGAGAAAGGGCTTGACTTGTGCTTGGAGGATCTCCTTGTCAGGGGTCTAGGGTTTGGCATTGATCAATAGAAGCTTCAATAAGAGAAATTCAGTAAAGGGGTTTCCTCTCAAGAGAAGAGAGGTTTTGGCCTTGGCAGAGAGCCAACATCTTGTGTTCTTGTTTTTATGTTTTGGTAGCAATTTGATGAAGTACACACATATGCATTAATAAGAAAAAGAAGAAGATTAAGCTAACAAGAAAAGTAAAAAGACTCCACAAATTGTTATCAAGTAAGAAAGAATCACACTACACCACTTTGCCCTAGATTCTTCAACAACTTGGTCTCTTACATCAACTGAGTGTTGTTTCAACCTATGAATACTAGTGTTATAAGAACTGTGTTGAATTTGTAAGTATGGTCGGTCTTCAAAATGTATATTTGGTCACTTGATGTGTTTGTATTTATCATTGTAATGGATTTTATAAATGCTAGAGTCAAAAGAAAATTTATTTTGAGTCAAAGTCCTATTGCGACTTTTTAGAGAAGAAAATTTGAGTTTTGGAAATGTAATTATTGGCTTCAAAAGTTGTGAAGTCGGCCTGGCTAAAGACACACCCATTCGGCTAGCTAAGATAGAGTCTAGACTACTATATAAAGGTAGTTTGACCTCCTCCACTTTGGCATTCACATTCTCTCACATAAGACAAGTTCCGGGCAAGCAACCAAAGGACAAGAAGGACGAATAGGACAAATAAAAGAACGAATTGACTCTCTCTTCTCTCTCTTGCAACTTGCATGTGTGGATAGACTCCTCCCTCTAGCTCGCAGTTTTTCTGGGCATTTTGTTGCAAATGTTAGGACATGCAAAGCAAATTGTTGGATCAGATTTGGATGCTTGACTTGGAGGGGAAGACCAGGTTTGACCATAGGTCTAGGTGTGTCTCTCGTTGAACAAGAATATTTTCTCTATTGAAAAGGTTGTTGTTTTTTCCCTTGATGGGTATTCCTAGGGTAAATCTTGTCTTCTTTTGTGCATTGTGATCTCTACTATTCTTTATGGTTGAATTTCTAGAGTATAATTGTTGAATTATATATTGTAATAATTTAAAAGAAGATCTACATCAAAAGTAATTATCATAATTTCAGAAATATTGTGCTAATATTTATTGCACTAAGAAAATCAACATGGTATCAGAGCTTTGGTGAAGGAGGTAAGGAACATTGAGATCACCCTTGCAAAAACCCTAGAGAGCATTTTATTGAAGTCCTTGCAGATTGACATCTATGACTTCTATGAAATTTGAAAAGAAGTTAGAGGGAGCATCAACTTTAGAGCTTGGAAACTTAGAATAGGCCTTACTCTTGCCAAGAACAAAGTTTTGGACATTGTGACAGGAAACATTGTTGAACCAACTGATGTAATAGGGAAATAAAAGTTTTAGGAGGATGACATCACTGCCATGAGTCTTATAGTAGACTCCATTAGAGATCATCTCATTCCTATGTTGCAAAGCATGACAGTTCCAAGAAGATGTAATGCCCTAATGAACCTCTGCACTATCAAGAATGTTGATCAATATATGAGTTTGAAGAATGAGATTCAAAATACAAGAATGACTAATGACGACATCATGGCTTCTTACTTCTAGAGGATTTCCCAAGTAAGAGATCAAATTCAAGCAATTGGAGAATCCATTTTTGATCAAGAACTTGTAACCACAACACTCAATGGTCTTTGTAGATCATTGGATGCTTTTGCGGCAAGTATAATCAGTTGGAAGGACCCTTCATTTGAACAACTATGGACATCTTGTGCTCAAGAAGAATCAAGGTTGATGACAAGAGATCGTCAGGAAGAGGAAGCTCAAGCTTTTGTAGCTCATTTCAAGAACAAGGGAAAGAAGAAGTTTGGTCCTCAACACAAGAAGTCAGGAAAGGGATCTTCTTCCTCCTCTCAAAGGAAGAGAGATTTATCAAAGATTCAATGTTATGGTTGTCAAGAATTTGGACACTTCAAGAGATATTGTCCTAAGATGGCTAATAACAAGAAGAGAAAGGGAAAACAACATGCTTCTGCAACAAATGTTGAAGATGAGAACCTAAAGAAGCCCAAAGGTGACAAGGATTTCTTTTACTTTTATGCTCTAACAGGTTCCATTGCAGATGATGATGACATGTGGCTGGTAGATAGTGGAGCATCAAGGCACATGATTGAAGAACATGGAAATCTTTCTAGCATGATGGAAAAGAGGTTGTCCCAAAGGGTTGAGCTTGGAGACAATCATAGCTATGCAATCAAAGGAGTTGGAAAAGCATCCATAGAGTTGGAATCTGGTAACAATGTGCATCTTAACAATGTTCTTTACGTACCAGGTTTGAAAAAGAATCTTGTCTCTATTTCTTGTTTGGAAGATAAAGGAGATATAGTAGCTTTTTTGGATGGAAAAGTACTTGTTTGGTCCAAGGGCTCTAGTATAGATGATGCTAGGGTTATTGGGATTCATGATGGAAGACTGTATAAACTTGTGAGTCAACCAACTCAAGCACTAGTACATGATGAGATCAATCCAAGTGAGCTATGGCATAGAAAGTATGGACATCTTCATTATAGAGCATTGCTTGAATTAGGTCAAATAGCTTAAGGGGTTTTTGAATTGCAGATAAAGAATGATGGTGTATGAAAACACTATGCTCTTGGAAAGAACATTAATAAACCATTTCCAAAACGATGATAATAGATCTAGGGAAACTTTGGATTTGATTCATTCTGATGTATGTGGTCCGATGCCTGTGAAATCGCTTGGAGGTTTTTTGTACTATGTGACATTTATTGATGTCTATTCCCGTAAGACGTGGATATATCTCTTGAAGACTAAGGATGAAGTTTTCGACAAATTCTATGAATTCAAAGTTGTATTGGAAAACTTGACAGGTAGGAAGATCAAGATCTTGACATCTGACAATGGAGGAGAATACACATGAAAGGATCTTGTTGCTTTCTATAAGAAAGTTGGGATTAAGAGTGATCCGAATTTAAACAGGAACGCAATAAAATACAGAGATAACCATAAAGACAGATATGCAGCGGAAATAATACCTCAATTCATTACTGTAAAATACTGAAATATGCTTACAACAGAAATGGAAATAAACCAGCTAGGGCAATGGTAGCTTATCTCTGAGAAGAGATGTGGTGGCTACATGCCTCTGAACTGTCTTACAATGAGGCTCGAAGGCCTATTTATTGTTGAGAAACAATGGAAAACCCTTCACATTCCAAAACCTAACCCTAGAAGATGAAACGCCAAATTGTGGGCCCCGTTTTTGGGTAAGTTGGTACATCAACTTCCCGGGGTCGCGAATTGGTCGTACTATCTCCGTTTGACGTGCATGATAGCCCGTTGGAAAGATCTCTCCGAGGACTACGACAGAAAAGATGATTTTTATCAGAAAAATCGCTGCGGTGGATTTCCCAAAAAGCGTCGTTTAGGGCCTCAAAACGGCTCCGGAAGTTTAGGACCCGAAAAACTGCTAAAAATAGTAAACTGTGCTATAATTAAGGAAACTGAAAAAAACTGTAAGAAGCACTAGAGGGGATCCAAGTGGAATTAGCGGGTGGCCACCAATATCCACCTGGATCATTCCTCCCCCCTTAGGAAGCAATGGTCCCCATTGCGTTGAGTTCCTCCATGAGATGAGGGAACTTCTGCTGCACTTGGTCCCTGGTGAGCCACTTGCCCTGGTGAAGGAGTTGTCCTGCTTTGACAACTCGATACAGTTGGATATTCTGCTGGCGAGTGTGCTTGATCTGTGTGTCCATGATCCGATCAGTTGCAGCTTGTTCCATGCAAGCTGGATTTAACTCTGTGGGTGTGAGTTGTTCTGCAATGTCGGATGTGTCTAGTAATGGTGGAAAGTATGGCCGAAGGCGGTCGACATTGAACACCGGGTGCAGGCCAAGGAATGGGTGAATGCTGAGCTCAAATGCATTGTCTCCCACAGCCTTGGTAATGGTGTAAGGGCCATATCGGAGTGGTCTGAGTTTCCGATAGGTTCCAGTAAGGCGTTCCTTCTGCAAATGCAACCAGACTTTGTCGCCCACTTGAAACTTGTGTAGCACCCGATGCTGATCATGTCGCTGCTTGTACTTGGCATTTGATTTCTCCAGAATGTCATGGACTTGCTGGCGAATATGTTGGATGTGCTCAATGAAGCTGTTTGCCTTATCTGTTTCAGACCGGACATGAGCAGAATCTGCGTGAGTAGCTGCAAATGGCATGGCCACATCGATGGGACATAGTGGCTGGAATCCCAATCCCACCTGAAAAGGGCTGTGGCCAGTCGAGCTGTGGAGAGCCCGGTTGTAGCTGTGATGAACATAGGGGAGGCTCTCGTCCCATGTGCGTGGATGCTTTGAGTTGTACATGCGTAGAATGTGTACGATCATCCTGTTGACGACCTCAGTCTGGCCATCAATTTGAGGATGGAAGGCTGTGGACTTAGTGAGTTTGGTGTCCAGCATCGACCAGAGGCTAGACCAAAATGTACTGAGGAACCTGCTATCCCGATCCGAAATGATAGACTGTGGGATCCCAAAGTGTACCCATACTCGTTCAAAGAAGAGTTTAGCAATGGCTTCTGCTGTGATATTCTTCTTGCAGGCCGCCATAATGGCCATCTTCGAGAACCTGTCGACGACCACAAAAACACAGTCATTTCCATGCCTAGTGGAAGGGAGGCCTGACATGTAATCCATGGAGATGGATTCCCAAGGTTGACTAGGGGTAGGCAGCGGGGTATAGAGGCCTTGCTTCTTGATGGTTGGTTTGGCAATGGCGCAAGCAGTGCATGATCTGATGTACTTCCCGACATCCTGTCGAAGATTCGGCCAATAGAAATATTTCTGCAGTACTGCCACCGTTTTTTTAACCCCAAAATGCCCAACGGCCCGACTGTAGTGTGCTTCCCAGATCATCTTGGCACGCTCGCTTGAAGGAACACAAAGGTGACCCAGGTGGCATAACAGGTCATCCTGGAGGTGAAAATCTGGAACATGTTGACCCTCCAAGAGTGTCTGGTATGTGTGGCCGAATTCCGGGTCGCTTTTGTAGAGCAGTGGCCAATTAGAAGTCTCGTGCCCACAAGAGTTGAGCACGGTGGTTAATGCCATGATCGGTGGTCGACTGAGGCAATCTGCGACATTATTGGTGCTGCCCTTCTTATACTTGATATTCAAATGGAACTGTTGCAGGTATGTGGACCACTTCTGATGGCGATCATTCTGCAATTTCCCTTGGTTCTGTATGAACTGCAAGGGTCGGTGGTCTGTGTGGATGACCGTTTCCTTCCCCAAGATGTAATGCTTCCATTGTCGACAGGCCTGCACAATGGAATACATCTCTTTGTCATAAGTGGGATACTTCCGGACTGTGTCTGAAAGTGTCTCACTGTGATATGCCACTGGATGCCTGTGTTGAGTAAGGACTGCCCCAATAGCATAGTCAGAGGCATCTGTCTCGACCTCAAATGGTTGTTGCAAGTCTGGTAATGCAAGAACTGGTGCTGTGCAGAGTTGATCTTTCAACTCTGTGAATGCCTTCTGTTGAGATTCGGACCAAATTTTTTTTGCTTTCGCTCCTCCCTTGGTGACCTGACTCAAGGGCCAAGTGATATGAGAAAATCCCAACACGAACCTGCGATAGAAGTTGGCAAGGCCTAGAAAGCTGCGAAGCTCTGTCAGAGTGGTTGGAGATGGCCAATCCCAAATGACTTGGATCTTGGCTGGATCCACATGCACCCCCCGTTCATCGATAATGTATCCCAGATACTGAACCTGGGTCATGCCAAAAGTGCATTTCTCCAAATTGGCACATAACTTGTGTTGTCGCAGTGTTTGGAGAACCTGTCGGATGTGGTGGAGGTGCTCTTCCCAAGTCTTGCTAAAGATCAAGATGTCATCCAAGTATACCACTACAAATGAGTTGGTGAATGGCCGCAATATGTCGTCCATTAGCCTCATGAAGGTTGCAGGAGCATTCGTCAATCCGAAAGGCATAACCAACCATTCGAAAAGGCCCTCCTTGGCTTTGAAGGCAGTCTTCCACACATCAGAGGGTTCGATTGGTACCTGGTGATATCCTGACTTCAAATCAATCTTGCTGAAATATTTTGCCACCTTTAGTTGGTCTAGGAGGTCATCAATCCGTGGGATTGGGTACCTATTACGGACAGTGATCTTGTTCAGCGCCCGATAGTCAATACAGAGTCTCCAAGTCCCATCCTTCTTTTGTACCAGCACGATTGGGCTCCCACAGGGCGATGAACTCGGACGGATGTGACCTTTTTGCAGCAGCTCCTGAATCTGCCTCTTGATTTCATCGTTCTCCAGAACAGAGCGCCGATAGACTGGTCCATTGGGCAGCGGCGAACCTGGGGTTAGATCAATGGAGTGCTTGACCTGACAGTGCAGAGGAACCCCTGCGGGGGAGGTGAAGATGTCCTCATACTCCTCCACGACCTTTTCCATCTGTAGTTGTTGTGCGGAGGGGCCCTGTCTGGAGGTCATGGCCACCGTCTTCTTCTTTTCTTGAGGGCGTATCATCAGGAAAACAAACTTCCCGGTTTTGGAAATGAGCTTACTGCATTGTTTTGCAGTAACCAAAGAGATGGCGGTAGGCGGTGCTACCTCTGGTATCCTGTACAACTTATTTCCCAAAGTAACAATAACAGCACGGGGCCTTGACTCATACACAGCATGTCGCTTCCACAAGTATGGTTGTCCTAATAACACATCACAAACTTCAAGGGGTGCAATGTCACACAATACCTCATCCGTGAAGGGCTTGATGTTGTATGGAAGGCGACACTGTTGGCTCACACGAAGATCCCGTCCTTGGTGTAGCCACCCAATGGTGTATGGTTGTGGATGTGCTGTGGTCGGTAAGCCCAGCCGTTTCACGACCTTTGCCAAAATGAGGTTCTTTTGGCTCCCGCTGTCGACAATGAACTGTAGCGGGGAGCCCTTTACCCACATCTGGGAGTGGAAGAGACGCTCCTCCTCCTCTGGATCTTCAGGTTCCTCCTTCTGGATCTTCGTGGTGGCAACAGTGGCGTTGGGCTCCGCATCGATAATCTGCTTCCCTTTGTCATTCCCCTTATCGAGTTCTGACTCAGAGTCAGAACACGCATCTGATTCTGAAACCTTTAGCTTGGCCACCAGTGACTGCTTGGCCCGACACTCACTTGTGTTGTGAGTGGAGCTCTTATGGAACTCACACCACTTTCCGGTGTCCTTTTTCGGCTTCGCAGCGCTGTTCTTTGCTTGCAGCTTTGGCGGGTTGTCTTGGGCCGCCCCGCCTTGGCTTTGTCCTTTGTTCTGCGGTTTGGGTGCACCTTTCCCTTGTTTCAGATTCGCAGACCCAAAGTCTCGCTTCTTCTGTTTAAACTTTTGCTCGACCTTGACGGCATATCGGTATGCCATGCCGAGCGAGGAGATGTTCAGGAATTCTATTTCTTCTTGGATGTACTTGTGCAGGCAGCCACGGTATTTTAGTACCAAATGCTGCTCTGTATCCTTGATACCCAACTTTGTGCGAAGGGTATGGAAAATATTGGTAAACTCTGGTACGTCTTGGTCCCTTCCCTGCCGTAGCGTGGTCCACTTTATGTATTGATCCTCATAGCTTCCGACAGGGTAGTACTGCTCCTTGATGGCATCTCGGAATGAATCCCAAGTCGGTGCGACTGAAAATAGTGAGCCTGTACTTTCATCTTTCTCCTCGCAGTAGGTTTCCCACCAATCCTTGACGTGGGGGGCTGCTTTGAGAAGGGTGAAAATAATCTTTTCCCGACTGGAAAAATCGTGAACAGAAAAATAACCCTCTAGCACATTTAACCATTTATCGACGGCATCTGCGTCTATCTGACCCTCGAATATGGGGATTTCAAAATTAACTTGTACCTTAAATGGTGTGGCGTTTCCAGAGTTGCTGTTGGAAGCCGATGCGTCGCCCCTGGGTAGCCGCTGAAGGATTTGGGCAAAGTTGTCCATCATCGCGTTCCTTTGTTGCTCGAGGGCTTCTTCGAGCAAGATTTTGATAGGATCTCCTGCCCCCTCGTCTTTCTTTTCATCCGCCATGGGAGGCCGTCGGGATTTGCGAGGCTGGTCTTGCAAAGGTTCGACCAGTTCAAGCCCTAACTCCTTATATCCTGACCTCGTTGGGGACATGCAAAGAAAAACAGAGAAGAAAAGCAGACCGCTCTGATACCACTGATCCGGATTTAAACAGGAACGCAATAAAATACAGAGATAACCATAAAGACAGATATGCAGCGGAAATAATACCTCAATTCATTACTGTAAAATACTGAAATATGCTTACAACAGAAATGGAAATAAACCAGCTAGGGCGATGGTAGCTTATCTCTGAGAAGAGATGTGGTGGCTACATGCCTCTGAACTGTCTTACAATGAGGCTCGAAGGCCTATTTATTGTTGAGAAACAATGGAAAACCCTTCACATTCCAAAACCTAACCCTAGAAGATGAAACGCCAAATTGTGGGCCCCGTTTTTGGGTAAGTTGGTACATCAACTTCCCGGGGTCGCGAATTGGTCGTACTATCTCCGTTTGACGTGCATGATAGCCCGTTGGAAAGATCTCTCCGAGGACTACGACAGAAAAGACGATTTTTATCAGAAAAATCGCTGCGGTGGATTTCCCAAAAAACGTCGTTTAGGGCCTCAAAACGGCTCCGGAAGTTTAGGACCCGAAAAACTGCTAAAAATAGTAAACTGTGCTATAATTAAGGAAACTGAAAAAAACTGTAAGAAGCACTAGAGGGGATCCAAGTGGAATTAGCGGGTGGCCACCAATATCCACCTGGATCAAAGAGGGAGTTGGTTGTCCCTTATAATCCACAACAAAATGGTGCATTAGAATGAAAGAATAGGTCCATTGAAGAAATTGTCAAGGCCATGATGCATGATTTGGACTTGCCGTTGTTCTTATGGGGCGAGGCATCACAGACAACTATGTACATTCGAAATAGAAGTCGTCATAAAGTTCTGGAAGGTATGACTCTTGAAGAAGTAGAAGGGAGCCAGAGGTTGGACATATGAGAATCTTTGGCTGTACTATCTGCATCCATTTCCTAAGGATAAGAGGAGCAAACTTGAGCCTTCTGGAAAGAAAGGCATATTTGTTGATTATAGCGAATCATCAAAGGCCTATAGAATATACATTCCAGAGCAACGATGGATTGAGGTCAGTTGGGATGTCACTTTCAATGACAAAGTGGCATATTGGAAGTCTAAGAAAGTCTCCATGGATTCCTTGGATGAAGTAAAGTAGGAGGCTTCGAAGGAAGAGCATTTGAGTTCTATAGAATGTTCCAAAAGGCTAGAAGGGCCTTGTGATCCAGTGGAGTCGATTGTTGTCCCAGAGATCCAGAGAAGTTAAGAAACCCAAGAGGTTTTCTAGCAATGTACCTCTCATGGACAATCTTATTGATGCAAAACCTTCCACATATGAAGAAGCAACTAGCCAGCAAGTGTGTAAGGAAGTGATGAATGAAGAGTACCAATCTATTATGAAGAATGATGTTTGGGAGATTGTGCCAAGGTCTGAAGAGAAGTCAGTGGTGACTTCCAAATGGATATACAAGATCAAGCATGTTGCAGAAGTTAGGATGGACAAATACAAGGCATGGTTCGTGGCTAGAGGGTTCTCCTAGAAATAGGGAGAATACTATGATGAGACCTTTGCTCCAGTTGTCAAGTATACCTCCGTTAGATCCATTTTTCTCTTCTTGCTTCATTGGGATGGAAATTGCACCAGATGGATATGAAGATTACTTTCCTCAATGGTGTGATTGAGGAAGAGGTGTACATAAAGCAACCTTAAGGCTTTGAAGTACATGGAAAGGAATCTCATGTTTGCAGGTTGAAGAAGGCCTTGTATGGACTCAAGAAAGCTTCTAGAGCTCGGTATGCTCGTATTCACGACTATTTGACGAGATTGGGATTTAGCAAGAGCGATGTCAATCCAAACCTTTATTTTAAGTTGACTTCCGAGTTCAATTTGCAGAATCTTGGGTTGATGAACTATTACTTGGGATTGGAAGTAGGGCAACAACTCGGTGAGGTATTCCTTGGTCAAGGAAAGTATGTGATTGAGATCCTTCAAAAGTTTGGCATGATGGACTGCAAATCGATAGCGACAACCATGGTGCCTAACTTGAAGAAGTTAAGAGGCTTCGACCCCAAATTGGTATATCCATCTATGTACCAACAGATGATTGGTTTGTTGATGTATTTGGTTAACATCGGGCTAGACATATGCTTTGCTATGAACACTTTGAGTTAGTTGCAGGTAGAACCGAGACATGAGCATTGGATTGCAACAAAGCACATTTTGAGATATCTGTGTGGTACTGTAAACTTTGGTCTAAGATATGCTGCAAACAAGGATGTATAGACACTAATTGGGTTGGAAGTGCCGATGACAGAAAGAGCACTTTAGGAGTATCCTTCAACTTGGCTCCGCGATGATATCTTGGATGAGCAAGAAGCAAAGATCAGTTGCGCTCAGTACAATAAAAGCATAATATATTGTAGCAAATGAAGCATGTACAAAAATAGTGTGGCTTTGAAAGTTGTTTGCAGGATTGTTCAACCAAGAGTTGGAATTGATCGTGATACATTGCAATAATTAAAGCCGTGTGAAGCTTTCAGAGAATCCTGTGTTCCATGACAGGTCAAAGCATATTGAGATCAAGTACTACTACATCTGTGACATGGTGCAGAGGAGAGCGATAAGGCTCGAGTACATCTCCACTAATGAGCAGACAACTGATGTTCTGGTGAAGCTGTTGCGCAGGGATAAAGTTTGTGTATTTCAGAGACAAGATAAGGCTTGTGGAGATTACCCCTCTCATTGAGAGGAAGTACAAATATGTTTGCAGCACGGATGGACATTCTATCGGTTGGGAGAATGGTTCTGAGAGGCCTAGAGTGCTCAACAAACAGGTTTGAGTGAGTGCCTCTTGGAGGAGACCCAATCACACAATAGGAAAGGGTTTAGTGAGGTCTATCAGTGTTTGGACCCTGATAACACACCAAGAAGGGTGGAGTGAGGTCTTGGACCTTGATCACACCCCAAGAAAGGTGGAGTGAGGTCTTTCAACATTTGGATTTGATCACACACTAGGGAAGGGTGTAGTGACATATTGGACCCTGATCACACACTAGCTAGGGTGGAGTGAGGTCCTTTCAACATCTAGACCCAGTCACCAACTAAGGAGGGGTTGAGTGAGGTCTTGGCCCAAAGTGCTCACCAGGAAGGGTGAGTGCTTGCTAGTTGAGCATCTCAACATTTTGGCCTAGGGAGAGGCCATAAGATTTGAGGACCGATCACTCTGGAGGAGTGAGTCCTGATATGTTGATGATATTGCCATGGGTTTGGTACCGCCCCGAATATGGCCACTACTAGATGCTGATGATAGATGATGATGTTGGTGATGATATATAACCTCTTCTTTAGAGAAATATGTCAACGTGAGAACATCTATGATAGTGATAATGAAATCCTCCCTAGTTAAGAGGGAGTGTTGAATTTGTAACTATGGTTGGTCTTCATAATGTATATTTGGTTGCTTGATGTATTTGTATTTATAATTGGAAAGCATATTTTTTTTTGTAAGCTTGGTAGGAATACATCTTCATCATGTCCAACTTCTCACCCCTTTCGGGGGGATAGCACAAGATTTGAACCGACGACTTCCGGTTCGGTGAGACTTCATTTCCACGACCATTGCCAATTGAGCTACCCCAAGCAGACTTTCATTTTTCTTTTTTGTAAGCTTGGCAAGACTACATCTTCATCATGTCCAATATAACACCCCGATTGGGGCAGGAAATTGAATTAGTGACTTCACATCAAATTTGGGCCATGACTGGAAATTGCAGGAGGGCCAAAATTGGGGCATGACTGGAAATTGTAGGAGGGCCAAAGTTTCGGGTCAAGATATGCAGAGTGAATTGCTAGATCAAATTGGGAGGCTTGACTTGGAGGGGAAGACTAGGTTTGACCATAGGTGTAGATGTGTCTCTCATTGAACAAGAAGAATTTCTCTATTGAAAAGGTTATTGGGCTTTCCCAGGGTAAATCTTGTCTTCTTTTGAGCATTGTGATCTCTACTGTTCTTTATGGTTGAATTTGTCAAGTATATTTGCTAAATGATATATATTGGACTAATTTAAAAAAAAATCTACATCAAAAGTAATTATCAAAATTTCAGAAATATTGTGCTAATCTCTATTGCACTAAGAAAATCAACAAACTGGACCAAAACTGATGGAACTGGTTGATCTCGTTGTTTTGAACAGTGGCTTGGAATTGGAAAAGGTTGGTTAGGTACTGGATCGACTAGTTTGGTACTAGTCTGTAAAGTGTGGCTTGAACCTTTCAAAAACCATTTTTTTTTTAAATTTAATTAAATTCTATGGGGTGGCCCACCTCTAAAGCAACCCTAGGCCCAACTTCAAGTTATTTAAACTTTAAAGGCACCCCACCTCCCTTACCTTCTTTCACTCAAACTATACGTTTGAGCTTCTTGAAATTCTAGAGCCGAGTTTCTTGAGTGGGTTTGGAGAGATTTTGTAGAGCTATTGAGGGAGTCCTTGAGTAGATTTGAGCAGCGTTGTGAAAATCACGATTAAGAAAAATTTGCGATTTTTTTACAAAATGAAAAAATCGCGATAAAATCCTAAAAATCGCCAAAAAATCGTGAAAAATCACCAAGATTTTTCCAAAAAAAAAATAATTTGCAATAAATAGCGTAAAAATCGCGATAAAATTGTAAAAACCGCCAAAAAATCGTAAAAATTGTCAAAAAAATCATGGATGTTTTAGATACTTAAAAAATTGAAAAAAAAAAACTTGATTTTAAAAACATTTTTTTTAATGTTGCCGATGTCTTGTCTATTTTTATCGATTTTTTTTCCCGCTTTGTATGATTTTTTCCTTTTTTGAACCTTGGCCGATTTTATCCTTATCGCAATTTTCACAACATTGATTTGGAGAGCTAGTTGGAGAGCATTTGTGTTGAGTTTTGAAGGGAGATTTGGAGCTACTTCAAGGGAATTTTCCCCCTCCAAGGATTTTGGGTTGTTTCTGAGTTTTTGGAGGTGATTGGAAGGGCCATTTTTAGATTATTGGACACTGCTAGAGAGCTATTTTTTCTACTATTAGGAGTTGCTCTTCTCCTCAACATTTGGAAAGCTTCTCAAGGTATGTTAAGGCATCTATTCTTTTTTTCTTTAAAATATTGTTGTTTTTCCTAGAGATTTAAAATCCTAGGGTTTTGTGTGCAGATTTTTAGTTGTTGCTATAAAAGTTGCCATGGCCCCCAAAACAAGAATGATCTAGCATGGTTTTGTTGCCATTTAGATGAACAGGGGATAAAATATGCAACTATTGTGGGAAGCAAGTTAAAGGTGGGGGAATCCATAGGATTAAAGAACCCCTAGCAAATTGGTGAGTCGAAGTAAAACCTTGTACAAAAGTTTCTGATGAGCTTAAAGTAGAGATGTTAGGTCTAATTGAAGTCTTCCAAGTAGAGAAGGGCAAAAAAAGGAGTTAAAAAAGACAACCAAAAGTGGGGTGTTGCTCAAAGACAAAACCCCTATACATTGGAAATGGAGAAGATAAAACAAGATCACTCTCCAAGAGTTCATTTGGTGGATGAGCACATGATTTAGTGGATGCTACATCTCCTTGTGGATCTTGTAATGTCCCTTTCTTGGGATTGCCCACTCAACTAATAGAATAATTACTAAATGTGCCAAATTAAACTTCTGCAATAATCAAAATGCTCATTGAAGCTTTCTGTCAAACACATAACATGCATTAACCCACTACACGGTCCATCAACTCGTTGAAGCATTTCGTCAAATAGTTCATAAACGATCATTTTGACAAACAAATTATTCAAACTGTTTGCCTGTAGATAAAAGGGCAACATTATTTTGACAAATATTTTGCATGAAAATTAAATAGAAACCCTAAACATCATTTACATATAAATAAAGTAACTGCAACTCAACACTTATTTTATTAAAACTCAAGGAAAGGTTCTCATGTCAAATTTGGCTACAAAATATCATGGAAACTTGAGAATTTTTGACTGTAAAAAATGGGGATTTTTGGGTTTGATTGTCGTCTCTGCACAAAAAGATTTGCCCCTCAAAGCTAAGGTATTCCACTTCCAATTCCCTAAAGTTTCTTTATTACCATGCTACCAATGGTAAACCATTCGATTGCATGGCAAACAAAGCAACTTGGCCTGGTGGATTATGTGAAATATGGGTTGCTTAAACATATATTTGTCTTGACCTGGCTATGGCACAAGGTGGTTGTAGTTCTACGACAGAGAATGTTGCTATTTAGTAAATCTGCTCCAAAAGAGAAATCTGCTGTCCAGGAGTGATTCTCCTTCCATTACAAAAGTTACCCTTTTAATAAATTGATCTCCAAGATAACCATCACTGCCTCCTTCAAAATATGGCACCTTAGCCTCTCTCATATGACAAATTTAATGCCCATAAATTAATAGGCTTGGCCTTCCTTGCACTAATGATGTTGTACTCACAATTTATAAATCCCTCATTATTATAATTGATCTCTAAGATAAAACCGTTTGCTTTGATGAACTTGGCTCCTAGATCAATGAAAACCATGACCCTCACTATAATATTATTTATTTCAAATTAGCTTGGCCCTGCATACAAAATGGAGATCTCCTCACGAATAAAATATGCCTTGCAAAACAAATGAAATCTCTTGACAAAATTAAAACCCCAAAATTTTGGCAAACCTATCTTGCCAATCAATATGCTCCAATGAGAAATCTACAATGATTCCTCCTTAGATTGGCTAGGGTGTATAGTTTCAACATCGAAACCAATTTTCCTTAGGGATAGGGTTTTACCCCTTCCTTAAGCCACAAGGGCTCAAAATCAAATAAGGGAATTCATCCATCCACTCTCTAAAGAATGATCTTGAGCTCACTTTTATAATCTTTGGCCATCCCAATACCATGGGCAAGTATTCCATGGGCACCAATACCATTGGCAAGTAAATACATAGTAACGTCACTTTATAAAGTTCACCTTGTTCTCATAGCCACATTTTAATCTAATTAAATCAATCATTTCCCTTGTAGTCATCACTCAAAAAGGGACATGTCAGTCCTCCCTCCTCAAGATTGCATGTCCTCAAGCAATGCCATAACCCTGATATCAATACCCAGGTCCCAAATGTACCAGTGTATCTTTCAGCCACAAGTGGATCCATTGTAATGTGAACCATCCCTTAGAATCATCCCTAGTAAATTTGAAAGCCGTATCTCCTCATGTGCCAATGGGTGTGTCATTGTTGTGCTAATCATTTACATCCCTAGAACCCAATCCACCAAATGGAGAACATCCTCACCATACCATTCCCGACACTACATCATACTAATGTCATCCCACCCGAAAAGATGCTATCAATGCACATTGGCTATCTTGCTATCTTGGTCGCTGAGAGTATACCTAGACATCCCATGGGGCCTGCACACTTCCTTACCAAACAATCTTGCCCCTTGTGCTGACTTGCACTCCGATGGAATTATGAAAGGACATGCAAAATCAATTACCCAGTCAAATACTCTATCAATGTAATCACAACTCTGCACCCTTTGTAGGCCTATTATAAGGTCCACAAATGCAACGAACAACTACAGTCTGTTTACTTTCATTCACTTTTTACGAAATTCAAATCCGATGCTTGGAGAGAAAGTTAATGGTGATTTTCCTTAGGCCACCTATTTGAGATGGAATTCTGGAGTCTGCGAAAACCCTAACTTCCTCGGATCATATCAGCCAAAATATAGCGAACCAAGATCTGAAATTCGTACACAAAGTTCAGTTGTATTTCGGCTCCACATGGTTGCAATTTTAGCTTTTGAAGCCTCGTAGAAAAAAATTATAGCGAAAATGCCAAGATGGCATGTTTGAGGCAATGAAACCCTAGAATCCAAAGCTTTGATACCAAATGTTATGCAACCAGCTCAGAAAACAAATGAAAATATAGGTCAATGACTTAAAAATTATCTTCTTTGAGGGGAAACTTCCTGTACATTACATAAATGAACAATTCTTGGATCATACAAATGACAATACCTCCTTGGTATATATAGGAGTCTAAGGGGTCACAATATAATCAGAGTCTACATAGCAATAATAATGTAAGGGCACAACAATAACAATAGCGTGCTTCTATGGAGCACAATAATAACAATATGGGTGCTACATGGGCACAACAATAACAATAGAGGGCTACAATAACAATAACAATAAAGGGGCTACACTAGTATTATAGGGACTTAACACATTTTTTCTCAACAACTATGTTGAAATATGACCATGAAATGGAAATGGAAAGTCATAAAGCATGGAAATTTCATGCACTCAGGCAGTTACTGCAAAATTGAAATTTCACCTTCTTCGTAGAAGGTTCCCCAGATTTTAGCCCTAGAAATTTCAGCTTTTCAGACTGCTGTAAAATAGAGAATGAAAAACAACAAAAAGATCACAATAATTCTCTTCAAATAGCTCCATACATTTTGTTAATTAATGGAGAAATGATTCAAACTAAGAGATAAGTTTTTGCCCCTTCTAGGCAATTTATGAGCTAATAATCAGATCTGTAAAATGCACTTTTACAGTAGCAATAATAGTGGTAAAATCAGCCGCTTATAGGATTTTACTTAGATGTCAAATTACTAAACAATTTGACAAAGTCCGGGCAAAACCCGATGTGCTTCCCCTCATTTCGAGGATGGTACCCAGGTTAAACCATAGATTCTTCAGGGCTAGTCAACAACAATGCTCGAGGCCATTACAACAATATACTTGTTATGAGCTCAACATGTGACTTGCGGGAATTGAACCTAGATGGGGAGAATAACAATCATTCCTCCCAACCACCTGTGATAAACCCAATTCACACAATTTTCCCTTTTACTTATGTCCAATCATTTAAACATAAATGCTGTAAATAGCAAAGCAGAAAAAACATATATAGCTGAAATCCAAATATGAAGTGACATAAGATATGTACAACTGGGAACTTCATAAGAATAACAATCATTCCTCCCAACCACCTGTGATAAACCCAGTTCACACAATTCTCCCTTTTACTTATGTCCAATCATCTAAACATAAATGCTGTAAATAGCAAAGCAGAAAAAACATATATAGCTGAAATCCAAATATGAGTGACACAAGATATGAACAACTGGGAACTTCATATATTTGAAAACGAAGTACAATACATATCATAGCTTTCACTCAATGCTAGTACAAAAACTCCAACTATCCAAAAAGTCGTAGCTAGGGTAAATGTGAAAATTCGGCTAGCCTCGAATCCTATTGCGACAACTGATGTTATTTCTTCTATTTGTTAATTTAATTAAACAAATTATTTGCTATGTGCTAGGACAAATATCGAAACAAATACACTGCAACCTTCATAAAACAAATACTGTGGAAGAAATAAAAATGATGGAAGAAATAGATGCACACACACAAAATACACCGTTATTTTTGGACTAAGTCCCCGAAAAAACCCAACTCAGGAAAATCGGTGCAGCAACTAAGGGTTTTAATATTATGCAGTAGTGAAAATCTGAGTACAAACTATGGATGCTTAATCTAGCAATCCAAATAGAGAAATAATTGGCAATAATAACTAGTGAGAAAAATTTCTCACTCCACAGGCGATCCCACACTGACCTTAGCTCGAATTGAGTTGCTCCTTGCTCCCTCTATGTAGTCACTGTGTCAACCTGCGTAGCTACTGCGTCCCACAAGCTCGAAATTGCGTCTCCTCTCACTGTCTCGTCAGCCGCTGTCTGGGAAACTGAGACTCTTTGCCTCCAGACCCTCTGCCCAACTTCTGGCCCAGAATCTCGACTTCTCCCCAGCAAAACAGAGTTCTCCTTTAGAGGCCTTTGCGTTGCGTCTCTGGAATGTATTCGCTGGAACTGGAAAAGCTTCCTCCGACCTCACTGAATTGTTGATTTTTGGTAGCATCGGATGTGCTCTAGCCATGAAAATTAGTGGAGAGGCTAAGGCACACGAGATCTCCAAGACCCAGAAATCGTTTGGGGAAATTCCACCTGAATGGAGAGATATTAAAATAATTAATATTTTTAATGAGACCCTAAGTCTAAACTTAGGAAAATTAAAATATTAATGTGTATTAATATAATATGGGTGAGAAAGTTCTAAATAACGAGGATCAAGTCAGATCTAATCTTAGCCGTTGATTAGAGACTTAATCTCGGCCGTTGAATTGTCAACAGGAAAAGTATAAGAGGAGGCTTGAGGGTCAGTTGGAGACACACCAAGACACCAAGAGAGATCAGTCAGTTCGATTTTCTGGGGCAAGGTTTGCTGAGGAAATTGAACAAGTGATCAGTTGCAGTGAGGGTCAGCTCGACAGGAGGCCGAGGAATACATATTAGAGAGGCAACAGAGTACCAGAAGAGGCAGCATAGAGCCTAGGAAGGTTGACGCAAAGGCAACAAGGGTTGACGTAGAGGCTAAGGAGGCCAACACAGATGATGTATAGGGCCAAAGGAGTTGACACAGAGGCCGTAGAGGCTGACACAGTTGATGCGTGGGCTTCAGAGGCTACACTGAGGTGATCCAGTGGGACAAATTGAGTGCTGATTGGCTTACGCAGAGCTAGAGAGGGTGACGCAGTCCCTAAGAGGGTGACGCAGTTCCAGAGAGTGCGTGGAGCAGCTTTCGCTTTCCAGCATAAGGAACAACCGAAGTTTCTGTGGGATCGTTCATTCGGTTGCTGATCAGTTGGAATATCTGTCTCCAGATAGAGGTATTGCTGCCAAGGATATTCTTTGAAGGGTGAGTCATTTTTGGCACCCTAGTGTATTCAAAATCTGCTTAATAATAAAACCCTCTATATGCTACACTGGTTTTCCCGCATTGGGTTTTTCCAGGGACGATTGTCCAAAAATAACGGTGTCTCTTGTGTTGTCTCAGTTTATTTCAGTTGCTAATTTGTATCTTTGTGAATGCTGCAATTGTGTTTATTTCGATGTTTATATTATTAAATAACTTGTTAATGTAAATAACAAGTAGGAGATAATAAACCAGATATTGCAGTAGAGGTTTCTGATGTGTTAGATTCATAATTTTTCACATGAATCACTTCTAGCAACACACAACTGCTACTCTAGAAATCAGTTTCCCAACAAAGTCGAACTCTACAAGTGTGTTCTCCAAGCCCCATCGTCTTTCTTCTTATATCACTATGTTGAGACTTCAATGACCACGATTAAATCTTAATCGATGGCTAGGATTAACTAGAAGTCTATCCATGTGCTTTTCTAGGACATTCTCACCATGACTTAATTAATACTGATTAATTAGTCATATTCCATAAGTTTAGACTTAGGAAATATTTAAAAAATAAATTAATAATCTAATTAAGTTGTCTCTAGGTGGAATTTCCATGAATGATTTCTGGGTTTTGGAGAATACATGTATTCTAGCCTCTCCACAAAATTTCGTGGCTAGAACACATCCGATGCTACAAAAACTAACACTCCCTCTTAGCGAGGAATGTGTTCTAATGTTGCAATCCACTGAAGCAGCATCCTTTCTCTGCATCATCTCTTGTCATGCTATTGATGTTTGGTTGCTGTTGCCCACCACCCACTGTGCAACTTTGATATGTGTTGCATCTGTGCTGTTGCTGACCCTGCTGAACTGCTGCCAACACTGCAACTCCCTCTCCATTTCCTATTGCTGCAACTGTAACATCTGCAACTGAAAAGCATCCAAAATACTGAATCAAATGTGATCAGTATGAGGCATCTGTCACCCGAGTCTCTGACTATTGCTAGTATCTACACTGTCATTGAGGCATTTGCACTGCTGCTGACTCTGCACTGTGCCAACTGCACTGTTGCCAACTACACTGTTGCCAACTCTGCACTGCGCTCCCCAGTATCTGTGACTGCAACTAGACTCTGCATTTGGCACTTTGGCATTTCATTGCATCTACTGGCACTGATCCATCCTGCTACAAAAAAATATTGTGGGTGTCGTAGCAAGGTATTGATTCAAGAGGTGGACCTCCTCAAGAATCTTCCCATCTATAGCACTCTGGGGCTATAGTACGAAATCTCCCCACCTGATTCCTTGGGGTATGTCTGCATACATGGCGAGGTCTTCCTCCAGCCTAGAGGAAAGCCTATCGATCTCTGCATGAACTGTTCCCTGGTCCTGCTTCTCCTCCTTGTCCTTCTTCCTTAGAGGACATTGGGTGTTGTAGTGGCCAAGCTCACCACATCTGAAGCACATGACCTTTGACAGGTCCTTCTTCTTCTTACGCTGCTCCTCTTGTCCCTAATTAGGACCCTGCGATGCGAGGGCCACATTCTCCTCTTCCTTCACCTGCTTCGACCCACTGTTGTTGCCACTGATGTAGCTCTTCACTAAGTCTCGTCTCAACTCCTCCTGTTGCAAATCGACCCACATCTTGTCCCACTTTGGCAAGGTTTCTCTGCCCAAAATGCTTTGGACGAATACTTGCCACTCCTCGGAGACACTGTTGAGTGCCAATCATACAAGCTCTGTGGCTTGAGGTGTTGCTCCAATAGCTGACAACTGATCTCGAATCTCCTGAATCCTGGTGAGGTAGGGATCATGCATTCCCCTTTCTACATTCTCATGCATCTCAACTTCTCCTCCAAGTACATCTTCCGCTGCTCGGAAGTGCCTTGGCATAGCGTGGAAAGTGTATCCCACATCTCCTTAGCCGTTCCCTGTCTTGCTATGTGTGATACTATGTGATCTCGAACTCCGTCAAGAATCAACGTCTTTTCCCTTGCCATCTCCTTTCGATACTCTTTCAGTTGATCTGCATCTGTGGGATAGATACCATTGCATCAATGAATGACTTTATGCCATACTCATCCAAAATGAAGGACATCTTTGCCTTCTAGATGACATAGTTGGAAGCACCGTCCAATCTGTCCTGATCTCGAAGTCTGACGGTGACCATCTCAACAAAATAAGTCGAAATCCTCCTCTTCTCTTCTGTGTAGCTGCTGCTAGGCTCTACACACTCCCTGCTGGAGTGAGTAAATCTGCTCACAATGACTGTTGATCTGCAAGAGAAAATCGAACTTCTGAAGGTAGAAGTCCCCTAATGAATATTTCCCTCAGTGTGTTCTCCTTCTTCCTCCTAATGTTATTTTGCATTAACAACTGCTGCAAAATATTGCATCCAGCTAAATATCTGCTTTGTAAGGAAAATACTGGCTGCTCCCTTTGCCTCTTGTAATCCTCGAACTGGAGAAATCCGATTTCTTTGTCGCTCTCTCAGAGAAATCGATTTTTCCTCAAGAAATTGACCCTCCTGGCCAAGAAACTGCGTTGCCTCTGAGGGTTTCGAACTGCTGCTTACACAGGGCTATGGAATTTCTCTTCCCTTTTACTACTGAGCTCTCCGACTTACAATCTGTGCTCTGATACCATGTGAAAATTCGGCTAGCCTCGAATCCTATTGCAACAATTGATGTTATTTCTTCTATTTGTTAATTTAATTAAACAAATTATTTGTTATGTGCTATGTCAAATAATGAAACAAATACATTGCAACCTTCACAAAACAAATTCTGCAGAAGAAATAAAAATGCTGGAAGAAATAGATGCACACACACAAAATACACCATTATTTTTTGACTAAGTCCCCGGAAGAACCCAACGCAGGAAGATCGGTGTAGCAGCTGAGGGTTTTAATACTATGCAATTGTGAAATTCCGAGTACAAACTATGGATGCTTAATCTAGCAATCCAAATAGAGAAATAACTGGCAATGATAAATAGTGAGAAAAATTTCTCAAATTGCGCTGCTCCTTGCTCCCTTTGCGCAGTCACTTCATCAAACTACACAACTATTGCGTCCCACAAGCTCGGATCTGTGTCTCCTCCCACTATCTCGTCAGCTGCTGTCTGGGAAACTGATACTCTTTGCCTTCGGACCCTCTTCCCAGCTTTTGGCTCAGAATCTCGACTTCTCCCCAGCAAAACGAAATTCTCCTCTAGAGGCCTCTACACTGCCTCTCTGCAATGTACTCGCTGGAACTGGAAAAACTTCCTCCAACCTCACTATCTCTACCCCTCTTTCATTGCCTCGACCTCACTGAATCACTTCCAACAACACACAACTGCTACTCTGGAAATCGATTTGCCAGCAAAATCGAACTCTACAAGTGTGTTCTCCAAGCCCCATCGACTTTCTTCTTATATCCCTCTGTTGAGACTTCAACGACCATGTTTAAATCTTAATTGATGGCTAAGATTAACTAGAAGTTGATCCGTGTGCTTTTCTAGAACATTCTTACCATGACTTAATTAATATTGATTAATTAGTCATATTCCCCAAGTTTAGACTTAGGACATATTTAAAAAATGACTAATAATCTAATTAAGTTGTCTAGGTGGAATTTCCAGAAACGATTTTTGGGTTTTGGAGAATACATGCATTCTAGCCTCTCCACAAAATTTCGTGGCTAGAACACATCCGATGCTACAAAAACTAACAGTAAATCATCAAACCCTAGCTCAACCAAGAAGTTCAAGTGCAAGAATCTTGTTGGGTGTGTGTTATATTCTTTCCACGACTAGCACCACGCATGAACCTACCGATGGTTTTTTGCATGGGTTTCGCACATGGTTTTGGGCATGATGGTTTTCTGCCCATGGTATTTTGTAGATCTGGTCAAGGGAACTACGATTATATTCTAATCCAGGGTTAATGGATTGGGGTTTATGAATGCTTCGACATGTATATATATGTATTGTAACGTTGAAAGGAATATAATGAAAAATAAATCTGGTAGTCCTGGTTTTGGGATCCAAGGGAAAATCTCTATGTATTTGTTTTTGTTTCTCGCCATTGTATATTTTTTGCGTTCTAAGAATTTGTTTGCAAGTAATTTTTGTATAGGGTTAAAACCCACATTTGGTATCAACGCTGTTTTGGCTTCAAGGGGACGCCTTTGTTGCTGAGGGGTTTTGCTTGGGCCTGTGGTAGACCCTGTTTAGTGGGAGATCTGCGGGATCGATTCTTGCGGTGAAAGAAGATGGTAAGCAGTGGAAAGATAGAGATCGAGAAATTTAATGGTAAGAGTTTTGAGTTGTGAAAACTCAAGATGGAGGATGTGCTGGTGGATAAAGATCAATGGGTCGCAGTAGATTTGGGTACTAAACCAACGACAATGTCAGCAAAAGACTCCACGAAGTTGGATTGGAAGACAAAGAGCACAATACGGTTGTGTATTACTGATTTAGTATTGTTGAATGTATTAGGGGAAGCTACGGTGAAGACTTGGTGGGACAAGTTAGGGACTTTGTATTAATCTAAGTCTCTGGTGAACAAACTGTTCTTGTGGAAAAAAGCTATATAACCCGAGGATGAAGGATGGAGACTCGGTGATAGAGCATCTGAACGCCTTCAACATTGTGGTAAGCTAGTTGTTATCTGCTGATATAAAAATTTCAGATGAAGATAAGTGCATCAATTTGCTGTGTTCTCTACCAGATTCGTTGGATAGTCTGGTTGTTGCAATAGGTAGCAATGCAACTATTTTGAAGTTTGATGAAATAGTCTCATCCTTGTTGTCGGAGGAGATGGGACGGAAAAATATGGAGAGCTAGAATGGAGATGCTTTGTTTGTACGAGGATGGTCCCAGAGTAGAAATAAAAGTAAGTCTTCGAGTGGGAGTTCTAAATCTAGAGGGAGATCTAAATCTCCAGGGAAACCTGTAAAGGTGTGCTGGAAATGTGGAAAGGGTGGGCACTTCAAAAAGGACACTAGATCTAAAACTCCTGAGAAAGGAAAAGGATTTGATGATGCTTCTTCTGCAGAGGCGAAAACCACCTCAGATGAAGGTGGGAATGTGTACTTGGGTTCTTCTTCAAGTATACATGTAGATCATGAGGCATGGTTGATTGACTTAGGTGCATCCTTTCACTTCACTCCCTATGGGGAGTGGTTTTACGAGTATGAGAAATATGATGGTGGTGATGTCTTCTTAGAGGATGACAAGAAGGCTAGAATTGTCGGACGCAGAAAAGTCAAGCTAAAGTTGCAAGGTGGAAGGATTAGAACACTTCCAGGTGTTCTGTATATTCCTGCATTGGCCAAAAATATGATTTCTGTAAGCAAGATGGATGATGCAAATGTAAAAACAATGTTCGAGAAATATACTTGCAAGATGGTTTGGGAAGCACTGATATTGATGCGGGGAGTTCGGATTGGAGCTCTGTACAAGCTTATGGGCAGTACTGTTATTGATGGGTGTAACAGTTCTATGGTTCCTGAAAGTGGAGCAGAAAATCTAGTCGTCTCTGGAAAAAAGCCCATGTTATGGCATGAAAGGCTTGGACATATTGGAGAGAAGGGCCTTCGAATACTTCATGGTAATGGTATGGTAGAAGGTATGTTTCACTCTCTGGATTTTGATTTCTGTGAACATTGTCTATATGGGAAGCAGAATCGGGTGTGCTTCCCCTCTGGTGCTAAAAGGGCAAAAGGGATATTCGAGCTCGTGCACAGTGATGTGTTTGGACCTGTGTCAGTTCCATCATTGGGTAAGTCTGTGTACTGTGTATCATTTATAGATGACTTCTCAAGGAATACATGGATATATTTCCTTGGGAAGAAATCTGAAGTTTTAGACAGGTTTAAAGAATTTAAGGCTCTGGTGGAAAATCAGACAGAGAAGAAGATCAAGGTGTTAAGGACTGATAATGGTGGAGAGTTCTGCAAGAAGGAATTTGAAGAGTTCTGTATGAAGTGTGGTATATCATGACAAATGACTACTCCATACACACTTCAACAAAATGGTGTTGTAGAAAGAATGAACATGACGCTGATGGAAAAGGCAAGAAACATGCTTAGTGGTGCTGGGTTAGGACAAGAATTTTGGGCAGAGGCAGTGAAGACTGCATGTTACCTTGTTAATAGATCACTTCATTAGCGTTGGAGGATAAGTCTCCACATGCGGTATGGATTGGTAAGAAACCCTCTCTTTCACATCTGAGGGTATTTGTATGTGATGCATATGTACATGTTTGTAAAGTTTTGTAGATGTTCTATGCTAAGAGCAATTTCACTTTTCTCACAGCAATCATACAAGTAGATAAGCAAAATGCAGATAGAACATATAAGCAGATCTTACAGAAGACAAATCAGAAACAAGAAAAATGTATGTGTTTGTTTCGGCGGTCAACAGGATGCTTCAACCAGCAAAGTCTCCTTTGGTCAGCCAGCCCAGCATGTGTCACAACAACCCTCCAACCAGTAGATGAGTCAACCCAAGTCAGTTCTACAAAAGTCAACGCTGTCCTGAAAAGTCAACGCATGGGCAGCAAGCTAAAAGTCAACGCAGCAGCAAAACGGTCAACCCTTTGACCTCGATTTTTGTGCCAGGTAGTATGGCCTTCAAAAATCGAACCTCCCACAAGTTTTCAGCTTGTTTGGACCAAGCGTTGACCAAAGTCAACGCTGGTCAAACTTCTGCAAAACCCTAGCAGCAGAAAAATCCTCTTCGTCCTTCCCACGTGTGGCTGAAATTCGTCCTCCAGGTAGCTCGTACTTTTAGGATGAGAGAGGAAGATGTGAGTTGTGTTGTGATCTAATTCTCTCCAACTTTTCCTGTATATATATATCCATCAATGAGGGTGTGTGACACATCTGTTGGGCATGTGAGCCTACATTACAAAACTGGCTGACCTTTGCACATATAATTTATTAAGAATAATAAATTCAAAATATAAGTTCTGCTCATCGGATTAAGACTATTTTTATATGGATTTTACACCTCTCAGAAAGAGGAATCCAACAAAAAATATTAGCCTCTTAATCTGAGCATTAGAACATGGAGTTTGGACCTAGTTGTCCAAATTTAACACTCCCTCTCAACTAGGGAGAACTCCATCTATTAGTGCAATTAACATCGTGAGTCATCCCGCCGAAACTTGCTTTGCTGGCTTCTTTATTTCAGAACAGAAGTGGGTCAGTCACAAAGACATCATTCCCCGATTGACATAATCAGTCCAGAGGTCCCAGACCTCACAAATCTTGATCCCAGATCAAGTGGTTGGACCATGCCATCCTAGATAGAGAGTACGGCAATCTCTGATGCGTCCATCAGTCTTTGCTAATAGTCTCTAGCTTTTCCACACCTCATTGGCCAAATGAGAGGTACTTCCCATGAGCCCTGAACTCAATGGGTAGGATGCATACGGGGCACAGATTAAATGAGTGGCGAACCAGCTCAATAATCACAAGAGTGGGGCAGAAGCATTATGAGTGCTTATAGCTCCGAGAAGCTATCCCCAAAGCCCCCCAGAGCTCCCAGAGCTCATCGTCCAACAGGACCCACATCATAGGGTCTTTCCACGACACCAAGACTCTCACGGAAGGTTAGGAACTTGACCTTCCCCAGGGGCTTAGTGAGAATATCCGCGACCTGCTCATCAGTTCCTATATGATCGAGCCTTACGGCGCCTCGCTGTACCATATCCCGGATAAAGTGGTACCTGATATCAATATGCTTGGATCGGTCGTGGAACACAGGATTCTCAGTCATACGAATCCCACTCTGATTATCACAGAGTATTACAGTGGTATCTAGCACATGTTGGAACAGCTCACTAAAGAGCTTCCTCAACCAAACTGCTTCACAACAGGCCATACTAGCAGCAATGTATTCGGCCTCCGCGGTGCTCAAAGCCACCGACTTCTGCTTCCTGCTCATCCATGAGATCGAAGCAGAACCAAGATTGAAACAGCATCTAGATGTGCTCTTACGATCCACCACACTGCCAGCCCAATCGGCATCAGTATATCCCCGGAGTATCACACTCCCGGCAGTGTATCTCAGCCCATGGTTTATCGTGCCCCGAAGATATCTCAAAAGATTCTTGGCACCAACCCAGTGAAAATGATGAGGCTCAACCATCTGTTGACTCAAAGTATTCATTGCAAAACATATGTCCGGACGGGTGTTCACTAAGAACATCAAAGCTCCTATGAGTTGACGATACTCAGTAGGATTGGCCAAGATAGGCCCTGCAGCGCTGCCACTCAACTTCTTAAAGTTGAGTTCCATTGGTGTCGACACGGACTTACAGTCCACCATCCCAGAGGTTGTTCTACATACACCTCTTCCTTTATTGCACCATGCAGAAAAGCAGTCTTGACATCCATCTGATGAAGACTCCATCCTTGCGTAGCAGCAAGGGCTATGATGGATCGGATGGTGGTATATCGAGCCACAGGTGCAAATATATCGTCATAGTCAATTCCTTCCTTTTGAGAGAAGCCACGGGCAACAAATCTTGCCTTAAACTTTTCAGCACTCCCATCAGATCCATGTTTAATCTTGTAGAGCCATTTAGCGGTGACAACAGATTTGTCCTTCGGTCTCGGGACCACATCCCAGACATCATTCTTCATAATAGCCTCATATTCTTCATGCATAGCATCCTTCCAGACTTGATGCTTGATGGCTTCTTCAAAAGATCCAGGTTCAGATTGTATAATAGTACTCATGGCAGCTAGATACCCTTGGTATCTACACGGCTTCTTGCTTTCTCGGAATGTTCCCCTTGGGGCAGCATGACCCTCAGCATCTTCGAGGGTGACCCTGAGCCATGATGGCCTCTTTCCTAGAGAAGGGGAAGGATCAATAGGGTCCATTGGCCCTTCAACATCAGGCATAGTCTCATCCTGGGGTTCTTCCAGATTTCCAGGTTTTTCTTCATGGTTTTCTTCAGATCTAGGAAGATCTACTACTTTCTTCAGGGAAGCATCTTCGTCAAAAGTGACATCATGGCTTATCTCTACTTCCCTTTGACCAGGTACATAGACTCTATATGCCTTAGAAGTCTCACTGTAGCCCACAAACATTCCTTTCTTCCCAGTAGCATCCAGCTTACTTCTCTTTTCTTTCGGCACATGAAAATAGACAGGACATCCAAAAATTCTAAAATGTGAGACATCAGGTTTCTTACCAGAGAAAACCTCTTCGGGAGTTTTGGAGTCCAAAGCAGAATGAGGGCATCGGTTTTGAATGTACACAGCAGTATTTGCAGCTTCTCCCCACAGAAACTTTGGAAGACCCTGGTCACATAGCATGGCACGGGCAGCTTCCACAATAGTCCTATTCTTGCGTTCAGCAACACCATTCTGCTCAGGAGTATATGCAGTGGTAGTCTCCCTCTTAATGCCAGCTTCTCTGCAAAAGTCTTTGAACTCATTTGACTCATATTCAGTGCCATTGTCAGTCCTCAAAATCTTGATCTTCTTTCCGGTCATATTTTCCACCAAGGCTTTGAAGGTACGGAACCACATGAAAGCCTCATCCTTCTTCTTCAATAAGTATATCCAGGTTTTGCGAGAGAAGTCATCAGTAAATGTCATATAGTAAGAACATCCCCCCAGGGATGTTACAGGCAACATACCGGAAAGATCAGAATGGACCAGTTGCAATATCTCAGATGTCTTTGTGACACTTGAGGGGAAAGGTCCCCTTGTATGTTTTCCTTCAGCACAGCCCTTACATACACCTTTATGATTATTTCCAAAATCAGGCATCCCTGTCACCACCTTCCTTGCTTCGCGAAGAGCCTTGTAATGAAGGTGTCCAAATCTTCGGTGCCATAGTTTGGTTTGACGGATAGTATCACAAGTCATAGCTCCAACGGACTCCCTCCATCCTGGTAGAGTGTACCAACTCTAAAACCAATTGAGATAGCTTCCTTGAAGCTCTTCTTCCACATGAGTACCTTTCCATCAGAGAAAGTTACATTGAATCCTTTGTCTTCCATGGCAGATACAGACACAAGGTTCTTCTTCAATTTGGGTACATAGAGTACATCTTGTAGATGGAGGACTTGTCCTTGAGACAAGTGGAGGGTCACAGTCCCGGTCCCTTTCACAGGATAAGTGGCATTATCCCCAAGGATAATTTCTAGATTAGTATCCCTTTCAACCATGTCAGAAAGTGCTTCCTTGAATCCGGTGATGTGTCTTGAGGCACCACTATCGATTAGCCAGACATCCATAGTGTCGGGCGGAGATGCAGCTGAGAGAGCAGATATTAGAATATACTCATTTCTTTTATCAACAACATTAGACTCCTCATACCTGGTATTTCTGGTCCTTTTAGAAGGTGGATGGTTTCCTTCAAAGTGAGCCTTCCTCTTTCCTTTGGATTTGTCATTTCTTTGATTCCCATTCCTTCGGTTGTTGTTGTTGTCGTCACTATCGGGAGAATTCTTCTGGAAGGGGCATTCTCTAGCATAGTGTCCAGTCCTATGGCAGGTGAAACATTTACCCTTCTTCTTTTGAGTCTTAGTCCTTCCTTTGTCCTTGGAACCACCAGAGTTCTTCTTTCGGGAATGAGCAACGTAGGCAGTATTTCTTTCATTATCAAATTCCTTCATCCTTGTTTCTTCTTGCATACATCTAGACAGAAGCTCATCAAAGTTAGGGATGGTATTATTGTTGAGAATGGTAGTTGTGAATACTTGCCATTCATATGGAAGTCCTCCAAGTGCGGTGAGAACCATCTCACGATCAACTATTGTCTCCCCAATAGCTAGCAGATTGTTCCTGGTTTCGGTCAACTTCATAAAGAAAGTTTGAATAGACTCGTCTCGGCCCTTCTTCATATTCTTCAACTTGTTCTTGAGGAATAGCACTTGGTTCACATTGTTTACTCGGAACATAAGTATCAGTTTGTCATACATCTCCTTGGATGTGCCTAGTTCAGATATGTAGGCAACCAGACTCTTATTTATGGATTCCCTGATCAGCAGTTTTGCTCTGATTTCTCCCTTCTTATACTTGTGTTTAACAGCAAAGGCATTTGATGGAGGTTCTTGAATCTTCCCTGTCACATGATCTAGGAGATCATGATCTTCTAATTTGAGATCTAATAACATCTTCCAGGCATGGAAGTCATCACTTCCAGTCAGCTTGTCATTCTCCCTGAATTCAAGCTTAGAGGAATCCATTTCCTTCGATGATGATTGCTATAGATAGAGTTTGTCTTCACCTCAGCTCCGATACCATGTAAAGTTTTGTAGATGTTCTATGCTAAGAGCAATTTCACTTTTCTCACAGCAATCATACAAGTAGATAAGCAAAATGCAGATCGAACATATAAGCAGATCTTACAGAAGACAAATCAGAAACAAGAAAAATGTATGTGTTTGTTTCGGCGGTCAACAGGATGCTTCAACCAGCAAAGTCTCCTTTGGTCAGCCAGCCCAGCATGTGTCACAACAACCCTCCAACCAGTAGATGAGTCAACCCAAGTCAGTTCTACAAAAGTCAACGCTGTCCTGAAAAGTCAACGCAGGGGCAGCAAGCTAAAAGTCAACGCAGCAGCAAAACGGTCAACCCTTTGACCTCGATTTTTGTGCCAAGTAGTATGGCCTTCAAAAATCGAACCTCCCACAAGTTTTCAGCTTGTTTGGACCAAGCGTTGACCAAAGTCAACGCTGGTCAAACTTCTGCAAAACCCTAGCAGCAGAAAAATCCTCTTCATCCTTCCCACGTGTGGCTGAAATTCGTCCTCCAGGTAGCTCGTACTTTTAGGATGAGAGAGGAAGATGTGAGTTGTGTTGTGATCTAATTCTCTCCAACTTTTCCTGTATATATATATCCATCAATGAGGGTGTGTGACACATCTGTTGGGCATGTGAGCCTACATTACAAAACTGGCTGACCTTTGCACATATAATTTATTAAGAATAATAAATTCAAAATATAAGTTCTGCTCATCGGATTAAGACTATTTTTATATGGATTTTACACCTCTCAGAAAGAGGAATCCAACAAAAAATATTAGCCTCTTAATCTGAGCATCAGAACATGGAGTTTGGACCTAGTTGTCCAAATTTAACAATGTTCCAAAGGAGAAAAGAGCCAAGTTGGATAATAAATCTGAAAGGTGCATCTTTATTGGGTATAAAGATGGTTTAAAAGGTTATAAGCTTTGGAACCCATAAACAAGGAAGGTTGTGTACAATTGAGATGTGGTGTTTAGAGGGGTGAAAGATGTTATTAAACATGAAGTCCTACCAAAAGAACCTGAGAAGATAGAGTTTGAGCTAAAAGAGGAAGACTTAGACTCTACAATAGAACAAGAATCAGAAGATGAAGAGCCACAAACTCCAGTTGTGAGAAGATCAGTTCGAGAAAGAAGGCAACCAGAAAGGTATAGTCCATCTGCTTTCTGTTCAAATTTGTTTTATCTATTATTGATGATGATCCCAGAACTGTCAGGGAGATAGTAGATTCAGAGGCTGGTAAACTCTAGAAAGAGGCCATGCTTGATGAAATGACATCTTTGTACAAAAATGAGGCTTGGGATCTGGTGGAGTTGTTGGCTGGAAGGAAACCCATTGGTAGCATATGGGTGCTTAAGAAGAAGATGAATGCAAAAGGCAAGGTGGAGAAATACAAAGCTCGGTTGGTATTAAAAGGTTATTCCTAGGTGCCGGGAATTGATTTTGGTGATATTTTTTTCTCCTGTTGCCAAGGTAGCTTCTATTAGTTTGCTTTTATCTATTGTTGCTGCGTTTGATTTTGAGGTAGAACAGATGGATGTGAAGACAACATTTCTTCACGGGGATCCGAAAGAAGAAATCTACATGAAGCAACCTAAAGGCTTTGCAGTGAAGGGTAAGAAATAATTGGTATG
This sequence comes from Pinus tabuliformis, assembly GCA_031772625.1. Classification (NCBI taxonomy): domain Eukaryota; kingdom Viridiplantae; phylum Streptophyta; class Pinopsida; order Pinales; family Pinaceae; genus Pinus; species Pinus tabuliformis. Next base: position 491,583,654 of record CM062813.1, read on the forward strand.
CAGGTTAAAAAACTTTATGTATGGGTTAAAACAGTTACCAAGGATGTGGTATCAGAAATTTGATACGTATATACGGGGACTTGGCTTCACCTGAAGTAAAACAAATCAGTGTGTGTATTTTAAATTAATTGCTGACTGTGTTATTTATTTGGTCTTGTATGTGGATGATATGTTGTTGATTGGAAATAACAAAGAAATTATCCGAGATTTGAAGACCCAATTGTCCTCCAAATTCAACATGAAAGATCGTGGTGCTGCAAACTATATTTTGGGCATGGAGATTAAACGAGATCGGCAAAGAGGAAGCTTTGGTTAAACAGAGGAAGTATGTCGAGACAATACTATAGAGGTTTAATATGCAGGATAGTAAACTGGTGAAGGTTCCCATTCCAGTAGGTGTAAAATTATCTGTTGAACAATGTACCAAGACACAAGAAGAGGAAGAGGACATGTCCTGTGTTCCATGTGCAAGTGCAGTTGGTAGCTTGATGTATGCAATGGTCTGTACTAGACCAGACATTGCACATGAAGTGGGAGTATTGAGTAGGTTTATGTCAAAACCAGGGAAGGAGCATTGGAGAACAGTGAAGTGGGTTTTCAGGTTTTTGCGTGGCACTAGTGATTATGGTTTGTGCTACCAAGGAAGACCAGGATTGGATAGTGTTTTGAACATCCGTGGCTTTGTTGATGCAGATTGGGTTGGAGATCTGGATCAGAGAAGATCTACAAGTGGGTATGTATTTAACTTGTTTGGAGGTGCAATAGTTGGATGAGCAAGAGACAATCTATAGTGGCACTTTCAACTACAGAGGCAAAATACATGGCAACCACTCATGCAAGCAATGAAGCAGTTTGGTTGCAGATATTGTGTTCAAGTATGGGGTTGGTACAACGAGATATGAGGATAAATTGTGACAACCAAAGTGCAATTTTCTTGGCAAAGAACCCTGCTTATTATTCAAAGACAAAGCACATTGATGTTCAATATCACTTTGTCAGGGATATGGCTGAGGACAAAAAGGTGTTGCTGGTAAAGGTGAACACTTTGAAGAATGCTGCAGATGCATAGAAGTCTGTTAGCACTGAGAATTTTTCTTTGTGTAGAGAAACAATGGACGTTGCAGGACTGGGCCAATGACTAAGCTCTCTTGTGGCCCCCTGTGGAAAGAAAACAACAAGTAAGAGAATGTTGGTTGTGTGTTTTTCTTTCCACGACTAGCCCTATATTAGGTGGGCGAACCTACCTATGGTTTTGTGCATTGGTTTCACACATGGTTTTGGGCATGATGGTTTTCTGCCCATGTTTTTTTGTAGATCCGGTCAAGGGAACTACAGTTATGTTCTAATCCAGGGTTAATGGATTGAGGTTTATGAATGCTTCGGCATGTATAAATATGTATTGTAACATTGAAAGGAATATAATGAAAAATCAATATGGTAGTTCTGATTTTGGGATCAAGGGGAAAATCTCTGTGTATTTGTTTTTGTTTCTCGCCATTGTATATTTTCTGTATTTTAAGAATTCGTTTGCAAGTAATTTCTGTACAGGGTTAAAACCTACAAATCTCTCCAATACAACTTCCAAGGCAAGAAGTCGTCTTCTTTTCTTCACAAGTTCACTTTAGGGTTTTCGCCCAAAATTCTAATTGCCAATATTGAAGGGAAAAACCGTAACTCTAGAACTCCAAGATGCTCCAAGAAAGTTAAAAAAAACCAAGAAACTCTAGTGCCTGAAGAGAGAGAGAATACAAGTACAAGTGAAGACTTAAGAGAGAGGAAGAGAAAAGTGTGAATTCTCTCCTCTTAATCACATCTCATCACGAGAGTTAATACAAATGAGTGGACGAATATGCTTGATCGTCATCTCCAATTTCTCCAAAAGAGGAAACTCTAGTCAGGAGAGAACTCCAAACCAAGAGGTCTTCTTTTCTTTCCATAACTTTTCATAGGGTTTCCTCATGAATTCATGAACCTAGCAAATCTCTCTAGGTAGACAAATACAAAGAGGAAGATGCAAAATGATGATTGATGGAAATGTTAAATTTCCTGCAAACTTAACACCTAACACTTAATTCCTAGAAGAGTTAGCAGATATATTGATTAAATACATAGCTAGGTTTGTTAACACATTATTATTCAGTGGAAGCAAATATGCTGGTCTCAATCACAATGACAACGAATCCTGCCCAATCACAATTTTTCATTAATAATCCAAACTTACTTGGGCTCCCGTCTTGAGCTAATGGCCCAACTGAGAAAATACAAATGCCTTGGATCTGATCCAACATATCTGCCCTAGATCGGTGCTTGATATCCTTAGTAGATTTAGATCTCCAGGCTCCCTTTCATACTTCCTTGGACTTGGCACTTTGGAGTATCACACTCCTCCTTCTTTCCCATCTCCCTAGCCTTGCTTTTATAGCTTTACATTGTGCTAATTCCCTAACCCTAATCTCCAAAGTAATTGATGACCAAGATTAAATTTCGCCTCACTTGAGATCAATAGTTGAGAAAAAATATTCACTAAAGTAATTTACTTTACTTTTCCTAAGTTTACATTAGCTCAATGTGCCAACGTATTACTTATGTGCTTTTCCAAAGCTACAAAGCAACTTGTGCAACCTAGACAAAAGTACTTAGGCGTGAGCAAAAGTACTTGCCCGAGATGCAAACATCAACACTCCCTCTTGGCGTGGGAGTTACATTTTCCCCCTTGAACTATCTTTGAACCTGGACCTATATCCGCTGCCTTGGTTGCTCCCTCTAAACTAGAAGACTTCTCTACCACCTGGTCTAGAAAGATCCTTGAAGTCCAATTCCCTTTGGTGGTGTTCCTAGAAGCATCTTGCTCCTGAACATCATGTGAAGTTATCTCATACCAAGGGACCTTATTGATAGAATTTTGGAGGAACTTGCTGACTGCTCCAACTTGCCTGTACTTGAAGGCTAACTCCCTCTAAGCTACCCAACCTTTGGAGCCTCTCTCTCCTCGTTCTCTGTCATTGTAATGCTTCTTGCTATTGCTCTTGTGCTAAGTCCTTCTAGCACGACTACTTTGCTTCTTGTTGTGACCCTTGTGCTAAGTCCTTCTAGCACCCACAAGAAAGCTACTGGTGTATAGATCTAGAAAGATCTTCCTTGTGAGTTTGTCTCAGTCCTTTGAGACACCCACTGAAATATGTTTCCAAACCCTCGATTGGTATAGTCTCCCTCTCTCCCTTTGAGGGTTGACCTCCGCTCATCCTTCTCGCAAGCTTTGCTGGTATTGTCCTTCATACCATGCTTGGCTAGCCGAACCCTGTTGGCACTTCTCCTCACAACCTGTCGCGACAAATCCCTTGCCCAATGATTCCTTGCTGGCTATTGCATCCTGCAACTACTTGATCATGTCTAACATGATACCTTGCAGCGACTTGATCATGTCTAACATGGCACCTTGCAGCTACTTGATCATGTCTAACATGGTACCTTGCGCGCAAAATGATCCTCCATACCGTCTCTGCAGTCAAACACTCACTGGCCCTGTTCTTTCCTCGTGCAACACCCCAACCCCACATGACCTGTGTGCCACTGCACCCATGCACCCAATCTGTCTTTAGTCTGTAGCGACATTCACAACTTGCTCAAGTTCCCCAAAATAGCCTTTGTTGGTTTCTGTGCCAAACATACCAATTATTTGAGAGACCAGTGGTGGGGCAAAGCTCTGCATGCGGAGACTAACACTTCTAACATAAGATGCAGCGACACGGTCCCACTCTCTTTGGACTTGTTATTAGCGTTCTATCCCTATGTGTCAATGACCTTGTATTTTTTTTTTTAGTTTGCTCTTGACCACCCTTTTTTTGCTCTGATTTGTCGTTGCACTGGCGCTGCCTCTGCTATGGGGTCATGTGTTTCGTTAAGCATCGACTTGTTGTTGAGCGACATCTATTCCTTGTCGACAACCAGCTTGTTAATTTCGGTTCATTGTTGCGCCTTGTCTGTTGGCAGTTTGCCTCTACAAGCTGTTGGTTACAAACCATCGAGCTATTTGTCGATAGGTCCTGCCACTCGCATATGCATGCAAACTATCCTGCTGCCCTTCGACTGTTTGCCTGTGCACTACTGGGCTGCTACAACTAGTGGTTTCCTGTGTTGGTTGTTTCCTTTGCTCGACGTCCAAGCAACCACACTCTATCATGACTTGCACTTGTTGTCAACCCCAACATTGATCCGACCCTGTGTAGTTGTGGCTTCACGATGTTCAAATATGTAACTAGGTTTAGTCTTCATAATGACATATGTAACTATGATTTTATGTAAAGAGAAAAATAAAAATTATTATTCTCATTCTTGAGGCATGGGTTTCATGCTTAAGGTTGCTTGATTTATAGGTCACACACCCATTGAGTGCTTATAAGGCTTGTCTTTGAGTCATTGCCATGTATGGAAGACCCTTTTGGGCATGTGATGTATTGTAAAGAAATATTTATTTAAGTAAAATTAGAGTCAAAGACCCTCCAAGAACTTGTCATAGTGCTACAACAAGTCGGCCTTCAAATGAATGACGAGTTGGCCTACCAAGTGGAACAAGTCAGCCTATTAGGGCACTCTAAGAAGCCTATAAATAGAAGCACTCAGCCTCATTCAAAGGACATCCATGAAGCACACAAGAAGTTTGAAAAATATGCTAAGAAGACCTAAAGAAGAGTGAGGAAAAGAGGGAGAAACAAGTAGGAGAAAACCAAAAGTTGGATCTGTTTTGGGCTACATCTCTTCACATGTGCGAGATCTAGGGCATCACCTTACTGCGGTAAGGATGAGTTGCAAAAGAAGTCGAAATTTGTGTGACAATAAGTCAAGTTTGCAAGCTAAGTAATCAAGGAAGATAAGGCTGCCCTAGCAAAGAAGAAAGAAGCTACAATCACCATAATTCCCTCACCATTGCCACCTAGGGTTTCTACAGCAAGGGCTGAAAATTGCAGTCAAAAGTTGTAGGTCCGAAATCTTGGTCAAGGGAGAAGTTACTATTGCCATAAGGCAAGGTTGACTTGTGTTGTCTTCGTGAGAAGTTCTTTAAGGAGGAGTTTTGACTTGGTCTTAGAGGGGTCTTGGTCAAGGGTCATAGGTCTTGGAATTCGTCATTTGAAGTTCTATAAGAAGAGAAGAGTTCTTGTGGGTTTTCCTCTCAAGAGGAGAGGTTTTGGCCCTGGCTGATAGCCTATCTTGTGTCCTCTTGTGTTATTGTTCTTCACTGTTTGGTAGTTGTTTGATGATAGAAAACACATTAATAATCAAGTTGAAGAAGAAGCTAATCTAGTTAAGTAAAAATATATCACAAACAATTATCAAAGTAAGAGAAATCACCCAGTCTAGCTGCCCCTTGATTTCTCAACATGGTATCAGAGCTAAGGTGACTATGACAAGAAGAAAAGGTAGCTTGAAGATCATTATTGAAGAAGGATACATAAGGGTCGGGCATAAGGATATCATCAAGAAGGACTAATCCACTCATCATCTTGAAGGAAGGAACTAAGGAGTATCAAAGAAGACCTCAGAAACCCTAGCTTCTACACTTGAAGCATTCTTGGGAAGCTCATACATTTTACAACCATAATCACAAGGAGAAGAAGACCTCAAGGACTCTACCTCCACTCAAAGAAAGAAGGACTACACATTGAAGCATCTTGAAGTCTCTACATCCAATGGAAGAAGGAAGAAGCATTGCCATCATCATCATCAAGGTGATATCCCTCTCCTTAATGAAAAGATCAGATCTCAAAGCATATCATCTAAGATAGAAGTGCTGTCATCTTTGAAGAAGACGTCATCAAAGAAGCAATCATATTCAAGAAGGCATCTTCTATTTTGAATATCATCAAGAAGGCATAAAGTTGAAGATATCATCATCTAGGAGCATCTTCACTTGACAAGTAAGTATCTTTATATCTATGTTTGAATCTACTGTCAAAATGACTTCATTTTGCAAGGAGAGCAACAAATTGGTTGGGTCATCAAACTTCCTTGCATGGAAAAAGAGGACAGACTTGATCCTCATAGAGAATGAAGTTATTGAATATGTCAAGGGTAAAGTCTCCAAACCATCTCAAGAGCAAGCTCAAGCACTATCGAAATATATGAAAGGAGAAATAAGGGCTCAAAGAATCCTTATAGAATCAATCAAGGATTCACTCATCCCCTATGTAGCAAAGATGGAAACATTGAAGGAAATCTATGAAAAGTTGGTAGAACTATTTTCTGTAAGCATTGCAGGAGAAGTTATATCTTTGAGAACCGAGGTATACAAGATGAAGGTATCAAAAGAAGAAGGGATAGCCTCATACCTTATGAGGGTGTCATAAGTAAGAGACCAACTACAAGAGTTGGTGGAAATGTCCGATAAAGAAATGACCACCGTTGTGCTCAATGCACTACTTGATGAATGGGGCAACTTTGTATCAAGTATCTATGGAAAGAAGGAAGCCACCCCACTCAGTCAACTCTGGTCACTATGCAAGATTGAAGAAACTAGGTGGAAAAGCAAAGAGCAATGCTGGGTCAAATGAACAAGTTCAAGCATTTGCTGCTATGGCCAAGAGAAAGGGAAATTTTGGAATGTTTGCTCCTCAGAAAAAGAAGATCGATATGTCAAAGATCCAATGCTATGGATGTCAGGAATATGGGCATTTCAAGAGAGACTATCCTAAACTCAGGAAGGGCAACAAGAAAAGGAAAGAAAGGAATGAAGCCCATATCACCGAAGTAGTAGAAGAACTTGATGAGAAGAAACTTAGGAAGGAAGAAGGGATAAATCTTCACTATTATGACTTCTCACACATTTTATCTTCAGGTACATAGCAAGGAGAGGTAGGAGGTGAAAAGACCTCTACTATGGTTAAAGATTGTAGTTAGGATGACAAGCATTGTAAGTAAGACAAGATGCATCATATTAGAAGCATATGATTGAAGCAACAGCTCATGCCATCATTATAGAAGTTTGAAAGGATAGCTAAAGAAGTAGTATACATGGTTGTAGCAGTCATTATGATAGAAGGAAAGTAGCTCATGGTATTCTCATTAAAAGCATGTAAAGGCAATCGAAGTAGTAGCATATCTGGTTGGAAGAAAGTCATCTAGCATGGTAAAAGATAGAAATAAATAATCATACATCATCATCATTAGGAAGGAGCATTTGCAAGATGAGGATAATCAAGATCCTTCATTGGATCTTCATTAGAAGGTTCACTTCTACTTGGAAGAAGCAAATGTCTCGCTCATAGTCAACATTCCAGCTTGTGTGGAATCCATTAATTAGAAGGATGATGGTATGGTGACAAAGGAGTGCAACATGTCAAGATGATTGAAATAATTTCAAACAAGGAAAGGAAGCTACCAAAGGAAGTCTAGATGAACAAAAGGAGAAAAGAGGTATGTGAACTTAATCTATTGAAGGAGGTATGTGACAAAGCTGGTTGGTATGATGAAATGCTCTGGTATAAGCTAATAAGATAGCTTATGAGATGGTTTACCAATCTGACTCTTCTTATGAGAATTATTCATGTTTGAGAATGTCCAAGTACCTTGTATGGATTATGAATACCTCCCTAGTTAAGAGGGAGTGTTGAAATATGTAACTAGGTTCGGTCTTCATAATGGTATATGTAATAATTAATCATGATTTTATGTATTTGATGTAAAGAGAAAAATAAAAATTATTATTGTCATTCTTGAGGCATGGGTTTCATGCTCAAGGTTATTTGATTTATAGGTCAAGCACCCATTGAGTGCTTATAAGGCTTGACTTTGAGTCAACAAGTCATAAGAGTTATTGTCATGTATGGAAGACCCTTTTGGGTAAGTTACATATTGTAAAGTAGAATTTATTTAAGTAAAATTATAGTCGAAGACCCTCCAAGACCTTGTCATAGTGCTACAACAAGTCGACCTTCAAAAGAATGACAAGTCAGCCTACCATGTGGAGCAAATTGGCCTATTAGGGCACTCTACGAAGCCTGTAGATAGAAGCACTCGACCTCATTCAAAGGACATCCATGAAGCACGCAAGAAGTTCAAAAAACAAGATAAGAAGACCTAAAGAAGAGCGAGGAAAAGGAGAAACAAGCAGGAGAAAACCAAAAGTTTGATTTGTTTTAGGCTACATTTCTTCACACGTGCGAGATCTAGGGCATCACCTTATTGCAGTAAGGACGAGTTGCAAAAGAAGCCGAAATTGCAAGCTGAGAAATCAAGGAAGAGAAGGTTGCCCTAGCGAAGAAGAAAAGAGGCTAAAATCACCATAATTCCCTTACATGTGCTACCTAAGTTTTCCACATCAAGGGCTGAAAATTGCAGGCCGAAAATTGCAGTCAAAAGTTGTAGGGCTGAAATCTTGGTCAAGGGATAAGTTGCTGTTGTCATAAGGCATGTTTGACTTGGGTTGACTTCGTGAGAAGTAAGCTCTTTAAGGAGGAGCTTTGACTTGGTTTTGGAGGGGTCTTGGTCAAGGATCATAGGTCTTGCAATTTGTCATTTGAAGTTCTATAAGAAGTGAAGAGTTCTTGTGGGTTTTCCTCTCAAGAGGAGAGGTTTTGGCCCTCGCTGATAGCCTATATCTTGTGTCCTGCTGTGTTATTGTTCTTCATTGTTTGGCAGTTGTTTAATGATAGAAAACACATTAATAATCAAGTTGAAGAAGAAGCTAATCTAGTTAAGTAAAAATATGTCACAAACAATTATCAAAGTAAGAGAAATCACATAGTCTGACTGCCCCTCAAATTTTCAATACTCAGCCATGTCACAGGTTGCGCTTGGCTCCTCCTATGCCAATGCATGTTGCCTCCTAATGTTATTGACCTTGTTGCCATCCCAATCCACCTCGATTTGCTACCTCAAGCCGCCATTCACTCCTTGCTTGAGCACTATTTCATACTGTTGCCCGACAAGCATAGTATTAAAAATCTGCTGGTCTGAACTGAAAATTGATCAAATTGGTTGGTTCATTGGCCAAACCAATCAAACCGGTCAAAAAACCCAGTCAACCATTCTCCCTCGTTGTTTTTTAGACAAACTGGGCATAAAGTGTCCAGTTTATGACATAATTGACCGATTTTCCCATCAATCGGCCAGTTTCGTTATAAACCGATCGTTTCATTTCCAGGCTGGCTATGGACCCACCAGACACATTCTTGGAGGCTTGTGAGGTGGTTTGGAGGGAAAATAAGGGTTGTTCCCGTCCAAAAACAACCCCTCCAAGCCAATAAAAGGAGGTTTCCCCTCTCATTTGCCTCACACATTTCATTTGGAGTTTTTGTGAGCTTGGAGAGTGTTGATTTTTTGCTGTAGTAGTGGAACAACAGAGAGTTTGAGCTAAGTAGTAGCTACCATGCCTCCGAAAGCCAAGGATACTACATGGGCTCATTGTGATATGATTGATGCCAAAATGATCAGAAAATATTGCTAGAAATCTATTGAAGGAGGGGGTATTAACAAGTTCAAGCAACACTTGGCTAGGATAGGAGGCCATGTAAAGCCATATAGAGCACCAAATGAAGTAATGGGGCATATTAGGGTAGAATACCTTTAGAAGTTTGGGACTCAAGTCACTGAACCAACAGAGAAGTTTGTGACTCAAGCAGTTGCAAAGTTTGGGAGTCGAGACTCAATCAATTGAGTTTGATGATGATCATGATGAGAAGTTTTATGTGATAATATTGATCACTAATATCATATATGTAGACTTGTAGTAGGCCAACAGCCCCATAGCTTGTAGGCTTTGTTTTTGGACTCTAGAGGTCATTTAGAGCCTCATTGATTATATATTTTGTTGCTGATATGTATTGCACTTGGTGCCATTTTGATATATTCACCTTTACATGGTATATACTATATATATGAGCAAACTTTGCATATTTTGTGTCTACGAGTTTGCAATCATGGTTTTAAATCTTAAAAATATTTGTTTTTCATTAAAAATTAATTATTTCATGCTTTTTTTTTTGTTTAAATCGATTCGTTGAGATCTAACCAGTCTCGATTTGATCAGTTTTGGTTTGAAACCCGATTTATTAGGTGGATCGATCTGGTCATAGGTTCTGGTTTTGAATACTATGCCAATAAGATCCTTGCATCGTTGCCCCAACTTGTGCTTGGTCGGGATCACGTTGATCGCTGCTTGCTTGCACATGCATACCTGTTTGGGGGATGTCGGCCCTCGCTGGGTTACCCCTTTGCGCTTGTTTCCTCTGCAGGCTTCCAATTGCTATGGCGTTCCGTGGGCCATTAGGCCTGTTGGCCACCTTGTCCCCACGTTGCTGACCTTTTTTCTTTTGAAAAAAATTAATGCCACTCTGTGCTTGTTTAGCTGCAAAAAAGAATTTAAAACTTAGTGTTGGCCAATTTGTTCGGCCCTAAAATTTTTTCCAGGTTTGCTTGATCGTGGCCAAACCTAGTCCAACAATCCTATACAAACCCTGGTTTTGTGATTCCGAGACCAACTTTCTTCATAGTTTTTGCTCTTATACCATGTTATTTCTTGTAAACCTAGTACCCGAGACCTGATTCCTAGTGGAGTTAATAGATCTACTAATTAAATACACAACTAGGTTGTTAATATAAAATTTTTTAGTGGAAGTAAATATACTAATCTCAATCACAATGACATAACAAAATCCTACCCAATCACAATTTTTCATTAATTATCCAAACTTACTTGGGCTTCCGTCCTGGGATAATGGCTCAACCTAAGTTGCAGGAAACGTTGGACAGGGGTCCGTTTCCGACTGAAAATGAAACGGAAACAAGGAAACTCGTATCGTACGGCCTGGAAACTCGTTTTCGGCCGTACTGGCCCGTTTCTCGCTGAGGAAACGTGGCCAGTCCAGAGTTTCCAGGCCTTATGGCGGAGTTTCCACTTGTAACTTGACTTTTTATTTGTTTATTTTTTAAATTTTTTCTCTTCTAATTTTTTATTGGGCGGTTAAAGTATCTTCTAGCTGCTTCTAGATGCCTCTCCCAAGTTGTAAAAGTGACCCTCGCCTCATTCTCTCATCACACAATTGAGCAAGTCATTTCTCTTGGATACTGACGATTTTAGCAAAGGAGAAGAGAGGAAGAGAGCAGTTGTTTTAGCTAGGGCGTTTTCAACAGTGAGCAAAGGAGATTTCATTAGCAAGAGAAAGAGATTTTAGCAACAAGAGAGAGATTTCAACAACAGATTTGGAATGCAGAGTTTCCGGCGACGACATTCTTGGCTTTTGGCTCAGCTACAACCATATTTCTCTTGTATTTTCTGGCATTTTGGGGTAGTTTCAGCTACATAAAATTAATTTGGGTAAGCAACATTCATTTTCTTAGTTTTCTCCTACTATATCTTCAAATTTTCAAGGGTTTATGCTGCCAAAAATGTGAAAAACGTTTTTTCTTTATAGTTTTTTTATTTTTTTTGCAGCAATGGCTTCCAACTGAAGTGCAGTTGCAGGTTCAAGCCAAGGGTTGAATATTATCCTTTTTGGAGGCATGTTCAGAAGCTTAAAAAATGTGTAGGTGGTGGCTCATGGGAATGGCGATGTAATCTTTGCAGCAATTCGTACAAGGGCTCCTACCCAAGAGTGAAGGCACATGTTTTGCATGGAGGAGGACAGGGGATTGTAGGTTGCACAAAACAACAAACCCATTGGCAAGGAGGGCATATCAAAGAGAGCAAGATGAGGCGAATGTTATTAAGAGAAAGCATGATGAGCTTAGTCAAGCTACTCCTCAAACTCCATCTAACATTGAGCCAAGGATTGTAGTTGAAGCAAGAAAGAGGAGAGCTAGTGCCACTCAACAACATGAACAACTAGCACCCAAAAATACCAGAGGGGCATCCCCTTCAGTTTAGGATAGCAGAATTGCTAAATTGGTGAATGTGCAAGTGAGAGAAGAAAATTTAAATGTAATAAATTATAATGTATCATGTATGCTTTATGGTTACACATAACATTCCTTAAATGTCCTGAATTATATATATATATATATATATATTCATGTTTCCCCGTTTCCAATATTTGGGGGGGTCGCGTTTCGTACCGGTGCCTGTTTCGGAAACTCGTATCTATTTCCCCGTTTCATGCAACTTAGGGCTCAACTAAGAAAATACAAATGCCTTGGATTTGATCCAACAAATCTGCTCCTAGATCGGTGCTCAATAACTTTGGCATATTTGGACGTCTAGGCTCCCTCTTGTATTTCGTCAAACTCAACACTTTGGAGTGTCACACTCCTCCCTCTGAGGCTAATGTTGCTATATGGTGTATCTTTCTCATCACCCTAGCTTTGCTTTTATAACTTTACATTGAGCTAAATCCCCAACCCTAATCTCCAAAGTGATTGATAGCCGGGATTAAATCTCGCCACAATTGAGATCAGCGGTTGAGATTAAAACATATTCATTGAAGTAATTTACTTTACTTTTCCTAATTTTACTTTAGCTCAATGAGCCAACATGATACTTATGTGCTTTTCCTAAGTTACAAAGCAACTTGCTCAACCTCGAGCAAGTATCCTAGGTAGATCTTGTGTGTGACTTTTGCATGCCTACACACTAAGACCCGTGCAGAAGTTCCTGCTCAAGCTACAAACATCAATAGGAAAGACTCTCTCCTTCCTCTAGTTTTATGAGAGGTAATGGAGGCCAATGATACTATGTTGGCCTAAGCCCTTACAATCAACCTACATGAGCCATTGTAGGCCACACATTGGAGACATCCACTCCAAAGTTCAAGTGTCATGCACCAGTGACAATTTTTTGCGCAATAATGACTCCAAGGTGATGTAATTACACAAGGCAAGTCAACACCACTTCATCACAAGTCTTCATTGACCACATCTATCCTCCAAAGCAGTGTACTCCATTGGGTCAGCTACCCCCTGCAAAAGCACTATTGAAGCCCCGAGCATCCTTGAGCCATCTTGAATACTCTAAACAAGAAACCAAGCCACCTTAGGCCCTCCTCCATGATGCGCAATGCTCAACATTCCTTGTAAGGCACACTCTAAACAAGTGGCTCCTCCATGAGGCGCCAATAGAGGGTGTCCACCAAACTACTAAGATATCTCCTACACACAAGGGAAGAACACCAAACCTGCGGTCAACCGAGGTCAAGCATCCATGTAGGAAGCTATTTCAAATGTGCATCTTCATCGAGGACCATCATGCTACAAAATTTATTTCATCCCGTCCAAGGCATGGACATTATCCCACATCTCATGAAGCACCCCAAAACATGGTGTAAATACTTTCAGAGTAACCCAAAAATCTAACATAAACTGTGTAGGGCAAGAACTTCATCTTCTTTTAAACAATATTGCTCTTAAATTGATTAGTTCTGCACATAATTTTTAACAATTTTATATGGGATCATCACAAATAATATTGGCAGGGGGTCACAAGGACATGGTCCCACAAGAGCATGCTGTGTTAGAAAGGGTTGAGCAACAGCAACTGTCAAGTATTGAAACAAGATCACATGCTCAAGTTTCAGGTAGAATCCTTTTTAGAACATTGTAGAAAGTTGACAGTCTACAATTTTTAACTCATGTTTTCATTAATACATACAATGCATTGTTGTTATCAATTGTTTGATTTCATGTGTAGCAGGAAAGTTAGCAATGGAAGGCACGACAAATGTTTCTATCAGTTCTGGGATATCAAGTGGGGATGAAGATAACCACGAGTTCATGCATAACACCAATGAAAGGGAGATTGGAAAGGTTCAAAAGGGAGACAATGAAGACTTCGAGGAGGGAGTAGAAGAAGATCGTGCATTACAAACATTTAAGATCCATCGGATGGACATACAGGAAGATCCCTCTTTGACCCCACAGCACAATGGTAGCCGCATGGAATTGAGATATAAGGATCATGTTCTAGATGATGCAGCCATGAGCAAATTGGGACCTGAATCCAACAAAGATAACATTCTTGATCATGGTTGTGGTCGAGGAAGTTTTGAGATTCCACTCTCTGAAATGCAAGGCAAACATCTTCTGTCATACAGTTTACATCATATATTATAAAAATACCAAAATGTCAATTTATCTTTATTGTTGTTCGAATACTCATTGATCCTTGCGACATCTTTGTGCAGGAAAAAAGAAGAAGGCAATTAAAAGAACAAGCCGAATTACATATCGACATTTGGCAAGAAAATTGACGGTGGATTTTGATGAAAAAGGAAATCCAGCTGGCCCAAATGCTGGAGGGTTTAAGAGATCAATTAACACCTATGTTTGCCATTTCATGCCAATCAATTTCAAACAGATTGGAGATGTTCCAGTTGAAGATTATAAAGCAGTATTGAATGTATTGACGGTAAGTATCTTTTCTTCCACTGGTTGGAGTATCCCATTAGTTAAATATACAGCCCGCTTGTTCACTATGCTCTGCTCACCACGGCATACATACTGGAAAGAGAGAAAGATTAGCTTCTCTGCGTGTGTGTGTATTTTCTTGGTTGCTTGATGACCAAAAATGTATTATCATCATCTTACATAAGGGGTTAAACAGCAGAAAAGTTGAAATTGTTTAGGCAATAGCACAAATTACATTCCATAGTGAGAGAATGCACTATATATGATCATAGTTGCCATAATTTGGCGATAACATATACACTTGATTCAACCCTTTAATTTGGGAGAAAAATGCACTGCAATGATATTCAGTGTTTTCCTGAAGTGCAGTTGTAAACTAAAGACTGTATTTATTGCATGTTTCATGTGTAGGAGAGGTTTAATTTTGACCCTAACAAGAAATATACTAGGAAAAAAATTTCATCATGCTACCGGCAACACAAATATAAGCTATTGTTACAAATTAAGAAAGATCTTGAGAGGGGTGTAGAACCTGAGAAACCTGCATATGTGAAGCAAGAAGATTGGGACGCATTTGTGGCAAAGACAAAAGATGAAGAGTTTGCGGTACGTTTACAATGTCTTGACGAATGTGAATATCATGCCCAGTATTTTCTTTTCAATATTTTTGGTCACAGGTCCCACTTGTAATCAATTTTTACTGCACTTTACTTGTAACTCCAATTTCTTAGTGCTTTCCTTACTGAATCTTTTCATGTCACGCTCTCTGCAGAAAATTAGTAGCAAGAATAAGGCTAACAGGAGTCAGCAAAGTGGCGTTAATCGGACAGGAAGAGTGAGTTGGTCTGGCTGTAAAAGAAAATTGGTAAGTGCATGTGCTCAATCAAACATTGGAATCGGAAGGGTATGAAGTTATGTGCTAGTATGGTTTTCAGATGGGTTTGATTCATAGTTCTTGTTTTGTTATGTAATACTGCCCATTTTCAGTTTTATTGCAGTTCCTGTTTTGTTGTGTAACACTGCCGGTTCTCGTTTTTACATTGCAGAAAGAAGATTCAGGAAGAGAACCATTGGTGGAGGATGCATGGACAAAGGTGCTCCCATTGAAACAAGTCATAATATCTCCTACTTTCAATTAGAGTTAGGTAAATTTGCAAGAAAAGAGCCCCTTAAATGCATTGCATGAAAGAGTGTTGCTGGAATTTGTGATAGGAACATAAGAAATTTGGGCTTATATTGCATCTTAGGAAATCTATCTTCGTTCTGTTCACCATCTTTTAGCAACAAACTCTTTTAAACAGTGTGTAGTTTTAAGCAATTAAGGCTTTATGGTGAATATTATAAATACAATCTTCATCCAGGTCACACACCTTTCAGTAGCAAACTCTTTCAAATGGTGTATTGTTTTCAACTTTCTAGGAAGTATTTGTTTTTGTTTTATTAAATTATCATGAAAACTTTTATGCTTACAATAAATAAAGCTTTACTACTTGTTTCATACGAAATATTCTTATGGAAGTTTGACAATATGACCACCTATAAAACATTGACACTCTTGAAACATTGAGAAATCACTTCATTTCACTATTTGCAAAAGACATAGAAATACTAGTGCAACATTGTGGAAATTGGCTTGACTCTGTTGCGCTAGCTCTTGAATTGGGCTTGTTGCTGCCTAATCTACACCTTTGGGTTATGTGGAAGAAATCTTTAATCCACTAAGTGTGGCATTGAAGGCAAGTCTCGAATCAAGTTGCTGTCACTGAATCTCGACTCCTCCGTCTAGGCTAACTCCTCGCGAAGCTAAGGGGGTAGTCCCTAAAAAAATAACTGAGGCTGATTAAGCTATAGTAAACAAGAAATTGTTCTAGGAGTTGATTAGATTACACAAAAGTACATTAACCAGCAGCATGTAATTTATATGAATAACAAACAGATAATCAAATGACAGAAATAAATAACAAGATAGACCAGCACCAAAATAGATGCTTGTGTTGCTTGAAAATAAATCTGGGCAATGTGATCGTGGCTCAATGGAGTATGCTATAGAAATTTTTGGAGAGTGCGCTTGGTAAATTTTATTAAGTTGATTTCACTTGGATTTATTGGTTGAGTGCGAAATGGAGAGGTAGGTATGTGACCTGTTACCCACCAAAAGTGGGTACCCCTAGGAGATTTTTTCCTCTAATCATCTTCTTCTAGTCGTTGGCCAACAAACCCTGAGAGCCACCTTGTAGCCGATGTGATGTGTCATTTTATCTCTTCCACTTGCATCAGTCATATGTTTCCTTGCCCATTTGTCAAGAGCACATGTTAGAAGGTGGGCATTTAGATCCAAAATGCATGTTATTAATTGTGCAATCGGTTGCTTATGCTTGTTTGTCATTTGGGCATTTGGCATGGATTATTGGGTGACTTGGAAGAAGAAAGGGCTTTGACTGTGGTTTTGTTCTCTCACCTTAAATGGGGGGTTAATCTTCAATCCTAGTCCAGTGGGACCTCTTCTATTGGCCCATGGATTTAGGAAGTGCACTACTTGGGCAACCTTGATTTTGATAGCGTGGTTCTGCTTTCCCATTGCATATTTATCACTTCCCTCTGCACATTATGGGCCCTATACATCATCTTCCCTCTCTGGGTCCACAGGGTGCTAGAACACCCTCTCTCCTTGTCCACATATCTGGGGTGGGCTTGGAAACGTTTCTCTGGAGGTTGATGTAGCTAAAAGAAAAAGAAAAAGCATATCATGGCCACAAGCAAGAAACAAAAGAAAGAAAATTATAAAATGCAAAAGAATGGTTGGGACATTAACATTAGCACATGGGAAAAAGTCAAACATGAGCTCTAACCCTTATCATTATGGCCATCACCCAGTTCCCGGGCCAATGTTGCCCTATTTCATCATTAAGCGAAACCCTTGCATGTCGCAACCCCTGGTCGGCAATGATTTGCCCCACTTTTAAGGGGGTAACCATTGCCATACATCATACACAACATGCTCTCATTTCCTAGAGCTTCGATCAATAATACAAAGCAAAATCAAGAAAAGGTCAAAGGCAATAAGACGGGTGGAAAAACAAAGGCCGGGGTAACTCATGCATCCACGATTTCTCCCTCCACACATCTGTATGCCCAAAATATGGATCTCCTCAGCATTGCTACCTATGAAACTGGATTTGTCCCCCAGGCCCTACGTGTCTTGAATCCGGCGAATCGGACACAAATCGAGCGGATTTGTGTTCGAAAATTGCGACATGTCGTGTCCGATTGGGACACTTTGAATCCAGAATGTGTCCTGATCAGGGCACTTCGAATCTGGAACGTGTCCCAATCATGACACTTTGAATCCGGAAATCAAGAACCCGCACGACCTTATAAAGGCATATTTCCCCATTCTATTTGCACATTCACTTGTTTAGTTTGTTGTGGGTCTTTGGGAGCAAGGAGCAAAGGGTGTGGGAGCATTTTTAGGGAGATTCAAGCAACAGGTAAGTGCTAGAACCTGTCAGATTTGATGATGGTGATACTATAGAGGGGTCATCCTCCACTTCAGCAGATGCAAAGATGAATTTGGATACAGAGGTGGAGGATGCAGCAGAGGCGAGAAGTGGTGACCATGATGATGAGGACAGTGATGCTGATTTTGATGATGACTATGAGGATTGATGACTCATGAGTCATGGAATACCTATTGCCTTGAGGCTTGTATACTTGTAGACTTGTAGTTGTAGTTGTTTTGTATTGGCTGTTTCTATTTGCCATTGGCATTGCACTACCTATGTAAACAATAACACATTTTGATTTTGATGACTTACTGAGAAAACTACAATATCTTTTTCTTACTATCTTGTCTTTCTCCTATTGGATCATTGATGAATTGAATATGTATTATAAATTTATAATTTATCATTATGTCACAATTGTATTTGTAATTTTGTATGCATAATGTTACTTTGTAAAACTTACATCTAGATGAAGATCTATGTTTGAATCAATGAATTTGTATCATGAATGAGAATTTGTGTAAGAAATATCTAATTTTTAATATATATATATATATATATATATATATATATATATATATTTAATAAAATAATATATAACGTATCCGAATGTGTCCTATTCCGGGGGGTCAACATGTCCGTCGCTGACACTTGAATCCCCGTATTCGTCGAATCCCGAATCCCCGTGTCAGGTGACTTAGATTGCTACCCCTTTGAGCATGGCATTTGGCCTTTAGACATCTTTATCCCCATTCAGTTCCACCATTATTCACATCACACCTATTGATTGAAGGATGTACCTAGGACTTGTCTTTCCCCGTAGGGGCTAGAAACACATAACAAGATCTTTTATGAGCCAACTCCTACCTAGGGAGGTAACGCTATTACATGATCAAAGCCCCAAATTTGGAAGAGAAGCCCCATATGAAGTGTCAATTTTTCCTGGACTAACAAGCTTGGTTCACTTAGGTGTACTAATGATTACTATTCCTAATGGTGAATATGCATCACTTGACATTGTATGTAATTGGCAGGTGGTTTTCATCATGGGATGGGCAACTTAATTGGGGCCCAAGTCCACTATAGGAGGATTATGACACCCTAGAGGTGAAGCATTGAGATCCATGGGACTCCTATTACTTGTAGAGCATCATTCCATTCCATGGGCACCTACAACGCCCCAACAATCTACATTTTGTCCCATATTATTCATGACATGATGCACTTGGACCAGCTTGCCTCAACCGACTTAGCAGTGTACACTTGGTTTGACAAATGATCACATAATAGTGTTACCTCCCTAGGTAGGAGTGGCTAATAGACAACCCTATTAGGTGTTCCCAACCCTTAGGGGGAAAGACATGCCCCTGGTACATCCTTCAATCAATAGGTGGCACGTGAACAATGATGAAACAAATGGGGATGAAGGGGTCTCCGAGTCAAATGGCATGGGTATAGGGATAACAATGATGAGGAAGTCCACATATTGGGTGTATAGATGTGGGGAGGAAGCAATCGTGGTTGCATGAGTTGTCCCACCCTTTGTTTTTCCGCCCCTTTTTATTTGCCTTTTGTTTTTCTTGATTTTTTCTTTGTATTATTGCTCGAAGCTCTAGGAAATGAAAACACGCTGTGAATGATATATAACAATTATTACCCCCTTTAAGGTGAGGCAGTTTATCACTCACCAGGGGTTGGGACATGCATGGCTTCGTTTAATTATGTGATGGGTCACTCATTGGCCCTACGAACTAGGGTGATGGCCATAATGACAAGGGTAGAGCTCATGCTTGGCTTTTGCCCCCATGCTTTATTTAATGTTCCGACCATCTTTTGCATTTTATGATTTCTTTTTCTTTTCTTTCTTGCTTGTGGCTATGATATGCTTTTAGCTTTCTTTTAGTTGCATCAACCTTCGGGGTAGTGTTTTTAGGCTTGACCCAGATATGTGGACAAGGGGAGGGGGTGTGCGAATGCCCTATGGACCCAATGGTCATGTGAACCCAGAGAAGGGAAAATAGTGAATAGGGCTCATAATGTGCGGAGGGAAGTGATAAATATGGAATGGGGAAATAGGACCATGCTACCAAAACTAGGGTTTCCTAGGTAGTGCCATTCCTAGAGCCATAAGCCAAGAGGGGAGATCCCACAGGACTAGGATTGAAGATTAACCCCGCATTTAAGGTGAGGGAACAAAACCACAATCGAAGCCCTTCCTTCTTCCAAGTCACCCAATAATCCATGCCCAAAATGCCCAAATGAAAACAAGCATAAGCACCTGATTGCACAATGAAAAACATACCCTCTGGGTTAGATTTCCCACCTTCTAACATATGCTCTTGACAAATGGGCGAGTAAATAATACAACTGATGTAAGTGGCTGAGATAGTGTCACATGGCATCAGCGACAAAGTGGTTGTCAGGGGCTGTTGGTTACTGGATGGAAGATGAGTAGAAGAAATGTTGTCTGAGGGGTACCCACTTTTGGTGGGTAAAAGGACCCAACACACCATTCACTGAAATGCCTCTCTCAATCTTGTGCTATTGTTGTATTTTTTCTCCTCTCCGTAGCCTTGCTTTTGCAACTTTACATTGAGCTAAATCCCTAACCCTTACCCTAATGTCAATGTGATTGATGGTCGAAATTAGATCTTGCCTCACTTGAGATCAATGGCTAAGATAAAAACAAAATCACGAAAGTAAGTTACTTCACTTTTCCTAAGTTTCTATTAGCTCAATAGCTTGACATATTAATATGTGTTTTTTCTTAAGTTAGACTTAGGCTAAGTTACATCAACAACTTGCTCAACCTAGAGCAAGTGTTTTAAGGAGAATGTGGGCGACTTTTGCATGCCTAGACACAAGGCCTGTGCAGTAGTACTTTCTTTAACTACGAAAATCAACACTCCCTTTTAGTGAGGGAGGTACTTTTGGAAGAACCTCCTCCACCTGGATTTGTCTCCAATCCCACCACATCATCCAAAGCTGTATTTGCTCCGTCTGTACTAGAATAATTCCCTGCTACGTACTTTGGAATATGATCTAAAGACCTTTTGTTCTCAACCATGCTCTTAGGAGGCTGCTCCTAAGCATCCATCATTGTTAGCTCACACCAACTGGTTTTGACAGATTTGGAAGAGGCCTCCTGCCCATCTTCCAGAGTAGAAAACTGAGTCCCCTGTATGAACTCAGTCTTTAGAGCCTCCCGCTCAATTTATATCACTAGCATTGACCCTCGATCCAAGATCCCCTTGGATCTACTTATAGGTTGGCCCTGCAAGTTGTACAATGTACCCTTCCTGACAGTAAGCCCAACTGTTGTGTCTCGAGTAGCTCCCTCTGAACGTATGAATACTTGCCCTTTCTGCAACTCAACATCATACCCTTCGTTCTTTAGAGATGAGAGTGAGAGCAAGTTCGTCTTCAACTTTGGGAGATATAACTTCTTTGCCACCTCCAAAGATCCTCCTGATTCTAGCTAGAATAACATTGTTCCAACCCCTTCTATTGCATGTATGGTACTCATGCTAACTTTCACATGCATGTCTAAATTTGTCTTTAAAACACTAAGGAACACTTCCCTGATTCCCTTCATATGGCAAGATGATCCGCTATCCACGAACCATGCATTAGTGTCATGAACTAGGCACTTCTATCACTAGTGCCAAAAAGACAAGTAATCGCCAATGAGAACTCCTCAAATTTTGTTGCAAGCTTTTTAATCTCTATTGATGTTGCAACATGTGCTTTCCCTTTGTCTGGACACTAGCTCGCATAATGTCCTAGCTTGTGACATGTAAAGCAATTGACTTTTCTCATGTCCTTCTTCCCATCTTGAGAGGATCTTCTCTCTCCTTTGTTCAGTGTGGCAACCCCCTTACCCTTTCTTAAATGACTTGAAAGGACAACGTTCTCTTTATTCGTTTCACCTTTTACCAGGTTGCCATGAAGAGCCTCCTCATGAGTCTCCTCCTAGGTGAAGTCATCCCATAACCTATCCCAGGTTGGGAGTGTTGAAGAATGTAACTAATGTCGGTCTTCATAATTATATTTGAGTCATGATGTAATGTATTTGTAAAAAAAAAAGAAGAATAAATTTTACTGTAAAAGAAATTGACTTATTAAAGCATGGGCTTCATGTTGATTTTTCTGAATCTAACACATCAGAAATTCCTACTGCATTATCTGGTTTATTTCACCTACTTGTTTATTCCTTAACAAGTTATTTAACCATATAAATACTGAAAATAAACACAAATGCAGTCTCAACCATCTACAGATCATCAACTGAAATAATAGACAAACACACAAGGGACATTGTTATTTTTGGACAATTGTTCCCAGAAAAACCCAATTTGGGAAAATCGATACAACAATTCTGAGGGTTTTATTATTAAGCAGCTTTCTTGAGTACAACTAGGGTGCCAAACTGACTCAACCAATAGAGATATCTATCTGGCAGTAATACCTCACTTCGGAAGCAGATATTCAACAAGTCTGCTCCACGAAAGTCCTTCCAATGCTTCTTTGAGGCTCTGCGTCAGCCCTCTTGGCCTCTGTGTAGCTCTGGAACCCCCTACGTCAGCCCTCCTGGCCTTTGCGTAGCTCTGGAACCCCCTGCATTAGCCCTCCGCTGCTCTGTGCTAGCTCTCTGGCCTTCTGCCTCACCCACACAGGCCCTGCTAGCCTCTACACAATCTCTCTGGCCCTCTGCCTGGCTTCTGCTAGCTCTGCGTAGCCTCCTCAATCACTGCGCTGGCCCTCCAACACTATCTCTGCCTCTATGCTATGTACTCACTGCCCCTTGCTGCAACTTAGATCACTTGTTCGAATTTTCTCAGCAAATCCCGCTCCAGAAAATTGAACTGACTGATCAATCTTGGTGTATCTCCAACTGACTCTCAAGCCGCCTCTTATACTTTTTCTGTTGAGTCTTCAATGACTGAGATTAAATATCTAATCAACGGCTAAGATTAGGTTTGGCTTGATCCATGTCTTTTAGAACATTCTCAACCAGTTTTATATTAATACCCATTAATATTTGAATTTTCTTAAGTTTAGACTTAGGAACTCCATTAAAAATATTAATTATTTTAATATCTCTCTAACTGCGTGGAATTTCCCCAAACCATTTCTGGGTCTTAGATCTCATGTGCTTTAGCATCTCCACCAATTTTCATGGCTAGAGCATATCCAATGCTACCCTAAATCAACACTCCCTCTTAGCAAAGAATGTGCTCTAGTAATGCTCCACCACTGAACATCACCCTGATCATCCGACACCGATACCTGTGCTGATGCTTGGCCTGCTGCCCAACATCCTCTGCACTGCTGCCCATGGCTCTGCCACTGCCACTGCTACATCTGTATTGCAGCTCCCTCTGCATCCGTGCTGTTGCTGGTCCTTCCTCCCAACACTGCATCTGCACTGCAACTCTCTCTCAACACGCTGCATCGTGCCGCCCATAACACTGCCACTGCCAACTACTGCACTGCAACTTTTTTACCGAGAAGTAAGTAACTGATCTACCCAACTACTGACTTCCATGTTAGGCTAGAAGCCCTCTAATGCTGAAGCTACCTCTGCTGTTATCCTGTGCTCCTTCTGCTGCCTTTGCACTGCTACAACACTTTTGTGCCTCTCACACTGCTGCAACCTCCTCTGCGCCTTTCTACACTGCTGCAACCTCCTCTGTGCCTCGCACTACCGCAACCCCCCTTGCGCTGCCACAGACCATTGCACTCTAGCACTGCCTTGTCGCTCCATCCTCATCTTGCTTCTATCGACATCCATCATCCTACTACTGTTTCTCGGGGCTTCTGTAGCCGATATGATCCAAGAGTTTAGGTACCTCAAGGATTTGCCCCCACATCTTCTGTAGTCCTCTTGATTACAGCTCGATGTCTCCCCACCTCTTCTCTAGAGGTGCATGAGCACTCATGGCACAGTGGTCATCTGTTTCGAATTCTTTCTCCGCCTTAGCTGAAGCTGCCTTGGAGTCAGAAGCCTCTCCCTTATTCTTCTTCCCGGGACACTGGGTTGCATAATGACCCAAATCCCCACAATGGAAGCACTTTACCTTGGAGATGTCCTTCTTCCTCTTCCCCTACTGTCCCACAGATGCCAGAGCTGCATCCTCCTCCTCTTTCTTGATTCAACTTCCTTTGCTGCTACTTCCCACCTTGGTCAGCCATTTGATCTCTTCTTGGCGAAGTGCTGTCCACATCTCTTCCCATTCTGGAAGAGTAGCTCTGCCCAAAATGCTTTGGACAAATATCTCCCAATCCTCGGAGACTGCATTCAGGGCCGTCTTCACCATGAACTCTTGATCCGGCTTGGCCCCTATGGAAGGAAGTTGGTCCCGAATCTCTTGCAACCTGCTGAGGTATAAATCTATCTGCTCCCCCTTCTGCATCTGATACGACTGCAACTAATTCTCCAGTAGCATCTTCCTCTGCATGGAAGCGCCTTGATACAATGTCGTCAAGGTATCCCACATCTCCTTTGTCATGTTATTCCTGGCAATATGCTATACTACATGATCCTTGACTCCATCAAGGATTATGCACTTTGCCTTGGCCATTACATTCTCATACCTTTCATTATTAGCTGGGTTGACTGGGATAGCCACGGTTCTCAAGGCAAAGCCCCTGATATGATGTTTATCCAGAACAGACAGGATCCTAGCCTTCCAGATGACAAGTTGGAGGCCCCGTCTAACCTGTCCTGATCCCTCAGTCCGTTCATTGCCATCTCCGCTCTTCTCCTAGACTACCTTTGAGTCTTGACTTCCCTTCTGGAAGTTTTCTCCTAGATTCCATCTGAGCCTCGATTTCCCTCCTGGAAATCCTCTTGCCAATTGTCGAACTGCTCCTCTCTGATCCTCTTTGCACCTGCAACACAGATCTGGATTTCGTGGCTAGAAATCCCCAAGGCAGTGGCTCCCTCTACTTTGTTTCTGTCCTGTTAGGTACTGTTCTGCTTCAATAGCAACAACACCCCACCAGCTTCCCAATACAAAATCTTCCCATAGGTCCCTAGGCCCTGACAACTGAAGAAATTGAGCATCTTAGCTCTGCGCAATCTCGACAAGGCTGAATCACACTTTTGGCCAACTGCGTCACTCCTACCTGGCTGAGTAGGATGACGTGGCTCTTCGTGAGCCTCTTCTGCCTCTGCACTGGCCCTCTCTCTGGTTCGAAATGATGACGCAGGCCCTCTGCGTCACTCCTCTGCTGCCTTCTGCTTAGGAACAACTCTGTCTCTCAGGACAATTGTTCTTGCTTCAAATTTTCTGATTTAGCTGGTGCCTTCAGTTCTCTTGTGATCTGCAACGCTATGATACCATGTTGATTTTTCTAAATCTAACACATCAGAAATTCCTATTGCATTATCTGGTTTATTTCACCTACTTGTCTATTCCTTGACAAGTTATTTAACCATATAAATATTGAAAATAAACACAAATGCAGTCTCAACCATCTACATATCATCAACTAAAATAACAGACAAACACACGAGGGACACCGTTATTTTTGGACAATCGTCCTTGGAAAAACCTAACTTGGGAAAACCGGTGCAACAGTTCTGAGGGTTTTATTATTAAGCAGCTTTCTTGAGTACAACTAGGGTGCCAAACTGGCTCACCCAACAAAGATATCTATCTAGCAGTAATTCCTCACTTCAGAAGCAGATATTCAGCAAGTCTTCTCCACGAAAGTCCTTCCAACGCTTCTCTGAGGCTTTGCGTCAGCCCTCCTAGCCTCTGGATAGCTCCGGAACCCCCTGCGTTAGCCCTTTGCCTCTTTGCACTGGCTCCTTGGCCTTCTATGTCACCCACACAGGCCCTGCTTGCCTTTGCGCAGTCTCTCTGGCCCTCTGCGTGGCGCCCGCTAGCTCTGCGTAGCCTCCTCAATCACTTCTCTCGCCCTCCGACACTATCTTTGCCTCTCTGCTATGTACGCACTGCCCCTCCTTGCAACACAGATCACTTGTTCGAATTTTCTCAACAAACCTCGTTCCAGAAAATCGAACTGATTGATCAATCTTGGTGTATCTCCAATTGACCCTCAAGCCACCTCTTATACTTTTTTTCTATTGAGTCTTCAACGCCGAGATTAAATCTCTAATCAACGACTAAGATTAGATTTGACTTGATCCATGTCTTTTAGAACATTCTCACCCAGTATATTAATACCCATTAATATTTTAATTTTCCTAAGTTTAGACTTAAGAACTCCATCAAAAATATTAATTATTTTAATATCTCTCTAAATGGGTGGAATTTCCCCAAACCATTTTCGGGTCTTGGAGATCTCATGTGCTTTAGCCTCTCCACCAATTTTCATGGCTAGAGCACATCCGATGCTACCCCAAATCAACATTTCATGCTTGGGTCAATGGTCAATAAGTTAAGCACCCATTGGTCCTCTAGGATTTTTGTATTGTATCAAAATCAAAGTCATAATGTAAAAGACCCTTCATGGGCACCTAAAGTAAGAAAAATAATTATTTTGTGTCAAAGATACTCCTCAAAATCGGCCCCCTCTCCTATATGTCGGCATGCATTTCCTACAAGTCGGCCTCAAAAGAGCCACCATCTACTATACATATGAAGATAGAGAACAACAAGTCATTTGGTGACGAAGAAAAGGATTCGATCTGCAATTCAAAAGGATGCAAAGTTCAGAAAGGAGACATGTCAAGTAAAGAATCAAGAACCAAAATTTCGATCACATGTGCAAATGAGTCTAAGCTTAAGCTAATTAGAGGGGTTGAAGGTACAAGGTCAGAAATTGTAGTGAAGGAGCCGAAAATACAAGAAGACTTGATGTGAAGAAATTTGTGCTAACAACTGACTTGGTGGAAGGAGGAACTCTATGTTTCAGTCAAAGGTCTAGGTTGTCTCAACTTGATTTAATTCTACTAGTGGAAGAGTCTGACTGGGTTTTCCCCTTCATAGGGGTTTTGCCTTGGCTGTGTGCCTATCTTTGGTGTCCTATTTGTGATCTTCTTGTTAGCATTTATCTTGATGATGAACATAACATAATAATGATAATGAAGAATCAATATAATCACAAGAACTTGTCAAAATTTGAGAAATAATTAATAAAAATTATAATCAAGCACTGCCTTAGATTTCTCAACATGGTATTAGAGTTCTCAACATGGTATTAGAGTTTGGTTTGATGGCATAAGGGCAGTAATAGGGTCACATAGGTTTCAGAACAAAGAAGAAAAAATAGATCTCTAAGACCGAGCTCCTAGGAGAAAGGAGAACAAATTTCATTCTATTAGCTTGAGCAAGGAAGAGCAAGGGTTTTGAAGAGCATTAAAGCTCTGTTTTAGAAGTCCAAAAGGCTAAATCAATAGCCTTGTCAAGGTCGAATATCTTGATGAAGAAAGCAAGGTTCTGAGACTTGTCTACAAGGTCTGAAATTTCCATCAAAGGGTCCGAATTCTGCTGCCATCTTAGAGACCTAAAAAGTTCAGAACCCTATGCATATTGGTGGATGACCAAACTCCATTTGTAAGGACTAGGATTAGTCCTATTGACCAGTGAAGTGTTTCTAATTGAAAAAGACTGGAGACCGAATCAATTAAAGGAGTTGTAGGAAGGCTGGTTGTGAAGATACAGTTGTATAAAAAGGAAGCCGAGATTCTATAAACCTGGGCATAAGTATATTTTGGAAGGCCTAAATTGCACCATATTCAGAGTAAAATTGCAATTCTGTACTAATCCTATAAAGTGAGTCACCTGAAACAATAGCTAGCAGTCCTGTAGCATGCATATATATATATATAATTAAAGTTTGAACAGTCCATTTGAAGCTGACTTTTGGAAGTAATTGACAAAAATAAGCCCATTCAAAAGGTATGTGATCAAGTGATTGATAAAGATTCAGAATATTATATCAGTATCTTGAAAGCCCTAGTCAGAGGATGATCTCAAGTCTACAAAGAAAGCATTCAAGAAAATAACAATCTACAAACAATGAGAAGAATCTACTTGGAGTATCTTGCACAAGCCTATGGAAGGAGCTTTAAAGACCTCATAAAAATCAAGTAAGTATCATTTTTGTTCCTTTTGTCTCAATCTTCTAACAATATGTTTCTAGCTTTGCAAGAAAAGGCAAAAAGCTATATGGTTCATCAATCCTTCAAGCCAAAGGTATGTAATCTTGAGGTATGTATAACATGGTCATTTGTTAAGGTTATTTTAGAATCTAGTTGCATGTATGGCCCTTAGGTCTGAAAGTTTTCAATGTATCTAGGGATTGTGAAACCCTAGATAGTTCATATAGAAACCCTTGTTCCTTCTTAAGAAACCCTATCCTATTCCATAAAGAAACCCTGGCTTTTGGGTTTATTGGAAACCCTAGTAAGAATTGGATTTGAACTCATTTGAATCTGAAATCCTGAACTTGTAATTATACTTGTATACTCTTGATAGTACTTGTCAATGATTGTTGCATGTACATAAAGAAATAAGGATGGTATTATTTCATGGTGAGAGGGAGCTCTTTCACAATGAACTTCCACCTTCTCACAAAAGATATATATTATCTTTGATTTTCTTTTTTCGTGAAGTGACTAAACTTGCAGGAATATTCAAAGAAATAAGGTTTGTAAAAGAAAAATTTCAAGGTATGTATAAGGACTTGTAGTATATGTTTTTCATATTAAAAGGTATGAAATTTGTTTTATATCACTAACTTTCTCATGTTTAGGTATTTTGAATCTTAAAGATTCTTGTTAGGGTGATTAATCACTATATTGAATCTTATCATACTATGTCTTGCCATCTTGTTCATTTATGGTAAAATCATAACCCTTATGGTTCACTGTAAAAACCTAGCCTTTCGATGCTTAGGGTATGTTAACAATAATGATGAAACTCTAGTCTGCTGAGGGTTTGATGTTAAAGTCTAGAACATATACTCTCTTGATGATTAGGATTTTTGTAATGTTATAAAGAAACCTTAGCCTATCTGTTGATGTCCTAATCCCGAAGTAGGGAGGGTGGCATTGGTCTTGGAGCTCTGACCTTGGACACACACCTAGATCTCTGGGTTGGTGTTAGAGTAGAACCCTGATGGTACCTATAGTGGCCAAAACTTGGAGCACACCTTAGTCCCAACTGGATTAGATACCTTGGTCAAGTATCTAATCTGTAGCATTGTGTGTACTGTGACTCTTTGTAGGGCATATAATTTTGAGATCTTCCATGTACCTCTGTATATATGTAATTATGAATACCTCCCTAGTTAAGAGGGGGTGTTGAAGAATGTAACTAGTGTTGGTCTTCATAATTGTATTTGAGTCATGATGTATTGTATTTGTCAAAAGAAAGAAAAAGAACTTTTATAGTAAAAGAAATTGCCTTATTAAAGCATGGTTTTCATGCTTGGGTCAATGGTCAATAGGTCAAAGCACCCATTGAATACTCTAGGATTTTTGTATTGTATCAAAGTCAAAGTCATAATGTAAAAGACTCTTCATGGGCACCTAAAGTCAAAGAAAAATAATTATTTTGTATCAAAGAGACTCCTCCACCAAGTCGTCTCCCTCTCCTATATGTCAGCGTGCCTCTCCTACAAGTTTGCCTCAAAAGAACCACCATCTACTATATATATATACATGCACTCGACCTATTGAAGATAGCGAACAATAAGTCATTTGATGATGAAAAAATGATTCGATCTGAAATTCAAAAGGATGCGAAGTTTAGGAAAGGAGACATGTCAAGTAAAGAATCTAGAACCAAAATTTTTGTCACGTGTGCAAAGGAGTCTAAGCTAATTGCAGGGACCGAAGGTATGCGATTAGAAATTGAAGTGAAGGAGCCGAAAATACAACAAGACTTGATGTGAAGAAATCTGTGCTAACAACTGACTTGGTGGAAGGAGGAACTCTATGTTTCAATCAAAGGTCTAGGTTGTCTCAACATGATTTGATTCTACTAGTGGAAGAGTTTGACTAGGTTTTTCCCTTCATAGGGGTTTTGCCCTGGCTGTGTGCCTATCTTTAGTGTCCTATTTGTGACCTTCTTGTTTGGCATTTATCTTGATGATGAACATAACATAATAATGATAATGAAGAATCATTATAATCATAAGAACTTGTCAAAGTTTGAGAAGTCATTAATAAAAATTCTAATCAAGCATTGCCCTAGATTTCTGAACAGGGGGATTCTCTTGCGCAACAAACTTTAACGAAGGTACCCCTAATGTAATAAGCTCATCTCGTGCTTGTGAAATTCTAGTGACATAAGATGAAACTGACTCATTCTTGGACATCTTGCTGTCTCTGTGTTTTTTTCTCAATACCATTTTCTAGTTTTGGTTGTCGCTTTGGTATAACTTGTTCAATGCCTTCGATATTTCTTTGGTGGGTTTCTTCTTGGATATATGAGGAATAATGTAGTCCTTCAGTCCATTCAAGCTAATCCTCCCATCTTTCATGTTCATAAGTCTTGCATCGGTAGGACAAATCTAAGTTTGCGATACAAACTCCTAGATTTTGTTCTCCTCTAACACCAACGTACTCCTCTCCTTCCGTATGTTGTAGTCAGACAACCCATCCAAGCATTGTTCAAACCTAAGATAGGTCGCTACCCCTGTCCCACTGATCAAACCTTACCAAAAACAATTTTCCTTGATGAGGAAGAAAATTGTGCTCCTCACACTGTCTATAGCTAAGAGGGAGTGTTGATTTTATTGTAGCTTTGGTGGGTATTCAACTCCACCCAAAAGGATGGAAATTAAATTTGAATTCAAAATTTCTAATGTTGGCTCCAAATGTCTCTTAAAGAGGTTATGTTGGCCCCATTATAGGCCTCCTCAAGTCAACTATAAATACACCTTGACTTCCATCATTTGATGAACAATTCAAATCATATCTTGCTCTATTCACACGTGCGAAGGAGGAGGATTTTTGGGCTTATTTACACATGTGAAGGAGGAGGATCATCATCTACAATTATCTCTGTTCACTAATGAAAAAAGGAAGACTGTTGAGTTTAGTTGGAGAAGGCTTAGATTCTTGTGTCTGCACATTCTTGTATTTGTGGAGGGTTGAAGTTCTGTAGGAGGTCAAGAGCCTTAGTTTATTTAGCAGAAGGGACCTAGGTAGGCCACAACCTATTCTAAGTCTAAGCCTCGGGTCTAGAGGGGGCAAAGTAACTTTAAACATAGACAAATGGAGACCGAGCTGCCTTAGGCCTATGGATAGGCCAACAAACTTCAAGAAGATAATTTAAGTCTGTTCATGGGAGAAGGCCTAGTCAAACCTTAGGAGTTCCCAGGTTGTCTTATAAAACTCAGATTGTACTTTTGTAGAATTGTCCATTTCTCCTAAGAAAAGATTGTCGAGTTTTTCCCTAGGTAGGGTTTTCTCGGGGTAAAATTTTGTGTCTCTTGTGCTTGGATGTCTCTTTATGATTCTACTTTCATTGTTACTTTTTTGTTGAGATTTTTAATGTATAATTGCTTAATGATGAATGTAATATAAGAAGAATTGATTAATAAGTCATTGGAAGTAATTATTAGTCTAGAAGGTCTTGAAAATTCAATATGGTTTTTAGAGTGTAGGTTGAAGAGTAGCCTTGAAGAAGCCCGAGGTTCTAGTTGGATTTGTTTAGGGCTGGTTTGTGCCCTAGTTTGGATTGTAGACCCTATGATAACCTTTTGTTGGAAATCAATTCACTTGCTGTCATTGATAATTTCGCTTTCTTCTAAGACCAGGGCAGAGCGTTACATCAATAGGAGACTGAACTTGTTCAAGGGCTATTTTGGGCTTAAGTGTTTTTCCCTTTTTGGTTGTTGGTTTTCTTGTTGTGTTAGGGTTCATTCTATGAAGCAAATGTTTGCACTCTAAGGCAGTCTAAGGCTAAGTTGCACTGAAACGGATACGGGAACGAATACGGGTACGGGGTTTGAAACGGATACAGCAAATTTTCAAAAAATCTGGATACGATACACAGGAAACGACACATAATATATATATTTTAAAAATAAAAATTTCATATTACCATTCATATTTCAGAATCTAGATTATCATCTATGATCTCATATTTCATCATCATCAATATGCCATGAACATTCAACATTGTCATCATCATTAACGATTATTATAACATTCATGATTCAAGTTTCAAGTTTCAACATATCATCAAGTTTTTGTTTCAAATTTCAAACATCAAGTTATTAACATGACAAGTTACACAGAGACCATCATTACCAAAATTAATAATGCATACTAATTACTACATAGTACAAAGTACAAAATGAACTATGATTGGCAATCTACTATCATTACTCATAATTCATATGGTTGTTCAAAAGTTTAAAAGTTAAAAGTTAAAACACCATCATAAATTACATTTACATATCATCAAATATGTCTCATTCATGCCACTATAATGTTCCACTTCCACATCCTCTTTAAAAGTGGCATTGGGAACATTGCTACCATGTCCACTTGAAGATCCACCTATTGGTGACTCCAAATCAAACAAATTCATATGAGACATGGTATTCAATGTCATATCTAAGTCAGGCAACTCTGGTTCCACGTCCCATAATTTTGTGGGCCCAAATTTGTATTCATCTCTCTTGTGTGACATGAGGCAAAGGTTTGAATGAACATACACTAGTTCCTCAACCTTCTTAGAGCCCAATTTGTTTCGCCTCACTGAATGGATGAAGCCGTATGTACTCCAGTTCCTTTTTGCTGAAGAGGAACTAGCAACCTGTGACAAGATCTTGATGGCCAATTTTTGGATATGTGGAAGTGCCCCACCATAGAAGTTCCACCACTCAATTGGACTTAATCTGGTCTTGTCCCGCATACACTCAATATCACAACCCAACCCCTCTGATCCCACAAAATGAGAAAACTGTGCACGAATTCGAAGCCCAATTTCAGGATCTACAAAAAGCTTTTAAAAGCATTTTTAAATCCTTTTGCGACTTCTGGGTCTTTGTTTGGTGTACTTCTTTCTGGATCACGTAGCAACTCTGCAGCATAATATTTTGGATTCATTGCATAGGATAAAAGGTGCAATCGGGTGGTCATCTTGTTCCACCTTTTGGTCAATATATCTTTTACTTCTCTATAAAAGAATTCATCCGGGTCATTCTCCTTGGCATTTATAACCAGCCTTATCTTCTCTATCATATGGAATCAATGCCCTCATACACCTCTCCCAGATTAGGCATATCTGTGTCAAACATACGGAGCAAATCCACAATTGGCTTAGTAAATGCCAAGAGGTACTCCACCCTATCCCACCATTCATCATCAACAACCAACCGTTTCATTGCTTGTGCTCTATCAGATTGGGATTGCCTTAATTGATTCCAAAGAGAACTGCATACCATTGATTGTAATGCATCTTTCACCTGCATGAGCCTTGTTAAGACTATGATGTGAGAAGCAAATCGAGTCTCGGCAACCTGCAGGTGTCAAATTGCCAATGTTTCAAATTTCAACAAATTAAAAATCATAATTTGATTGAATAACCTATTATGATTCACGAATCATGACATTTGAGAATCCAATTTAGATATTTGAATTTAGAGTCAAAAATTAGAATTTATGAAATATTTAATAAACTTTAAACTTTAGTATAGGTACCTTAAGGAGCCCCAACTTAGCAAATTCCCTGTAGATGCTTTGGGACATGTGGTGGTTTGTGATAAAGGCTTTAATTTCTTTTGCCTCTTCAAAAATAACTCGAATCCACTCAATTTGCTTCCCCATCTTGCTCAACATGAGGTTAAATGAATGTATAGCACAAGGGGTCCAAAAGATTTGTTGATATTTGCCTTCAATAATTAGGCCTGCTGCTCTACACACCGTTGCATTGTCAGTTATTACCTGGACAACATTTTCAGGCCCCACCAATTCAGTTGCTTCAATCAAGATGTTAACAATGAATTGAGAATCTTTCATCTGCCTCTCACAATCCACTGCCTTCAAAAACATTGCCCCATGTGGGCTCTGAGCAATCACACTGATCAAAGGCCTATTTCTTTGATCTTTCCATCCATCAGAAATGATGGACACCCCTGAAATGAGCCATGAATCATGAATGGGGGCTAATTCAGCCTCCAAATCTAACTTTCGACACTCAACAATGTGGTGCGTATCTTCTCATATCCAGGGCTCTTGTACCCTCTTGGGGCTTCATTCACTATTTTTACCATCTTTGCCCAATAAGGAGATCACACAAGGTTAAAGGGAAGGCCATTTGCATAAATGCATTGGGCTACAACTGCATCTGCTATCTCTCGAGCATCATTATTAAAACTCTTCTCAAGCAGTCCCAAATTTGACCGCTTTGAACCAACAATTCCATGAGAATGAAGTGGAGGCTTTGATGAAGATGCTCCCAACCTTGTTGGGTGTTTTAAATGGGAGGCAGGATTTGCCTCTTTTGTTTTAGCATCTGCGTCGTCTTGTTCTCTCTAATATTTTGCAATTTTTACCTTGCTTAAACCATTTCCATCTGCCCCATTCTCTTTAGGTGGGTCACTGCATATTCGAACCCCATTGCCTTTTAACGCATGCAAATGTGCTTTAACCCGTGTGTATGATCCCTTATACTCCTTTTTATACTCACTGCAAACCCGTGTGGATCAACTTTAGGCCCAGGGTTTGATTCAATTTCCTGTGCCACTTCCTCTGCCTCATGAATGGCTGAACTTGAAGTTGCCATGAATGATGATGATGATGTTGTAAATGAAATTGAAAAAGAAAATTGACAAATATCATTATATCATATATTTATTTCAAAAGTTCAAAAGTTAAAACAAGTTTAGATGAAGACAAAATAGCATCAATGAAGATCTCATGCAATGAGTAAAATTTTAAAAATAAAATTATGTCATTATATGAATTATTAATGTGTCTTCTGATAGAGTATAGGGTTGAACTGAAGAGGTTGTTGAGGACTTTATAGAAATATCGAGTTCGGATCTATGTAAAAATTGGGGAAAATTTTTGAAAATTGTTGAAAATACCCAATTTCAGAGCAGGCTAAGGGGAATAATTCTGATTGCTCATATTTGGAGAAGTAATTCAGAATTTTGTACCATTGAGAAGAAAGAGGGCAGTAGCCTTGATTTGATAAAACTAACAATGTGCATACTGCATATTTAGTATTTACTAGCATATGAACGAAAATTAATTATTAATAATTATATAGACCTAGAATTGAAATTTGAAATTTGAAATGTATCTAACAGATTTATTAGTATGCAATTGCACACTTCTTGAGGAGTTCGAGCTCAGATTTATTATATTATTGAAAAGGAGACATGGAAGATGGGCAAAGACCTTACTTCCAAGAAGTTAGAGGCCCGGATATCAGCGTAGAAGAGACAAGAGTCTAATGGGCATAGAGAGAAAATGGAGCCAATATAAAGAGCTTGAAATTTGAGGTGCAAAGCTATGAAGTTGATTATGAGAGGATGTTGAAAGCAATGTTGTTAAAAGCGCGAGCGGGATTAAATCGGCGCCGGGAATAAAGCGGAAAAAAGCGGAAAAAAGCGGGAAAAAAGCGTTTGGCACACAAATATTCATTTTTTTTCATTTTTTTTCAATTTTTTTAATATCTAAACCATCTACAACATAAAATAAATACATTGACACATAAATATGATAAAAAAACTAATATATAAGATGTTTAATATCATTTCTAGCGCTAAAATCACACATAACATTGAATCATGTCCTGAATAGTAAGTCCTGAGTCCCAACTTAGCCTCAAAATATCAACAAAAAATATGATAATGTATCTCATCATGTCATAATGTCATATACAATAAAATGAAAGTCTAATCCTATTGATTTCCTCTGCCCCTCTTGTGAGAAAATGGCACAACTTTCTCTTTCCCTCTAGATGTAGAAGCTGGTGCCTGTGCTGGTGGAAATGGCAGTGGAGTCTGACGTGCTCTAGAAGCTGAAGAACTAGTAGTAGCAGCTACAGGAGGTAGACGGAGACCACGTCCTCTACTGGTGGTAGTGGTAGCCCGGGTAGGCGGTGTCACCTCCTCCTCCTGCTCCTCCTCCTCCACCTGCTCCTCCTCCTGCTCCTGCTCCTGCTCCTCCTCCTCCTCCTCCTCCCCCTCCTCCTCCCCCTCATCCTGCACTAACCAATCATCAGTGGGATCCATGAGAGGCCTCTTGGTCTCAACCCTCCATTCAGCAGTGGTGTCAATCCCATCCAATGAGATGGCATCCATATCAGGTGTCCTCTCTAGTTGCCTCACCCACAATCAAAGATTGTAGTAGACATAGACCATGTCATTAAGTCTATGGGACTCCAACCTGTACAAAGTTCATGAAATAATAATTAATAATTAATAATAAATATTATAAAAAAAATATTGTTTAATGAATTCAAAAATTTATTTGGAAATTTGCAATATTTTAAATGTTTAAGTGTTAACCTATTGCGCTTCTTGTTGTGTATTTTTTCAAATACACTCCAATTGCGCTCACATCCTGAGGAGCTGCATGTTTGGCTGAGGATGCGTACGGCAAGCTTTTGCAAAAGGGGTACTCTGCCACCATACATCTTCCACCATGCGTCTACAACAAAATTACAAATAAAATTTTAAATAAACATAAGAAAAAAATGGAATTTGAAGAGACAATGAAATTTGAAACAAAGTTACAAAGTACAAACTAAAAAATACCTGGCATTTTAATCGTCCTATCAGTGACAGCCATCTCAAAGCCAAATGTGCCACCTGACATCTTATATGTCTCAATTTGTTTAGAGATCTCTATACGTTGTTCTGGAGATCTCACCATCTTCTGGACACAGGATAATAATCCATCTATGACCTCAGCATCAAAATCAAACCCACATGCATAAGAAAATGCAGGGTTCAGGAAAAGCCCAGCAGCATGAATGGGACGATGGAGTGTGTTGTTCCATCGCTCATCAATCACTTCCCTTCTGTTAGGACCAAGAAGCATAGAATTCCCGCCTGGCGTTGGATGGAAAAATGGATTATTCCTTACAATGCTGAAAGGAATATCACTCCAGAGGAGAAATTTTGCCATCAACCTATCAGCTTGTTCTTTTTCAGTTCTTTTTAGCATTGAACCGATAGTTGGTTGTGAACCAGGTGTGGTTCGAGGAACAAAAAATGATGATGCAGCTACCGGATTGACTGACGCTGCAGTAGAACCAGTGCCACTTGGTCCACTTCCTTCAGCTGACCTTCTTAGTTGCCTTTTGAGTTCTTCTTTGGCCTCTCTAGTGTGCTCTAATTCTCCCAATGCTCTCATGGCTCTTTGGATAAGTTCAGGATTTGTATTTATACAGGGCCCCACATCATGTCCAGGGATTTGTGCAAGGTGGTACTTCAACCTGTACACCCCCCCGCGTATCTCCTTTCCACACAACTTGCAATTCAAGTTTTGTCTATCATTCAGAGCTTTAGGTTCACCATATTCCCAGAAAGGATCCAATTTCCTTGGCATGTTTGTTTTTGAATTTTGAATTTGCAAACCTATGGAAAAATAAGGATTAGGAAATAGGAATTTAGGATTACAAATTACAATTTAGCATTTACAAAATTACAAGTTAATTATTTCCAAAATCCCAAGTTACCCAACCAAATGGAAAATGCCAAGAAACAATGAAAATTCAAAAAACATAAACAATGTTTAAAAAAAATGAAAAAAAAAATAAAAAATTGGTTCCCATAGTCATACCAAGTTACCCATCCCAAATCAATGAAAAATTACAAAAAATTCTTTAAAAACAATGAAAACAAAAGGAAAATGGTGCCCATATGAAGTTTCTCAACCAAAAACAATGAAAAACGAAGTTTTTAAACAAAGAAAACAAAAAAAAATTAATCTACATACCGTTTTTATGGACAAATTGGTGATCTTGTCTTGGATTTCTCCTAAAAACACTTGGATTCGCTCCCAAAGTGGACCCAAACCCTTCAGCTCTTCTCCACAAGGCTTCTCCTCCTCCTCCGCGCGGCGACAGTCAGAAATGAAAAAATAAAAATCGATTTTCATAACTTATAACCCGCTGCCCGCGCCCTCGGCGCTTTTTTCGATTTAAATCGCGCTTTTTTTCGGAAAAAAAGCGCTATAAAAAAAAACTGCCGCTTTTTTCGTATAAAACGCGGGTTTTATTCGGCAAAGGGAAAAACGCGCGCGATTTTTTTAAACAACACTGGTTGAAAGTTGAAACCCCAAAAGAAGCAAAATCAGCTAAACATTCAGCTAATACAGAATTTAAATTTTAAATCAGTAACAGAAGCAAATGAAGAATGGATCAAGTTCAATGTATGAGAAAGAGGGTGGAGTCCACTCAGAGAGTCAAAAGAGAAAACCATAAAAGATATAGTCACTTAGATGTGTGTTATCAGAACCCAAAGGCATCATTACTCACCAACATATTCAGCGCAGAAACCATATACTTTAAACAGAAAAAGAAACAATGAGTTGAGAAAATGTGAATGGGTGGTTGAAGTTCAAATCATTGTCATAGTGAACGTGTTTTATAAACTCCTTGAGCATCAAATGTTAATCAACCAATCCTAAATTTTCATGCACAAGCACTTAGCAAACACTACATCCCTATATCGAGAGTCAATACTACATCCCTCACGGCTCTCAACTCGACTTTCGATTCTTCGAACAGATAGCTCTCAAGTTTCAACTCGGCTCTCAACTCTTCGCGGCCAAACTAAACAGTTCTGTCCACAACCAAACTGAACAGTTCTGTCCGCAACCAAACTGAACAGTTCTGTCCGCAACCAAACTGAACAGTTCTGGAATTTGTGACCTGTCTCGACGGTGGCTTCCAAGCTCCACGATTTTCTTCATGGTAACCGGGTTATGGCAGCAGCAAGTAAAGCGTAGGTTTAGTAATGCGTGCAGCATAGTTTGTTAGGTTTGCATAGTAAAAAAAACCGGTTAGCTGTTCCTGGCGGTCATACCTCCAAAACGTTTTTTTCAGGGAAAACAAATTATGATTTATCAATATGTTTAAACTTTTTACAGATATGTTTCATATTTTCATAAAACGTTTTCAATTTTTTAAAACGACAAGTTTTTTCTACAAAAATGCCGTCTGGAAAAAAACTTCCCGTATCCAAAAAAAACGGCACAAAAACTTTTTTCCGACGTTTCGTTCCCGGATCTAGATTTGAAATGGGAAAACGCCGTTTTGGGGGTTAGGGTAGTCGTTTCCGACAACTTAGGTCTAAGGCCTCTCTTTGTGACATTTTTCTCTGTTCTCCAAGACAAATTTTCTAAGGTTATCTCCACACTATTTTAGGCCCCTTTAATACTGGACCAAGACTTATCTCAAAGCTCTCTGAGGTCTGATTAGAGATGTTGCTTAAAGGGCACATTCAAGGATCTGATTTACCTATAAGTTCGTCATGATTAGGGACGAGTTTGAAGTGGTTTCAAGGTCTGTCTCCAGGCCTCAGAGCTCTTGTATATCTTCAGGAAGATTGTATGATGAATGTGTAATGAAGGATATTCACAGAGACTTATATTGCCTTCTCATTGGTGGGGTAAAATAATAGTCAATTTAAAGTTATGTCTTGGACTCAAATTGCACTTCCTTTGTATATGGAAGCAAGAGGTCGTTGCCTTGCAATTTGCAACATTACTTTCGTAATAGCACTAATTCTATTAATGTTGATACAAGAGGCCTTTGTCTAAGAAAGGGAAAAAGGAGAAGCACCCACATAGCTAGATGCTCATCCTCTGAGACATCCAATGCAGATCATGAAGAATCTAATGGATTAGTTAAATTGCCATCTTTTCAATCTATCATTGTTGATCTTTGAATGGTGATGCACACCCTTCTGCAGATAGACCTTAGGTTGAGGGTGTGTTGTTGCTCAAATTGTACACGAGAATGCAACAATGCTCAAGGTAGGGATCAAAGTGACAACCCCTGTCTTGAGCGTTGTTGCATTCTTGTCTCTAATTTGAATTATACACGAGAATGCGACAATGGGGTGATTTACACAGATTAGTTATCTAGGATTGTTGAAGTGGGTTGTGAAGCAAGAGAGTCTCCTTCTGATTTACAAATGGCAGGAAATATTTCGTCTGGTGAAATTTTGGTAAGGATTAAACCTTATTTGGTGACCCAAGTCTAGTAGTTGGAGGATTGACTGTCGAATGATGACTAGGAAGATGATTTGGAAATCTTTTGAATGAGGCCAGAACATATATGAAAGATGTGATTCACATATCAAATCAATTAAATGGGAAGCCTGAGAAAGAATCCCCAAAGGATCTTAGGAAAACCTGTTTCCCACTCCTCTTTTCATGGGAAGCACATTCGAAGGGGCATTAGTAGACAAGCAAGCGTTCTTGGAATTGAAGAACATCGCATTCGACTGAAGAGGGAGAAGGAGACCCTCAGGAACACTCAATTATTTGACAACTGTAGTTGCAGTAAAAAATGTCCTTCCATTCTTGGATTGATAAGCTAATGCCAGTAGAATTTGTTAACATGAAGGTGTTTTAAAGCTCGAAGATGATGAAACCCTAGCTCATACAATTCATGCAAGGTGGGAAAGATTAATAGCTGATGATGAGGATGATGATGGCGAGTTTGCAGATGGATTTCAATGATTTTTTCAAGAAGACAAGGATCAAGGGGAAGTTGTCAAATCCCTTCAATCCTCAGAAAAAAGATAAGTATTCTTTATCTCTCTCTTGATTATTATTGCTTAGCCTCTTGTCTTTGTTTCTTTTGTTGGGTTATAATCGTTTCTTCCATAACCTCTTAGTGAGCATTGCAGGTACATCATAAAGGCTGCCAAGGCTCTGACAACAAATGGAAGCATTAGGAAAAACTAAGCAAAGTTTGTGACAAGAGGATTCTTCTAGAGCGATTGTGTTCAAGATGGAGGAATTGTGTTGACATCTAGAACTATCCTTGATGACTGGAAGAGCTCCTAGTTGAGAGGGAGCAGGCAGGATGTCATGATGGAGGAAATTGTGCTGAGAAGAAGTTAGTGGTGATTTCCAAGTGGATCAAGCATGCGATAGATGGAAACATAAAGAAGTACAAAGCAAGATTCGTGAATATTTCTCGTAGAAAGAGGGAGAGGACTATGAGGAGACATTTGCTCTAGTTGTCAGGTACACTTCTATTAGAACTATTATTTTTGTTGCTTCTATTATGATTCAAAAATTACATCAGGTAGATGTGGATACCATTTTCCTCAATGGAGTAATTGAGGAAGAAGTGTACATAGAACTACCTCAGGGCTTTGAGGTACATGAGAGGGAATCTCACGTTTGCAGACTAAAGAAGGCTTTTTATGAACCTTAGACATGGTATTCTCGAATTTATGATTATCTGATGAGTCTTGGTGGATCTTGTTATTATATGACTTATTTTTAACAGAAGCAGAAGGACTCATGTGATAGAGGGAGAAACAATGACAGGAGGATTTACTTCCGTGATAGAGGCAGCAGTCAAGCTCTGCTTCAGTGTCAGAGGGAGCTGACCTCTAAGTTTGAGATGAAGGATCTTAGTTGGATACATTACTTCTTAGGATTAGAAGCATGTTAGAAGCCGGGTAAGATCTTCCTTGGTCAATGGAAGCATATTATTACAATCCTTTAGAGATTTGGGATGATGGACAACTTGTCCATGGCCTTTCCCATGGTTACCAATCTAAAGAAGTTGAGTGGCAGAGGGAGCAACTAGGATTGCCATAATATAATATGTTTTAGTGTCAAGAGGGAGTACCTAGTCAAAGTGACTGCAAAGCAACCATGGTACAATATGTGTTGAGGTACTGACATGGTACAATTGGTTATGGTTGAGATATGTCGCAAATGATGAAGAACAATTGTAGGGATTCACAGATTTCGATTGGGCAGGAAGTACTCAATATAGGAAGAGCACATCAAGATGTGGTTTTCAGTTCTGTTATGATATATCCTAGATAAGAAGGAAACAAACATCTATATTTTGCAGTTTGTTTGGCGAGTTGTGAAGCAGTGTGGCTTCGAAAGCTACTCACAAGATTGTTTGATCAGATGCTGGAGACAACTGTGATGACAGGTCGAAGCACATTGAGATCGAGTATTGGGACATGATACTAACAAAAGCAATGAGACTCTAATGCATTTCTACAAATGGGTAGGCTGCTGACATTCTCACAAAGTCCCTGTCCCAGGATGAAATTTGTATACTTTAGGGACAAGCTTGGAGTAGTTGAAAATGCTTCCCTTGGTTAAAGGGAGTGTTGATGTTGTAGCATCAAGGGGTGGAGATTCTCCCTAGGTCAGGATATTGGCAGGTCATGGGTATTGATTGGGTGCCATGTAATGTAGTTAATGAGATTGGCTCAGATAGCATCAAGATCTAGAGTGCTCCCTCGGTCAAGGGTTGTTGACCATATTTCCAAGGGTTACTTGGTTAGTGGGTTGAGTGAGTGCCTCATAGCATCGTGCAAGTATTTTTACCATTCAATAG
This sequence comes from Pinus tabuliformis, assembly GCA_031772625.1. Classification (NCBI taxonomy): domain Eukaryota; kingdom Viridiplantae; phylum Streptophyta; class Pinopsida; order Pinales; family Pinaceae; genus Pinus; species Pinus tabuliformis. Next base: position 491,625,994 of record CM062813.1, read on the forward strand.
CATGTGACGACATGTGGGAATGGTAAATGGTCCCAAGGTTTCACCATGTGTCAGGGGGTGCCTGACCAACCAATGGGTTATTGGCTGACTAGGTCCTTTGCAAAAGGGATGTGCCTAGTGACTGACTAGATTCCTTTGCATGATGTTGATGCGGGATGCTTTCTGCATGTAGTGGATGGATACATCAACATAACTAGCTCTTTCAATCTTTTCTTGGGATGGAGAAATTGTTTCAACAAATTGTACGTCTGAGGAAGTCAAAGTGAATACCTTCCTAGCTAAGAGGGAGCATTGATTTTATTGTATCTTCAGTTGATATTCAATTTGGCCTAAAAGGAGGGAAATTAAATTTGAATTCAAAATTTCTAAAGTCGGTTCCAAAATTAAGGTCATGTCTCTTCAAGAGGTTATCTCGGCCCCATTATAGGCCTCCTTAAGTCAACTATAAATACACCTCGGCCTCCCTCATTTGATGAACAATTGAGATTATATATTGCTCTATTCACACATGTGAAGGAGGAGGATTTATGGGCTTATTTACACATGTGGAGAAGCAGGATCATCATCTACAAATATCTTTGTTCATTGATGCGAAAAGGAAGTTTGCGGAGTTTAGTTGGAGAAGGCCAAGATTCTTGTGTTTGCACATTCTTGTATCTGTGGAGGGTTGAATCCCTGTAGGACACCGAAACCCTCAATTTCTCGAGCAGAAGGGACCTAGGTAGCCCGCAACTTGTTTTGAGGCTAGGCCTTAGGTCTAGAGAGGGTTGAGTAGCTTCATACGTTGACAAAAGGAGACTAAGCTGCCTCAAGCCTGTGGATAGGCTAACGAATTAGTAAAGGGATTTCAGGAAGATAATTTAAGAAGTTTGTTCATGGGAGAAGCGCTGGTCAAACCCTAGGAGTTCCCAGGTTGTCTTATAAAACTCAGATTGTACTTTTGTAGAATTGATAAATTTCTTCTAAGAAAAGATTGCTGGGTTTTTCCCTAGTTAGGGTTTTCCCAGGTAAAATTTTCTCTTTTGTGGTCAACTGTCTCTTTATGATTCTACTGTTATTATTACACTTTTGTTGATATTTTCTTTGTATAATTGATTAATAATGAATGTGATATAAGAAGAATTGATTAATAAGTCCTTGGAAGTAATTATTAACCTAGAAGATATTGAAAATTCAACAATTCAAACCCATGAAACTTCTTACTCGAGGCTCATGGTTGTTATTCCTATTCCTACAAATCCACCACAACCACTGCCCAATGTTTGCAACTCTTGACCAGGCTATTGGCCTGACACAACTGTTGATGGTTGGCTAGAAAATACTCTGTGGTTCCCTAGAACACTGCTCACATTGCATGTCGCATCAACTTACAACCAACAATTACTTCATGTGTGTGGCACAAGATGCATCCCAACTGTAGATTTGTCGCTACTAGCTCTTGGGTCCCAACTTTTGTATAACTTTTGACCCAAACATTTCATCATGGCTTTGGCTCTAGTCTGTTGGTTTTGGTGGTTGGTCTAACAACTTTGGGCATTCGGCCACCTCAACTCTCATTACCCTGCATCAAAACTCCACATGAGTTGTCGACACAATCATCCAGTTTCTTGCGGATTTTGAATTCTGCGACTCGACACTCTTGGCCTTAACGCTCTGCAATCCTTAGCCGGTGACTTCCCTGCAGGTTTGTTAGTTTCCAGTGCCTGAGCTGCCATTGTTGATCTGCGACGACTTTGTTGACCCGACTACTTCCTCTCTTGATGTTTCCTTTGTCGCAATTGTATCTACCCTTGTGACAGTCCACTGTGGCTTGATATGCTTTTGCGACCACTCTGGAGCCTCACTAGCAACTTGCATCTCCTTGCGCATGGGCTGTCAACCACTTTGATTCTATCGGTCGTGGCGACGACTTTGCTTAGTTGGTGGTTATGGTGGTTGGGTGGGCTGTCAAGCTTGTTGGCTCCTCACATTTTTCCCTTTAATTATTTATTTTTTGTGAACTCATGCCCCTTAAAAAAATCGACCCTTTATAAAAAAAAATCTCTTTGGTCGTTTAATTGATTTACTTCAGTCCCTAGAAAGAAATTTGCTTGTATGATTATGGTCGAACCTAGCCCCTGTTGATCCAATACGAACCTGACACCTGTGATTTTGAGTTCTCCCCATGGATAATGACCTACCTGAGAAAATACAGATAGAATAAATTGGATTTGATCCAACAGATATGCCTTAGATTGTTGCTCGATCTTCTCTATAGATCTAGATCTCCAACCTCTCTGCACTCCCTCGGACCCGACATTCCGCTCACTGAGATGCCTCTCTCAGTCTTATGTTGTTGTTGCGTGTCTTTCTTGTCTCCTCAACCTTGCTTTTATAACTTTACATTGAGCTAAATCCCAACCCTAACCCTAATTTGAAAGTGATTGATGAGTGAGATTAGATCTCACTTCACTTCAGATCAATGGCTAAAGATTAAAACAAAATCACTAACGTAAATTAATTTTCTTTTCCTAAGTTTCTATTAGCTCAATAAGCCAACATATCAATATGTGTTTTTCCTAAGTTAGACTTAGGTTAAGTTACATCAACAACTTGTTCAACCTAGAGCAACTGTTCTAAGGAGAATGTAGGCGACTTTTGCGCACCTAGACACACGGCCTGTGCAAGATCACCTACTCGAGCTACAAAAAATAATGAAGAATTTTTTATCCAAACCTGCAATACTTATACTGATCAATGCAATTCATATTTATATATGTAATGCAAATAGTACTTTCATAATCCATCTTCCCAAACCTCTTGCATAAAAGGCTCACCAATTCATATATTTAATCTTGCAAGAATTAAAAATTGAAATAGATCCATTCGCGAAACAAAAGTATAAGAAACGAGAAGTAGATCTACACTAAGGAGGAATGAAATGGAGAAATAGACTTTTGCCTTCTCTTTGACACTATTTGCCAGTGATTAAAGCCTTGGTGCATTTACAATTTGATTTCTTTGTTGATTTGTGAGCTACTGTCATTAACAATAATGAGAATGTTTTGCAGGCCTCTGAGGTTCTTCTGGGCAGCAAGAGGATTGCGCCATTTCTTTGGTAGTATGATCAGTTCATTGAGATGCTGAATTTATTTGCACATCCATGTTAATTGTTGGCAGTCACAAAAGCACAATTATGGCTTATCCAAGATTCTGAACATGTTAGAGATAATTGTAGGATTTAGTTCTATGAGAAAGCGGAAAGATGGGATCATTGCACATTAGTCTGGAGTAGTAATTGGTGGTGCTTGCTGGTTGAAATGGTTTCCAAAAACCATGAATTTGCAAGAAACCATATAAAATGAAGAAGGGACACTCACCTACACTGAAGAATTGAAGAGAGATCTCATTCAGAGAGATTGGGAAGAAAGAGTGGAAGAGAAGGTTGCCACTATCTCTATGAGGCCATAACATAGACCACCATGGCAGTAAGTTGGCAAGTAACTGAGTGGAACAAAAGGAAACAACCACTGTCAAGCTTGAGAGTTGCTAATTATTGGTTTGGAGACTGAAAGAGGCAAATACCTGGGTTGGAGAGGTAGTAACTTAGTAAGCATGCTCAAGTCAGTGATTCTAACCTTGATTGGCCAAATTGTTGACCTTGAGTTCATGCTGGTCTTCTAACCTAGCGATTTGCCCCTTAGGTGTTGAGGTGAGTGAAATTCGTCATTCTCGGTGTTGTCGAAGTGACAAAAAAAGTGAAATCACTCACTTTTACATGCAAATTGCCCCTCCAACCAAGTGATTTTCCCCATGAGCCTCTAACTTAGTGATTGGATTTCTGTTTCTATTTTGTAATGTGAAAATTCAGAATCCCGAATCCTATTGGAGCAACTCGAAATTATTCCCCTAATTGTTATTTTAAATTAACAATTTATTTACTATTTCCTATAGCAAATATTGAATAACTCACACTGCAACCTACACAAATAAAACTGCGGAAGAATAAACGCTGGAAGAAATGTTAGCACACACATAAAAATGACACAATTATTTTTTGACTAATGTCCTCGGAAAAACCCAACTTGGGAACATCGATGCAACAGCTGAGGGTTTTATTATTAAGCAGCAATGAAATAATCTGAGTACAACTGGATGCCGAAATTGGCAATCCTACAAAGAAAAACTGGCAAGAAAAATCTAGTGAGGAATTTCCTCACTACATAGGCAAATTCGGGCTCTGACCTCAACTCAAATTGAACCATCCAAACTGGCTCTGCGCAGTTACAACGTCACCCTAATGGAATCGCTTATGCACTCAGCTCAAACCAACTTCTCCTCAAGCAGTCCGGTCTGCCGCTGTCTGGGAAAATGTCTCTCCTGGCCTTCAGAACCTCTGCCCAGCTTTTGGCACTGAAACCCTGCTTTTACCTAGCTGTTTCGAAATTGCCTCTAGAGGCTATTGCTTTGCTTTGCGTCATTCTCACTATGGCTCTCTTGCCTCTCTGCAAATGCACTCACCGGATCTGGAATGCTTCCTCCGACTTCACTGTCTTTGCCCCTCTCTCATTGCTTCAATCTCACTGGCGCTTTCTCTGGAAACTGACCGTTACTACTCTGGAAATCGATTTGCTCATGAAATCGAATTGCTTAAGTGATTTCTCCAAGCCCCATCGACTTCTTCTTATAATCCTCTATTGAGACTTCAACAACCAAGATTAGATCTTAATCGATGGCTAGGATTAACTTGAAGTCGATCTGTGTGAGTTTCTAGAACATCACACCTTGACTTAATTAATTATGATTAATTAGTCATATTCCCTAAATTTAGATAGAAAATATTTAAAAACCGACTAATAATCTAATTAAGTCATTTCTAGGTGGAATTTCTAGAAACAATTTTTGGGTTTTCGAGATCTCATGCATTCTAGTCTCTCTACAAAATTTCAAGGCTAGAACAGATTCGATGCTACAAAAACTAACATGTAAGACCTGGTTTCTGCCTTGGGAGTTTGAATTATGGTCGTGTAAGGGTAATGAATAGCATTATCTTCTATTGTTTCTTTTCTTCCTCTCTGAACGAGTTCTCTTTTGAGCTCTTGGCTGTAGGTGCATGTCCATTTCTTTTGTATGGTTTCTTGCAAATTCTTGGCTATTCAAATCCATTAGTAGGTACTACCCATTATTGCTTTGCACTGATGTGTAATGATCTTACTCTCCAGGTAATGCATTTTCTCTTAAGAATTTGTCCTACAACTATCTTTAATGCATTGGGCATCCTGGACAAGCCATAGTTATGTTTTTGTGGCTGCTAAAAATTGACATTGATCTATGCTGGGATGCAGTGAGAGATAGAACAAGGAAAATGGAATTCATCTTGGCGATGGATGAAGAGGTCTCAGAATAATCAATCCCTTTAACTTGGGAAAAACCCTCGGAAATTAAACAAACCTTATGTTTATCATTACTAATTACTACCATCCGTTGCATACTTGGTTCAGTGGATCCACTTACACTGAACCATCTTTCTTCCTTTGGAAAGAGGGACGAAATCATATGTGTTGTTTTCATCAAAGAATTATACTTTACTTCCATGGCCTTATGCTATAGCGGAATGCCATTGGTCACTTTGAAAGATTGAATTTGAAACTGTAGCCATATGTGTACAAGGAGATCCGTGATAATATAATAGGGTGCAATGAGTATTCGCAAGATCAACAACACAAGAACTTGCTGCTTGTTTTGTATTTTAAACCTATTTTGGAAATGTACAAGGTGTAGGTGGGGGGAATGGAGGAAGGACTGCATCAGGTGGATCTTCAACTTCATGACCACTATCATCGAAAGGAGAAGTCAAAGCATGAGCTGGACCTGGGGAGGAAGAAGGGGAACTAGAAGATGCTTGACTGGGAGGATGTTCATCAAATTGAACACTCCTACGAATCATCAACTTATGTTAGGATGAAGCAATCTATGGCCTTTGACATCTTCTAGTTCAAAATATTCAACAAAGATGCAAGACTTAGTTTGTTTTCCTGTGGCTTGTGTCTCTCGTTAAGTATGTTTTCCTAAGCTTCACAAGCAAACACTCAAAAGTTGCAAACTGATGGTTTCTTCCCATGCTATGCTTCTTTGAGTGTCATCCTTTTGACAACTTCAGGAGGAATGCAGTTTTGAATACACTTGCAACAGTTGATGGCTTCAACCCAAAATTGTGGGGCTAGATCACTAGAATGGTTTATGCAATTAACCATTTCCTTAAGAATGCGATTCTTTTTTTCAGGAACACCATTGTGTTGCAGACTATACATATTTGTATGTTGATGCTGAACACTCCGTGACAGAATTTTTTTTAGATCTGTGATTGACATACTTGCCTCCGTTATATGTCCATAAACACTTGATGAATTCTTTAGGTTGTTTTCAGCCTAGGCTTTGAACTCAAGAGAAGTTGTAAAGTTTTGATTATGGTTTTGGAAAAGTAGACCGAAGTATGTCTGGAGTAGTCATCAAGATTCAATAGAAGTAGAAAATGAGCCTTGTCCAAATATAATGAAGGAAATAGGCCTGAAATGCTAGTGCATACAAGTTGAAGAACTTCAGAAGCTCTCCATGATTGGCTTTTAACATTATTCTGATCTGGATACATCCGAACAACACACATTGGACAAAAACCATAAAAAAATGAAATTGATGGTAGGTCGGTGACTATATTTTGTTTGCTCAGTGGTTGGATATAGTGGTAAATTAGATGATCACACCACTCATCTCACATTTACTCAAGTCATCAGTGTAAGTGAAACATTAGAAGCTGAATCTGGCATAAATTGTGAAAAAGAATACAAGCGATCACTATGATCAGCCTTCCCCATGGCAAGCACCTATGAGGAATCATCAAGTTCTCCGATAATCACTGAATCTGGAGTGAACTTAACATTTTTTTCAGTGGCTGAATGAGTAATTTGGTAGATAGAGAGTAGATTGGCTCAAAGTGCTGGAATGCACACAAATTAGTGAAAGTGCCATCTCTCATATCAGTGGAACTTTGCCTTTGAACTAATAGAGGAGTTCAATCATCCATAAAGATCTGTCGATAACTGCATGGATCAAGTGATCTAAACCCAGTAAAGATCTTTTCTGATGTTTGCAAATTAATAGTTAAAAAGTGCCAAATTAAAGTTCTTAAAGAGAGCGCACAAAAGAATTACAGAAGAGAATGCGGGCAAAAATTTGATAACTGAGTTCACCAGAACCTCCCTGGCACATTAAGTAAAAGTAAAAGTGACATTCTCCTTCATCTTTCATAATTTTACTTTAAGAATTTAACATTACCATTAATTGCATAGCATTAGTAGGGCCTGGACAAATCCATTTTTCAACACTTGGAATCCCTTCTAACATTGCTTAATTTCCCTTAGCTGTACTCCAAAACCTTTGAGAGCTCCAAACATGTGACTGAATTACGTGAGAATTAGGCAAGAAATCGATTTTCAGATGCTTTTTTCACTGGACATGTGTTCAGTTTTGGGACACTCGTAGGGCTCGTGTTAGACACCAGTCAAACTCATGTCCTATGAATAGGACACGTGTCCAACATGTGAAATACTGGACATGGGGGGGAGGGGGAGAGGAGGACGTGTCTTGTTACTTAGGTGATCTCTAAGAAAAGCAACACAGTCTAAACAAAAAGCACCCTTATCCTCTGAAAATCTAGTAACAGCCTTATTCTCCTCCAAAAGAAAGCACCCTCATTATCTAAAGGCTTGACTCACCATGCACTGAGATTAAGTCTTGTGTGATGCTAAACCTCATGTGCCAATCCTCATGAAGAATGATGAACTGAGGATTATCTCCATACGCTAGGTTGGTGTTACCCTTGTCCTTGAAAGCAAGGAGCTTAGTATAATGTTTGTCATGTAACCAAATGTAGCAATTGAGAGAATAAATGGGCACGCTAACCCATCTGCAAAGCACTCAGGAGCATATTCATCCAAACATTCAAAATGATGCACATGTGAAACTGAACTTGGTCTCACGTAGGCATTGTACTTTCAACTTTCTAGATGTTAATCTGTGCTTAACTTTAGCATTAATCAAAGCTGAACTCATCCTAAGGTAGTGTGCTGCTATTATGTTCACTTGGGTTTACTTGAAACATAAACTGAGGTCTACTTTAAGCACTGTAATCAGATTCTCTTCACGCTGAAAATGATGGGCCTATCTTCTTGGAGGCCTGTCTACTCCATGCAAAGGGACCAAATCTTCACTCATACAGATTCTGGAGTTCCATGTTCATTCTGTTGGTGCTTATTTGATCTATCTGAAGTACTAATATTACATTCATCCATCCACTAGGCTTAGACTCATCAACTGACCTCTGTCTGCTGGTTGGAGTGCTGATTTTACTTGATCAAAAGCCAACTGGGATCTGCCAATTCATCCTCCAATAACATACTGAATTTAGACCTGCTTTTATCCTCATCTGAAGTGCTATAGTTCACTGATTTTGGAGTTGACTTTGGAATTCTGCTGTTTTATCCTCCACAAAGGAGCTTTCATCTGATTATGAATAAGCTGATTTTGTTCATTCATGCAAGCATTATTTTGGATTGGCAAAGAGCTGCCATAATTAAGCATGACACAGTGCTGCCTTTAACTTGATTCTGTTTCAATAAAATGCTTTCCTTGGTTGCGAATTAGTCTATTTCGTGGAGCAGTTTTCGTAATGATGCTTTTGTGCTTGATGGAGAGCTACTTATACACTTGGATGTAGTTGTTTGACTTGGAAGCAAAGTCATCCTATCCCCTGCCTGATGAATAAACAACCTTTGCTCACGTCTTTTTAGTCACAAGGATGCACAAAAATCTTATCCATAATCTTAAGCAAACATGTGCTCAATTACCCTCCAACTTGTAAACAGCTTGTTGGACATGGCTCACCTAAACTTTTTTCTTCAGGAAAGCTATACCGTAGCCTACTGATTAAGCTAAGTATGGTCCACCTGTATCCTTAAACATATGCGCTAAATCTGGGGGTAATGGGCATGGACACTTGAGGTGATAGCTCTCACCCTTGATCCATCCGTTGTGGCTGCACCACCTTCATCTAAACTTATCTTACACTGGTACTAGGAAGTTGATATCAGTACAGTGACAGGGAACATGCATCATAGATGAGGTACAAGTGCAAAATACATATGTAGGGTACAAGTGAAGACTGAGCATGAATTTTGGTCTCTAGGTGGCGATGTATTTGCATGTTGTTCTTTGTGATCATTAGGAGGTGGCATTGGTATGTAATAGAACAAACTTAGATTATTGTGATTATGATATACATGTGCATTGTGTTTAAGGTGTGACAAGAATACATGTAACTGATGAGAAGTAACAAAGGCCAAAAGTTACATAATGATTCACTTCTTACATATATGGATGTATTCTTATGGGAAAACTGGATATCTTCTCACCAAGACATTTTTATTTCCTCTTTGCATTCTCTTTGCTTCATTTGTTTATGCATGTCTCAAAATCTGTAGTACGAAGTTGCACTCTAGCAACATGATTTTCTTAAAATTTTGTTTAAATAAACAATTTGAGCTCATGGATGACTGTCACCACCTAAAGTGAGCTCTAAGAGCAAAGATCCTAAACTTTTATCAGTCAACAGTAAAGTAGAAACCAAAAATTCTAACTGACTTGATAACACTTAGACTTGAATTTTGCTAGACGGTATTAAAAATGTAGAGATAATTGACTGGCAGATATTTCATCTCTTTGAGTTTCCACATTAGTTTTGTTGATTTTTGAAATGCAATATAGAGAAGCACAATTTTCTACTACTAATAATTACTTCCAATGATATTGATATTACTTTAGCACATTCCAGATTATCATTAAGCAATTATGCTTCAGAAAATTCGACCATAATGCAATAGGACAGTAGAGATCATAGTAGAAGAACAATGAACAGTAGACACTGGAAATTTACCCTGGGAAAATCCTAACTAGGGAAAAACCCAGCAACCTTTTCTTGGGAGAAATTGTCCAATTCAACAAGAGATACAATCTGATTTTATAGTCAAATTTGGTCATCCCAGATCAAATATTGTAGTAATGATCAAACCTGGTTAGACAGACCTCAGAACTTGTGTAGGTCTTCCAGCTAGCAATTCCTTGTCCTTCAACTAGCCCTTAGGGTTAGGTCAACAGCTTCCAACCTTCTGCCCAAATTCGGCCTAACAGACTTTACAAGTCAACTTATCAACACAGAACAGTAACCCTTTGCTGGCTTCATCTAGGCCTTAAGTACCTCAGCCTTGTTACACAGGTCTCTGTGGTCTCTTGGCCCCTATCCTCTACCTACGGTCCTCTTGTCTCAGCCTGCGGCCTAGCTCAGACTGCGTGTGGCCTTTTTCTGTACTACTGTTCAAAGAAATTCGAGGCTTGAGGCCTCATTCTAGGGCTTCAGCCCCTCAAAACAGATTCATTAGCTTTCTTCCACTCGTTCTCTCTCACGTTCAGCAGACAGAGATAAGAGGAGCAACTTGGCCTCCTTTGCAATGACAGATTTACTTCAAAACAGATAGACTTCGAATTTCATCCTCCACTAGACATCTGCAGTTCCTCTCATACTCGATGTTCTCACAACATCATTCAAATTGTGTGTGCAAATGAGGGAGATGAATTGGTATATATAGTGGTCTTGTGGTGCCCAAGGGGCACGTGTCTTTGTGCTGGGCCGACCTATACTTTGGAGCCGATTTGAGCACTTTTAATTCAAATTCAAAATTTATTTTCCCTTTTTTTATTTGGAGCCAACTTGAATTCAATTTTGTATTTTTCATTTCTTTTATTTTTGTGGGCTAATATAATTGAAAAATACTGACCGCAACTACCAAAATTCGACACCCCCGCTTAGGTAGGGAGGTATTCACCTTCACTTCTTCAGATGTTCTCTTGTTGAAGTTTTTTTCCATCCCAAGAAAAGGTTGAATGAGTTCAGCTATGTTGATGAATCCATCCACTTCATGTTCTATTCTAGAACCATGTGGAAAGCATCTTGCATCAACATCATATAAAGGAACTAGTCACCTGCTAATCAAATACCCTTTTGCAATATGGTTAGGTAACCCTTGACTGGGGGAGCACTCCAGGCCTTGATGCTATCTAGGCCAATCTCCTTAGTTGCATTACATGGCTCCTAGTCAATACCCTTGACCTAGGGAGAATCTTTGCCCCTTGATGCTACAACATCAACACTCCCTCTAATCGAGGGAAACATTTTCAACCACTCCAAGCTTGTCCTTGAAGTAGACAAACTTCATCCTAGGACAAAGTATTTGTGAGGATGTCAGCAACCTGCTCGTCTGTAGAAATGTATTGGAGCCTCATTGCTCCATTTAGTACCATATCTTGGCACTTGATCTCAATGTGCTTCAACTTGTCATCAAGGTCATCTCCAGCACGCGGTCAAATAATCTTGCGTGTAGCTTCCAAAGCCACACTGCTTCACAACTCGCCAAACTAGTTTCAATATACTTAGCTTCTGTAGTACTGAGTGCGATAGATGTCTGCTTCCTGCTCATCCAGGATACCATAGCAAAACCCAAATTGAAGCATCATCCTGATGTGTTCTTCCTATCTTTTGCACTCTACTCAATCTAAATCTGTATATCCCTACAGTTGTACTTCATCATATCTCAATCCATATCCAATTTTACCATGCCGGTACCTTAACACGTGTTGTGCCGCATGCCTCCACTCGACCATAAACTGACGGACTTTGTTCACTGGATCCATCACCATAGCTTCTTTTTGGTCACTCTGACTAGGCACTCCCTCTAACATTGAAACAAATCTTGCTATGGCAATCCTGCCTACTCCCTTTGCGACTGTTGCTTCCTTGTCAATGAAGCATATCTGTTGTCAAGGATGGTCCACTCATAGAAGGCATACTGCTCTTAGAGACCTCACGTCTCTGAGCATCTACTCAGATAATCTTGCACTCCATCATCTGAAGGATCTCAATAGTATACTTCCCTTGATTAAGGAAGTAATGCATCAAATCTAGATCCTTCATCTTGAACTCAGAGGTCAACTCCCTTTGAACCTGAAGCAAAGCTTGTTTGCTCCCTCTATCATGGAAGAAAATCCTCCTGCCATTGCTGCTCCCTCTGACACATGAGTCCTACTCCCATTAGAAACAAGTCATACAATAACAAGATCAACCAAGACTCATAAGATATCCATCAATTCAAGAATACCATGCTAGAGGTCCCATACAAAGCTTTCTTCAGTCAGTAAACATGAGGTTCACTCTCATGTACCTCAAAGCCTTAAGGGGACTCTCTGTACACTTCTTCTTCCTCAATCACTCCATTGAGGAAAGCAGTGTTTACATCCATCTGATGTAACCTCCAATCCATAACAAAAGCAATAGAAATAATAATTCTAATAGAGGTGTACCTGGAAACTGGAGCAAATGTCTCCTCATAGTCCTCTCCCTCTTCCTGGGAGATTCCTCTTGCCACGAATCTTGCTTTGTACTTTTCTATGCTACTACCTACTGTATGCTTGATCTTGTAGATCCCACTTGGAAGGCACCATTGACTTCCCACTAACTTCCCTTAAGGTCTCGACACAATTTCCTCGATCATGGCATCCTTCAAACTTGCTGCCCTGCCTGCTCCCTCTGAATGAGGAGCTCTTTCAGCCATTTGGCACAGTTCTAGATGTTAGTACAATTTCTCCCTCTTGAGCACAAATTGTTGAGTTTATGCTTGATTTTGGGAGAATCCTCTTGCCACAAACGTTGCTTCATTCTTCCTCATGCTTCCATCTGCTGCCAGAGCCTTAAAAACCTTCATGATGTATCTACAAACCTCATTAGGAGGCCATGGAAGAAATAATTATAACTAAGCAAAAGATACAAAGACAAGAGGGTGTACAAAAAATAAAGTAATAACAAGCAAGAAGAAAGAAAATATGAATTACTTATCTTTTGATCCAAGGATTGTAGGGAATTGTGAACTCCCTCTAGATTTGCCTTCTTGCAATTTCATCGAGTTAAAAATGCTCACCCTTGTCCTCATCATCAACTACTAATGCATGTTACTTTCCTTTCATGAATTGTAAGAGCTGTTGGAATTGTACTAGTTTCAATGTTCATAATTGTTGTATTCATTTCAATGTGTATCTTATGTAACAATCAAAAGGAGAAAGAAAAATTATTATGTTAAAAGCATGGGTTTCATGCTTCTTATTGATGGTCTTCTAGGTAAAAACATGTTCGTCATGCTTCTAGGGTTTGTTAGATCATAGGATCTATTGTCATGAGTCAAGAGATTCAACATCATGTTTATAAGACCCTTTCGGGTAAAATGTAACTTGAAAAAGAATTTATTTTGAGTCTAGAAGGTCCCGAAAACCTCCAAAGTATAAGTCAGCCCTAACAGCTTCAAGTCGGCCTAAAGAAGGGAATTTGACCCCTTGGAAAGGCTATAAATACAAGTGGCTTCAGCCTCATTTGACACTCCCACACACACAAGCTTGATCTAAGGCTAGAAGAGGCAAGAAAGGGAGAGCGAAGGTTTAGAAGACAAGAAGAATCCAAGAAGAAAGTGAAAATATTGTTTTTGGGTTCTATCTCTCTCACACTTGCAAAATCTAGGGTTTTTGCAACTTCCTAGAAGGCCGAAATTGCAGATCTGAATTGCAAGAGATCGAGTTCTAGTATCAAGTTGCTGGAAGAGCGAATACTCTGTTTTGACCTCATTGACATTGGGAAGATTTGTCTTGCTCAAAGAAGGATCCCTTGAAGAACTATCTTGTGTCAAAAGTAGGGTTTCTGCAGCAACTATAGGGCTAAAGTTGCAGGGTCGAAGTCAAAACTGGAAGCTGGTTAAAATAGGATTGAGCTTTGTTGATCTGGTCCTACTGGAAGTACTTCTTGAAGGGCTGACTTGGTACTTGGAGGTGGACCTGGTCTAGGGTTTGGGTCTTAATTGTCTCATTTGAAGCAAATTCTATAAGAAAAGAGGTTTTTTGGGTTTTCCCCTTGGAGGGGGTTTCCCCTGGCTTGGACTCTGATTTCTGTGTCCCGTCTTTATTATTTTGCTCTTGATAATTGTTTGATGAAGAAGAAATATTAAAGAAAACAATAAAGTTCACAAACAATTATTAAGGTTGAGGAAAATCAGAGTTAATAGCTACCATATTGCATTTTCCAACAAGAGCTAGGGTTTCTTTGTTCAATGGATTCATCGATTTTCCATATTCTAGGTCTAGCTTTAGGGTTTTATTCCCAAACCCTAGGGATATTTAAATCATAACCCTCTAATCTGTTCTAGGGTTTACAAACCCTAAGTCTACCAACTCTTCCTTTTGGAGTAACTTTCAATTTGTTCTGGCAAAAAAAACAAAAACTTTAGCAACATATCTCAGCCAATACGATTTATATACGAGGCATCTTCTACACATACTTGTTTAAATAATAAAATCATTTGAACTGTTACTCCTGGATCTCTTTTGATTTGGATGCTCATCATCATCAATGTTTTCTGCTGAAGCATGCTGCTTGCCCTTCCTCTTCCTATCATCCTTCCCTTTAAGACAATTGTCTTTATAATGACCAAACTTATGGCAACAAAAACATTGAATCTTTGAAATATCCTTCTTCTCTTGAGGAGCAGGTCCGCTACTTGAATTCCTTCTTTGAAACTTTCTAAATTTTCTTTTACCATTCTTCGTATGAGTTGCAAGTGCTTGGGACTCTCCATCTTGAGGTCTCTGAATCTTTCCTTTTGATACTCTAGATTCCTCTTGGGTACAAGAAGTCCACAATTGCTCAAAACTTGAAATTTTTGACTTGCCACAAATCTTAGATGCAAATGAATCCCATGAATTAGGCAACCCATTGAGCATTATAGTCACAAGTTCTAATTCATTAATATTTTCTCCAATAGCCTTGAGTTGATCCCTCTATTGGGAGATCCTCATGAAGTAGGAAGCCACAATATCTGCTCTAGTCATCTACGTATCACGAAGTTGATTCCTCAAGAACATCTTTTGACCAATGTCGTTGGTGTATAGCCCTACTAGGGCATCATACATTTGTTTTGAAGTTTGTAGCTCTGCAACATAAGGAATCAAGTGATAATTGATGGATTCAATAAGAATCCTCTTAGCCTTGATTTCAGTCTTCTTATGGTTGGCCTTTCCCTCAACATCCTTAGGTTCAATGACCTTTCCTTCTACATATTCCATGACATCATTCTCTTCAAGAATGGGATCAATTCTTGTCTTCCAAGCCCTAAAGTTTGTTGCACCTTCTAGCTTATTCTTAGCCTTAAAAGAGGAAGCCACCCGCTTAGAGATTTGGTCATAGAATAGACTTAAAAAATGCCTTCAAGGAGTCATCTCGATACCCTTTTTTCACCAAAGCTCTGATTGCATGTTGATTTTTCAAGTGCAATACAAACAAGCAAATTTTTTTGCTACTGATAATTACTTCCAATGATTTTGGTATTATTTTAACACATTCCAGATAATCATTAAGCAATTATACTTCAGAATATTCAACCATAAATGCAATAAAACAATAGAGATCACAATAGAAGAACCATGAACAATGGACACCACAAATTTACCCCTGGAAAACCGTAACTAGGGAAATACCCAACAACCTATTCTTAAGAGAAATTTTCCAATTTTACAAGAGATACAATCTAATTTTATAGTCAAATTTGGTCAACCTTCACCAAATATTATAGTGCTAATCAAACCTGGTTAGACACTGACAAACCTTAGAACTTGTGTAGATCTTCTAGCTAGCAATTTCTGGTCCTTCAGCTAGTCCTTAGGGCTAGGTCAACCAACTGCCAACCTTCTACCCAAATTCGGCCCTAACGTACTTTACAAGTCAACTTATCAACACTAAACAATAACCCTTTGCTGGCTTCTTCTAGGCCTGAAGTACCTCGGCCTTGTTACACAGGCCTCTGTGGGCTCTCGACCCCTCGCCTCTACCTGCGGTCCTCTTATCTCAACCTACAACCTAGCTCAAACTGCCTGTGACCTTCATCTATGCTATTGTTTAGAGAAATCCGAGGCCTGAGGCCTCCTTCTAGGGCTTCGGCCCCTCAGAACAGATTCTTTAGCCTCCTTCCACTCGTCCTCTCTCACGTTCAATAGACAGAGATAAGAGGAGCAACTCAACATCCTTTACAAGGGCAGATTTACTTCAAATCAGATAGACATACTTCAAATTTCGTCCTCCACTAGAGATTTGTGGTTCCTCCTGTACTCGATGTTCTCACAAGATGATGCAAATTGTGTGTGCAAATGAGGGACACAAATTGGTATATATAGGGGTCTTGTGGTGCCCAAGGGGCACATCTCTTTGTGCTGGGCCGACCTATACTTTGGAGCCAACTTGAGCACTTTTAATTCAAATTCAAAATTTAATTTTCCCTATTTTATTTGGAGCCGACTTGAATGCAATTTTGCATTTTTCATTTATTTTATTTTTGTAGGCTAATATAACTAAAGAATACCGACCCTAGTTACCAAAATTCAACAATTTTGCGGTGATGCCAAAATCTACGAAGACTACTTTTCCTCCTTCGTGAATACTATCCTTTTTTGTTGTTGTTTATAGGAGATGAGTACTATTACCACTCAAACTAGCAGGGGTCCTAGGAGAGGATCTTATGGAGCAATTACTAGGTCAAGGGAAACAATGGAGTGATAGCTCATTGTCACTTTAGCTAAGGCTCCCTACTCTTTATGAGCTTTCATCGATGGGAGGAGACCCAGTATGAGAGGAATCACGATAATGGATATGTCAATGAAATGATGAAAGGAAAGGAGACTCAGTATGAGAGGAATCACGATAATGGATATGTCAAAGAAATGATGAAAAAGGTGATTCCAAAGGCCTATTCACAAGAGAGACTCAATTGTATGGCTTTTTTGCTTTGGAAGCAAGGTGATGGGCTCTCTAGGAAGGGCCAAGAAGATCCTTAGGGCTAGGCTTTGAGAGTATGCTTTGTCAAGATGGTTCCTAGACCTAGAGATCTTTATGGAGACTTGGCTTTTATGTGATCTTTGTGAAATTGGCGTTAATAGGTTGTGGGACCACATGAGGCCAAGCGGACCCAAAACTAGGTCAAGGGTATGGAGTTGATCAACCAAGGAGGGGCTTGACCTAATTGTGGAAGAGAAGAGGATCAATGAACAAATCTTCTTGAAATAAAGTGAAATGATCCAAATGAGGTCACTAGCCAAGGGAAACCTAGGGCAAGAGATGATCCCTGGACTAGGGCTTGCAATATCTAGAGATCCCACTGTCGGAATTTTGTGAAATTTGGAGGGCCTCTAGAAGACACAGCAACACAGTTATGGGCAAGAGATCGAATTCTTTTGATGGCTAAATCGTGAGAAAAGTGATGCCCTAGGTGACCTATGGAGGCTAGGCCTAGAAAAATAAGGGAAGGTGAGAAAAATAAGCTTTGAAAATGATAACCTATGGAGGATTAGTGCCTTGTCCTTTGGGAGAGATGGAGTCAAGGAGAATTTATGGTTTGGAAAGAGTTCACCCAATTAAGGAGGCCTTAAAACAACTTCGCATGCAATTAGGGCATGAGAGTAGCTGCTTCAAGGACTTTATACTTCGATTTGTAGTAATTGATGACTTATCGAGATGTACTTATCACATATTATCTATTGGAACATTCACCCATTCATACATGGCCCATGGCATGGTGCACTAATTTGTATGGAAAAGCAGTAAATTTCAGACTTGTATAGCGAAAATCCCAGCAACATTCATGTGACAAAGTAAATGGCAAGAATAAACATGAAAAGAGCACTTACATGTAGAAAAGAGTATATTCAATCATCAAATTATGCCAATAATGAAGCTCCAAGACAAGAGAGAGATTTCCAAACATCAAAATTCATCCATAACATCCAAACTCATCCTCCAAAAGGGACAACGAAAATATTATAAGAGCAAATAACCCAATCCAAGTGACGATGAATGAGAGAGAATACCTCTCTTCTATTTATACAATCCTCCAAGGGATTCGAATGGCCTAATTTGGACTAGTAATGCCCCTAAAATAAAATAATGTGCATAATAACAATAACCCTTGGTGACCGATTATCCTAGATTACAAAAAAAAACAATAACCCTTGGTGACAAGCCCACCAAGGTAGCTCAATAACACAATAATAAGCCTCTCAAGAGGGTCGAATGATCAATAAAATGAGTAGTTGGGCCTTTGAGGAGGCCTAATGAAGTCCAAGGGGTGCCATGATGTAGAACTGGACTCCAAACATAGTGGACAAGGGGTCAGCCCCTTGTTTTCCAAGCAAGAACTTGTGGTGCTCCCAATTGGGTGCAGGGGCACAACATCCTCATGGGTCTCCAAGTGGATCGAAAATGCCTATAGACCATCTATATGCTCTAGGATGATGACATGAGCCCTCCCTTTGCAGCGAGAGACATCCTCTGGACCCTGGAACATCTACCAAGTGTATGGTGGATATGTGGAGCCGGCTGGGCATGGTGAACTAGGTGCATCATCTTCATCCAAAAGGTGGAACATGAGTAATCAACGAGTGGTGCTGGGGATCCATGATGTACTCTTTGCTACGATGGAGGCCCATGGCTCTTAACGCTCACCCTACAAGTGCCAATGTGGTCCTCTGGAGGGCTAGGACCCTATATAGGGAGACCAAGTTCCAAATGGAGACCTACCTACAATCCTACATAAGATCCAATGTGTCCCCTTGCCTTCCAATACAAAATATCATTAGAATAATCAAGTAAAAGAGCTTACAAGTCATGGAATTCATGGGGCACTTCATGGTGGCATGCACTTCCATAGTGGGCTTTGGCATGTACAAGTGTCTCTAAGCTCAATAAGGGGTTAATTAAGGACCCTATTAGGTGGTCTCAGCCTTTAAAGGAGGTGACATGTTCATGGTACTTCCATCAAGTGGAGGGTGGCAAGTGATATAATAATGGAACGAAGTGGGCTTCAAGGGAAGGATCTAGGTCACATGTTATGGGGCAAGGGTAGCTATAATGGGGGAAGCCCACACTTGGGTATATGAGCGTAGGAGGGAGAAATCATGGTACATAAGTTACCCTGGCCTTTGTTTTTCCACCCTTCTTCATATGCCTTTTGTCATTTATTGATTTTTCGTCATAATTGCTCGAGGCTCCATGGGATGAGAGCATGATGGGGGTATATAGCAGTAGGTAACCCCCTTTTAAGGTGGGGAATTTCTTTGCCCACCAGGGGTTGAGACAATCATGGGTTTCTTAATGTGAAGGGTTCTCATCTAGGGCCCATAGGAACCAGGGTGATGGCCATATATAAGGGGTAGAGCTCATGTTTGGCTTTTGCCCACATGCTAAATTTGTATGTCCCAACCATCTTTTGCATTTTATGGTACGTTTCCTATTGAGATTTGTCAAATTATGTTTTTTCTCTTCTTTTTAGCTGCATCAACCTCTGGGGCATCGTTCCAGGCCTAACCCAAGGTGTGGGCAAAGCTGAAGGGGAGGCTAACCCTATGTGGACCTGGATGGGAAAAATGATGAATAGGGTCAAAATGAGTGGGAAGGAGTGATGTATATAGTTTTGGGAAAGCAAGACCACATAACCAAAATCAGGATTTCTCATGTAGTGTCATTCCTAAAGGTAGAGGCCAGTAAAGGAGATCCCACGGGACTAGGATAAAAGGCTAAACACTGAATCGGGCAAAGGAGACATAGCGTAGACCTAGCCCACTCTTTCTGTGGAATCCCCCCACCAATCCATGCCCAAAAGTGTCCATGAAAAGTAAACAAAATTACTCAACTAAACCAATGAAAAGTCATACCTTTGGGGTCAGGAGGCCGTCATTCAAACATACACTCATAACAGATGGTCGAGGGACCACATGGCTAGCTCAGGTGGCGGATAAAATGGCACATCGAGCTATCTGGTGGCTACAAGGGGCTGTTGGCCGTTGGCTGACGACCATCTAGGAGAAAAAAAGTTCTCCTATGCATACTACCCACAGGTAGTGGGTAACATTTGGCTCCATTTGGGACATGAGCTCTCGGGAAGGTGCACAAAGCTACACGAACGAAAGGTCATGAGAACACCAACAATCTCTTGGTACCGTAGACCTGTTACCTACATATATCAAAGGCCAAACACACAGGGCAACATGTTTTTGTGGTGTCTTATGATCGCCCATGCTTAGTATTAGGCCTTAAAATCAACGAAAATAAAATTTATTCTAAATGCAATTTTGATCTAGATGCAACTAGTCTACCATGAAAATATCATATGATGTTAGTTCTAATAAGAAAATTAGCCTGCAATGCATCCTACCTAACATGCATATGGTACAAAACTAATACTAAGTGTAATCATAAAGCCAATGCAACCAAACATATCATCAAATCAATATAAATGTGCCGACCTATATGACTACTCTTGTGCAAATACCAAAGCGAATGCAAACACAATCACAAGGAGGATGAAGTGGGTGGGAGGTGGGAAAATATGATCCCCATTCAGAGTAAAAGGAATCCCTAGGAGAAGGAAAATAAGTCAATCTAGAAGTGTGGAGCTTTCCCTCTAAGCACACAATGGAGGAATGAATGATCGCTCTCAAGAAATCCCTATAACAATCATTGGTCATAATATTATGTTTTGTAGATGCCACAAGGTCATGATGTAATGGGAAAAAGGATGAGAGAAAGAAGGGGTGCAAGAAATGGGTTGCTTAATGGATTAATCACATTCATAAACCCGAGGGTATGATGGGGAAGGAGGGATGCATCCAGTGGATGGTTCTTTCTCAACATCACACCTAGCAAGGTAAAAGGGCCCATGGTCACTGGAGATCATATGAAAAGGGGTGAGGGAATCACTTGTTGAAAACTGAAAATGATGAACGAGAGGAAAAGGCAAAGGGGAGGGTGAAGTACTATATTTAATGGGCCCTTCCTCCCTAAAATCATAATCTAAAGGCTCAAGCAATTTGAATATAAGATCATAAAGAGGATGAGTAGATGCAAAAGCCTTATTGATTTCATCGTCATTGGTATCAAAGATAGGGTCTCCCACAAAAGGAGAATCAATCATCTCCAACTGCCCCTTTTCGTGCAAGGGAAAATAATAATTATCCTTCCCAAGGGTATGGGTGGATATGTCATCATAAATAATGCCTGAGAGAAAGGGAAGACCAATCTCAACCTCATCCTCCTTGTCGATGTCATAATTGGGAGCACAATCAATTTGAGGACCAACGATTTCCCATTTTCCCTTTTCAATATGGAAATAATCAGCAATGTCAACTTCCAAGGAGCTACAAGTATCTTAGAAGGCGAGCCATCATGAGTAATATCCATGATAAAGGTAAGTTCAACCCCAACTTCACTTTTCATAGACCCATCTTCCCCAACATATGTGTTCTCAAAATCATCCTTTCCATCTATGGACCTGAAGAGGACTCATCTTTTTGCTCATCACTTAGATTCCAAAGGTTATCTCCAACTTCTTCATCTTCATGATCACCTTGATCATCCAACCGATTACATTTTACGGAGCTTCGCAGTTGATTGTAATATTTTTCATTGATAAGATCAGTCAGAATATTAAAAGCACATGTTACGCTGGCAAATTCGAAAAGATAACTAGGATCCTTCTCATAGGCACACATTGTTATGTAGAGTCGTTTTTGTGTTGCTCCATGAAACCTGAGAATGAATTTTTTTATCCCTGGTTTCCAACAAATCTTCACAAAACACAACATATCTGTCCACATTTTCTTGTAGTTTTTGCAGTTCTTGATCATTGAGTTTTGCAAGTGGAGAGCCACAGGTACTTTCTTCTTGACAACATGTCATTTTTCATGTTTTTTCATACTAGGATTAAATTGGAGTCGTCAGGGTGAATCAAAATGCCTTGATAGATGCTTGCTTCACCTTACAAGCATTAACTTTGAAGTTCAATGAAGAACTAGGGCTTCGTTCTTCCAATGGAGTTGCCAAGAATGATATGTCAATATTGTCGTATGGGGAACAAGACACACGTCTTGTGTCCCCCGACAACGATGCCAAAAATGTTACTGCTCAAACTATCAAGGGTCCTAGGAGGGGATCCTATGGAGCAATTACTAGGTCAAGGGCAACAATGGAGTGATAGCCCATTGTCACCTCAGCTAAGCCCCCTACTCTTTATGGACTTTCACCTATGGGAGGAGATCCGGTAGGAGAGGAATCATGATAATGGATATGTCAATGAAATGATGAACGATGATTCCAAAGGCCTATTCACAAGAGAGACTCAATTGTATGACTTTCTTGCTTTGGAAGCAAGGTGATGGACTCTTTAGGAAGG